>OW052082.1:1200000-1877500 GCA_932526445.1 Phragmatobia fuliginosa | reverse complement strand
AACCTGGCTCGGCAGAGGATCCTGGAGCAGATTGCGCAGGACCGCGCCGAGAGGAGAGCGCGTGACACGCCCCTCCCCGCACCCACCCCCACCCCCACACCCACCCTCGCACCCACACCCGCACCCCTCCCGCACAACTCCGCACAGCCTGCCAGTGAGTTGATTGAATCAACTATTCTAGCATTATTAGGTGTAGTGTATGTGTCAGTGAGTTATTCATTCACTCCTTCACCACGAATGAATATGAGGTGTTACTAAATTATTCATTCACTCGTTCACTATGAATGAATGAGAAGGAAGCATTATGTCATCTCGAGAGTACGTGCGGATGACACAGTTCAGTAGTTCAGTCGATTGTTAGCAACGATAGCGAGTGGACGTGTGCGACTGTGAACATCTATAAATATATTATTATTGTATGTCATGAGCTCCTAAACGGCTGGACCGATTTTGTTGAAATTTTTTGTGTGTTGAAGTAGATTCGAGAATAGTTTAAATTCACAATTGAACCCGGTAGGTGGCGCTGATATAACGTTCTGGGATTTTTATTTTTCGCATATCAGAACATAACCTCAAAATTGTGTTGTACGAAGTTCGCCGGGTCAACAAGTTTTATATATAACGTACGTCACTCAGGCCATTGACATCTCATTAAATAAAATCGATTCTGAATGTAACCAAAAATTGTAGAAACAATGTTGGAAAAGAGTGTCCATGGAGTTTCTTGTCTGTTCTTCTCCATAGGATCTACGAATTGGAACAGACGATTAGCTTCACTACTGACTACTTGACGTTTTAAAAGTGCCGTTGTATAGCTTTATTTGAAATAAAAATGGTTTGATTTGATTTGCTTCGTCCAGTGGTCCAGTGGTTAGTGGTAACCCTTTTTTCGTGTACAGCATCAGGTGACAGTGGTGGTCGCGCCCGCATCCAGTTCAAGTTGCCGGACGGTTCCTCGCACACCGCACACTTCCCAGCACAGGCTGTACTCGCTGATGTGCAGAGATACGTCGCTGATAACCTGCAGGTAAGGGGGAGTGAATGAGAGGCAGGTTCTTTATAAAATATGTTTATTTAAATAAATTGTAATTTTATATTATTTTGAAAATGTTTCAAAACTGTTTAAAATAATTATACCTAATTACAAAAACAGTTTAAGAATTTAGAATGATGTAATTAATGTATGTGTGTGTTTGTGAGTTATGCGTGCATGTGTGCAGGCATCTGTGCGTGCGTGTATGCGTGCGGGCGTCCGTGTGTGCTTGTATATTTATGTATGTGTGCGTGTTAGACTATCTAAGTAAGGCCAAGTAATATTTCGTGTCCTTTGCCAAGCTTCTTAGTTTCTATGTCTTAATATATAACATGACGTCCCACCAGCTGTCCACATCAACATTCTCCCTATGGACGGCGTTTCCCCGCCGCGAGCTGACAGAGTCATCAGCAAGCCTGGTGGGGCTGCAGTTGGCGCCGTCGGCTGCGCTGCTGGTGCTGCCGCGCCGCGCCGCCCCCACCATCGCCACCACCACCAGCTTCACCGCGCTCATCAGTCAGTATACACACCTACACCTACACCAAAACCCCCCAAAAGCGCCAACAAAATATTTAGGCCTGTGTAGGAACGGGTGTCGTGTTCCTCCAACAAAGGGAGGATCCTCCGACCAGGCGAGGTGATCGTGCCTGGTGGGCGAATGCCCAACAGTTGATGTTGGGATGTTGTATATATGCTAATTGGTGCGAGAATTTCTCTTTCGCGATTTAGGATTAATAGTTACTCCGTATAGATCGTTCCATGTTTCATCGTGGTTCAGTGTTTTTTCGGTAGATGGCGCTGTTGTATATTTTTAGTCGCGCTGTATGTAGAAGTCGCCAAAGGCCTAAGTAGTTTGTTCCTTAGTCACCTCTCACGACACCCACGGGATAAATAGGGGTGGTGACACGGTGACACTCAGTATTCTTAATCCGTCACCACACGGACTACATGAATGAAAAGAGAAAGAAAATGTTAAAGAATCCGTCTAGCCAGCGTGGTATAGCCTCCTTTTTAACTATCCAGTGGCGTGTGCGACTGCTGTTGAGACAAGTAAATTCTCGGGTCGCTAAAATGTTTGTATGAACCAAAATTATTTTTGTCCTTTTTATACAAAGGGGAATATTTTTTTTTAACTTTGTGTATCTACCGCGGAAATAATTCGCCTGGACATCTTACAAGTAAATGTTTTCAATTAAATTGAATATTCAATCGCGATATTCAAAGCGCTTACTTACCATATTAAACTTAACAAACATGAAAACGTAAAGAAAAACGTAAACGGTAAAACTTTTACTAAATATTCAAAAGTTCAAAATTACTACTAATTATGTTTCATGTGAGGTTTTTTTAAATTGAACCATTTACTATTAAATACATCATCAATCATCATCCTTTAACAGTCCACTGCTGGACATAGGCCTCTCCTTTGAAAGGAGGTTTTGTCCTACTATACCATGCTGGCCAGACGGGTTGGTAAAGGGTTTGTTTTAAGTTTTCCTTCTCTTGGCAGTGATGTTAGCTGCTTGTTTTGTTCCTTTAATCGCCTCTTACGACACCCATGGAATGAATAGGGGTGGTGACACTTTGTATTCTTAATCCGTCCCCACACGTTATTTTTACAAATATAAAAAAGAAATACAAAAAGTACAAACAATTTATATAAAAAAAATGCTAAAAATATTTTTATTTTTTCTTTTCTAGCCTATTTCACACAGCTATTCACAACAATTATACTAGAACCCTCACATCAATTGTACCAATGGTTACGAACAAGACTGTTTCCACCACCACCGACATCAACCTCCCGAGAGACCAGCCCCACATCCCCTCAACCCCCGCAACCAGGCCTAGGCAACCTCCGCCGTCGCGGCAACATCCACCGCTTACCCAGCGATAGACCAGCAGACGACGACAATAACACGTGGAACGGGAACTCAACTCAGCAGATGTAGTAAGTGAACTCTGCAATTCCACTTATGCTCTGCAATTTCACTTAAACTCTGCAAACTCACTTATTAAGAACAAAAATTGGTTATATATTGCTTAAAAATCATACAATTTAAAGAAAAATACTTATTGCAAGTGCTTTTATCTCTGGAAGTGTGAGAGCGAGAGAAAACATGGGTTCAATTGGTTGTAACTCCTTTGAATTGTATGATTTTAACAGTAAAAATGTTCTTTGGACTTAAGCTTTTTCTCCTTAAGGAAGAGACAAAGATTCTAATAAGGAAAAATGACCAAGAGTTTGATTCGTATCAAACTAAGTATGTAAAGACGCGACGAGGAGATATTAAAAGGAGACATTTTGTGATACGTAATAACATCGAAAACAATTTGTGCGTCGCGTCATTTACTGCAAATCACATCTCTGCAAATCCACTTAAACTGCAGTTTTACTTACTAAAGCCTGTTTGTAAGTGTTATTAGGGATATTGCAAATTTCACTTATTTTAAAATACACCAGTGTTATAGCCATATTTTATTATAAATAAATACACACTACAATTACTTTTGATTATGGTTTAAATATTAAATACTGACTGCAGTTTTTATTGCACTGTTATTACAAACATTGTGTTCAAAAGACAATATCTATCTTGTATCAGCTATTATTTGCATTCAAAATCGGGGCCATTCCATAATACCTTTTTTTCTAGTTTTTGACTGTCTCTCAACCCTAATTAAGATAAAATAAGAAGAGACTGCCTCGTCCCCTTTCTGTGTAATATTTATATTGGGTGGAGTCATTTTAAACATTTGGATATAATCAACTCCTCAAAAATTTTTTGTGGTCTTACTTACGAAGATTGAAACCTTTCTCATACCCTCAAGAAAACATAGAATATAAGAAAAAATAAGATATGGTCGACCCTCCTCCCGTAAATAGTCTTACGTAAGCAATGAAGCCCCATGTTTGCAATTAATATTTTAAATCAGACTAGATGTTAAAACTGCAAAGTCACTTAAGCAATTAATTAATAATGCAGAAAAATATCACAAGTTTTTATCTATATGACGAAAATATCACATTTTAGTGTTAATAACAGTGTATATAACATATTATTATGTATATATTTGAACTACAAAATTAAAAATAGAAAATTTTGAAAATGAAAAAACCGTAAAATAAAACTACCATATTTATTATTAATTATTTATTTCGTATATATTTTATTAATAATTCGGTTCAATGTTTAAAAAATAAGAAATGTCGACTCATTCTTTGTAATCAATTTATTTTAGTATTTGAGGTAGAAAAAATCTTGCAATTTTTTTCATCTATTGAAATACCTACCTATTTTACCTACTTAGTAGATAAAATTGCATATAAATTTGTTTTCGAATACCTTCTTAAAAGTTAAATAATATTCGAGAAAGTTATTCTCATATATAGAAATTAATTGATGTTCTTTAGTGTTACTAAAACACAAGAATGTGGGAGCCGATTCGGCTAACTTTGGTTTTAAAATATGTGGTGGTTCAGTGATAAAATATAGAAAAATCATGGAAAATAATAAAAAAATCATTCCTTTCGAGGGTTGCCTACAAAATTACTAATATTTAATGTAATATAATCTTATTCGCATCTTTTATTTGACTTTGAACTTTCATGTTGTATCTGAGGGTAGTTTATGAATCCAAAAAGGATTTTCTTTCTTTTTTTGATCTCTATATCTTTTTTCTTTGAATTTAAAAAGACTAAAACATTGAATGAGTCGACATAGTTTTCTAGTTTAGTTATAAACCATTATCAAATTTTCGTTGTAATTTATATTTAAAAATAAATATTTGTTTTATGTAATTGTTGTTTTATTTATAACCTGATATTGCCTTTACTTCGCCTTAGTATAAGCGGATGGGTGACCTGATGAAAATGACTTTTTCTGTCTGTGACTCGGATCGACCCCAATCGGGGTTTGCCATTCCAATGGGGTCGTGTAACTTAAAATTAATAATAATAATAATAATAATAATAATAATGTCTTTATTGTACACCAGAAAAAAACAAAAAATACAGTTAGGGCTTAGAACTAGTTACATTATGTTGGTACAAGTGGCGGCCTTATCGCTCGTAGGCAATCTCTTACAGGCAACCATGGGATGGAGACTAAACATAGGAGAAAGTATAGGGTAGTGTCCGGTGTGTTAAATGTAGGTGAACGAAGAAAACAGTATTAAGAGACTATAATATGGTTATAAAGTGGTATATAGTGTGGATTATTACATAAATACAAACATGGAATGAAATGCTTAAATGAAGGAATGCGACTTAATTGTTTGAGAAGAGAAAGTAGGTTAAGGGACCTTGGTGGCTCCCAGGTAATGCTCCTTTACAAGTTTCTTGAAAGTAGATGGTGTTTGTGCACGTCTTATCGTAACTGGTAGGGCATTCCACAACCGAACAGCTTGGACAGTGAAAGAATGGTCAAGAAATTTGGTGGAATGCCCTGGCATTTTTAACCTCAGGTTCTCTGACGACCTCAGTGATTTGTTATGTGAGTCATGTAAAAAGGTGAAGCGAGTTTTAAGGTAACGCGGGGTAAGAGGATTAAAGAGAATGTTATAAAGAAGAGAAAGAATGTGTGCATTCCGGCGAAGGCGGATGGGCAACCACTTAAGCTTTACACGATAATCGGAGACATGATCATATTTCCTTAATCCAAATATGAATCTTATACAGAGGTTTTGGAGTCTTTCGAGCTTATTTAATTGGTCTTCAGTAAGATCTAGATAGCTGGCATCTGCATAATCAAGGATAGGGAAAAGAAGGGATTGTGTAAGAGCAATCTTCGTAGAGGTGGGCAGGAAATTGCGTAGTCTACGCAAAGATCCCGCAGTGCCAAACATTTTGCGACTTAGCTCCCGCAGCTGAGGGCCCCACGAAAAGGTGCTGTCTACATAGATCCCCAGGTTCTTTACGTTGTCACTATACGAGATAAGTGTGCCGTCGCAAGAGACCTGAGGCAGTGACGACCATTCGATTTTGGAAATCATTCTCGAACTGCCAACGACAATGGCTTGAGTTTTTGACGGGTTGATCTTCAAGCCGTGGGAAATACTCCACTTACATATTTTTTCCATATCAGCATTAATGGTGTTTACTGCACTGGCCAGATTAGCCAGTGGTGCTCTGGTGTATATCTGGAGATCATCCGCGTAAAGGTGGTAGGAGGAAGTAAGATCATGAGTGATGGTGTTAATGAAAACAGAAAAAAGTAGGGGAGATAGCACGCCGCCCTGAGGTACACCAGCATTAGTACTACACCAAGAAGAGACATTGTTCTCCAGGCTAATGCGTTGCCGGCGACCAAACAGGTAATTATGAAACCATTCAATTGCAGTTGGAGATATGTTAAGAGAGCGCAATATACATAACAATATGTCAAAATCGACAGTATTAAAGGCATTGCTGAAGTCCAAAAGTGTTAGGATTGTCAGCTCACCGTTTTCCATAGCGGATCTGATGTCCTCCGTAATGTTGACTAGAGCAGTGGTAGTGCTGTGGCCGGGACGAAAGCCAGACTGGAGAGGATTTAAGAGCTGATTTACGGAAAGGAATTTCGAAAATTGGGTATGAATGAGACGTTCGAGGACCTTGGAGAGGAAAGGGAGGATAGAGATAGGGCGGTAATCGGTAAAGGATCCAGGGTTTTTCTTTTTCGGGATAGGTATTATATCTGCGTTCTTCCAAGCCTTTGGAAATACGCTATAGGAGATCGAGTAATTTAAAATATGGCAGATGGCAGGTAGGATTTCATTAAGGATTGGGAGGATCATATTACGGCTTAAACAGTCAGAGCCCACTGCATTCGAAGTAATGGATATTATGCTCTTTTTAACATCACAATCTGAAAATTGACTAAAGAAAAAGGGAGAACAGTCAGGGGTCGAGGCGGAAGTAAGATGTTTCAGGGTAGCATCTTTTGTAACTTTATTAAAAAAATTTGGAGCAGAAAAATGTTGGTTAAGTAGATCTAAGTCTATATTTTTTGGAGAAGAGTCATGAGCAGATTTGCCTATTCCCAAAGACTTTAAGAATTTCCAGACTTTAGCTGGATCTCCGTTTTCAACAGAGCTGTGAATGTATCGGCGTTGAGCGTTCCTACACACCTTGCTGCATTGATTCCTGATGGATACATATTTAACCCGGTTATGATCACTTGGATTCTTTCTAAACCTTGACTTAGCTATCGCTTTCTTGTGGATAAGCGCTTCGATTTCTGAAGTTAGCCATGGTGACGGGAGACGTTTCACTTTCATCTCCTTTATAGGCGCGTGTTTATCGTAAAGAGACAATATTTTAGCATTGAAAAAACTAACTTTATCGTCAATGCTATCTGCATTGTAGAGAGGTGTCCAGTCAATGTCGTTGGCATCTCCTGTAAGGGCGTCAATGTTCATAGCCTTGAAATTCCGCTGCAAAATGATTTTAGATTTAGGTTTAGGAGGTCGGATACGATAGGATAGGTATAGTAAGTCGTGATAGGAAAACCCGCTAGCTGAACTCTGACCGTGCTTAGCTGCGAGGTGAGGGGAGGAAACGAGAATAAGGTCCAGCAGAGAAGGAGCGGAGTGTGGAAAGTAGTGAGTAGCATTGGAAGGAAGAATAGAAAGGTTGCAAGATTGGATTATGGACCTGAGAGTACTAGAGCGAGGATCATTTTTAAGGAGGCAGGTGTTGAAATCACCCATGATTATGGTATGACTGTACGAGGGAGTGAATTGTTCTAGGAGAAGCTCAAACGATGAGAAGAAATCGATGCGTAAGGAGGGGCAATAGTAGACGCCGAGAAGAATTTTAAAATGAAGGAGTTCAACTTCCAGGAAAAGATGTTCACCCGCGTGAGTTGGGGGAGGTTGCGGCGACAAACTAATAACAGTGTAAGGAATATGAGAGCGTAGATAAATTGCAACACCACCGCCACCACCCACAGCGCGATCGTTCCTGATGAGGTTGAATCCGGGCAGAGAGTAAGCAGAAGTTGGTAAACAGGGCTTGAGCCAGGATTCAGAGACAAGGATAGCATGTAAGTTCGTACAGTCGTACAATTAAGTTCTTTGCTGCTCTTTAAATGCCTTACTTTAATGACGGGCTGGAAAATGCTGCAGGATTTCCGACTCCTCGGGGACTCAGAAGCCAGGATTAAGTGATATTTCCTCTAAAAACCCTGACGACCGGTTTCACGCGCCTTGCTAAGCTCTATCATGAGGGAATTGGCAGAAGCATCCTCCTATCTATCGGCCCAATCATTATATGTTACGGGCTAATCTCAAATTTGTGACAAGATGAATCTGCCTTCAAAGGTCCCTGCTCTGTTAGCTTGCGGTACCGTTCGATGCAGCACTACAGCTCTGTCTTATGACCCTACCATGCCTGATGGAATGTAATAGTAGTAGTAGTAGTAGAATCCAAAAATGTAGTGGTGACCCACACGATGGATGGTCATTTTTTTAGAATAGCTGTACAGTGACATTAGATAGCTGGTGGAGCAGTGGAGGTTTCTCCGTAGTAGGTAGAGTTCAGATAAAACAGGAGTGTGCTGTAGTTAACGTAAACCCGATTTATTTGTATTAATAAAGTACTTGTTACAAGTTGCCCAATCAGCGATTTTATACTACTACGCGACGTGTGTTTAGTTCAATGATCGATATTGCACACCGCTCCTAAAATGTGTTGTTATTCTATATATATTTATGTTAAGTGCGGAGTCATCAAATCATGTACGAGCTCGTACAATAGCTTTGCTCTGCGGCGTCCCTAGCGACTTACAACAGTAATAAGAAGAATGAATGCTTTGAAAAGCAGACTCCCTACGCTAGAAGACGACCAGTGCTGAACATTGACCTCTCCACAATAAGTGGTCTGTCCGCCTAGGTCCGCCTTGTTGGTCTAGCGGTTAGCGTTTACGGCTGCTGATCAAGAGGTCTTGGGTACCATTCCTGGGTCGTACCAAATGTTTGTGTGATCCGTAAATATTTGTGTTGGAGTTTAGGTGTTTTCTATGTATAATATAAAAGTATGTTTATGTATTTATATTATTTGCCTAGTAACCAGAATACGCTTGCTTAGTTGGGACTAGATGGCGTTGTGTGTAAGATCTTCGAAATATTTATATATCTTCCGGTCTACTTGCGCTCCGTCTACCGGTACGTTGAAAAAGCCAACCAGTATTAATTATAAACCGTCTACTTCCGATATTGTTGAATTTCCGCTTTTTACGATATTTTTCAATCGTTCTTCAAGATCTTTCATGCACTGTTAAGGTGAATGTACTGGCAGTGTAAGGCTGCTGCCACACTTGTGGCTAGTTCCGTACTGTACTTTCACCAGTAATCATGAAGCAAGTTTATTTATTAAATCATTATCATGACCCTATGCAGTCCACTGCTGGACATAGGCCGCTCCAATTGCACGCCACTTAGTTCGATCCTCGGCTACTCGCATCCAGCTCCAGCCAGCCGTCTTACTCAAATCATCACTCCATCTGGGCTGTGGATGTCCTACACTAAGTTTGCCGAGACCATATCATGACCTACCACGTATTATTTTAAAATTATTTTAAATGCATCGTGTTTTATAATTTTGATTTGCGTATTTTTTATATATGAAAAGTGACTACACTCTGCCTGATGGAAAGCATGAGTATAATCCAAGTATTCACCATACTCATTGCGAATGCGGCCTATTGAATTGCTTCTGATCAGTGGGCCTTTGGTCTCTCACTTATCAAAGAAACACAACAGCACGAATGCTGTCATTTCAAGTTGATCTTCTGTAAGAGAAGTACTGCCCCGGTCGAGCCCGCAAATTCATGCTGAAATAATCGTGGCCACCTTATAAATAAAATAAATTCATGTTTCTAAGCTATTGTATAGCTTTTATCGCTGACTTTGAGCGCGGCGACCGAATCAAGAAATTCCGTAACGAAAAAACCTAACACCCTAAAAAAGGATAGAGATATGATTGTAACTGCAGTGCGACAAGGATGTGGCGGCTCCGTGCTCTATAGGCAGATTAGCGCATGCGTGCTGCCGCCACCGGCCGTTATCCGTTGCCTTGACAACACAGTCATTCTAGATTCTTCTTCTTTTTTTATTTCGTTTTCTTATTCCATAGATATGCTCATATTACTATTATGTTCTCTGTTTAGTTGTCATTGTCTATCGTTTAATAGGATGATATATTGTTTGGCAATAATATTGTTAGAATGTATGTTGGTAAAAAGACAGTGTATAATGTTTTGTAAACTTGAATTAATATCAAAGAAAAAAAAATACTGCATAAATAAATAATAAATAAATAATTATAATTGCATAAGTTGATAAAAAATGTTATGCAATAGCTTTCCCGTGGTAGTCCCCGAGTGCCACACGACTTTTTTTTACCGCATTGTGTATGGATAGAGAGTGAGGAGTTAAGCTATCGATGCTCCTGGTCTCTCTTCCTATTCTACGAAACACCATCTCTCAGCAGAGCAATCTAAAATGACGTCATTCGTACCATTGTTCAAACAATGTTATCTCAGAAGACATAGCGTGGACACATCCTTACATTTAACTACTCAACCATAACGGCACGCAACTTACGCTTTTGATTAACTTTTACACGATATAATTCAGTTTAAGTTTTAAGCTAATTTAGCCTAACTATGCTTCTGCATACTTAGGCTACATTAGCTTTAAAAGTTCAAAATTTCAGAAACGGTACTAGTGCAACTTTAAAAAGATTTAACTAATTAAACTTACTAAGCAGTTTCATGTTTAGTAGCGGTGTACGGTCACCGTTATGTATAAACCGTTAGTTATCCGTCTATTGCAATGTAGTAGCTGTACCTTGAATAGCTTCTCTGTGGCATAGTTTGAAGTTGCATTGACGAGAAGTGCAGAGTGAAATAAAAGACTTTCAATAAATGATACAGACATTTTTAGACATCGGACTTCACGGCTAGCATATTTGAACTGACCTTTTCTTTCTCACGGTTTGCGTTCTTCACATTGGCTCCCACAGCCGTTCAACAACAGCAGCAAACTGCGCGAACCTCAACATCTACATCATTTCATAGAGAGAACACTGATATCTCTTTAAGTGAATCATTGTAGAGTAGAATAAGTACACAGCCCTACTCTACCCTCTCAGTAATACCTTTTCCTTTTTATGTATGTATGTTTGTTGCTCTTTCACGCAAAAACTACTGAACATATTTGGATGAGACTTTGCAGTAATATAGCTTATATATCAGAATAACACATAGGCTACTTTTTACTGCAATAAACGAGATACACTCGGGTGGAGCCTCGTTCGAAAGCCCCGTCCACAGTCTGCGTCTTCTATTGCCCTTGGCGTGATGTTATCATATTCTTTATAACTTTTTAACAGGAACATTTCTTTGGTAAATAAAATAAAAGAAATCCCCCGTTTTTGCAACAAATTTCATTAATACTCCTCTCCTATTGGTCGTAGCTTGATGATGCATAGCCTATATCCTTTCTTGATAACTGGGTTTTCTAACAATGAAACAATTTTTCAAATCAGATCAGTACTTCCTGAGATTAGTGCGTTCAAACAAACTCTTCAGCTTAAAAGTATTAGTATAGAAATAAATCAACTTTTGTCTGCGTAAGTCGGTTGTCACGATAAAAAGTAGCCTATGTCCTTCGTCAAGAATTGAAGTAACTCCATGCCCAATTCCGTTGAAGTCGGTGCGACGGTTAAGCCGTGAAAACAGAGAGTTACTTTCAAAATAATAATGGTATGTATGTAATAATATTCAAAACAATACACTATTCGTTTTTGTTTTGCTCTGGCAACACTATTCGGTTAATTTTAACGGTATGTGATGTGTTCTCATTTCGAAACTCTTCCAACTTTGTTTATGTGTATTATATTTAATTATCGTGTGTGCTTGTTTTTTTTTTTTTTTTGGAATTCAGTCTTTTTAAATTTTAAGTAAGTCACAGCGTTTTTAGTTTGTTCTTACGATGTTTTTTTTTAATGCACATTAAAGTTACAGTAAACTCAATTGCTAGTTAACAAATATTTTGGTTATTTTAGAAAAATCCTCATTCCTACTAATCCTTACTAATATTATAAATGCCAAAGTACGAGTAATTTTGTCTGTCGCAATTTCACGCCAAAACTACTAAACCGATTTAAATGAAATTTGGTACAAAGATAGTGTAGAGCCTAATGCGAATGCTAAGATGTGTATTGTAACTCAGATGGACAATGTCAGAAATTAATACATACGAGGAAGTCTGAAAGTAGCGCCACTGGATGAAAAGTTTAGAAGTAATAGATAATCTTGGGAGGGATGAGGAAAATGTGGCCAAGGAAAAAAACAAACGGTGGGTATGAAAATTGAAGGTTACATGGCAAGAGGTAGACCAAAGAAAAGGTGGATGGATTGTGTGAAAGAAGATGTGAATACACAGTGTGTGACACTTTGTATTCTTAATCCGTCACCACACGGACAATTAAGTTAATTTCTGGCTTCTAGTTTAATACTTTTGCCGTGAAAGCGCAACATACAGACAAAGACACAAAATTTTCACCCGCTTTTTAGTTCCCAGTAAGTAATCCACCTTCTATCCTAAGTCGAGCATAGACTCAAAGCTTGAGAATATTATAATTTGACCCAAATATTAAGAAAAATATAACGGATCTTGACAATGCACCGTAATTTTTTCAAATTGTTTATTTTTACAAATAAAATGTCTAAACTACCTAGCTTGACTGCCTCAATAGTATAGTTAATGTATGCGAATGCCGATCGACAGGTCTCGGATTCGAATCGGTCGGGCCAAAAATTTGTTATGTTATTTTTACAACAATTATAGTAGTTTGGCGGTATTTCACACCCGTACTTCGGAGAGCACGTTAAACCGTCGGTCCTGGTTGTCATGAACACCTATGGCAATCGTTATTGAGAAGTGCCTTCAAGTATACTGACAAAGAGTTCAACTTGAGTATTTGGTTCGCCCTCAGGGTTGTGGAGGTCCGGTTCCAGTCGCTCCGTATAAAAACTGTTATTCAGGTAAAACAAATTGAACTAGAATATTTACGGAACTAAAATATTACCGCGTCTCAGCAAACGTAGGTAGTGTAGGACAGGCAAGGTGGAGTGATGATTTGAGCAAGACGACTGGCAAGACGGTCCATTCTTTGGCATTGTCCGTCCTTATTATGTGACCGATCCAGTTCCATTTAAATTTTTTTGTCATACATCGGTCACCCTTGTATTTTCCCTTGTTTTTTTTTTGAGATTTACAAAGCTTTTTTAAAATTAACAAAGGTAAAAAAACATTTAGGACATAAAGTTAAGACGATTGGAACAGAGTTAGGACGATATTTTGAGATTCTGGTCCACGGCACATTCATTTACTTGTATGATATCTCCGATATACCGAATATCTCCTTGGTCTAGTGGTTAGCGTATGCGACTACTGTTCAAGAGGTCTCAGTTCGATTCCCGGGTAGGACCAAATGTTTGTGTGATCCGCAAATATTTGTTTCGGAGTTTGGGTGTGTTTTCTATGTCATCCTCCTAGCCATTATTCCCAAGTTTATTTGGGTTCGGCTACTAGTTCAACCGGTTTTAACTGAATTTCAGTTTTTCCACGGAGCGACTGGCATCGGACCTCCGCAACCCTAAGGGAGAACGGCAATTCGTGTGTTTTCTATGTTTATTATCTATATATTTACAAAAAAAGCCTGCATATAAATTAATATTAAATGTCTAGTATCCTTAATACAAGCTCTGCTTAGTTTGGGGACTAGGCGTTGTGTGTAAGATGTCCGAAATATTTTTTATTATTTTTAAATATTTAAATGACCCAAATATTTAGCTAGGTCACATTCATTAAAACCAGGGAAGTCGTAATGGCCGCTTTTCCCGAATCACTGCTATCTCGACGCCGTCTGGTATGAATTGATCGGCTGTGGGGTGCGGTGTCTGACTCCACACACGACCCTACCGTTAACCCCGGTCGGGTGATTCGAGGTGAGGGGGCTTCCACACGTAAAACTACAATTTTCATTTCACAAAATACGTTAGTACTTAAATACAAATAAATTGTTTTAAAGTTCTTTGATAATGCATAATTTAAATGTTTAAAAAATTTGAAGAGCTTTGTTTGACTTTGATAGATTAAACTACTGTTTTATTTTTGTAATGTACAAACTCAATTATTTTATACTAGCTTTCGCCTGCGGCTCCACCCGCGTGTATGTAAATTATCCTGGTACAAGTAGCGTGTCTTACAGTCTGAGCCGTAAACAGACAGTCTTGAGCCTAGACTGTGTACCAAATTAAATTTTAAATCGGTTCAGTAGTTTTGATACGAAAGTGCCACAGACAGACAGGTTTTTTTTTCGAATTTATAATACATATTAGTAAAGAAGTAAGGATTGTTGCTACACAATTAATTTATTCGTACAGATAGACCAATAGCTCATTCCGCGTTCTAGAAATTCCTAAGTCTTAAGTTAAAGTTGGAACGTTTAACTTTTTTAATGCTCCTCTTATTTTAATAAATCATTCAACTGTTAGGAAAAGATAAAACAATGAACCTTAATTTGTCTACATAATTACTAAGAAAAAGAGTTCACGGAAGTAGTCTCAACTATTGTTTCTAAAGCCAAATTGCCAGTAAAAAAAACTTTCTACATTTCTACTCTTTTCTTGGATTTTCATAAAACGCACGCATTTGTACTTAAATTGGACAGGACTTGAATTTTAATAGGAAAGCGAAAGTCGTGACTAAATGTCTTTATTTGTCAACTTAGTACGCAATGTGGAGATACCTTTAGTGAAAGACGAGAGTGGGCTAGCGGGCTTTCCGAACGCACGGAACGCATCACTCGCATACTCGCATCAGTTTGAAACAGCGTTGGGCGCGAAATGACGTCCATCTTGTTTTTTAATCTGTTGCGTATTAGATTCACAAGCATACGTATTTAATCATATTTTGTGTATAAAATGATGGACTTGAAAGAAATTATTAAATGGTTCATCCCGTGTTTTCATATTTTGCTATATAAAAAAGTGAAAATGTGTAAATTAATGTACATTTCTTGTTTGTTTATACTTTTATTTATCCGTCCCAGTTGTGGTGCAAACTTTTACAATTCCAGTGATGTTATTACCAAAAATATAGTAAATAATACTAATTTAGATCGTTATAGCCCTAGTAATTACCATGAAGTTAATATTAGTAACCTGAAGAATGAAGAAAAAAGCCTAGAAATTGATACGTCCGTTGGTAAGATAAATTTCAAATATTGTAACTTATTAGTTACTAGTTCTAATACTTTAAATCTGCCGATAGCAATCTTTATAAATGTTAAAATGATAATAAATTGGCGCCAAAATATTATTAATCGTATTTATAGTAACTTTTTAAATAAATATTAAGTACCGTGACCACGAAAAATAAATCATTTCTTTTGCATGATAATCTTTTTAATAAATTAGCAAAATATGTATATATAGGTACCTACTTAAACTTCTTTAAATTATTGTGTTGGAGTAATTAAGTATACCTACATAAAAAAAATACAATTAGTTACACTACCACAAACAAGACCGAGAAAGAATTTAATAAAAAAATAAACCACTACATACAGAATACAATAACAGAAAAAAAACAAACATACTTAGATAGAAGATTTTAATTGCCTGTATTGAAAAGGTATTTTTTTTTCCTTCAGAGCTTAATTGACCCTCTACAAACACACGCATCTCTTTATCACAATATTGGCACTGATAGAATAATTGTTAAGATTAATATGAATTGTAAATTCGAAAGTTGATCTATATGACTGTTTGTAACGCTTTCACGGCTAAACCGCTGCACCGATTTCATATAAATTTGGCTTCGAGATACTTTGATTGTTGAGGAAGAGCATAGGCCACTTTTTACCACGACGATACGACATATTCACATAACACAAGAGCTAGTAAAAACTTAAAATAGTGTTAGTACAATAAGCCGTTACGAGCAATTCTCGGTTTTTCTTCGGAGC
The DNA here is from genome assembly GCA_932526445.1 of Phragmatobia fuliginosa. Lineage (NCBI taxonomy): Eukaryota > Metazoa > Arthropoda > Insecta > Lepidoptera > Erebidae > Phragmatobia > Phragmatobia fuliginosa. The sequence continues at coordinate 1,861,442 of OW052082.1, read as the reverse complement.
AAACAACCTAGCATTTATTATTACTAACATTATTTGTGGTCGGCTACTTTTATGTTTACGGTATAGAGGATCCTCACGGATGTCCTTCACCCATTGGGAGGAGAGCGAAGGGGTCTGTTGGGTCACCCCGGTATTCCTCTGCTTGCCAATAGTCGGGGAACAACATTTGCAGTTGCATCCTTCCCACACCCCGAACAGTAATTGACCCATCTCACCCAAGATGGATCTCGTCTCCGTTGCAACCTGTTCAGATGACGATGTGGTCGGCTACTAATTCAATCGGTATTGTCTGAATATCAATTTTTCCACGGAGCGTCTTACATCGGACCTCCGCAACCCCGAGAAACTGCATTCGAAGAGTAGAGAGTAGAGTTGTCAGTACATTTGAGGCCTTTGTCTCACAATAACGACTGCAATAGATGAGGGTTTAATATGCTCTCCGAGACATGTCTCGGGGCTGCAATTTTTTTTTTATTAAAACAGCTCGTAACTCCCAGAAGCCGTCGTTTTAAAAATCGAATCTCTTTACATTTGAAATTCGAATTATTATATGTCAGTTCTGTTTCCCTCCAAAATTCGTGGTATCTTGACAAGGTAAAGTAAACTGAACTCCTTCGTTTTCTATAAAGCAAGGTAGGTAGTAGCCATACGCATTGATTCCAATCTGACAAAGTATTAGCATAAATGGGCCTATGCATTACATTCTTACGACATAAAATGTATTTATGTGTGTGTGAAACTGCGATTTTTCAATTGTAATAATTATTAAGTGTGAGTTCGTAGTGACAGGCGATTGTTTATGTATCATCATCAGCCCATCGTAGTCCACTGCTGGACATAGGCCTCACCTGCTCTCGCACCGCTTTGATCGATTTTCTTTATGTATGTTATTCTAAAATGTGTTTGTGTGAAGAGTTTCCCCGCAAAAATGACATACTGTATCGGAAAAAAGACGCCATGGCTCTTCTCCGCCGGCCTGTGTTACTCTATGCCTTCGTTCTCTCTTTCTTTTCGCTTGCTGGTTCGCACTTTACCTGCATTTTTTGTCTTTTTTGAAAACGATTATATTCCTCTTAAAAGGTGTCGTTGGGCAATAAAGGAGCCTGATATAAAATGTTTCCAATATTAATGTAATTTATCACAACCACGATGCACCATAAACCCAACTTCAAACTCCGGGCTGTTATATAAGCATTTCTATAACCTATAGAGCTACGGGTAGTAGGGCCACGTTGATTTCAGAACGAATGGGCAGGCTTGACCAGGGCAGTACTACCCTCACACAGAACACCAACCTAATAATGACAGCATTCTTGCTGTCGTATTTCGTTGGTGAGTGTGAGACCGCAGGACCAATAACTCTGCATTATTCTCCCGGCCTCAGGATGCCGGAAGAATGATGCAGAAGTATCTGACAGGCCGCATGCTGCATCGCCTACTCTCAAAATGAGGATGGTGACCCCTACCCCTGGATTTTACTCATGCTTTCCATCAGGCAGAGTAGAGTGACAAACAAGAATTTGTGAATCACACAAAGTGTCCTATATCAGCTATTGCTATAATCAGAAAAAGAAACATTTTTTTTGATACCAGCACTCGTATAATCTAACCGCAAGACTGCACGGTTGGCCTAGTGGTTTAAGTGGTCGCCACGCCGCTTTCTACTTCGCCAAGTATCGTGGGTTCAAATCCCAAGTGGGAAAACACTGTGTTGTTCTGAGTCTGGGTGTTCTTTGTGTCCGTTTCATGTATGCTTGTAAAGTTCTCCGCGACACAGGATTTATATTCCTAATGCGGGAGTTATCATGTTGGAAAAAAAGTCCAACAAGACAGCCATCACCACGAACCAGCCATGACGTTATTACCCCAACAACTCATGGGTACTTGACATTTTTTACTCGATCTGATATCATCGTCTTCAAAAACTGTTAATAATCACTTGACCATTGAAGCAGGCAATTGAACGCATCCGTTTTGAAGAAAGGTCAACTAACAACGAAAATAACTCAACCAAATGTATACAAATAAATAAAATTGACGTGTCTGTTTGTAACGTGAAATTAATAGATATTCATTCGTCTGTCTGTCTGACTGTTCGCGTTAAACACAAAAACCACTGCACCGATTTAAATTAAATTGTATACCCAGATAGTCTTAAACCCAAGACAGGTCATAGGCTACTTTTTACCGCAATAACTGACATAGGCGCGGGCGGAGCCGCAGGCGAAAGCAAGTGAAAGTATATACGCTACTTACATTTAAAATCTATTTTTTTTTAATTCTGTCTGTTTGTTTCGGCTAATCTCAGGAACGGCAGCACAGATTTAGTCGGGATTATCACTGGCAGGTACATGAGAACTGGGAGTAGCTTAAGGCTTTGCTGCGCGGCGTTACTCGTGTTTTCCAACAATAACAATGGGTAAAACCGCTATGTAATATCATATGTTATCGTTCTAATCGGACAGTCATGTACTTACGTGTAGTGTTGCCAACATTTGCAAAAAATAATGTATGCATTTTGTAAATGCATTTAAAAAATATAGCATATTGTGGTAAAACTATAAAATCATAATACAAGAAAATATATCTAGCATAACAAAACCTCAGCTGCTCACCTGGCCATTGCCACTTCATCATCATCATCAGCCTATCGAATCCCACTGCTGGACATAGGCCTCTCCCATTGCATGCCACTAGGTTCGATCCTCAGCTTCTCGCATCCTGGACGTCCTACATTACTTTTGCCGAGACGCGGTCTCCACTCAAGAACCCGTTACCCCAACGGATATTGGTTCTACGGCTAAATGGCCAGCCCACTGCCACTTCAGCTTGAAAATCTTGTGGGCTTTGTCGATGACTTTGGCTCTCTGTCGTATCACCTCGTTCTTGACACGATCCTTAAGAGCAACGCCGACCATAGCCCTATCCATAGCACGCTGAGCTACCTTGAACTAATAATGCAATGCCACTGACCCAATAGATTTTTTTAAATGAATTGGTATATATTTTAAATTATACCTAGGTATTTTTAGAATTTTGATGATGCACTCTTTTCCATTCCTGTTTATATTTTGAAATATTTTTTTCGCTTTTAACGCTTTTAGAGGTACACACTGTTGTAATTAATTGTATCAAAATATACCTCCTAGCGACATCTAGTAAATGCTATGTAAACTAAACGTTTGCAATGACACTGTATGACATTAATAAAATCACTCTGCACTGAAAAACCAACGTGTTTGCTTAATAGGTTATGGGCCTTCACTGTTTTATTAAATATATTGTGTTTAATAGTGTTAAAACTTATATTTTTGGACACGGTTGTGTTGTGCAAGATGTCAACAAACTATTTAGCCAGTGTGCCTAAACTAAAAGGCCGAGAAAATTACGATGTGTGGACATTCGCGATTGAAAATGTGCTCGTATTGGAAGGCATGTTACATTGTGTACATCCAGCGGTAGTAAAAGACATAAAACCCGAAGACGACGCGAAGGCGCGGGCCAAGTTGTGCTTAACTATCGATCCGGCTTTGTACGTGCATATCAAAAAGACGAAGACTTCGAAAGAGTTGTGGGATAAGCTAAAATCTCTGTTTGACGACTCAGGTTTTTCGAGAAATATTTCGTTATTGCGTCATTTGATATCAATACGGCGAGAAGATTGTGAAGATATGACCACCTACGTGACTCAAATTGTGGAAACATCACAACGGTTGAGTGGAACTGGTTTTGAAATAACCGAAGAATGGATTGGATCATTGATGCTTGCAGGATTACCAGAAAAGTTTTCACCAATGATCATGGCGATCGAACATTCTGGCATAGCAATTACGGCTGACGTCATCAAGACAAAGTTGCTAGATTCGGAGCCGTTAGATATGACGGGAGTGACATCGAAGAAAACGCAGAATACTGAAACGGCGTTTGCGTCAAAATGGTCGAAATCAAAACCCAGACCTGGCAACACCGATCAGGGCGGGAAATCAACGTCAAATGTCAAAGTGACAGGTGGAAATAAAAATATAACCTGCTACAAATGTAAAACTCCGGGTCATTATCGTAATCAATGTCCAATGTTACAAAAATCAAGCAACAATAAATCGTCAAACGCATTTAGTGCTGTTTTCATGAGTGCTAAATATAATAAAGACGAGTGGTATGTGGATTCAGGAGCCAGTGTTCACATGACGGCTGTCTCAAGTTGGTTACAAGATGTTTCGAGTCCACAGACCTGCCCCGAAATTATGATAGCAAATCATGAGAAACTTCAAGTTTTATTCAAAGGAAATGTTAGTATATCAACGCAGAAAGGCTATGATATAACAATCAAGGATGTTTTGTGTGTTCCAAGCCTGACAACAAACTTATTGTCAGTAAGTCAATTAATAAAAAACAACAACAGTGTTTCTTTTTCAAAGAATCAATGTTTGATATACAATGCAAAGAAAGTATTAGTGGCCGTTGCCAACTTAATTGATGGTGTGTATAAATTAGATTTATGTACTACTACACCTACGACGAATTGTTTATTTGCCAGAAATAGTGCTCTGTTATGGCACAGGAGGTTAGGACACATAAATACCAGCGATTTGGCTAAAATGAAGAATGGTGCCGTGGAAGGTGTTAGCTATGAAAACACTTATGAAGTGACAAAATCAAATTGTGTGGTTTGTTGTGAGGGTAAACAATCACGACTACCATTCCCCACAGGCACAAGAGCTACAAAAGTGCTGGAAATTGTTCATGCTGACGTGTGTGGGCCAATGGAAACCAAATCTATTGGATTGTCGAGATACTTTCTTCTTTTAGTAGATGACTATACCCGCATGTCATTTGTTTACTTTATGAAAGAAAAAAATGAGGTGTTCAAATACTTCAGAGAATTTAAGGCTATGGTGGAGACACAAAAAAATGTCAATATTAAAATCTTACGAACCGATAATGGTGGAGAATTCTGTTCAAAAGCGATGGAAGATTATTTGAAAGCATTTGGCATTGTACACCAGAAAACAAATCCTTATTCACCAGAACAAAATGGTATGTCAGAGAGAAACAACAGAACAATTGTTGAGAAAGCGAGATGCTTGTTGTTTGATGCTAAGTTAGATAAAAGATTGTGGGCAGAGGCTGTATCTACAGCAGTGTACTTGAAAAATAGATCTATAGCATCAGGTCTCAACGACAAAACACCATATGAGATGTGGCATGAAAAGAAACCCAATTTAAGCCATATACGAATCTTCGGCAGCCCAGTTATGGTGCATGTTCCTAAAGAGAGGAGGACCAAATGGGATAAGAAAGCTCGGCAGCATATTCTTATTGGTTATTCAGAACAAGTAAAGGGCTACAGAGTATATGATCCTGTCAAAAACCAGGTTACTACCAGCCGAGATGTAGTGGTGATGGAGCCAGCAGCGTCAGGTGGAATGTCCACAACTAATGAAACGACATGGTGTGTGGAAGAAGGATCGCCTGTTTCTGAAGGAAATGATCGTTCAGTGGGGGAAAGTGACTGTCAGGAACGATCAAATTTAGACAGTGAGAAAAGCTCCGACAGTGAATCATCACAGCTGACATTCTATGAAGCTGATGGAGATGAGACCTATGTTCCTGAATCTACATCAACAAGCAGCAGTCCAATTGCTTCACCAGAACAGGTCTTGGACAGACCAAAGAGGGTGAGACGGAAGCCTGAAAGGTACAATGAGATAAGCTTGTTGGCTACTGCAGATACTGAACTGACAGTGACTGAAGCCTTGAGAAGTCCTGAAAGTGTGCAGTGGAGGAAGGCAATGGAAGAGGAGTTGGAATCATTCCGAAAGAATGAAGTTTTCGAGCTTGTGCATCCCCCAAAAGGGGCTACAATTGTGCAGTGTCGGTGGGTGCTCAAGAAAAAGATTAAAAGTGATAATCAAGTGCAATATCGTGCGCGATTAGTTGCTAAGGGCTTTACCCAAAAATACGGACTAGATTATGATGAGACCTTTTCACCAGTTGTACGACACTCGACATTAAGAGTACTGTTTGCATTAAGTGTAAAACTAGGACTAGACATTACTCAGTTAGATGTTAAAACTGCTTATTTAAATGGTCAGTTGAAGGAAGAAATTTATATGTGTGCTCCTGAAGGTTTTGTATCTGAGATGTCAGGGAAAGTCCTTAAACTCAAAAAGGCAGTGTATGGATTAAAACAATCCGCCTTAGTTTGGTATGAGAGAGTTAGGGATGTATTATGTAAAAATAATTTTAAAAATTGTACTCAAGAGCCTTGTCTATTTAGAAAGATGTGTAAAGATGTAAAAATTATTATAGCAGTGTATGTCGATGATTTCTTAATTTTCTCTAATAGTAAGGTTGAGACTGAAAAGCTAAAATGTATTTTAAATTCAGAATTTGAAATCAAAGACTTAGGTGAGGTTAAGCATTATCTAGGTATGAATATTAATGTTCACAAAGATTGTAATAACTATGAGATAACTATAGACCAACAACATTACATAGAAGAATTATTACAGAAATTTAATATGACTGACTGTAGAACGGTTGATACACCTATAGAGAGTAAATTGAATGTAACAAAAGCCGAAAAATGTGCTGTAGGGATTAGCTATCAAAAACTCTTGGGTTGTCTTATGTATTTAGCAGTCATGACAAGACCTGATATTACCTACTCTGTTAGTTACTTAAGTCAATTTAATACTTGCTACAGCGGTGAACATTGGAACTATGCTAAAAGGATTCTAAAATACTTAAAAAGGACTAAAATGTATGGTCTAAAATTTAGTAGTCAAGGAGAAGGCTTACAGGGCTTTGTTGATGCCGATTGGGCAAGTGATAGCTTAGACAGAAAATCTTACACTGGATTTTGTTTTGTTATGTCGGGCACAGCTGTTTCATGGCAAAGCAGGAAGCAGAAAGTAATAGCTCTATCGAGCACTGAGGCTGAGTATGTTGCTCTTTCTGAAGCTTCTAGGGAAGCAATATATTTAAGAGAACTATTGTATGAGTTAACTGGATCTTTGTTAACAATTAGGTTGAGTTGTGACAACCAAAGTGCATTGAAGATGGCTACAAACCATCAATGTCACAACAGATCAAAACATATTGATGTTAAACATCATTTTGTAAGAGACACTATCAAATGTGGAAAAGTAGAGGTCAATTATCTTTCCACAAATGAGATGCCAGCAGATTTGTTGACCAAAGGTCTAGGTACACTTAAACACTACAGGTTTATGGAAACATTAGGCGTTGTAAAATTGTAATGTAGCTCAAGTTGATACTTTGTTTTTATTATTGTTTAGTTTATTTTGATAAGTGGGGGTGTTGTAATTAATTGTATCAAAATATACCTCCTAGCGACATCTAGTAAATGCTATGTAAACTAAACGTTTGCAATGACACTGTATGACATTAATAAAATCACTCTGCACTGAAAAACCAACGTGTTTGCTTAATACACACTGCTAACACACGCCTCACTCAAAAGGTAATGTAGATTTCCTAAAATAGGATTTGTTAGATATGCGTGGAAATATAGTGCCTTTGGGTACTATATATTTCTTCAACGCCGAAATATATTTATTTATTTTAAACTTACTGCACATGTTGTACAAAGGCGGACTTAATGCCATGAGGCATTCTCTCCCAGTCAACCTTCAGATGTTGTAGAAATGTGATGGAGTAGGTGCAGAGAAAAAAAAAAACCATTACTGAGAATAACTATGTAAAAAAAGATTAGCCTACTTGAAGGTATTTTTTAAATACACATAGTATAATATATACGAGATATTCCTAAATACACATACATATACACTACTACTAAATATATATAAAACTACATATACATACAATAAAATAAAAATAATATACACACGGATACTATCGTACAATACCATATATTATAGTATGATATAACCCGTTCGAAACGTCGGAAAGTAGAAGGTATCGTAACCTTTTTAATTTCATCGCGAATAAGTCCCGTATACAGTAAAAAACATGAGTATGTGTAAAAGCGGGAAAGTCTGATTTTTTTTTATTATAGTACGGTTGGCAACCCTATGTGCGAGATGGGTGAGATGGGGCTATTTAACACGTAATTTCGTAATTTACATTCTCAAAAACAGCTGCGAAATAACCGTGAATCAAGACCATCCCGTGAAGGTCTTCACATCTTCTAATTTAAAAAGCTAATAATACAAGGTCATGACCTACCCAAAGATCAATTAACTAACAAATATAATATTATCGACCTACAATCTGTACAAAAATATGAGTGTCTGTTTGTAATATCAAATTTTAGTAAATGCATATGAATTTATATACGGTACTTACTTACGTAAAAAAAAGCATGCTTGAGGTCTCGGGTTCGATTCCCGGATCGGATCAAATGTTTTGTGATCCGCAAATATTTGTTTCGCAGTTTCAGTGGTTTCTAGGTATAATATGTATGTATTTACAAAAAAAATATGTTTATATATTTATATCAGTTTTCTAGACACATAGTACAAGCTCTTATTTCGGACTAGATGGCGTTGTGTGTAAGATTTCCGAAATAAATATTCTTCTTCTAAATTTGTATTTCTATCCGTTTGTGCCGGCTGATCTTTGGAACGGCTGGACTTTGACGGAACAGATAGATAGCCGATGATATAAGAACTTTTTTTAACTAGCTTCATTCCGCGGCGTTACCCGTGTTTGTTGTTATAATTTTAACAAAAAGAAACCGACTTCAAAGAAAAACTATTCCGAGTAGCCAAATCTCTACAATTGTGCCTATGATATTTGAGGAGTTCTCTCGATTTTCTTTGGATCCCATCATCAGAGCCCGATATGGTGACGTTGGAACCACCTGTAAGCTACGCCCATTCCATTGCAAGACGAAATTATCGCTGAACATACATAAAAAAAAAACAAAAAAAAGATTCCGACTAATTGAGAACCTTCTCCTTTTTTTGAGGTCGGTTAAAAAATACAACTGGTAACACCGCAGAATTTAACTAATTGTTAATATCTGTTTAGTGTTGTCACTTAAATAATATTCAGTAAATTTTGTGACTTTTATCATTAAGTGTCAAAAATGACAATACTGTAATAAATGAATTCGTAAGGACAAGTTTTACGATATGTTAACTGTTAAACGAATAGAGAGCTAATCTATACAAAAAAAATTGATTGTCTGTATGTAATATTAAATTAAATGTCTTACTAAATACATATCAAAGTATATTATACGGTTTTTTTACGCGGGGCATGCTTTTCGCACCATACCATTAGTGGGGTAAACGAAGGGCGTGTGTGGGACTCTCGAAAGGATTGGTTTACCCACTAAACCCCGCGGCGGCTTTTCTCGGCAGTTGGCAGAAACACCAGGAACTCATCAGCGGCTTCTGGAGTCCCCCCTGCCTTACCACACGACTGGGGTACATCCCGGGGGTGATTATTCTCACCCCCAGGACAGGACGCTGTCGCGTCTCTCACTGCTCCACGCAGAAAGAGGCGCAACACCGACCCGCCTTAGACGACACCCCCCGGCCGCAAAGGGGTGTCACCTGTCTTGGGTCGTTTGCAGCGGTCACATCTACCCAAAGATGTGGCTGCAACGACCCTTTGTGCGACGATTGGGGATTATCGACCTCTGCCACGTCCCCTTCGCCGCCTCCTTCCCCGATCGGCCCGTTCCCAATCCCGTTTAGCGTACTCCTATATGTACGGTACCTACTGACATCCAAAATGCAAATGTAATTTTTTTGTCTGTCTGTCTGTTTGTTCCGTTTAATCTCTGGAACGGCTGGTCCAATTTTGAGGGGACTTTCACTTGCAGAAAGCTGATGACCTATGCAGTAACTTGGGCAATTTTTTTAAGGACTAGCTTCGCTCTGCGATGTCACTCGCGATTTACAAAAACAAGTGCAGGCCTTACCTAGTAAGTAATATAAATTCCAATGTCCATTGGTTTGTCTTGCACACACTTCTACGAATACACTGTGTATGTAGGTACTTAAATATCGAAAAAATATATTTGAACATCTTCAGGGTTAGATAATTTCCAATCATTCTACATCATTCTCCCGGCCTCCAGAGGTCTGGAGAATGATGCAAAAACATCTCACTAAGCCACCATGGTGTAGGTCAGGCATTGTATGCACCTCACGACGAAGTTGGTGGCCCCTACTCCTGGATTTTGCTCATACTTTTCATCACGCAGAGTGGAAGAGTGGAGTCACTTTGGTAGGCTATATGGAAAGTACACCGGAGACAGTCATTCGCAATTGTCAATTTTTAGGGTTCCGAAGTTCATAACTCGGAACCCTTATAGATTCGTCATGTCCGTCCGTCCGTCCGTCCGTCCGTCCGTCCGTCCTCGACTTACCGTCCAAACGGTAAGTGCTAGAAAGATGAAAGTTTGCATGAATACGTGTTGTAATTACGTCGACAAAGTGCTACAATAAAATTATGAAAAATAATTTTATTTGGGGTACCTCCCCTACACGTAAAGTGGGGATGATATTTTTTTCTCGAGGCTACCCCATCGTGTGGGGTATCATTAGATAGGTCTTTTAAAAACAATAAAGGGTTTCCTAGACGATTTTTTGATTTAGGTATCCGTTTGCGAGATATTTCACTTTAAAGGGCACTTTTTTGTAAAAACAGGGCGTCCCCCCCCTCTAAAAGCTAAACGGCTGGCTCAAAAAATCTGAAAAAAATCGTGATGGTGGTCCATCTAATGAACTTTGAAGGAAAACTATAACCGATTAGATGACTTTCTTAGTTCAGGAGTTATAAAGGCTTATATGGTAAAATGCGCTCACTTGGAAAACGTCATACAAAATTAACGTAATAATACGTAAACATAACAATTATCTATTGGATACGATTTTAAATCCACATACCATTATAGGTGACTGAGGAACCCTTTCCTGTGCGTGGCCTGACACGCACTTGGCTTTTTTTTAGGGTTCCGAAGTTCATAACTCGGAACCCTTATAGATTCGTCATGTCCGTCCGTCCGCCCGTCCGTCCGTCCGTCCGTCCGTCCGTCCTCGACTTACCGTCCAAACGGTAAGTGCTAGAAAGATGAAAGTTTGCACGAATACGTGTTGTAATTACGTCGACAAAGTGCTACAATAAAATTATGAAAAATAATTTTATTTGGGGTACCTCCCCTACACGTAAAGTGGGGATGTTTTTTTTTCTCGAGGCTACCCCATCGTGTGGGGTATCATTAGATAGGTCTTTTAAAAACAATAAAGGGTTTCCTAGACGATTTTTTGATTTAGGTATCCGTTTGCGAGATATTTCACTTTAAAGGGCACTTTTTTGTAAAAACAGGGCGTCCCCCCCCCTCTAAAAGCTAAACGGCTGGCTCAAAAAATCTGAAAAAAATCGTGATGGTGGTCCATCTAATGAACTTTGAAGGAAAACTATAACCGATTAGATGACTTTCTTAGTTCAGGAGTTATAAAGGCTTATATGGTAAAATGCGCTCACTTGGAAAACGTCATACAAAATTAACGTATTAATACGTAAACATAACAATTATCTATTGGATACGATTTTAAATCCACATACCATTATAGGTGACTGAGGAACCCTTTCCTGTGCGTGGCCTGACACGCACTTGGCCGATTTTATTACATTATTGAAGTACCAAATGATCGCTTAAAGAGGCAATTGAAGCCATTGTCATTCGCAACTACGTGATTGAAGTGAAAAATTTAACGTCTTGTTTTGCGATTGACTTATTTCGGTTATTCGCTAGTCGAGAAACATTGGACATGTCGCGTCACACCAGAAATTAAATGTGGTGGCCCACATTTATTTTCTGGTGTGAATCACACACACGGTCAATGACGTAAAAATTGACAATTGCGAATGACTGTCACTGGGGCATTTATAGAAAAGACATAACACTAGCGCTCACCACACAATTAACTCTGAAATCGACGCAATGATTTCTTAATGGCTATGGTAATGACCGCTGGTTCAAGAGGCCAGTCAAGATGTGGAGCTATTTACCGTTTTAGCAGTAAGCGCTTTTAACTAAGTAATATATAATTAACCAGTTATAGAATCTAGCACCATTCTGCTGTATCACATTGAGATTGTATTGACGTGAAATGGTCAAGAAAATAGATAGGAAGAATTCTGGAAGCGATTTGTATATCGTGGGTGCTAAACTTATTACGTTTTTGAACTAGTATGTAGTATCAATCTAATGCCGTCCACTGCTGAACGAAGGTCTCCCCCAAGGAGTGCCAACCATCCCGGTCTTGGGCAGGCCGCTTCAGCTGAGATGGCAACCCATTCTGGTCCACACATTCGAGGTAGATCCAGATACACCTAATATTTTTTTCCTGTTTTCGTGCAGAAATCCCCACGGATGCCACACGTGTGGACTCACTCATAGGACTTGAACCGACTGAAACCGCACGCCGTCTCGGGTACGGTTTTAGTCGGGGAACCAGGAATACCCTCGAAAGGAAGTCCCTGGAACCCCGAACACCTACCGCTTGTAGATGGCCCCCTTCTGTGTGGGGGCACATCTCAATAATTCTACGGCGCGCGCTCTATAGCGCTCGCACCTCCACCCCAGCCTGCTTCTGTTAGGATGACAGATGGATCATCTGTTACCCTCAGGCCTGCGCTTATGGAGGACGGAGGTCGTGTAACGATCTCCGGCGCGTGAGTTGCCTACGGTACCTGATCGGTCCCGGGCCTGGCGATCCGGAAGAGTTCTGAACCTCTCCCGGTTTCGAGATACACCTAAACTGTATTTGTTTCTATTGTTTTACTGTGTGTGTGGACAATAATTTTCTTTCTTTGTTACACTTTGTATAATTATTTAGCTGACCCACGCAGCTCCGCCTGCGTCTTCTATTGTTTGTTCCGGCTAATCTCTGCAACGACTGGACCGATATTAACAGGAGTTTCACTGGTTATAAGCTGATGACCTAAGGAGTAATTGCTTTCATTTCCTCGATCTACAATAATAACCGCGTGTAACACCATGGAGCACAACTAGTTGTGTACAGTAATGTACTGACCGTGTGGTGACGGATTAAGAATACAGAGTGTCACCACCCCTATTCATCCCGCGGGTGTCGTAAAAGGCAACTAAGGGATAAGCTACGCAAGACAACATCAACGCAAAGAGAAGGAAAACTTGAAACCAACCCGTCTGGCCAGCGTGGTATAGTAGGCCAAAACCTCCTTTATAAGGAGAGGCCTATGTCCAGCAGTGGACTGTTAAAAGCTGGTGATGATGATGATGTACAGTAATTACAACTTTATATTAATTCATAACAATATGTCTGTCTGCTGTTAAGAAAGTGTATCTGATTTCGTTCGTTTTCAATTTTAATTTGCAACAGATAAAACTAATTGAGGTAGATTCGTTAATAATCTTCACGCTTTTTAAACATAAAGATGGTGAACATGAAAGTAATAGTCATTTTACTGCCTCAGTGGTGTAGTGGTAGCGTGTGCGACTGTTGTGCTTGAGGTCTCGTGTTCGATTCCCGGGTCGGTCCAAATGTTTGTGTGATTCACAAATATTTGTTTCGGAGTCTGAATGTTTTATATGTATATTATGTATGTATGAAGAATGAAATGAAAACCGTTTTGTTATAAACTACCTATACTTAATAATTTCTTAATTTCCCACGTAAAATATGTAAAAGCAAGCTGTTAACCCAATTACCTAGGTCTTGGGAGAGTATAATCATTAGAATAGAGCCACGCTGTTTTCAGCACGAATGGTCCGACTCGACTGGGGCAGTACTACCCTCACACAGAAGACCAACCTAATTTGGTTAGCGCACAGTATGCCCAGTGGTTCAAGATCTCGACAAATGTTGGTTTAAATACATGTATTACACTTTTGTGTGATTCACAAATTGTTATTCTGAGTCTGGGTGTTCTTTGTGTCCGTTTGTTGTATGTTTGTAAAGCCCCCCCGACGCGGGAAAAATATCCTAGTATCTTCTGAAAAAAATAAAAAAATAAACATTAGTGCATTCTCTATTATATCGCTTTTACAATACGATGGGACAGCTATTCGACACGAAGACACGAACCGGCAAACTGACAGGGTCACCCACCATGCTGCATTGCCTACCCTCACAATGAGGATGGTGACCCCTACCCTTACATGCTTTCCATCAGGCAGAATAGTCACTTTCGTAGGATTATATATTAACACCAACTTGTAATTTGAAATTACAAACAGACATTTCAATGCCTACTGAATATTATAAATGCAAAAGTAACTTTATCTGTTTGATACGTTTTCACGCCTAAACCGCTGAAGCGATTTCTATGAATTTTGGTATAGAGATAAATGGAACCTTGGGAAAGGTCATAGGCTACTTTTTACCGCGATAATCAACATACACGCGGGCAGAGCCGCGTACAAAAGTTAGTTAGGTATATTTAGTTGTATAGATAGATGCTGCTGCAAATCTAGGCGAGGACATGACCCTAACACAACGAGGTTATGCTTGATGTTGACAAAAATTTGCCATCGTTCATCCAACTTTTGACTGCCTTGTTGGTCTAGTGGTTAGCGTATGCGGCTGCTGATCAAGAGGTCTCCATTCCCGGGTCGGACCAAATATTTATGTAATCCACAAATATTTGTTTCGGAGTCTGGGTGTTTTCTACGTATAAATGTATGTATTTACAAAAAAAAATGTATGTTTATGTATTTAAGTATATCAGTTGTTTAGTACCCATAATACAAGCTCTGCTTAATTTGAGGCTAGACGACGTTGTGTGTAAGATGTCCGAAGTATTTATGTTATTTATTTAACTAAATGTCGTTAGGGTGCCACATTGACCTTGTGCAGTAGACAGACTGCATCCAAAATCTCTCACATATATACATATATTTAATATACAAATAAATAAATTAGAGTGTCTGTATGTAATATCAAATTAACAGTTTTTTTGCTGAATGCATATTAAAGTATACACACACGGTGCTTTAACATCAAAAAGTTTTTTTTTTAATTGATGCCCTTCTGTACAATGATATTAAAAAGAAAAAAATATAGTTTTAAAAAACTAAACAAACACGCTTTTAAACTAAAAAGTAGAAAATAATTTTAATGTAACAAAGCGTGGGGCGACGTTTTTGAAATATTTTCATAAAGCACCCCACGCTTTGTTACATTAACATTATTTTCTACTTTTAGTTTAAAAGCGTGTTTGTTTAGTTTTTTAAAACTATATTTTTTTTCTAGACTAAAAAAAAAATTTTTATACTTTTCTTTTTGTTTTTTTTTTCAAATTATTGTATTGTCATCGGTCCTCGATAAATCTACAAAGTTTGAACGAAATCTGGCCGTTTAAAGTGGGTCAAAATCGCCCCCAAAGGAGTCGGTTACAAACATACAAACAAACATACAAACAAACATACAGGTGAAGCTAATATAAAGCGTGTAAAAATAGGTTACTTTCATACTAAACGGCGTTCGATATTGTTGCGGTATGACATGACGTACTTATTTATAAGTGTATACATACATTACGATTACGAATGCAAAAGATAATACAGAATGCATGGTAAAGAAAGAGATAGCTATCTCTTGCGAGTTGCACTTTGAGGTTCGTAGTAAAATTATGGACTAACTCGTTAAAATTGATACAGATATGACATTTAATATTTATAATATCATTGCTTCTGTAGTTTAGTTCCGGCTAATCTCTGGAAAGACTAAATCGATTTTGGCGGGACTTTCACTGACTGGCAGAAAGCTGATGACACAAGGAGTAACTAGCTTTGCCCCACAATAACAGCTGGTAACACCCTTGCCCTGATTAACTGCTTCAGAGCCCGCTGGAGCTATAAAATCCAAATTAAGAAAAAAAAATACGAGAGAAAATGAGGTATATCGCTTATAAGTGATCGACTGCACGGTTGGGATAGTATTTTATGCGGTCACCATGCCGCTTCTACTACGCAGAGTATTCTGGGTTCAAATCTCGCAACAACAGTTTGTGTTCTCCACAAATTTTTGTTCTTAGTCTTGGGGTGTTCTTGTTGTATGTTAATAAATTCCCCCGGACTTTACGTGGATGACTCACTGGTATAATATAATTTTAATGTAACAAAGCGTGGGGTGCTTTCTGAAAATATTTCAATAACGTCACCCAACGCTTTTTAGATTAAAATTATTTTCTACTTTTTAGTTTAAAAACTTTTTTATGCAAAATAAACCGCGGGCTTTACTAGTTTATACATAAAAGATGTTATGACACTTGAAGCGTAATTTGGCCATGAGCAATACTGAGTACTCGTAATATGCAAGGTCATCGATATACAATAATATTGATTATTTAATTTAAAATAACTAATGATCATTTGAAGGTCAGAATTTGACAATAATTGTGAGTTTAAGAACAAATCGCAAGGCCTAATATTTGTAAACTTATGGAAAGCATGACTACATAACATAATAAATAAATATTCTGTACATCTTATACACAACATTATCTAGTCCCAAACTAAGCAGAGCACAAGCTCTGCTTAGTTTATTATTTACCCATTAAGTACCCATAGCACAAGCTATGGGTACTTAACAACTGATATTAATATATTAACATACTTTTTTTTGTAAAAACATTCATATTATACATCGAATCAGAAAACACCCAAACTCCGAAACAAATATTTGTAGATCATACAAATACATATTTGGAACGACCCGGGAATCGATCAACAGCCGTATACGCTAGCCACTAGACTAACAAGGCAGAATCCAGGAGTAGGGAGGGGTCTACAGGGACTTCCTTTCCAGGGTATACCTGGTTCCTCGACTTATAGTACCCGAGATGTGCAGATTTCGTCAGTTCGAATCCGAGATCCGGATATAGTCACCAACTGGTTGCAATGTCCATTTCTGTGAGGATTCCCGCACGAAAAACAAAAGGAGTACAGGTGACCATCCTCATTGTGAGTACATTATCCAAATCATTGAGGCTCTGGTCTCGCCCTAACTAACGAAATTCGTCACCACAAACGCTGTCATTTTTAGGTTGATCTTCAATATAAGGGTAGTACGGGTTGATCTTCAACATGAGGGTAGTCGAGTCAGCCCATTCGTGCTTTAATCAGCGTGACTCTACTTACCTAATAAGTCTTATTAATAGCTATTCCCGGGTAGGTCCCATTTCAAGTTTTCCCAAACTAAAAATAAAAATAGAAATAAAAATTTTGTAGCTATCAGAATAGGTTCTCGAAAGTGGGAGTCCCACTCACAAAAAGATAGAGCGAAGACGTATGAAAGAAAGATATAGTATGCTGAATGAAAGTGCGAGAGGCACAAAAGATCGAAGTGTGACAAAGACAAACAGGAAAGAAAAGGGTGCCGACAAAAAAAAATCCCATTTCAAGCGCAGAGTGGCACACCGTGTGGTTTTAGTCGGTCTGATTCTGACACAGCACTCCGCTGTATAACCTGATGGGGTGACGGCCCGTGGGGATTTCTACACGTTAAATAAAAGCGTATGTTTCAAGTTTTCATTCTCTCATCATCTTCCTAGTCTTATTCCCAATATTATTTGTGGTCGGCTACTAGTTCAACCGGTTTTACCTGAATATCAGTTTTTTCGAGCGACTGGCATCGGACCTCCGCAACCCTTAGAGAGAACTGAAATTCGAAATTTGAACTATTTGTCAGTAAATTTGAGGGCACTGGCTTACAAGTTTTCTTTCTTTCTACAGTGCTATTTGTCTTGCGTAGTAACTTTTTTAATCGAATCTTGCGACATCCGAGGGGTGAAGAGGGACAGTGCCAATCCTTATTCTTAATCCGTCACCACACGGGAAATTCAGTACACATAGAATGCATACAGGGCGAAAAGTATGAGAAGAAAGAGAGGGAATTAACTTCATTTATAGAATTAATAGAATTGAAGTGCTCGTTTGTAATATCAAAGGAATAGTTTTAACTATAAGCATATGAGAGTATGATAAAAACAGTTATAAAAACTGTTCAATAATGCACCAAATAATAATAGTAATAAATAATTCGGACATCTTACACACAACGCCATCTAGTCCCAAACTAAGCAGAGCTTGTAATATTAGTACTAGACAACTGATATAAAGACATAAACATTTTTTTTTATGGTACCGTTGCCAAACGGCAAAAAACGGAACCCTTATAGATTCGTCATGTCTGTCTGTCTGTCCGTCGGTATGTCACAGTCACTTTTTTCTGAAACTATAAGAGCTATACTGTTGAAACTTGGTCAGTAGATGTATTCTGTGAACCGCATTAATATTTTTACACAAGAATAAAAAAAAAACAATAAATTTTGGGGGTCCCCATACTTAGAACTGAAACTCAAAAATTTTTTTTCATCAAAATCATACGTGTATCTATGGATAGGTCTTCAAAAATGATATTGAGGTTTCTAATATCATTTTTTTCTAAACTGAATAGTTTGCGCGAGAGACACTTCCAAAGTGGTAAAATGTGTGTCCCCCCCCCTGTAACTTGTAAAATAAGAGAGTGATAAAACTGAAAAAAATATGTGATGTACATTATTATACAAACTTCCAACTAAAATGAGTTTGAACGAGATCTAGTAAGTAGTTTTTTTTTAATACGTCGTAAATCATAAACCGCAATTTACATTTCTTTCAACCAAAACACTCACACACATTATTAAAACATCGATAAAAGTTACAACGAACTACATTTTTTTTATATGGTGTTACTTGCTGTTATGGAACCCTTCGTGGGTGAGTCCGACTCGCACTTGGCCGCTTTTTTTGTAAATACACACTTAATGCATAGAAAATTAATTGACGAAGTTAGTTGTAAGTTAGCAATCAGGTTCCCAAATCAAAATCAGGAATGCATAACCGCGGGACTCTCATCTAGTAAACAATAATAAAAACATACATATAAACAATATAAAAGTAAATATTTAGGCATGCGATGAAAGTAGAACAGTGTGTATAACTGTTTGAACCGGTTTTCACTCGGAAGAGGTGCACGTGTGTTCGTGGGCTGTTTCTAGTGGGTTTGTGACGAATTCGAATTTTGCTTATTATCTTGCTATTATCCTCGAATGTTGCTCACTTTGGAACCCCCAGTATGACGTCCACATAAACAGATTTTTTTCCTCAAACGCAACGTCATCTAGTCCCAAACTAATAATAATTTGTATTATGGGTACTAAACAACTGATATAAATACATACATATTATACATAGAAAACACCCAGACTCCTAAACAAATATTTGTGGATCACACAAGATCGACGAGGCAGTCATATTATTTGATAGGACACATTTATTTGCAAGTATACAGACATACACGCGGGTTGAGCCGTGGCAAAAGTTAGTATTATTTAATTAATTATACAAAAAACTGATAATTTTATGTGCATAGTGATGATTTATAATGTTACTTAGACACTGTCACTGACATAACTTCTTGTTAAATTACCAAAAATATTTGTAATATAATTATTTTTAACCGACTCCAAAAAAAGGAGGAGGTTCTCAATTCGTCGGAGTTTTTTTTTTATTTATGTTCAGCGATAATTTTGTCGTTTATGAACCAATTTCAAAAAATATTTTTGCATTGGAATGGGCGTAGGTTACAGATGGTTCCATCGTCACCATGTCGGGATCTGATGATGGGGTGCCAAGGAAATAGAGGGAACTCCTCAAATATCATTGGCACAATTGTCGTGATTTGGGTACTCGGAATAGTTTTTCTTTGAAGTCGGTTTCATTTTGTTAAAATTATCTGTTTTAATTATTTTTGCATAAAAATAATAAGTAGTCTTAAAAAGTAAGTACCACAAACATGGGTGTTTTCTATGTGTAATAAGTATGTCTTTACAAAAAAAAAGTATTACATATGTATTTATGTCAGTTGTTTAGTACCCATAATACAAGCTCTGCTTAGTTTGGGACTAGACGATGTTGTGTGTTAGGTTAGATGTCCGAAATATTTATTTATTTATTTATAAACCTTTACACTCATACCAGTGATGTTTGTAAATGCATGCTTATGTATTTTCAAACAGTATAATTACTAGCTGTCCCACGTGGCCCCGCCTGGGTCTCCTATTGCCCTTCATCATCATCATCATCAACAGACTTTTACAGTCCTATTGCCCTTAACGTGATGTTATACCGCGGAAACAAATTGGTTTCTCATAAAACAGGTTATATTGAGCCAAACTTATAAGATAGACATCAACAGCCTTTAACAGTCCACTGCTGGACATAGGCCTGTCCTTAGAGAGATAGGTTTTGGCCTACTATACCACGCTGGCCAGACGGGTTGGTATATGGTTGGTTTCAAGTTTATACTTTTGCCGAGAGGTTGCGGGAGGTGTTTGCCGCCCGGGACGGTGTAAAGATCGCCAGGCCCACCAAGTGCGCTGAACTGCGCATTTCGGGTCTGGACGACTCTATCACGTCGGAGGATGTCCGCGATGCAGTCATGGAGAAGACTGGCTGCACCGCGGGCACCATCCGAGTCGGCACCGTCCGGCCGGGCCCGGGAGGCCTCGGCTCGGTGTGGGTCAGCTGTCCCGTGGCGGCGGCCAAAGTTTTGGCCGACGCCGGGAGCATGCTCGTCGGCTTCGTGAATGCCAGAATCACGGTTCTGGCCGCGAGGCCGATGAGGTGCTACAAGTGCCTCGTCGCGGGACACACTCGCACCAAGTGCGAGAGCTGTTTTGACTGCAGCGAACTTTGCTTCCGCTGCGGTCAAACCGGGCACAAGGCGGCAGAATGCTCTGCCGCCCCTCACTGCCCGATGTGTGCGGCGGGTAAAAAGCCCGCCAATCACCAGATGGGGCAGGGGGGCTGCAAGCCTCCCCGCGCTTCTCGGCAGACGCCGGAGGCTAGCCCGGCGACCCGGGCTGCCTCCGACGTCGATCAGGCGACGACGTCGTCGCCCATGGAGGGGGTTGTAGAGACGATCCAGTAATGGATCAAGTCTCCAACCTCCTGGTCCAGACGAACCTCAACCACTGTGCCGCGGCGCAGGATCTTTTCCTGCAAACCATGGCGCAGTGGTCTATAGGTGTTGCCGTAGTCGCGGAGCCCTATTTTGTCCCTCCCCGTCCAAACTGGATGGGTGACTGGGACGGCTCCGTGGCAGTCGTCAGCTCCACGGCGGCTCATTCCCCGCCCTTGTCGCTAAAAGACAAGGGTACCGGATATGTTGCCGTCGAATGGGGGGGAATCACCATTTATGGTGTATATTTCTCCCCCAACCGGAGTCTGAGCGACTTCGAGGTCTTCCTCAACAACCTGGAGACCTCGATACGGCGATTGGGGTCTGGGCACGTCCTCGTGCTGGGGGACTTCAATGCAAAGTCCATTGCGTGGGGTTCCCCGGCGACGGACGCCAGGGGCGAAGCCGTCGAGGAGTGGGCGGCGTCGGTGGGCCTCTGTTTGCTGAACAGGGGCGCCACCAACACGTGCGTGCGACAGCAGGGGGGGTCGATAGTGGACCTTTCGTTCGCTACCCCTGCAGCCGCCGCACGAGTAAGGAACTGGAGTGTCCTGGATGAGGTCGAGACGCTCTCGGATCACCTTTATATCCGATTCGAGCTCTCCCGGTCCCAGGACGCCAGTAGGGGTCACGCGGCGCGGCGTCCCTCCCGTTTTCCGCGGTGGGCTGTCGCCAAGCTGGACAGGGACCTACTAGAGGAGGCGGCCATTGTTTGCTCTTGGCTGTCTCCGCAGGCCCCGACCGAGGAGGTCGACGCGGGGGCTGGTCGCTTCGCCGATGCGTTAACGCTCATCTGCGATGCGGCCATGCCCCGCGTTCGTGGCCGTCGGCCTCCTAGGAAGGAGGTCTACTGGTGGTCCCAGGAGCTGGCGGACCTCCGTGCGGCTTGTGTACGTGCCCGGAGGTCCCACACCCGAAGTCGGCGACGCCACCGCGGGGACGGTGAGGAGGTGGACCGGCTTCACGAGGAGTACCGAGCAGCTCGGGAAACTCTGAGGCTGGCCATCTGCCGCGCCAAAGACGCGAGCAGAAAAGAGATGCTGGAGAGTCTGGAGCGTGACCCCTGGGGTCGCCCTTATCGTGCGGTGCGTAACAAGCTCCGCACGTCGGGCCCCCCCCTTACGGAGACTCTCCAGCCCAGCTTCCTGCAGGAAGTGGTCGAGGGCCTATTCCCGCAGCGGGCGGAACACACACCCCCGTCGATGGCCCGTCGTGGTCGTCGTCGGGGCAGCGTGGGTGATGTTCCGCCTGTCAGGGAATCTGAGGTAGGGGCGGCTGTTCTGCGGATTCGATCCAAGAACACCGCCCCCGGGCCGGACGGGGTTCCAGCCCGAGTGATGGCCCGTGCCCTCGACTACATGTCGGACCACCTCAGGGGAGTGTTGGACGCTAGCCTGGCGTCCGGACGCTTCCCTGAGCGTTGGAACTGCGGGAAGCTGGTATTGATCCAGAAGAGTGGACGGCCTGCCGATTCGGTCGCGGCCTACAGGCCCATCGTGTTGCTGGACGAGGCGGGCAAGTTGTTTGAGAGGGTTCTCTCTGTCCGCATCGTCCGGCACCTCAGCGAGGTGGGGCCCGACCTGTCGGACGCCCAATTCGGTTTCCGAGAAGGGCGTTCGACGGTCGACGCGATCATGCGCCTGAGGGCCGTGACCGAAGAGGCGGTGAGAGGCGGCGAAGTGGTGTTGGCGGTGTCCTTGGACATCGCCAACGCCTTCAATAGTCTGCCATTCGGCTGCATCAGGGCCGCACTCCAATACCACGGAGTGCCAGGGTACCTGCGGCGGCTGGTGGCAGACTATTTAGAGGAGCGTACCGTCGAGTACGAGGACCGAGATGGCGCCTTGAGACGCAGGGCCATGTCGTGCGGTGTTCCACAGGGGTCTGTCCTAGGACCACTCCTGTGGAACATGGGATACGACTGGGCCCTACGAGGGCGTCTCCCCCCCGGGCTGGGTGTGATCTGTTACGCAGACGACACCCTGGTCACGGCCCGGGGGGCAAACTTTGAGGAGGCGGCGCGCCTGGCCACCACGGGAGTCTCCCGGGTGGTCGGGCGCATCGAGGCGCTGGGTCTGCGGGTGGCCCTGGACAAGACGGAGGCCCTATTATTTCATGGGCCCCGTCGCGGTCCGCCCGCCGGCGCCTCGATCGAGGTCAACTCGGTCCTCGTACCGGTCCGGGCCCAGATGAGGTACCTGGGTCTGGTCCTCGACGGTAGGTGGCTCTTCGACGAGCACTTCCGACAGCTTGGACCTAAATTGGTGGGCACTGCCTCCGCCCTAGGGCGACTTCTGCCCAACTTGGGCGGGGCCAGTGTCCCCACTAGGCAGCTGTACACGGGGGTTGTCCGGTCGATGGCACTTTACGGTGCACCGGTGTGGGCGGCGGCTCTGTCCGCCCAGAACAGGGCGCGCCTCTGGCGCCCCCAGCGGATACTGGCGGTCAGAGCCATACGTGGATACCGCACGGTGTCCACAGAGGCGGCGTGTGCCTTGGCCGGAACACCCCCGTGGGATTTGGAGGCGGAAGTGCTCGCCGAAGTTTATCGGCGAGTGGCTGACTTCCGGGCGGAGAGCGGATTCCGCCCTCCGCCCGAGGACGTGCGCGAGTGGCGCGAAGCCGCTCGCCGAGCCACCATGCTGAGATGGTCGCTCCGGCTGGAGACCCCACGCGCTGGCTTCGCCGCCGTGGAGGCTCTTCAGCCGGTCATCGAGGAGTGGGCAGGGCGGCAGCACGGGACCCTTTCCTTCCGGCTGACGCAGGTACTTTCCGGGCACGGTTGCTTCGGAAAGTACCTGCACTCGGTCGCTAGGAGGGAACCGAGTCCCGCCTGCCACCACTGCGACTGCAGTGAGGACACGGCCCAGCACACGCTGGCGGTCTGCCCCGCTTGGGCGGCGCAGCGCCGTGCCCTCACTGCAGTCATCGGAGGGGATCTCTCGCTGCCGGCCGTCATAAGATCGATGGCCGGCAGCGACAGTTATTTTACCGCGGTCGCAACCTTCTGCGAGGACGTAATCTTGCAGAAGGAGGTGGCGGAGAAGGCCCGGGAGGACGATATCCACTCGGACCCGATCCGCCGCCGGCGCCCTGGGCGGCGTAGGCGCGCATACCTGCGTCTCATGCCGCCCTGAGAGTGGCCGCGGATGGGCGGGACGGGTTTCCCGTCCGTCCGCAGTAGTGGCCAACCGCGAGGGGGCGACGTTCGCGTGTGACCGGACGTTGCCTAATCAGAGAGTCAATCTTTGAGATGGTGCCCGCAACAGTGCGGGCAGGCGCCGGTTGGAGTCCAGAAGGAAATCCCCTCCCTGGACTCCTTCCAATACAAAGGCGCAGAGAGGGTCACACCGTGTGGTTTTAGTCGGTTCGAGTCCGACACACCACCCCGCCGTAACCCCCGACGGGGTGACGGTCCGCGGGGATTTCCACACGTAAAAAAAAAAAAAAAAAAAAAAAAAAAAAATGGTTGGTTTCAAGTTTTCCTTCTCTCTGCATTGATGTTGTCTTGCGTAGTTTATCCCTTCGTTAAAAGTTCTACTGATACAATTTTTTCATACATTGTTTTCACGAATCTTTCTAAAGCCGTAAAATAAGGAATAATTTTCGTCCATTTTTGCAACATTTTTCATCGATACTACCCTCCTATTGGTCTAAGCTTGACGATACATAGCTTATAGTCTTCCTCGATAACTGGGCTACCTTTTTTTTTTAAGCGGGTAATGCTTTTGGCACTATACCCTTCGTGGGGCAAGTGAAGGGCGTGTGTGGGACTCCCGGGCAATCGGTTTACCCACTAAACCCCGCGGCGGCCTACCTCGGCAGTCGGGAGTAACACCAGGATCGCATCAGCGGCTACTGGTGTCCCCCCTGCCTTACCCCTAATCTGGAGTACATCTCGGGGTGACCGGACTCACCCCCGAGGCAGGATGCTGCTGCGCCTCTCACCACTCTGTATAGTAAGAGGCGTAACATCAACCCGCCTTAGACGTGGATAACTGGGCTACCTAACACTGAAAGAATGATTTAAATCGGAACAGTACTCCCTGAGAAAAGCGCATTCAAACAAACAAACAAACTATTAATAATATTTATATGCTTAAAACTGATCAATGTCTATCTGTACAATGCATGTCATTGCATGTCAGATCTGCAGAAAATAATTATTATACTTTTCTTTTGATATATCTTAGCTTTTAAAAGCAACGTAGTAATCAATATAAAGCCGGTTCCAAAAATAACGGGTCAGTCACATAAACCCGAATATCTCCCGAACTACGTATGCCATCCTAATGAAACGAAGACTGTTCAATTGAGAATTTAATTATACAGATAAAAAATAAAATAAAACTTAGTTACACCCACAATATTATTCTTAAATTAAAAAAAAACTAAAGTAGTCATATTTTTCTTAAGATTACATTTTTTTTATGATTGTTTTTTTGCTGTTTTTCATCACTTTCTTCATTTAATACTTTGTATTGCCTCCACGAGCTCTTCTGACAGCTTCCAGGCGATTAGGCATGCTGTACACCAAATTTCGGAGCCGGTGCTGAGGAATACCTTCCCATTCCTCCACCAGTGCTTGTATGAGCTCGGGAAGCGTGATTGGTGGGGGGTTTCGACCTTTCACGCATCTCTGAAGCTCGTCCCAGGCGTGCTCGATGGGGTTTAAGTCCGGGCTTCGCGCTGGCCACTGCATGAGTTCGATACCGACCTCTTCAAGGTAGTCATGTACAATTCTGGCGGTATGGGGACGCGCATTATCATGCATTAATATGCCATGCCGGTCCATCCTGGCCATGAAAGGACCTACATGTTCATTGAGGATCTCTTCCACGTACCTCTCTGCATTTAGAGTTCCATTTTGAATGAGCACCAGCTCGGTGCGGGCCTCAGCAGAAATCCCAGCCCAAACTTGTACGGAGCCTCCACCGTACGCCACTTTTTCCTCCACACACGCTTGATGGAAGCGCTCCCCTGGTCTTCTGTACACCAACTGCCTACCATCATGCTTATAAAGCATGAATTTAGACTCGTCCGTGAACATTACCCTAGACCAATCGTCTAGTGTCCAGTTTAGGTGTTCGCGCACGTATCTCTGTCTTGCAATTCGATGTCCCCGTTCCAGTTTGGGGCCATTTGCGGGCCTCAATGGTTTCAAATTTGCTTCAGCAAGACGTCTTCTTACTGTTTGAGTGCTTAAATTGCCACCTCCAAAGCGAATAAAGTGAGTTTTTAGACCAACAGCAGTTTGAAAACGATTTCGGAGCATTGTAGCCACCAGTTGTCTGTCTTCCCTGGCCGTTGTGCATCTTGGTCTGCCATTTCCTGGTCTTCTAAGGTGTGATCCGGTCTCTTGGTACCGCTGGACTACCCGCTGAACAGTCGACAAAGATACACCAATGTTTCTGGCTGTTTCACGCTGGCTCCGCCCAAGTTCCAAAAAAGTTAGGATTCTGGTACATTCCTCTAGCGTGACTGCCATGCTTCACCTCACAGAATAATAATTATGCACGTGGAAGACGTTCACGATAATTTTTTTTGTGACAGAATAGAAATGGAAAGCATCCATAATGACATGAAACAAAAATTTTGTTTTTAAAAATAGTAATTTTTTAAATTTTGTTTTTCTAATGAAGTTTTTTTCATCAACCAGTTTAAATAATATGCTATTAGAAGCGCAACTAAAAAGTCTTTATTCTGTTTTTTATTTCATTGATCTAGCTTTTACAGTTCTGGAGGTATTTCAATTTTTGTGACTGACCCGTAATTTTTGGAACCGAGTGTAATATATATAAAAATCAATGCCACTTTTCGTTGTAATTTAACTCCTCTCACTCTCCTCTCCTCTCCTCACTCTCCTATCACAAAAATCTTTAAAAACCGATTTTGATGATTTTTGTGTATGTTCAAGTAGATTCGAGAATGGATTAGATTCGCAATTGGACCCGATAGGTGGCGCTGCGATCTCAAGTTCTGGGATTTCAAAATTAGGTGATACTAAGTTCGCCGGATCAGCTAGTAGAATATATATAGTTAAATTATTAATTTAAGCATTAATGAAAGTAAAAAGTTATATAAAATATAAATAAAAGTTATATAAAATATAACTTTCTACAAAATATTAGGTAATTATATACCTATGATTGGACGATTTGAGTGTCAGTTACGGAGTTGATCTTGTTTCGTGGTTAAATTTCAAACGTAGCAATATTTGTTTAGAAATCGGTAATAAGAAAAGGGAGAAAGGCCGCGGCCCAACTAGTAATCAGTGCGAAAACTTTTATAGCGAGATGCAGGATCGATAATTACTTTTGTGAGATCCCTAGAATCTATTCTCTATATAGATAAAGTGTCTGTATATAATATCAAATGAACATTTTTTTACAAAATGTATGTGAAAGTAATATACAGTAGGTACTTACGAAAAAAAATGGCAGTTTTTATTGTTTTTGTCTATCCATTTGTCCGTCTGTTTCGGTTACGTGCGGTTATCGCTGTAAATCGCGAGTAAAGCCGCGAAGCGAATCTAGTCTTAAAAAAACTGCCAAAGTTACTCCTTGTCATAAACTTTCTGCCAGTGAAATTCCCGTATAAATCGTACCAGCCGTTCCAAAGATTACCCTGAACAAACAGACTAACAACAATTTCAAAAAATGCCTTTTAGTATAGGTACCGTAAATAACTACTTTCATAATTCACATAGTAAAAAAGTTGGGCGGTGATTCACGCCCGTGCCTCGTAAAAGCACGTAAAGCCGTCGGTCCCGGTTATCATGAACATCTATGGCAATCGTTATTGGGAAGTCAGTGCCCTCAAATATACTGACAACTAGTTCAATCTTCGAATTTCAGTTCTCCCTTTAGGGTTGCGGAGGTCCGATGCCAGTCGCTCTGTGGAAAAAGTGAAATTCAGGTAAAACCGGTTGCACTAGTAGCCGACCCCAAATAAACTTGGGAATAAGGCTAAGAAGATGAAGATGACTTAGTAAAAAAATTAGATACGAAAACCCAACTACCACAGAAACGGCGATTGAAAACAAGTTTGAAAGTCACTGTTACCCACAGCATGAATAGGGGTAGTGACTCATAGTGGTGACATATTCTTAATTCGTATAAAGGGTGTAAAAAACCTCGTTCTCCTCTTTCCAGGGAGAACCTTCGGAAGGCCGTTAAAGAAGATGGCTCAAGCTCTGATCCCCCTGGCCTTCCAAATAGGAGCGGCATCAACCTGGATGGTGGTGGCAGCCATTGTTGGCTTCAAGACCCTGTTGGTCTCCTTGGTGATTCTGAAGCTACTTCTATTGGCTGGAGCTGCGAAGGTAATGTAAAAATTATCTTCATTATGTTACCATTGTTATCATTTAAATATATTTTGCCGTGGTGTGTGCCGTGTGGTGACGGATTAAGAATACAGAGTGTCACCACCCATAATCATTCCGCGGGTGTCGTAAAAGGCGACTAAGGAATAAACTACGCAAGACAACATCGATGCAAAGAGAAGGAAAACTTGAAACCAACCCTATACCAACCCGTCTGGCCAGCGTGATATAGTAGGCCAAAACCTCCTTCGTAAGAAGAGGCCTATGTCCAGCAGTGGACTGTTGGAGGCTGTTGATGAATAGTAAGAAGAGATTTTGAAATGCAGATAAAATATGTGTGTGAAACAAACATCGACCTTATGCAAATAAACTGTATGTTCGGGCATCGAACTTGCAACCTCTAAATCTATATCTGTTCATACATTCATGCAAATGTTCCGGCTAATCTCCGAAACGGTTGGACCGAATTTGACGAGACTTTTACTGACAGATAACTTATGACACAAGGATTTACTTAGGCACATTTTTTGACTAGCTTCCCTGTGCGGATTTACTTGCGATTAACAAATTAAACGCGGATAGTCCATACTAATATTGGAAATTACATAGTAACTCTGTCTGTCTGTTACTCTTACACAACTAAACCGAATTATCGATTTAGTTTTTCGGTATAGTGATATTGGACTTTGGAAAAGGACTATGGCTACTTTTTGTTACAAAACCGACATATACTTTCGCGGGTAACACTGCGAAAGTCAGCTAGTTATTATTAATCTACAAAAATTAACTCATTCGCGAACAGACACGGAAAACTAAAAATTAACAGTTACACACCAAATCCCGTAAATACTGCTGTCTCTTTCTAACTTAAATATTAGTGATTTAGTGATGCTGCTCTCCCTTTTACTCGTGATCCGGTTGTAAGTTGCACACTTTCACATTGGCTATACTATTTATCATATCGATGTGACCTTGAAAAGACGTTCAAAGTGTTTGAACTATAATAATAATAATAACACCCCACGTTTCCTATTAAATAAAATAGGTCATGTAACACAACGCCATCTCGTTACAAACTAAGCAAAACTTGTACTATGAAAGTTAAATTGACTGATATTCCTTACTAATATTATAAATTCGTACGTATGTATGTTTGTTGCTCTATCACGCAAAAACTACTGAACGGATTTGGATGAATCTTTACAGTAATCCGTCCGTGTGTCCGTCAGTCCGTGTGGTGACGGATTAAGAATACAGAGTGTCACCACCCCTATTCATCCCGCGGGTGTCGTAAAAGGCGACTAAGGAATAAACTACGCAAGACAACATCAATGCAAAGAGAAGGAAAACTTAAAACCAACCTTATACCAACCCGTCTGGACAGCGTGGTACAGTAGGCCAAAACCTCCTTCTAAGGAGAGGCCTATGTCTAGCAGTGGACTGTTAAAGGCTGTTGATGATGATTGATGATTACAGTAATATAGCTTATATATCAGAATAACATATAGACTACTTTTTACTGCAATAATAGAGATACACGCGGACGGAGTTACGGGCAAATGCTAGTTTGAATTAAAGCTAACCAGAGCTATTACTACGAAAGTTAGATTTACTGATAATGCTTATATTACTGCCTCGTTGGTCTAGTGGTTAGCGTATGCGGCTGCTGATCAGAAGGTCTCGGGTTCGATTCCCGGGTCGGACTAAATATTTGTGTTTTCTATGTTTAATACGTATGTTTGTCCAAAAAAAAAGTATGTTAATGTATTTGTTTATGTAAGCTCTGTGCTTAGTTTGGGACTAGATGATGTTGTGTGTAAGATGTCCGAAATATTTATTTATTCAAATAATATTTTTGTAAATACATACATATTATGCATAGAAAAGACCCGATTCCTAAAAAAATGTCTGTAGATCATACAAACATTTGGTTCAAGGAAGGATTTGAATCCGAGACCTCAAGCACATCAGCCGCATACACTACTACGCCATCGAGGTAATTGGTCCAATCTAATCCCAAACCATGCAAGGCTTGCGCTATCATAAACATAAGACAACGGTGTTACCCGCGTTTACTGTCGTAAATTGCGGGTAAAGCCGCGGAGCGAAGCTAGTTTAATATATGCCTAACTTACTCCTTATTTCATTAACTATCTGCTAGTAAGAGTTCCGTCAAAATCTGTCTTGCCGTTCTAGAGATTATCCGGAACAAACCAAAAAGTGTTGTAAATAGCTTTTTTTATTGTAATTACCTTAAACTATATATATTTTCATATGCATTTAGTAAAAAACGATTCATTTGATATTACATACATACACTTTATTTATTTGTATAGATATATAGATTGATGCCTCAATATGCCTCTCTACACAGAAAACCAGTCCTCCAGTCCTCTAAAGAGAGGAAACCACAAAAGTTTTGCCATCTTTAAACAGCAAAAATAAAATTGTTGTCCTTCATACTTTTAATCCAAAACTCTTTCAAATTTTCAGGCTGGCGCGTTCTTCGCTCAGAAGACGCACGCCCACGGCCACGGCTGGGAACCTCCTCATCAAAAGGAGATACACCTGCACATCCACGGTCAGCAAGGACCTCATGAAGAGCATATATGTAAGAAAACTTCCTTCAATATGTCAATTTTTTTCATATTTAGGCCTACCAAAGTGACTCTACTCAGCCTGATGGAAAGCATGAGTGGAATTCAGGAGGGTCACTGTACTTAATGTGAAGGCAGACAATTCAGCATAATGACCTACTCTATGGCGGCTTCTGCATCATCGGGCCTCCGTTCTCGTACTCTCCAAAGAAATACGATAGGAAGAATGCTATCATTTTAGATTGATCTTCTGGGTGAGGGTAGTACATATGTACGTCGGGCTTTAAAGGACTTCCTTTCGAGGGTATACCTGGTCCAAGGCTCATAGTTCCCGAGAAGGTGTGCGGTTTTAATCGGTTCGAGGTGGTGGTATCCGTGGAGTGTTCCGCACGAATAAAAAAAAGGATAGTACATATGTCTACCAGACAATTCCGTGTGGTCACGGGTTAAGAATACAAAGTGTCACCACCCCTATTCATTCCATGGGTGTCGTAAGAGACTACTTAGGGGGCAAACTACCAGGACAACAGCACTGCAAAGACCGTATGACCAGCGTGGTACTGTAGGCCTAAACTTCCTTTCTAAGTAGAGGCCTATGTCCAGCAGTGGACTTTTAAAAGCTGTTGATGATGATGACAGCTCACTTACTTTTCAAGGTATTCGAGCAGCTCTGCTTTCAGTACGAACAGTCGCGCTCCGAGATGGTACCACCCTCTTATAGAAGACCATCCTAAAATGACAGTGCTGTCGACTTTCGTTGATGAGAACGGGATCGGAGGACTAATGATGCAGAAATATCTCAATATTCCGCCATAGTGTGGTTGTCACGTAACGGGAGTTTAGTCCTCCCGTAGTGCACGAAATTAGAAAGAAATTAGAATTAGCAATACAAGGGTTCACAAGGAGCTTATTGACTTTACAACAGCTTACAATTAGATAGATCATCATCAATCATCATCAACAGCCTTTAACAATCCACTGCTGGACATAGGCCTCTCCTTAGAAAGGAGGTTTTGGCCTACTATAGCACGCTGGCCAGACGGGTTGGTAAAGGGTTTGTTTCAAGTGTTGTTTAGCTGCTTATTTTGTTCCTTTAGTCGCCTCTTACGACACCCATGGAATGAATAGGAATGGTGACACTTTGTATTCTTAATCCGTCACCACACGGACATTTAGATAGATTAGTTAGTTAATCGTCTAAGACGGGTTGATGTTCTGCCTCTTACTATACAGAGTGGCGAGAGGCGCAGAAGCATCCTGTCTCGGGGGTGAGTCCAGTCACCCCCGAGATGTACTCCAGATTAGAGTTAAAGCAGGGGGGACACCAGAAGCCGCTGATGCGATCCTGGTGTTCCTTCCGACTGCCGAGGTAGGCCGCCGCAGGTTTTGAGGGTAAATCGGTTGCCCGGGAGTCCCACATACGCCCTTCGCTTGCCCCACGAAGGGTATATGCCAAAAGTAGTAGTAAAAAAAAAAGATTATTTAGATAATACACGGGCTAGTTCGCGAGCACGTCAGGGTGTGGTCCTTGAGAGTTCGGTCAGTGATGTCTTGAGATGAAAAAGCCACTTATCTTTCGTAACAGCCAGCGAAGAAAAAAGGGCCTGTTTTGAGGCGCGCCTGGTTACATGGTTAACCATTAAGCATTCAGGATGAGGATGGTGATCGCTACTCTTGAATTCTACTCCAGCTTTCCATCTAACAGGGTAGAGTTACTTTGGCAGGAGAACACATGTGCGCTCTATGTGACGTGGACTGGTCTACTAGCCCAGTCTAGGTTTGGAAAATCGACACACCCAGTAGTTACCACGTAAAAACTTGTATTTTAGCATCCTAAAACTGTTCTCAAAATTCACATATAATTGAATGGTCGCAAGTTTTAAGGTTATTGGAAGAATCTCTCATAGCCGATTGACCTTACGTGATTGGAAACAATCACCAAGGGTAAGCAACAATCAGTGGTCTTGTTAGCACTGCTTAGTTTGGGACTAGATGGCGTTGGGTACGATGTCCGAAATATTTATTTATTATTATTTATTGAGATATACTTCGTCAGGGCAACCCACTGAACAAAAGGAAGTATATAAGCCACAGCCGTATGCTCAACCAACCAACATCAGATCAGCCATAGATGAACAGCATCTCCAATAGATTCCTTTAGTAAGTCATAAGTTTTGGGGAAAATGCATGTTCAAAGTTTGCACAAAAGATTTTCTTTCTTAGAATTGCACGAAAGCTTTAGTTGAATTAAGGGGCTCGTGGAATATTCAAGAGTAGTTTTATGTATTCCCAATTTCAGAGTTCGTCCCACCAAAAACCCCTCACTTTCTGGAACTCCGAAAACGTCGGGATATTGCTGTCCTATTGTTCCAAAATCGATCAGAGTGGTGTGCAATTGTACAGGCCTATGTCCAGCAGTGGATGTGTGTGTGGTGCGATAAGCTGATGATGATGATGATTGTTACTTGCTCGAATAGTGACCTCTTCCATCGATTGTTTCTAGTTGCTGAACTAGGTGAAAATCTATGTTTTATTGCATTCGCTGCGCCATGCTCCACTTTTCTTAACATCGGTAGTAAAGCCACGCTGGTTTCATCACGAATGGGGCGGTCGACCATGGCAGTACTACCCTCACACAGAAGACCATTCTAATAATAACAGCATTCGTGCTAGAGTATTTCGTTGGTGAGTGTGAGACCGGAGGCCAAGTCATTCTACATCAATCTCCCGGCTTCCAGAGGCCGGGATCTCCCGGGATGTTTCTGCATTAATCTTAATGCAGAAACATCTGACCAGGCCGCCATGGTATGGGTCACCATGCTGCATTGCCTACCCTCACAATGAGGATGGTGACCCCTCCTCCTGGATTCTACTCACGCTTTCCATCAGGCAGAGTAGAGTCACTTTGGTAGGCCTAAAATAAAAAAAAAAACTTCGCAGCTTGGCTAGGGAGGAGAACCCACCTGGCGATAATTAAAATGCCAATATCCAAAGTCAATAGCTTAACCAACTTTCAAATATATTACGAGTATTGCGTCACACACTGGAAAGCGCTTTCTCTGCACCCATGTTTTTTTTGTTATCAACTAAACGACGCATTATTGGGTAATCCCATTTTCGCGTCTAACTTTCTAGACATATTGTGACATAATGTTTTTTTAGCGATAATTAACAATAATATTGTGTAACTGAAAAGAGCGTGTACTACAAAAACTAGTGTGAAATACATATAAATAAAATTGGAATGTCTGTCTGTTTTTTTACTAAATGCAATACATGAAAGTACACATTACTTCGTTAATCGTTCGGAGATATTTTTGTTAGATTTACATAGTACTTTTGCGTACTATATATATTTTTCTACAGTATATAGTACGCCTAACATAGCCCTTTGATTTGAAAAATAGTTACCACGTGACTGTCCTGAATCCTTTAAAGGCTCTATAAATTCTAATGCTCTGTAACGACTTTCTATAAACGACTTAAATTGATATAAGGTAGGGAACTCGGTCGAAATATCAGTTGCAACCTGCAACTCCCATTGCTTGCGAGTTTCTAGATCGAGCTTAGATGACACAATATGAATAACAATAATATCCCAGGTAGTCACATCAATTCCTAAATTAGTTAAGGCATTCATACAATCTGTTGTGGTATCTAATAAATGTTTGAGAGTAACCGATGACTCTGAACTCACACGTTTTTCGCTGAACAGGCGCTGTAAAATACTATTTGCTAAATGACGCTTATTATTGTACCTGTTTTCTAACTGAGCCCAACAAACATCATAATTAGATGCAGTAATAGGTATTTGACGTAATAATTGTTCAGCTTCCTCTCATAACGATGCCTTTAAATAGTGTAATTTTTGTACTTTATCTATGTTCTTGTTATTAAGTACAAGTGAAGTAAAAAGATCTCTGAAACTAACCCACTCTGTATACTTGCCCGAAAAAGTTGGAAGATTGATCATTGGTAATTTAAGATTATGTGATGTACTCACAATGGGAGATACCTGCTCCTGGGTATCGAGTACTACTACCATACTTGATTTGATATCTTTTTAGATATAGGTATTCTTAGAGTCCTAGAGATCGTTCGGTTCCGTACAAAGCGATTAAAAGTCCTGTATGCACCTGTACACCTAGCCTATTTCTCTATTCTCTTGTTTCATTGGCTAATGTCACTCAGTCACGTGATCAAAACAAAATATTAGCCAATGAAAATAGAGAATCGAATCGAAAACGAAAAACGTTTGCGACTTGGCTAGGCTAGGAGGTGATCTAAATATTTGTGTTAGAGATGTGTAATGCAGTTGTACGTAGGTCGAAATTCAGAAGCCATGAGACATATGTATATAAATGGATATCCATAAGCTTTAAAGCTTGTAATGATTTTTAACCGATATCAAAAAAGTAGGTTTTAATTAGCTGGTATTATTTTACTCTTAAATTGAGTGCCATCTATCGGTCATTTTAGTTAACGATTAATATAAGTACATGATTGTTCTCACAGATGGCGCTCATTCAAATACTTCATGACTCAAAATTTATGGTATTTAAAAGTGAAACTCTTTTCTTGTCTGTGGTATTAGCAGGAATCTATTAATATTAAATCAGATTGTTTCTTTTGGCTTTCCTATTTTTCTTTTTATTACAGATCACTTTATTTATTATCTGAATACCTTTCTATGGTTAGGTAGTTTAAAAAAAAAAAACAGTTATTATAATAGTCTTACTATTTGCCACTAGATGTCACTAAACTTAACGTTTTATTTCAGCGTCCTGGAACAGAGATGGCGCCACCGCTGACACAAAAACCGTCAATTTGGTGCTAAACCCTTACTCTGGTCCTCAAACCATCAGCACTCCATACGGAAATTACGTCAAAGTAGATCCTCCAAATTATAATCAAGGATTGACTAGTCCTGAGTGATGGAAAAAAGAAAAGATTACGAAAATTTAATTTTAAACCTACAGATGGCAGCCTGCCATTTCTGATTTTTAGCTACGAATTATTTATTTAGGTATGTTTACCTACTACTGCCCTTTTTAGGGTTATGTATCAAAAGGGTAACAAGGTACCCTATTACTGAGACTCCGCCGTCCGTCTGTCTGTCACCAGGCTGAATCTTATGAACTGTGACAGACAGTTGAAATTTTCACAGATTTGATGTATTTCTGTTGCCTCTATCAAGAAATACAAATATAAAGGCGATATTACACATCCGGTGTCATTACAGTGTAATGCATATTATTATGCCCATTCGGGCTTATGACTTGACAAAGGGGAATGTCTGCGTATAGCTACTTCCTAAAGTTTTGATTTATGCTTATTAGGAATTGGGATAAGTCAAGATACTTAATCTTCTATATATATAAATAAATGAACTGCTGTTCGTTAGTCTCGCTAAAACTCGAGAACGTCTGGACCGATTTGGCTAATTTGACTTGAATTATTTGTGGAAGTCCAGAGAAGGTTTAAAAGGTAAATTTATAAAATGAATTGCTGTTGACTGCCGTTCTCGAGTTTTAATGAGGCTAACGAACTGCAACTAATTTTTATTTATAAATATAAATGGATTCCTTTTGTTTGTTTTAGTTTATTTTACATAAAAGTTTAGGATTGAGGCAGTACAAAGACTGCTGAATTTGCTGCAAAGACTGCTGCTATTTCATAAAATACTAGCTGACCCAGACCCAGAAAATCAATTAAGAAAAACTAATATTTTTCGTCATGTACTCGTATGTGTCTGTGGCTTGGTTGAATGTGAATAGAGAACTATTTAGTTCCACGGTGGGGCTTATATATTACTTTAAAATAAAAACCTCGAAAGAAATAAAGATAGAAATAAATAAATAAATAAAACTATTTTCTTGTTTTTTCTTGTTACCGGCTAATAAATATTAAAAAAAAGTGCACTTGTTCCATTTTTAAATTTCATTTTAAATATGGAACGCTTATTTAGTACTTCATTGGTACATCCGATGTTATTTTTATTTGGATGTACCAAGTTGACTGTTGGTTTAGGGATTGACAAAATAGATTTATATTATCTATGGTTTCTATAGTCTGTAGAGATTTGGGGGGAATCTATAGAAAAGAAGGCTTCGTTATTTATGGTATTATTATACAAGGGGTAAAAGCAACCCCCAAAAGTGTCTTTAGTCATTTTTGTTCCACATCTATGTTAATATATTTAAAAAAAACAGTAAAATGTTTATTTAATTTTATAAAAAGAATTACTATTATTAAGAGTATTTATTCGAACCCCGAACCTCTGCTTTTCAAGACTAAATGAAATAAGTTATTTTTAAGAAGATAAGCCTAAAGTCGATCAAAGTGGTGTGCGATGGGAGAGGGCTATGTCCAGCAGTGGACTGCGATGGATTGATGATGATGATGATCATGAAGTTATTTTTATCGATCGTATTTCTGTTACCATTTGTTTAATTTAATATTTAGTAATAAGAACTATTAGTAATAGTTATTTATTTATATGAGGCTAAGTTATTATTCATTAAATTAAATGTATTTTTATATGAAAATGTGTTTTATTTTTATTTAATGTAGGGGTGTAAACAAGGTAGTAAAGCCACGCTGATTTCATCTCAAATGGTCCGGCTCAACGGGGCAGTACTACCCTCACACAGAAGACCATCCTAAAGTTGCGCGTCCATTGGCCCGCGCCGGACGCACGGCACGCAACGGATTTTATTTTGCTTTGTATGATTTCACATAGTGCTGCGTCTACTATCCGCGCCGCCCGCATCGAACGCCGGCATTTCTGAGCAAGGAAAAACCGTTCAATACGTTGCGTGCCGTGCGTGCGGTGCGTCCAGCGCGGCCCAATGGACGCGCACCTTTATAATGACAGCATTCTTGCTGTCATATTTCGTTGAGACCATAGACCCAATGAAGCTTCTCAATAGTCCGCACTAGTGTGGGTCACCATGCTGCATTGTCTCTACTCACAATAGATATGGTGATCCCTAATCTTGAATTCTACTTATGCTTTCCATCAAGCAGAGTAGAGTCTCTTTATTAGCCTTAATATATTTACTATATACATACCTTCTAGTCAAGTCTCGCACTGTCTTATTTTTGTTGTATAACGCCGAGGAGCGATGCTAGTCCAAAAAATTACTCTAAGTTGCCTCATAACATTTATTTTCCGACGGGACTTTCGGGATATCCGAAAGTCCCGTCAAAAATGGTACAGCTAAACAGACACTGAGACACATGTTCAAAATATTTGATGTAAGTACCGAATGTACTTTCATATGTATACACGATGGCTGGGGCCCGTATGCCGTCTGTATGGACAGGTCGACTCAAAACTATGGTCCTTTCTTCAAAAGGCCAACCCAGACCCTCAGAATACAGAAAGAACCAGAAGCCGCGTTCCACTGAAATTGCAAGTTGCGAGTGTGTCCAAAAACAAAATAAACACCCCGCGCCCGTCTCACTTCCCACCCGCGTAATGTTGCTCACTTAGGCATTATTGACCCGTTTGTGGGGTAAATGTTGAGAGTTTTTATATAAATTTTTTATAGGGTAAAGATGAGGTAAGATAATATAAAATCACTCTATACACGTATTAATATTTTCTTTCTAATCTCTATACCTGATAATGACACGAAAAAGAAGGTCTTCAAATAAAACAAGGATTAGATTAAAAAAAAACATTTAATTTCCTTTCAGCTGAGTAAGCTTCTTAAAATATTGTCAATATTAAAATTTGATTTAATTATATAGTTAGATAAATACATTATTTCATACACACCCCCCTCCTTCTACCCTCACACAACACAATTTTTGTACGCTCGTTTAGAAATCCCAATAGAATAACACAGTACCAATCATGAATGTTATGCAACTCTAACATTATTATATACATACGGGTCGCATTGATAATCTTTCTTTTTTTAAAGTCGGTAATTTATTTTAAGTATTTAATAATTTACTAATATGTACAACGAATAAACGCCCTCAGTAAGCAATAATAAGAAGGGAAAATCAAAACTCCTAAATTGGCAACACTCGCAAGATGGACGCATAATTATCTATGACAATTATGAACTGAACAAATAATTCAGTAATTAAATATTACGATAACTGAATGCGCTACTTACACGTGAAATGTGATCCCATCCTGCTTCTTTTTTAGGCCCGCTGCATTTTTACAGGTAGGAATGACACAAGACGGCATAATTAAAATAAATTGGACACCAGTAAAACACTTTACGCGATACGACGTTCACAGAGTGACTGATCGGTTGCGCGTCAAACTACGCTATTTAGGCGTAGTTTTTGATGCTTCAGTATTAGGCGCGTATGCGGCTTCTGGTTCTTTCTGTATTCTGAGCCCAGACCCTATACTGCACTCACATAGTTCTCTTTAATGTTGTACACGGACTTAAAAAAAAAAAAAAAAGACACCTCTGTGGTTTGTTTCGGCGTTTCTTCCCAGAGTGAGTCGTAGGAAATGCCGGCGCCTTCTAGCTATAAGTCCAACTTGTAAAAATGTCTTAAAAGATTTACTTACAGAAATAAATATCATTTATGTAGGTATTTAGTAAAAAACTATTCATTTCATATTATATACAGACACTCCAATTTATTTGTATTATTAAATACATATATGTAATAAGTGTAGTTACTTGATGACATAACAAGTAAACTTTTTTAAAACTAATAAATAAATAAATATTTTTTTCGGACATCTTACATACAACGTCATCTAGTCCCAAACTAAGTAGAGCTTGTATTATGGGTACTAAACAACTGATATAAAAACATAAACATACATTTTTGGTAAATACAGACATATTATGTAAATAAAACACCCAAACTCTGAAACAAATATTTGGTCCGACCCGAGAATCGTACCCGAGGACATCTTGATCAGCAGCCGCATACGCTAACAACTAGACTAACAAGGCAGACTCAAAATTTACAACAAAAACCGCAGGCCTCAACTAGTATATATATATATATAAAGACCGTTGATATGTGATATATAAAGCTACATACAATGTTTTAAAAGCGTGAATGTACAAAAGCTATTCTAGCGAACGAACCCGCTGCCCTTGACACGTAGTCCA
Organism: Phragmatobia fuliginosa; assembly: GCA_932526445.1. Taxonomy (NCBI): domain Eukaryota; kingdom Metazoa; phylum Arthropoda; class Insecta; order Lepidoptera; family Erebidae; genus Phragmatobia; species Phragmatobia fuliginosa. The sequence continues at coordinate 1,821,415 of OW052082.1, read as the reverse complement.
GTTAGCTAGCTACAGAGCTAAGCTGGCATTAAACACTACACATATAGATGTGTGTTGAGATAGATTGTTTTATAGGTTAACGACTTTTTATGGTATAGGTGGTCTAGTGCAGTAAGTTTGGCGGTGATTCACGCCTGTGCCTCGTAGAGCACGTAAAGCCGTCGGTCCCGGTTGTCATGTCAATGGAAATCGTTATTGGTAAGTCAGTGCTCTCAAATTTACAGACAACTAGTTCAACCTTCGAATTTCAGTTCTTATTTAGGGTTAGGGTCCGATGCCAGTCGCTCCGTGGAAAAACTAATATTCAAGTAAAACCGGTTGAACTAGTAGCCAACCACAAATAGTATTGGGAATACGGCTAGGAAGGAGAAGAGGAATATGGTGTAGTGTATGTAAGTCCATTAATGAAGGCCTAATACATACATGAAGGTATGACTCGCAGAGACTATAGATAGAGTAGACTATGAGCTTGTAGGTAAAAAGGCGGGAAAGAGAAGCGAAAGACGCATGCGTATGTGTCGGCGAACCAGGGTAAAAGAACTAATTATATACCCAACGAGTACATTATAAGTGGCAAATGAGGAGTCAGATCACTTTTTTTATTGAGTTATTAGCTTTTGCTCATTATATAATAAAAAGTCTGAATATAATAACTGAAGTCCATTAGTATTGATTAATTTATTTCAAGATTTTGGATAAAAGACCGAAAAGTAAGCAAACATCGCTACAAATGTTTAGATCGGTTAATATCGTAGGATGACCATGAAAATGTTTTTCTTAAGTGGGAAAGTTCAAGAGACACATACACTTTTTCTTTTCTATATAAAAGTGGCGTGCAATGAATGATGAAATGTAGGGGTGCAAACAAGGGGTAGTAGAGCCACGCTGATTTCATCACGAATGTGCCGGCCCGACTGTGGCAGTACTACCCTCACACAGAAGACCATCCTAATAATGACAGCATTCTCACTGTCGTTGGTCAGTGTGAGACAGGTCCATCTGACCAGGCCGCCATGGTATGGGTCACCATGCTGTGTTCCCTACCCTCATAACGAGGATGGTTACCTCTACTCCTGTATTCTACATGCTTTCCATCAGGATGAGTAGGCTTAAATATAAAAAAATAACTCTAAAGGCTGTATTATTATAAAATTAGATTGGCTGCGTACAGGTTCAAACCCGTTTTTAGGTGCCCTTGAGCCCTTTGTCTTCTCAGATAATTATTTTTCTCATATATTAAAAGTAGGACAAGGGCGTGGAAATGCTAGAGTAGCACTATTTTCAACACGAACGAACTGGTTTGACCGGAGCGGAAGGTATTACCCTCTCATCATCATCATCATCACAGTAGACCAACTTAAAATGACAGCAGTCGTGCCGTTGTGTGAGACAGGAGGAGACCCAAATGATACAGAAGCATCTCAATAGACCACCACGCCGCATTGTCAGCATTCGCAATAAGTATGGTGACTACTCTTTGATTCTACTAATGCTTTCCATCAGAGTTGAGACGCTTTGGCAGGCTCATAGATTAACATGGTTCGCATTCAAAGTGTAATTCCTAAGGAGTCACAGGAAAACCAAAGAAGAATTTGAGTCGCAAGCATGCAGGAACTTTCGTAATGTCAATCGATCGTAATGTCATGAGGCATTCTTTTCTAATCGTGAGAGAATGCCTATTGACATTGCGATCGTCTTTGCGGTACTTTTTGCTATAAGTTTTAAACTAATAAATAAAGGGCTAGATCAGAGGCGATCAGAGTCGCACGCTAGCGGTAACAACAGATTTTGTGCAATTTTTTTTGTCTCTAACAAAAGTGTCTATGTACCTAAATGTATGGTGACTCTACACATCGCTAACAAAATGTCCAAAGATTGCACCACGATGTCGTCATCACATGAGGTCATAGTTTCTTAGAAATAACTCTAATAGCAGCTAGGCTCAATAGGTGCGACGAGTGTGCATTCTTGGGTTTTTTGCGAATGTAAAAATTATAAGTTTGGTTTTTCTCTTCATACTTTTAAAGAAACTTGTGAATTTTAACACTCCTTATTAATGGTGCAACATACAAACATATTTAAAAAAATACTTAAAATACATACATTTCAAAAAAGTAGTACCTACCTAACATCATCAGATTTAACAGTCCACTGCTGGACATAGGCCGCTCCCTAGAAAGGAGGTTTTGGTCTACTATACCACGCTGGCCAGACGGATTGGTAAAAGATTTGTATCAAGCTTTTTGTATTTGTCAAATCAGAACGTGTCCAACTCATCGGCAAGGTGGAGATTACAGAGGATAAGTTTGAGAAGCTAGGTGATCCGCTCGTATTACCATTAAATGTTGAAATCAATGAGTGGATTATTTTTCGTCAAACCAATAAACTAAACCAACTATTATTAAATACCCGACTAGCTGTGCCCCGCGATGTTTCCCGCGTATTTTCGGGATAAAAGTAGCCTACATATGTGATTATCCAGAACTCATTTTTATATTAGCCACGAACCTTCATTATGGTTGCTATGCAAGTTCGTTATGCATAGCAACCTGTGAAGTTTTGACAGGAGATAAACAGTGATACATTTTGACATCTACGATTTATGTATTTTTATAATCACCTAGCTTTGGCCTTTGTATCTCGATTATTGCAGTAAAAAGTAGCCTATGTGCTATTCTGATATATAAGCTGTACTACTGTAAAGTTTCATCCAAATCCGTTCAGTAGTTTTTGCGTGAAAGAGCAACAAACATATATACACAACATACATACATACCTACGTTTTCTTTTGATGGCGTTACTTTTGTAAGCCTTTTAGATGGGCTTTATAGTGCTTGTATAATTATGATTATAATAATTTGTATTGAAATATATTTCTGTTGTGCAACAATCGACCTCATAATCAACAAAATAAGTTGTAAAACCAGTTGTACAATCTCACACCAACTATTAATTTATATGAATGTATAAAACATTAATTACGTTATTTACATTAATAAATGTAAAATGTCAACATTTTGTTGAGAATTATTGTTATTACGTCAGATATAACCTTTTTATGCTTCCTTTACGGATATTGGACATTGAATAACATATTTAAACGCCCACTTCCAAATCCTATTAACAACCCATAACGTCCCACTGCTGGGCTCAGGTCTCGTCTCAAGAGAGGGTTAAGGCCATACGTCCCCACGCTGGCCTAGTGCGGGTTGGGGACTGGCAAGACACGTTGTGGCTACGTAATCTTGCTGTTGAATGTTTTTAAGCCGCCCGAAGGCTTAGCTTCACGACTGCTATCTTATGATAACAACCGGGACCGACAGCTTAACGTGACCTCCGATTCACGGAAACGCTCATAACATATTATACCACAAACGGTCACCCATCTAGGTACTAACCGCGGCGTCGTTGCTTACCCTCGGTGATTGTTTCTTTCTTTTCTTTTCTTTTCTTTTCTTTTCTTTTAAAAAGACAACTCCCGCATTAGGAATATAAATTCCTGTGTCGCGGGGGACTTTACAAACATACATGAAACGGACACAAAGATCACCCAGACTCAGAACAACAAATTGTGAATCACACAAAGTGTTATGCTACGTGGGATTTGAACCCACGACACTTGGCGCAGTAGGAAGCGGCGTGGCGACCACTTAAGCCACTTTTTTTTTTTTTTTTTAGTGTGTGAAAAATCATCATGGACCGTCACCCCACCGGGGGTTACGGCGGGGTGGTGTGTCGGACTTGAACCGACTAAAAAACACACAGTGTGCCCTCTCCGCGCTTCTCCGTTTAGGAGTAGGAGAAGTCCAGGGTGGGATCTCCTTCTGAACTTCTCCAGCGCCTGCCCGCTCCTGATGCGGGCACCGTCTCGATTTGACGACCCTCTCTTAGGCGGCGTCCGGCACACACCGACGCCGCCCCCTCGCGGCTGGCCACATAGTGCGGGTGGAGGGAAAACCCGTCCCGTCCACCCACGGCCACACTCAAGGCGGCATGAGGCGCAGATGTTCGCGCCTCCGCCGCCCGAGTCGCCGGCGGCGAATCTGGTCCGATTGGATGTCGTCCTCCCGGGCCTTCTCCGCCGCCTCCTTCTGCGTGATTACGTCCTCGCAGAAAGTTGCGACCGCGGTAAATGAGCTCTCGCTGCCGACCATGGAACGAACGACGGCCGGCAGCGAGAGATCCCCTCCGATGACTGCAGTGAGGACCCGGCGTTGCGTCTCCCATGCAGGGCAGACCGCCAGCGTGTGATGAGCCGAATCCTCACTGCAGTCGCAGTGGTGGCAGGCGGGACTCAATTCCCTCCTGGCGACCGAGTGCAGGTACTTTCCGAAGCAACCATGCCCGGAAAGAACCTGCGTCAGTCGGAAGGTAAGGGTCCCGTGCTGCCGCACTGCCCATTCGCCGATGACTGGCTGAAGCGCCTCTACGGTGGCGAAGCCAGCACGTGGAGTCTCCAGCCGGACCGACCAGCGATCCATCGTGGCTCGGTGAGCGGCTTCGCGCCACTCGCGCACGTCCTCGGGCGGAGGTCCAACTCCACCACTCTCCGCCCGGTAGTTAGCCACTCGCCGATAAACGTCGGCGAGCACTTCCGCCTCCAAATCCCACGGGGGTGTTCCGGCCAGGGCGCACGCCGCCTCCGTCGATACGGTGCGGTAGCCGCGTATGGCTCTGACCGCCAGAGTTCTCTGAGGCCGCCTGAGGCGCGCCCTATTCTGCTCGGTCAGAGCCGCCGCCCACACCGGTGCACCATAGAGTGCCATAGACCGGACAACCCCCGTGTACAGCTGCCTCGTGGCGACACTGGCTCCTCCCAGATTGGGCAAAAGACGCCCAAGGAAGGAGGCAGTGCCGATCAGCTTCGGAGCAAGCTGTTGGAAGTGCTCGTCGAAGAACCACTTAAGCCACTAGGCCAACCGTGCAGTCAAATCCAATCACCTATCGTCACTCTATGAGCACTTCATGGAGGACGCAGTATCTCATTAGACCGCCATAGTGTCGGTCGCCAGTTGCCATACTGTAGGTGCAGTGACAACTTGCGGACGAGGACTGGCAGGAGCTGGATGCGAGAGGCCTAAAATCGATCAGTGTGTTGTGCATTGGGAGATGCTTATGTCCAGCAATGAACTGCGATAGACTGATGATGAAGGTGGCCTTCACTTTTGGATTCTACTCATGCTTTCCATCAGGAGTATAGTTGACTTGGCAGGCGATAAATTAAAAAAAATAGATTATTGAGACACGCTCTCGAACTAAACGGTTATTGTTTTCCTTTTCTTTTCTGTGTCGAGCAGTTAAAACCTGGAACTCTACCAGCTCAGGTAATTCCCTCCCTCAATGACCCCTGGTCCTTCAAGCGGGGCTGGAAAAAGCATCTCACTAGGCCGCCATAGTGTGGGTCGCTGTACTGTATTCTCTGCAATGATAGTGAGGACGGTGACCATCACTCCTGGATTCTGTTCATGTTTTCCATCAGCCAGGGTAGAGGCACTTTGACAGCTAATATAAAAAATAATAATAATCAAACGTCTTTCTCAGAAAATATTTTAGAAGTAGGACGTCGACATGTATGTACATCTCAGTGCATTGTACTTATAAAAAAACTAAATAAAAAAATTAAAACGTCAAACTCACACTTCATGTTCAAGAGTCGTGACGGTTGTTAAACCTTGAGTGACCTACAGACAACAAAATTATATCAAAAAAGGAAATAATCAAAAGTGTTTTAAATAAAAATAAGATAATAAATGTTAGAATATAACTGGTTACTATTTGAATTGTAAATCAACAAGTTTGTATCTGTGTGTGCGTGAGAATCCACACTAGAACTAGTCTTATATACAAATAAATAAAAATGAATTGTCTGTAGGTTTATCAAACCAACAGTTTTTTATTAAATGCATAGCAAAGTATATACGTTACTTACACCAAAACTGCAATTTTAATATTTTTGTCGGTCTGTTTGTTCCGGGAAATCTCTTAAACGGCTGTATTAATTTTGATGGGACTTTCACTGTTAGAAAGCTGCTGGCCTAAGGAGTAACTTAGGCTAATATTTTTAGACTAGCTTCTCTTCGCGGCGCCACTCGCGATATTTAACATTAACCGCTGGTAACACTGCGAGACTTAGCTAGTGATATTATAAATTCGAAAGTTACTCTGTCTGTTTGTGTCGTTCTCACGTTTAAACCGCTGTGCAATTTTTTTTTTTTTTTTGAAAAGAACTCCCGCATTAAGAATATAAATTCCTATGTCGCGGGGGGCTTTACAAACATACATGAAACGGACACAAATAACACCCAGACACAGAACAACAAATTGTGAATCACACAAAGTGTTATCCTACGTGGGATTTGAACCCACGACACTTGGCGCAGTAGGAAGCGGTGTGGCGACCGCTTAAGCCACTAGGCCAACCGTGCAGTCAAGTCAGTCAGCCTATTCCAATTAAATTTGGCATAAAGATACTTTGATTCTTGAAGAAGAACATGGGCTACTTTTTATCGCGAAAACCGAAATACACGCGGGCGGAGCCGCGGCCTAGTATATGTATAACATAGAAGTAGCGGCCCAAAGCTAGTATACATATGTATAAATAGGCAATTGCGCCTGTGTGTGTATGTATAATTTATTGCCAAAGAAAAATTTATAAGTTTTGTTACCAAGGGAAAAATTCTATATCCTATTTCATAATTTTAATTAAATTACTACTTGGAATTTTAGATACGTTAATCGAGATAATTTTAAGCATAGTCAAGTTTATTCGTAAAACAGATGGAGATTATATTATTTTATTAGTATTTTGTCATAAGCTCCTTATCTCTTATGGATCCCAACAATCAAAAAACCTTCTTACGGCCTGGCCACGAGTTTTGGTCTTAGCGAAAAGCGGAGCGGCGTCGGTGAGCGGTGCGTTTTGCACGCCACGAACCCTAGTAGCGGTTAGTTGCAGCGGCGACGGTGAACGTATTTAAGTAGTCGAAACGTGTTAAAAATCATGGCGTTATAAAAATTATCCCCTGTCTGTTTAGAAACAACTTTTTTTTTTAAATATGATAGAATGAGTGCACGAACTAAATAAAGATCGGTATTTAGATGGTGGATTTAGTGACCTATACGAAGGTCCTACCTATAAGAAGTAACTGATGTTTCCAAGTGTTTTGCTAAGTAGGTACTTACAGAGAGAAAAAACTTTAAAAACTTGTCAACTACTTACATTGCGTATAAGACATACTAGTAGTTTCGTGTGTAGTTATATCTACAGACAAAACTACTGATATGTAAACTGTTTTGCTAATTAGGTACCTACTGACAGAAAAAAAAATTAACTTTTAAAACTTGTCAACTATCCACCTACATTACGTAAACATACCAGTAGTTTTGTCAACATATCAGTAGCTTCGTTTGGTAGGTACCTAGGTTCTATGTTTTTGTGTTATCAATTTAAATTAAACGTAAGTACCATTATATTCCGGAAAACATTGTTGAATTTCTTCCCACAACCTTTTTATATTTATGTTGGGGATATTTTGACATCCATATAGGCGGTCTATTTAAAATTTCTGTTATAAAAGCCTCGGTATCCATTACCGCCATAAAATCGTCTAAAATTTTTTGTTTTTATTTAACGCCGCTGAGTCCGTCACTCCTGCACCGCTGTCCACGCCGCTCTGTTTCGTGGCGTCGCACATACTAACTTGTGCTTTTGTTCCTGCCGCTCTCCATACCGCTCGCTGCTGTAGCAATTCGCTCGGCAAAAATCGCTAGCTTTTTCGCTATGAGCGGTGACTCGTGGCGTGCCTCGTACATTTTTAAACTTTTGATATTACCGCTCGGCGTTTCGCTCTTAGCTGCCGCTCACAGCGGAAAGGTCGTGAATGGGACGTTAGCCTTTCCTATTCCCAAGATTATTACGAGTCGCACATCCCGGAGTCCTCCATCTTCACAGTCGAACTATAGACTAAAAAGAAAGCTGCTAGTGTCAGTATAATAACTCTGACAAACACAGAGATGACACATCATCATAGTCAAATCTGATTAAAGCCAAAGAGCTGATTGATTGATATAAAAAAAAGGAACCTACAGAACTATGGAAGTTAAACATCTATAGTAATTGTTATTGAGCAGTCGTCATGATCGTCAACAACCAACATTCCACAGCTGGGTTCGAGCCTCAGTCTCTGGTAGCCGACCCCAAACAATATTGGGAATACAAAAGGCTAGGAAAATAAAATTTCGTCTTTAACTCCCACACCTTTTAAGAATGGCTATACTCCCGTGACTTTAAGTTGTAGGTTTCCTGGACAGTGGTAACTACTCATCATCAGAACTGCTCCTTAGACCCATGGACCACAAAAAAATTTAGCTCAATGTTGTACCCTGGAGGCGACAATAAACTTCCATCATTTTTTTATTATTGTATTTCCTTATGTAAGAATTATACTATTTTACCTATTTATATTACACATTGAAATAAGAAGTCATGGTCCGACTGGGGACCTGCCTCGTTGGTCTAGTGGTTAGCGTATGCGACTGCTAATCAAGAGGTCTCGGCTTCAAATCCCGGGTCGGGCCAAAAAGTGTTTTTGGGATTTTCCTAGGAAATTCCTAATAGCTGCCCGGAGTTTGGAAGTTTGGTGGTGACTAACGCCCGTGCCTCGGAGAGCACGTAAAGCCGTCGGTCCCGGTTGTCATGAATATCTATGGCAATCGTTATTGGGAAGTCAGTGCCCTCAAATATACTGACAACTAGTTCAATCTTCGAATTTCAGTTCTCCCGGTTGCGGAGGTCCGATGCCAGTCGCTCCGTAGAAAAACTGAAATTCAGGTAAATCCGGTTGAACTAGTAGCCGACCCTAAATAAAATTGGGAATAATGGCTAGGAGGTCCGACTGGGGACCTGGTGTCCTGTCTGTCACACAGGTTTTCATACCTATCTCAGGCACCAGCGATCCACAACCGAAATTGTCCAATTTTAATATTTCATGTAATCGTATTTTTATTGTATTTTCGGTATTGGTGAAAAATAAATCATATTATTATTATTATATTAATACTAGCTTTCGCCCGCGGCTCCGCCCGCGTGTATGTCGGTTATCGCGTTAAAAAGTAGCCTATGTCCTTTCCCAAGTTCAGTTCTATCTTCATACCAAATTTCATCAAAATCGGTTCAGTGGTTTAGGCGTGAGAGCGTAACAGACAGACAGTTACTTTCGCATTTATAATATTAGTAGGGATTATCGTCTACTGGTCTGGGCGGTCACCAATTTAGATTGCTAGATAATTAGATATACACTCTTGAACTTTACGATTCGAGTTTAAACCTGGAGCTCAATACCAGCTCACTTGTTTTCCTCTCACTGTGATCCTTCAAAAGAGGCATGAAAGAGCAACTCAAAAAGCCGAGTTTTCCCGAGCGTATAGAACCTAACCTCGGCCAGCAAACTAAATTGCTGCGGCCGGTGGTAGGATAAATGGGATCAAACCCCAAAAAATATATAATGATTGGCCAATAGGTAGGAGGAAGCCTCTGCGGCTTCCTTTGGGATAGAGCCTAGGCAGTTGAGATGCTGAGGAGGACCTGAAATAACATGGTAAGATTCCTCCTCAGAGCAGAGTGCCTGAGACCGGCCGTCAGGGTGTTAAGTGGAATCACTACATACTCCTGGTTCCGCAATCCCCTAAGATCCGGAGATCCGAAGGGATTTTTCCATCCCGTCAACAAAAAAAGGCCCCTTGGGTGGTTCACTGTATTGTTTGCATTAGCAACGAGTATAGTGACCACCCTTTCTATTCATGCTTTCTATCAGGCAGAAAGAGTCACTTTGGAAGGCTCTTATTAACAAAAAAAAACCATCATCAATTCAATCCATATCATTGTGAGTGCACACAATGCAGCGTGGTGACCTACATTATGGTGGCGATGCTTCTGAGATGTAGTGAGTTGCTTCTGAGGGCTTCGGATCTCGCCCTCATCAAAGAAAAATAACAGCAAAAATTCTGTCATTGTTAGATGGATTTTCTGTATAAGGATGGTACCGCCACGGTCCAGTCGGCCCTTTCCTCCTGAAATCATCGTGGCTCTGCTACTCGAATAAATAAATAAATATTTCAGACATCTAACACACAACGCTATCTAGTCCCAAACAAAGCATAGCTTGTAGTATGGGTATTAGACAACTGATATAATACATTAACATACTTTACTTTAAACCCAAACTCCGAAGCAAATATTTGTGGACCACACAAACATTTGGTCAAACTCGAAAGGTCAAATTAATGTCTCTTTCGATACCCACGGGATGAATGGGGGTGATGACACTTCATATTTTCAACTCGTCACCACCACACGGAGAGGTCGAATTCTAAGTTTTAAAAAACATATTTTCGCTTAGTAGTCAAGTTACAAATAAGTTAATAAGTAGGTATATATGTGTGACAAGTTTCACACGTGTGTGTATATAAGTGAGAGCCAAGGGCGACTGCTATGACGTCACGATCTCTCGAATTAGACGCCTGCGCACGCGCAGGTACCGATTGATTTCGTGATTTGGATATTATACCTACTTCGTTATTATGTTTTTTATATTTATTTATTTCTATTTTTTTTACTATATAATTTTAATAAAATTGAAGGAAAAGAATTTGTATTATCAAGTGAACAGTTTTTTTATAATACTAAATGCATATGAAAGTAAATACGGTATTGTACGGTACTTTAAAAAAGCAAGTTTTGAAATTTTAGTCTGTCTGTTTGTCGAAGCTCTCCCCCAAGGAACGCCAACCATCCCGGTCTTGGGCAGTCCGCATCCATCCGCCGCCAGCCACCTTTCTCAAATCATCGGCCCATCGTGCCGCAGGGCGTCCTACACTACGTTTGCCTAATCGCGGTCTCCACTCTAGCACCTTTCGGCTCCAGCGTCCATCAGTCCGTCTGGAGACATGTCCGGCCCACTTCCACTTCAGCGTACTGATTCTCCATGCGATGTCGGTAACTCCTGACCTTCGTCCAGCAGTGGACGGCGATAGGTTGACACTACTACTGTTTGTATACATTGCCTAGGCATTATATACAATGCCGGATTATACACATTGCCGGTAACATAAATACGCACTGAAGTTGCCATTGATATCCTTCAAGGGGCCATTTACCTATTTGACAACTTAGGTGTGAATATAGAAGGGCTCATAGTAGAGTGGCCTTAGGTGATTGAAAACAATCATTGATGGTAAGCAATGATGGCGCGGTCAGTACCTAGATGGGTGACCGTATGTGGCATGATATGTTAATATGAGCGTTTCCGTGATTCGGAGGTCACGTTAAGTAGTCGGTCCCGGTTATCATAAAATAGCAGTCGTGAAGCTTAGTTGGAGACCTTCGAGCAAGTTTACGTAGCCACGACGTGTCTTGACAATCCCCAACCTGCACTCCGTCTGTCACTATGAACTCACACATAACAATTAAAACTGAAAATTCAAAATTTTACACGTACAAACACATTCTGTGTAATAATAGTGCTTATACTTATACTTATAGGGCTTATACTTTGACATAGGGGATGTCTGCGTATGGCTACTTCCCTACCAAGTTGTTCTGTATATGTTTTCTATGTATAATGTGGTGACGGATTAAGAATACAGAGTGTCACCACCCCTATTTATCCCGCGGGTGTCGTAAAAGGCGACTAAGGGATAAACTACGCAAGACAACATCAATGCAAAGAGAAGGAAAACTTGAAACCAACCCTATACCAACCCGTCTGGCCAGCGTGGTATAGTAGGCCAAAACCTCCTTTCTAAGGAGAGGCCTATGTCCAGCAGTGGACTGTTAAAGTCTTGCGTAGTTTATCCCTTAGTCGCCTTTTACGACACCCGCGGGATGAATAGGAGTGGTGACACTCTGTATTCTTAATCCGTCACCACACGGACGACGGACGGATAGACGGGCATAAATTTAAAAAAATACCTTTTTGATATGCATTTAGTAAGAAACAGTTCATTTTGATCTTACATACAGACATACCGATTTAATTTATTTGTATAAATAATCTAAAGATAAAATGCCAAACACAATCAGGTACATAATGATCTAGCATTTATTTGACCTACAAACAAATGCCAAGATGTCCGCTAAACACTGGAAGGTCGACATTCGAATCCAAGTATTGCAAAGTTTTCCTCTTAAAATATATAGTATACAAGCTCGCGGCTCCGCTCGCGTGTATGTCAGTTTTTAACCGACTTCAAAAAGGAGGAGGTTCTCAATTCGTCGGAATCTTTTTTTTTTGTATGTTCAGCGATAATTTCGTCGTTTATGAACCGATTTCAAAAATTCTTTTTGCATTGGAATGGGCGTAGCTTACAGGTGGTCCTATCGTCACCATATCGGGATCTGATGATGGGATCCCAAGAAAATCGAGGGAACTCCTCAAATATCATAGGCGCAATGTCGTGATTTGGGTACTCGGAATAGTTTTTCATTGAAGTCGGTTCCTTTTTGTTAAAATAATAGCGTTAATAGCAGCCTATGTTGTTTCTCAGGCTCTGGGCTATCTGTATATCTAACATCATGTAAATCGGTTCAGCAGTTTCGGCCTAAAAGCGTGACAGCCTAGTTACTTACGCATGTATACAAATAAATAAATTTAAAACATCTTACACACAACGCTATCTAGTCTCCAACTAAGCAGAGCTTGTATTATGGGTACTAGACAACTGATATAAATACATTAACATACTTTTTTTAGTAAATAAATATATATCTTAATATATATAAATCTCGTGTCACAATGTTTGTCCTCAATGGACTTCTAAACCACTTAACCGATTATAATAAAATTCGCACACCATGTGCAGTTCGATCTAACTTGAGAGATAGGATAGTTTAAATCTCAAATTATAGTCGCAATTTTAATTTATTGCTAATTATTGTGTATTAATATTCTAAGGCGGTACGAAGTTCGCCGGGTCAGCTAGTTATATATAGAAAACACCCAGACTCCGAAACAAATGTTTTGTGAATCACACAAACATTTGGTCCGACCCGGGAATCGAACCCGAGACCTCTTGATCAGCAGCCGCATACGCTAGCCACTAGACCAACAAGGCAACAACAATTTGAAGTCTTTATGTAATTTCAAATTACCATGTTTTTACCAAATAAATATAATAGGGTACTAAAACGAAAAAAAAAATACGTTTTTGTCTGACTATCCGTCTGTCAGTTAAACCGATTTTTGACAGTACTCACACAGTTGCTAACATAAGGAGTAACTTAGGCTTCTTTTAGCTTCGGTTTAACAGTGCTGACATCACGGGACTGAGCTGAGCTTACTATACCTGAACATATACAGCTGTAACTGCTAAATATAGGGTAGAGAAAGATTGGACCCGGGAACACATCCGATACCGCTGACGACTCGGGCAAACGTGATCACAAATCGATCTCCATCCTCCATAAGCACAAGCCTGCGCGACGCGAAGTTCCCAATGTTTGACCATCGCGGTTCGAATCCAGGAGAAAGTCATCTGCAAGCAGTAGATGGCCCGAGATTCGTCGTGGATCCAAGATTTTCCTTTCTAAGGTATACCTGGTTCCACAGATATTACCTGAAACGGCGTGCGTTTTAATCGGTTTGAGCCCCACATAAGTAGTTTAAGAGGGGATTTCCGCCAAAGCAAAATAAAAAGGGTAGAGAAAAGCTAGCTTTTGTAACCTTATTTTGAAATGTAAGTAAATAGAAATTTTTAACATCAGCTTTCTATGACGTCATATGTTACGACGGTCAAGCCTTACGTGTACGGCTCTCCCACGGTTTAATTTACACATCTAAGATGGCGAAATAGGCAATAAAAGTTACAACTGGGTTGTGATTTCTATAACATTAATTTAACCCAGTTGAATAAAATCGTAACCCACCAGTTCACCAAGTATAGAGAGCCAAACCCTCTTGTTTAAGAAAAGAACGATGTCCAGCATATATTCGTAGTCTATATTATTCTCAAGATCATGGGTCGGCTACTAATTCAACTGGTTTTACCTGAAAATCAGTTTTTTACACGACTGCCATCGAACCTCCGCGAACCGCGAACTCAATTTATTGTGTCAAACTCAAAACGAACTAATCAGTATATTTGAAGACTCTAACTATCCAATAACGATTGCCATAGATATACATGATAACTTTGACCGACGGCTAAACGTGCTCTCCGAGGCACAGACGTGACACACCGCAATTTTCCATACCTACTTCGGGTTGTTATTAAGAATTTTTTAATATAAGAGGTATTCGAACCCGAGACCTCTTGATCAGCAGCCACATACTCTAACCACTAGTAGTCAGCCATCAGTAGACTACTAAAGGCTATTGACAAGTAATATCAGTAGCCGAACCAGATTTATGACATTCCATCGCGATACAAACAACTTCATATAGGACTAAAAGTTCAAAACGTTTGACCTTCACAAATATAAATGGTTTTGGTCTGTATATAACAGGTTTTAGTTCTGGATTATATTTGGCAATATGGCAGAAGCTAATTTATATGTTTTGACCGAAGATCTGATTGGGAAAATACGTACCTACAGTTCTTAAAATTTTCCTCGATCCATCTGACAGAACCAACGAAGTTAATTTCAACAAGCCATTTTGTTTTGTATCAACTAAAATTTTCAGTCTTTACGTGCCAGCTTTATCACAAGTGCAAGTATCTGGGCGACCGAGCTTTACTCGGTTGCTACTATTTATTGCACGAAAACTCGTAAACTCGCGTTTTCCCAAACAAGACTAATCGCAATTGATTGATTGGCATTCCAATAAATGAGAGAAGTGTAATGACTGGAACCTAGGACTTACCCAATTATTTCTTTGCTTTTATATCAGTTTAAATTAAAAAAAAAAAAAAACATATTCATTTTTATTTCTAGCATTCATTCATTTATAACTACTATTGCAGGTATATGCTCTTGTTAGTTCACGCTGAATATATTCTCCTTGTGATTGGAGAGGCTACTAGGTAGAGAAAATAAAAGAGTGCTAAATAATAAGCCGAATACTTGATTTTTTGTAAAATCACAGAAAGTCGTGGATTAAGTTTTTCTAAATATATAACATTTTTTACACGCTTTATATTAGCTTCGCCTGTATCTTTGTTTGTTTGTAACCCACTCTTTTGGGTGCGATTTTGACCCACTTTAAACGGCCAGATTTCGTTCAAACTTTGTAGATTTATCGAGGACCGTTAACAATACACTAATTTGAAAAAAAAACTAAATAAAAATGTTTGAACAAATTAGTCTTTTTTAGTCTGGAAAAAAAAAGTTTTAAAAAACGAAACAAACACGCTATTAAAGTAAATAGTAGAAAATAATTTTAATGTAACAAAGTGTGGGGTGCTTTCTGAAAATATTTCAATAACGTCGCCCCACGCTTTGTTACAATAAAACTATTTTCTACTTTTTTGTTTAAAAGCGTGTTTGTTTGTTTAATAACGATGTACCCACACAAAAAATAAACAATCTCACACTTATTACCTCTAAACAATACTAATTGATAAGCATTTAAGCGTACAACTAGAATGCATCATTTTTAAACACAACTTAAAAAATATTGTTTTAATTTGATCTTAACATTTCATGTGTATGACATATCTGCGTAAAAATAAACATTTAAACAAACATATAAGCAATCTAAATAAAAGCACTTAGCAGGAACATAACGCATTACAAAAATATCTTTATTAACACGGATTATAAGTGAAAAAATATATTAATCAACTCTGGTAGGTGTACCACAGGGACATATTCTAGGTCCTCATCTTTTACTTACCTTCTTACGAATTGATAATTTAAATACATATATTAATTAGCTTAAGTGTTTTAATAGCAAATTAACATGAATTACTAAAACATTGCTCTAAGAATAACATCGTCAATCGAAATAAAATGTCTTAATTACAACAATTCATACATTAAACTACTGACCTTATACTAGGCATTCCTTTTATCGTTTCCATCTTTCCTGGCAATTTTGAATTTGGAACTGTTCTATATTCGAATGTGTTCAAATTTTGAATCTCAAAACAGTTGAAAGTATTAGGATTAATGGTATTGTTTAGTCACAGCGTCGATTGGAATCTGTCAGGCTAAGTACGAAAATGAATCTTTCTCAGAAGAATGTTCGTGCAATAATTTTCTACAACTTTAGAAGAGGCCTGACACGGCTTGAGTGTTTTGAAGAGCTAACATCTGTGTTAAATGATGAAGCCCCATATCTGCGGACTGTCGAACGCTGGTATTTAGAATTGGAATTCTAAATACCAGCTGGAGCGTGGTCATACTAGTTAATGACAAATCTCGCGGAGGACGCCCAAGATCCGCTTTCACTGAAGATAACATCATTGCTGTGGGACAACTAATTCTTGAAGATCGTCATGTGACGTATCGAGAGATAGAGGCTCTATTAGTCACCTCAGGGACAACCATTCAGAAGATCTTGCATGAAGCGCTTGGTGTGAGAGAGCTAGTTTGCCGTTGGATACCGCATCTGCTTTCCGACGATCACAAGGCGGCCCGCGTCAGATGGTGTAAGAAAACTCTGCAAAGGTTCAACCGAGGAGACTCAAATCACGTCCACGACATCATCAGTGGTGACGAATCTTGGATCTATGCCTACGATCCTGATTCCAAACAACAATCTACAATCTGGGTCTTTCATCACGAGCCAAAGCCGACTACAGTTGTTCGTCCTCGAAGCACTTCAAAGGAGATGGTGGCCACGTTGGTTGGGAAAACCGGCCATGTTGCGACTATTGCACTTAAAGATCGTAGAACAGTTAACGCAAAGTACTACTTTGCGTTAACTGTTCTACGATCACCTACCACAGTTTGTTTACCACAAGTCATTGCCGAACTTCGAAAATCTAACTCAAAGCGACGCATCATCCTGCACCACGACCACGCAAGCTCACACAGCGCTCGTCAAGCGATTGAGTATTTGAAGCAAGAAAAAGTAGAAGTTCTTGACCATCCTCCATACAGTCCTGACCTAAGTCCTAACGATTACTTTACATTCAGTTTCCAGTCCGGTGAAGAAGCAGTCGCCGCTTTCAAGTCAGTCATTTTGAACACCCCCACTTTAGAGTGGAATAAATTTTATAATAACTGATTTCAGCGAATGGAAAAGTGTATTAAACTACGTCGTGAATACTTTGAAAAACAATACAAAGTACTATATGGTTTTACTTAATTGTGTTTTTACTTCAAACGACAAAACTTAAGGGGCCCCCGGAGGCTGAATTGTCCATACAAACGGTATACCAAGATCATTTGCAGTATAAACATATTTCCACGATGATATATTGATATTCGGACTTAGACTGTATTTATTTAGGTTATAACGTCTTTATTTTTAGAAATAAACTAATCTAGAATAAAATATAATCAAATTAAATTTTACATTGTAAATGTCATGTTTTCATTTTGTTTTTTCTGTCGTAAAAACAAAAATATTTCTAATATTGTTTCATCAATAACATATCTCATATTATTATGCTACTACTTACACAAAATAAATCGAAAAAATACTGAGTTTTCATTCATGATTTTCGATAGTACGAAACACATCCATATTTTCACAAATTTCAAGCAATTAGTAGTGCTGTCGCATCAAAAAATATTTCAGTGTGTGTGTGATTCGTGTCAGTCAAATAATGATAGCCGAACCTTCTACGAGAGAGTCCGAATTACTACGAATGAATGTCAATCCACATACACACATACAGCGGTGCACTCGTATCTACGTTGTATTTTGTCAAACAGAGACAGCAATATTTTACGAACAAATTTCAACTTGCAGTTTCGAGTGTCGTACGCCGGCCTCTTAAAAGGCATGCCTTGTAGTAAGTAGTATATAACTATAAAATTTAATATTAGATTGTGTAAATTAATTTCAGTGTGTGTGTGTTTATGTGATAAACTATTTTAAACTCTTATTCAACAAAAGAAGCAACGTGTTAAGTGTTGTTCTCTAGTCCCTACCTAAGCTACAGTCGTCTACTATTATTAAGTAACACTTAAATGTCAGTATTTGCATAAATCTATCGTCTCCTTCGCAATCTGAGCTGCCATCGGAGCATTTTGTAACCATTCTCACGGACGCATTTTTGTGCAATTGATTTAATTATATGTGATTTGTAAGGTTAATAAGTTTAGGCTTTTAACTTAAGACTGCCTTGTTGGTCTAGTGGTTGGCGTATGCGGCTGCTGATTAAGAGGTCTCGGGTTCGATTCTACAAAAAAGTAAGTTTATATTTATATCAGTTGTCTAGTACCCATAATACAAGCTCTGCTCTTAGTCTGGGACTAGTTGATGCTGTGTGTAAGATGTCCGAATTTTTTATTATTTATTTATATTGTATGGAGTTGCAAACAGTTTCTGTAGGAAAGCTATGCTTCATCACAAATCGGCTATCCTAACGGGAATGATGCTACGGACCGTAAAACAGACAATAGATATGTTAGAAGGGCGATCAAGGTAGTAAAGCCACTCTGATTTCAGCACAAATATTCAAGTTTGAAATCCGTAGTCACACGTTACATAGATATGTACCATAACACTTTAACAATTCTCCTCGTTCTCCTTAAAAAATACAGTTATACCATATTCATATACCATAATACAAGCTCTGCTTAGTTTGGGACTAGATGACGTTGTGTCCGAAATATTTATTTATTTTACTAACCGACTTCAAAAAAAAAAGGAGGAGGTTCTCAATTCGTCGGAATCTTTTTTTATGTATGTTCAGCGATAATTTCGTCGTTTATGAACCGATTTCAAAAATTCTTTGGATTAGAATGGCATTGGATGGGCGTAGCTTACAGGTGGCCCCATCCTCACCATATCGGGATCTGATGATGGGATGCCAAGGAAATCGAGGGAACTCCTCAAATATCATATGCACAATTGTCGCGATTTGGGTACTCCAAATAGTTTTTCTTTGAATTCGGTTCCTTTTTGTTGAAATTATATTTATATTTTTTCCGGACATCTGTCTGACACAACGCCATCTATCATCAAGCTAAGCAGAGCATGTACTGTAAAATCTAGATTGACTTATAGAATTCATAAACATACTTTTCTTTTGTAAATACCTACATATTATACAGAGAAAACACCCTAAATCCGAAACAAATATTTGCAGATTCTACAAACATTTGGTCCGACCCGGGAGTCGAACCCGAGACCTCTTGATAATCAGTCGCATACGCTAACCACTAGACCAACAAGGCAGTCTGCAAAACAAACATTATACAAAACAATACAATATTCATTCTTCTTCTCAATTTCTTAAACAGCTTTCTTCTTCTTCTTGTTCTAAATCTTCTGTTCCATCGTAGAAATAAGGGATTAAACGTAACCTCTATCAGGCTATGTCTGAAACATCTTTAAGATACAGACAAAGCCAAGGAGAGGCTAGGTCAACATCCCAGTTCTTCTGACTCTTCTAGAAGAATAATGTTCTTCCATTGTCTTCTATTTCTCCTAGTCTTCTTGAAAATATGATGAGCTTTTTCTAAAGTAATATACATTTGGTTAATTTAATCTATTATGTAACATAATCTATACAACTAAATATAATTTAAGTGTGTGTATGTGTATTGAGTTAACAGTTTTTTACTAAATGCATATGAAAGTATACGGTACTACATCATCATCATCAACAGCGTTTAACAGTCCACTGCTGGACATAGACCTCTCCTTAGAAAGGAGGTTTTGACCGTTTGGTAAAGGGTTTGTTTCAAGTTTTCCTTCTCTTTGCATTGATGTTGTCTTGCGTAGTTTATCTCTTAGTCGCCTTTTACGACACCCGCGGGATGAATAAGGGTGGTGACACTCTGTATTCTTAATCCGTCACCACACGGACATAACTCACCTGTCCTAACTCAATGAAGAACTGCTCGCTGGGTTTGAGTGTGGGGGTGTTTGTAAGACATAGAATAAACAGTTTTTACATAATTCGTATGAAAGTATGTATGGTACTAACATAAAACAAAAATTCTTGTCCGTCTGTCTGTTTGTTTCGGGTAATCTCTTAATTTTGATGGAACTTTCACTGACATATAGCTGAGTACATAACACGTAATACATAAGCTATTTCATTTTAGACTAACTTCGATCCGCAGCGTTACTCGCGTTTACAACAATAATTGTTAATAAAACTGCGGGACAGCTAATTATTAATTATAATTGTTCTCATGACCCTGCCTATCTGATAATCCTTGCATTGAATTCTAGCCGCTATAAGTAGAAAAAACTACCAAGGTTAGAATCACAATAATACAATGGCTTTGTATTTATGTCTTTGTCAAATGATATTGATGGGGTTATAACACAATTATATAATTGAAGCGCTCACAGCTAAGTGGCCGAAACAATCACCGAGGGTAAGAAACGATGAGGTGACGGATTAAGAACACAGAGTGTCACCACCCCTATTCATCCCGAGGGTGTCGTAAAAGGCGACTAAGGGATAAACTACGCAAGACAACATCGATGCAAAGAGAAGGAAAACTTGAAACCAACCCTATACCAACCCGTCTGGCCATCGTGGTATAGTAGGCCAAATCCTCCTTCCTAAGGAGAGGCCTATGTCCAGCAGTAGACTGTTAAAGGCTATTGATGAAGAAACGATGGCGCGGTCAGTATTTAGATGGGTGGCCGTTTGTGGCACGAAATGTTATGAGTGTTTCCATGAGTTGGAGTCGGTCACAGGTTGTTATTATAAGATAAAAATCGTGAAGCTTAGTTGGAGGACTTCGGGCGGTTTAAAAACAAGATTACGTAGCCAGAATGTGCATTGCTAGTCCCCAACCCGCAATCGGCCAGGGTGGGGACATATGGCCCTAACCTTCTCCTGAGAGGAGATTCGAGTCCAGCAGTGGGAAGTTATGGGTTGTTGATGATATAACATAATTCGTGAATGAGCCTAAGTTTATTAAAACTTGATCATCAATCATCAACAGCCTTTAACAGTCCACAGCTGGACATAGGCCTCTCCTTTGAAAGGAGGATTTGGCCTACTATACCACGCTGGCCAGACGGGTTGGTAAAGGGTTTGTTTCAAGTTTTCCTTTAGTCGCCTCTTACGATACCCATGGAATGAATAGGGGTGGTGACACTTTGTATTATTAATCCGTCACCACACGGACAAACTTGATACTATGGTAATAATAATAATATTTTTCGGTCATCTTATACACAACGCCATCTAGTCCCAAACTAAGCAGAGCTTGTATTATGGGTACTAGACAACTGATATAAATACATAAACATACCTTTTTTTTAAAAAAACATACAGATTGTACATAGAAAAAACCCAAACTCCGAAACAAATATTTGCTGATTACACAAAATTTTGCTCCGAACCGGGAGTCGAACCCGAGACCTCAAATACTGCAATCGCTCTGCTAAAACAATATGTTTCAAATATTAAGTAACATAGCACAGGGTCCGTGACCTAAATCGAATCAGTTACCTCCACGATGTAAATTGTTAGAATTAATATTTGTACATCTGCTTCTCATTTGTGTGTACGATGCTGATTTTGAAATCATATACTCATACTAGCTGATGCCCGCGACTCCGCTCGCGTCCTAGGGGTTTGAAAAATAATATGTTGGCCGATTCTCAGACCTACCCGATATGCTCACAAAATTTCATTAAAAATTTCAAACAAATCGGTCCAGCCGTTTCGGAGGAGTATGGGAACGAACATTGTGACACGAGAATTTTATGTATAAGATGTATAATGATGCAAAAACGACTGCCCATGCCGCGATGGTATAGGTCACCATGCTGCATTGCCTAACCTCACAATGAGGAAGGTGACCCCTACTCCTGGATTCTACTCATGCTTTCCATCAGGCAGAGTAGAGTCACTTTGGTAGGATTAAATATAAATTAAAAAAAAAAGGAGTACGACTAGCACTTGGCCGGATTTCAAAGAGAGGTCTATGTCCTGTAGCTACTGTTAAAAATATCAACTTGTCTATGAAAAAAAAAACATTCCCATAAATGGAAAAACACTGGACCTTGAATGTTTCTATCGCAGAATGCTTCTATTTAATTTAGATCTGCCCCTCCCCCTTTGATTTGAAGCAATCAGGGTCCCCGCGGGGGGTGACGGACAAACTTAAATGTCAATACAAAACGCTTAATATTAATATATGGTAATGAGGTCATGTAGAAACAGGCAAATGTAGAATTGATTTAATTATATTGTTCAAGTTTAAATCTTGATCTCTCATAATAACTTCAAGCTTTATACGTAAGGGGTATAAGCAAAGATATAGTAATTCATGTTTTTAAAGACTCGTTCTAGGAATATAACTTGTGTTGTGGGGAACTTTACTAATACGAAACGGACACAAAGAACACAGACTTAGAAGGACTCATCATCATCATCAACAGCCTTTAACAGTCCACTGCTGGACATAGGCCTCTCCTTAGAAAGGAGGTTTTGGCCTACTATACCACGCTGGCCAGACGGGTTGGTAAAGGTTTTGTTTCAAGTTTTACTTCTCTTGGCAGTGATGTTAGCTGCTTATTTTGTTCCTTTAGTCGCCTCTTACGTCACCCATGGAATGAATAGGGGTGGTGACACTTTGTATTCTTAATCCGTCACCACACTCAGTTTTTTAAAATAAGTTACCGCGCCAAAGAATAGGTTATGTATGTTCTTTTGGCACGTTGTATAGTCTAAACTTCTAAATGAATTTTGACGATCGATGTGTCGTTAGTATTGCCTCAGTGTTGGTTATGACACTACTTAGGTATTTGAAAAGTTGACATATTGTTGTTTTTGAATAAATTTCACAAAACAAAACCGACTTTAAAGAAAAACTATTCCGAGTACACAAATTGCGACAGGTATGCCTATAATATTTGAGAAATTCCCTCAATTTGTCCAGGATCCTGGTTTCCTTATCATGGGACCACGTGGGAGACACCAGCTTCCAAACGATTTTTTTTTTATCAAAATCGGTTCTCCTAATCGGAAGGTTTCAAACTTTACAATAATACAGTCGAATCTTTTTAATCGGTTAAAAAGATTGCTTGCTTTGTACGGGAAGATTTGCACCTTATCGGAATACAACCTAACAGTTTGCCATACAGCATCTTAAATAAGGATCTAAGAACATCTAGTTCCGAAATATGAGTATTTTGTAAAGAAGGTTTAAGAACCTGCCTCAGTGTAGTCATGAACAGTAGTTTGTAGAACTCAGTAAATACGTCCTGCTCAGATACAAGTAATACAACGATTATTCATCTTCCTAGCCTTTATTCCCAAGTTTATTTGTGGTCGGCTACTAGTTCAACCGGTTTTACCTGAATTTCAGTTTTGCCACGGAGCGACTGGCATCGGACCTCCGCAACCCTAAGGGAGAACTGAAATTCGAAGATTGAACTAGTTGTCAGCATATTTGAGGGCACTGACTTCCCAATAACGATTGCCATAGGTATTCATGACAACTGGGACCGACGGCTTTAGGTGCTCTCTGAGGCACGGGCCTGAGTCATCGACAAACTTCCAAACACCGGGCTGCTATTAGGAATTTCCTAAGAAAAACCCAAAAACACTTTTAAGCCCGACCCGAGATTTGAACCCGAGATGTCTTGATTAGGAGTTTAGACCAACGAGGCAACTTAATAATATCTTTAATTTTATTTATTGCATTCCATAATGTCAATTTATAGGTGGTCAGCTTAAAGCAACCCGTCTGGCCAGCGTGGTATAGTAGGCCAAAACCTCCTTTGTAAGGAGTGGCCTATGTCCAGCAGTGGACTGTTAAAGGCTGTTGATGATGATGATAGCTTAAAGATAGGTAACAATTATGGACTCTGTCGGGCACAACACAACTGGAAAGAGGAGAAGCTGAATAATTTACGTGTAACTCGTAGTTTCTATCTGATAAGCAATTAATTTTGGTTGTTTATGGTCTATAAAAACCCTGATTTCAACACGAATGGGATGACTGCACGGTTGGCCTAGTGGTTTAAGCGGTCGCCACGCCGCTCTCTACTGCGCCAAGTGTCGTGGGTTCGAATCTCACGTGGGATAACACTTTGTGTGATTCACACATTGTTGTTCTGAGTCTGGGTGTTCTTTGTGTCCGTTTCATGTATGTTTGTAAAGTCCCCGCGACACAGGAATTCATATTCCTAATGCGGGAGTTGTCTTTTTAGAAAAAAAAAAAAAAAAAAAAAAAAGACTCGACGGGGCAGTACTACCATCACACAGAGGACCATCCAAATAATGACAACATTCTTGCTGTCGTATTTCGTAGGTGAGTGTGAGACCGGAGGCCCAATCAATTATCTTTTTAGGCCACCATGGTATGGGTCACCATGCTGCATTACCTACCCTCACAATGAGGATGGTGACCTCTACTCCTGGATTATACTCATGCTTTCCATCAGCATTCCAGAGCAGAGTTACTCTTTCTACAATCGCTTACGCATCTTTGCTCTTAATATTTTTATAAATGTTCTTTTTATAAATGTCACTGGATAATATTTTGTGTTGACCACAATATGACCAAGCGTTGAGAAACGTCATTTCCATACATTTGCTACTTTTCTATTAACGTACGGTCAACAAAAAAATCAGTGACTAAACAAATTTAAAGTTATTTATAAGTTACAAATATAATAAAACCTACAACCAATAAGTTACAGATTTCACAACGTTTTAAAACCTAATGGGTACATAGACCTTTAAATCTCGAATATATCCGAATATTCTTGGCCATTTGTCCTCTAAGGTTTAAAATAAGGTTATAATGTGTTTAACCTGAGCTTCTGCGCCGTGACTTTGTACTACCTACGTGCGTGATACATGATGTCATACGAAATCCGGATCCGAAACGAGCTAAGATTTAAATGTTATTACTAGAATTTAAGTATTTTTTAAATATGCTTAAGTCTGCCAAAATAATTCCACTCTGCTTGATGGAAAGCGTGAGTAGGATCCAAGAGTGGTGGTCACCGTTGGGAATGCATACAATGCAGTATTTTTTTTTCGGACAAAAAATAAATCCTAACATCTTTTACACACAACATCATCTAGCAGTGCTGGATTTACACATTTGCCGCCCCAAAGCTTTAAAATTTTTGCCGCCCCTCCTGGCTCCTAACATTAGATACACTGTTCATAATAAAGTTCTTCCTTTCTTTTGGAAATAATGTAGTTACTAGAGTACTAGTTTTTTAAGCTAAGCAAAGCTTGGTTTTTACTGCACTACTTATAAGGTTTTGGTAGGCTAAGGAAGATAGGTAAATCCCAATACTGCTAACCATGCACTTTTTTTTTGTTTTCGCGGGGAATACTTTTCGCACCGTACCCTCCGTGGGGGAGACGGAGGGCATGTGTGGATCGATATCGTGCCTCTCGCCATTTTACACAATAAAAGGTGGGACACTGACCAGCCCCAGACGACACCCCCCAGTTGCACCGGGATGTCGCCTGCTCGAGGTGCTTGCAGTGGTCACATTTTCCCAAGGTGTGGCCGCAACGACCCCTAGGCAACGATTGGGTACTAGCTGCCTCTATCGAGTCCCATTTCGCCGCCTCCTTTTGGAGCATTATGTTCTCACAAAAGGAGATCGCAGCCTCCCATCCTTCATCACTCGCTAACTTTGCCGCCATAAATGCTGGCGGTGACAGGATTCGTCCGATCTGCCCGACCAGGTCTCGACAGTGAGTCCCGGTCGAACCCACAGTGATGGCATTGTGCCGTAACCTCACGTCCGATTCTATTCAGATACTCACCGAAACAACCATGTTCGGTGAGTATCTGAGTCAATTGGTAGGTGACACAGTCGGTTCTCTCTATCCATGCTACGAAGCTTGGCAGAACGGCTCCAACAGCGCGTTGGGTGGCACAGCCCTGTGTTTCGAGCCTTGCCCTCCAAGCTCGTAAGGCTTGCGCGTGTGCGTTCTGCCGTAGCATTTCAGGCTCATGATCCGGCGCTGTCCCTTCGCTATTCCGACCGACAGAACGAATTCGGTCGTAGACCATAGTATCCATGTCGGCCCTAATGTCGAAGGGTGGAGATCGCGCCAGGATCGTCGCTGCCTCATACGAAATCGTACGGTAGCCCCGTACGATTCGAATGGCTATCAGCCGCTGCAGACTCCTAAGTTGAGCCTTACAGCGGGAGGAACCCGCCAAGTAGAGGCAGTGAACTTTTTCCATTGGTACCACGAGATTGAGCAGCAGACGATGTCACGCCCCTCCTACCCCTTGAACCCGGAGGATTAATCGCCTGAAATGCTCTTAGAAGCTCCACCGACTGTCCAGGATGAGGCTTAAGTACTTCATGTACTGGCCCACCCGGACTTCAATGTCACCCACTCGGAGGCGCAAGCTGGGTTCCTGGCGCTTACGTAAGCCATGGAACCAAATCGCCTCAGTTTTCCAGTCCAGCTCACGAATATTTTTCCACTACACAAGCCACTCCCGACGAGCAGAAGCACTTCCTCGAAGCGTGACCCTCTGGTCAGTATTAGGATATCGTCCGCATAGCAGACGATACTTAGGCCAGAAGGCAGACTAATGCGAAGGACCGCATCGTATGCGAGGTTCCATAACAATGATACCAATACAGAGCCCTGAGGAATCCCGCAACACAATACTCTTCGTCCGACCGTACTGTCCATCGTGTTGCTGGACGAGTTCTGTAAGCTGTTTGAGAAGGTGCTCTCTGCTCGCATCCTCCGGCACCTATGCGAGGTGGGCCCCGATCTGTCGGCCACTCCATTCGGATTTTGGGAAGGGCGTTCGACGGTCGATACCATATTGCACCTAAGAGCCGTACTCGGTAATTGGCCTGATCCTTGACGGTAGGTGGCTCTTCGACGAGCACTTCTGACAGCTTGCTCCCAAGCTGGTCGACACTGCCTCCGCACTTGGACGACTTTTGCCCAATTTGGCTGGAGCCAATGTCGCAACGAGACAACTGTACACGAGAGTTATCTGGTCTATGGCACTGTACGGTACACCGGTGTGGACGGCTGTTCTGACCGACCAAAATAGGGCACGCCTCTAGTGAGCCCAGAGGATATTGGCAGTTAGAGTCATACACGGTTACCGCGGTCGCAACCTTCTGCGAAGACATAACCTATGCCATGGTCATGCTGCCCTGAGTGTGGCGGCAAATGGACGGTACGGGTTTTCCCCTCCATCTGCTTCAGTGGCCTTTAGGCTTCAGATGAGGCAACGTTCGCGTTTGCCGTACGTCGCCATGGAGAGATAAGCAATTGTGTGAGGAGGCACTAGGAGGGTTTCAGAGGGCGTAATAACAGGTTCCTCGGACCCCTGCTATTTTAGGTGCAGAATGGCACACCCTGTGGTTTTAGTCAGTTCGATATCGACATATAGCCCCGTTGCAAACTCCGGTAAGGTGACGGCCACAATTCAAAAAAAGTGTTAAGTGGTCGCCACGCTGCATTCTACTGCGGCAGGTGTCGTGGGCCGTGGGTTCCTACGTGGGAAAACACTTTGTGCGATTCACAAATTGTTATCCCAAGTCTAGGTGTTCTCTGTGTTCATTTTAGGTATGTTTGTAACGCCCCTCGCGACACAGAATTTATATTCCTAATGCTAGAATGTTCTTTTAAAAAAATTGAAAACAAGTGTGCAACCTAATTTTTTTCTGAACCAATTTATTTTTTGGGTCATTTTGCCGCCCCCCTAATTCTGCCGCCCCAAGCTTCAGCTTTTTCAGCTTCTATGGTAAATCCGGCCCTGTCATCTAGTCCCAAACTAAGCAGAGCTTGTATTATAAGTACTAAACAACTGATTTAAATACTTAAATATACTTTTTTTTGTAAATACACTCATATATCGTCGGCTTATTGCAAGAAGTCATTAAGTGCAAAAAATCAATAAATACTTTTTTATCTATAATGGTCTCACAATTATAGATTAAAACGTATTTAGTGATTGTTTGTATTGTATCTAGTGCCAGCGGTTCGAAGTTTTATAATATATTGTATAATATATTTATGGATTAATGACATTAATGTTTGCAAGTTAAGCTATATATACATCAACCTATATATACAGGTATTTTTTTTATAAAACGTCCAAAAATTTTACTTAAATGTGTTTCAAGAAATTGCTTTTACAATAATCGGGCCCAAGAGTTATACCCTGTGGAACTCTATAATTAACTCTACAAGCCAGGTCCCAGTATAACTACCTTGTGAAATTCCAAAAATAACTTCTGGAACAGGGAATGGCGTTAGACTAAGACAATCTAAATCTTATTAAACTTTGTTACCTGTAATTCCTTGTGTTAAAATGGAGCTTATTTTAATAATGTTAAAGGCTAGATTTAACGTCACTCTAGGATTGGGTTGTCAAAAGCTATATTTTGATCGATCCCAAAACTTTTGATATTCAAATATTGCATTGTGAAGTTTTTCAACAATCGAGCTAGTAAATGAATTATTGTCATTATGTCAGTTAAGCCCTGCCTTATCTAGCTATCATAATTCTCGCAAAATCTGACAACTTATAAGGCTCATTTCAGTGTCTGTTCTTAAACCGACTGTTTTGTCCAATTAGAATCAGACACTTATAAAAACTATGAACCCAACCAACCCAACCCTACGAAATCAATGAATAAAGTCCCTTACTCTTCATTCTTAGCTTTATCTGTTTTTGGTAGTCTAATTTACCATATTAATGTACGAGAAGAACCTAATAAATACAACACTTCATAGCAGTGGTACATTATTGGTTGTTTGTGATGATGATGACAATGCATCGACAGCAATCATCTACATTTTCCCGCCTTTACAATTTTTTTATGAAAGGCGGGAAAATGTAGATAATGTCACTTCTGAATAACAAATTAGAATATTTGGAACACCTTATGTTTATTAGCAGAATTAGGAGCTACGATGTTACAAACAGACACAAAGATACATGAAACTTTTTCAACCCCCTTTTTGCATTGGGGTTTAAAAACATTATTAAAGGTATTTTAGTATATTATCCTGCTACATCTATAGATACAAATAAATAAAATTGATGTGTCTGTTCGTAACTGACTCGTTGGTCTAGTGGTTAGCGTCGCAGTGACTGCTAATCAGGAGGTCTCGGGTACAAATCCCGGGTCGGGCCAAAAAGTGTTTTTGGGATTTTCTTAGGAAATTCCTATAGGAGCCCGGAGTTTGGAAGTTTGGCGGTGATTCACGCCCGTGCCTCGGAGAGCACGTAAAGCCGTCGGTCCCGGTTGTCATGAACATCTATGGCAATCGTTATTTCGAAGTCAGTGCCCGCAAATATACTGACAACTAGTTCAATCTTCGAATTTCAGTTCTCCTTTAGGGTTGCGGAAGTCCGATGCCAGTCGCTCCGTGGAAAAACTGAAATTCAGGTAAAACCGGTTGAACTAGTAGCCGACCCCAAATAAACTTGGGAATAAGGCTAGGAGGATATGTCAGTTGGTAACTTTAAATGAACAGTATTTTTAATAAATGCATAATTATGAAAGTTCTTATATATACATTTGTGTCTGTCTGTTCGTTCCGATTAATCACTTGAGTGGCTGAATCAATTTTGACGGGACTTTCTCCCGCAGATAGCTGATGACATAAGGAGTAACTTAGATAATTATTTTCGACTAGCTTTGATTTAAAATTTCATTTCAGATAGTCTAAACTAAGAATAGATTCGAGAATTTAGTATGCACACCGTGTGCCCTTCACTTTAAATATGCGAATCACATACATAGCGTAGATTTTCCAACAAACCCACTTTACTAGATATATCGTAGTTTAAAATTGAAACATACATTTAGTTGACAATATGCACAAAGGTTTTAAACTAACCCTCCTTCGAAGTTTCACGTTTAAACTTATACCTATTCGCTATCATAAAATTACATCAACTAATAATGACAAATAAGGAAATATTAAATTATAACTTCTTTAAACGTATAGAAAAACCTTTTGTTTAAACTGGGCAATATTTACGTAGTAATAAAAAAAGGTTTTAACAATAAATCGTAAACATTTTCCCGCGCATTCAAGAAAGCTAATTAAATGTTGCCTAGAAATTAACTTCGTCGTGTTATTTTCTGTTACACGTTATAAAACTTGTATTTAAATCACATAGGACTTATTTATAAATCTACTTATTAAAATAAAATCGCAATTTACTTTTGAAATTCAGAAATATATAAAACACTTTTTGAATGCTTTGATAATGACACAATCATCATTCTGTAAGCGCCATCTTGAGTCAAATAGGTATTCAGAATTTATTTTTAACTTACATATGCGAAGGTTTCAACATATTCTCAACGCTATATAGCTACTTAAGTTGGAATTTGAACATCAAATTCACTAACGGTCTACAGTAACTGGTTCTCAAGGCTAAACGCCAACTTGTTATTCCTTTCAACGAACACCGAAAACTTGCGACTGTGTAAAGCCGCGAATCTGCCCGTTTCGTTTTTTTATTGGCTCGTAGATTGCGTCTAGATTACCTATGGTATTTCTGTAAAAAAATTTTTAAAGAATATTTGAGCGCACTGTTTAAAAAGACGCTGTTTTAGTTATTAGATGTTTAATTTAAAAGTATTAAAATTTGATTATGTTAAATATCTTGTTAAGTTATAATAATAAGTTAAATAAATACAATAATTATATGCTGCTGTGCAAGGAGAGGTTAATTATGTTCACATTCAAATTAATGACAGTTTAATAGTCAAACGTAGCACCAAATTACGAAGAACTGACAGAATAGGTTACTACAATATATTATTTAGCTGTGATGGTTACTAGTAATTAACAATTGTGTAGACTATCACATCTGCGAATTAAGAAGGTTTATTGTAAGGCTTTGGCATCCCTCGAGGTCTGCCATTTACTAGTTTTTGCCCGCGATTCCGCCCGCGTGTATGAAAGTCATCTCGGTAAAAAATAGCTTAAGTCCTCAATAACCAAAGAATCTCGATGCTAAATTTTATTCTATTCTTTTCACCGGTTTAGGATTGAAAGCGTAAGAGACAGCCAGTTATGGGTTAGTTCTGTAGGAACGAAATTATGTAACCGTTCAACTAGAGTCAGTAATGTAACGTTTTGAAACGTTACATTACTGTATAATTTATCTATAGGTATTATTATAATTTATCTATATATATTTTATTTCGTGTAGGCCATTTCAGGCATGAAATGGCCTACACGAAATAAAAGATATTTGATGTTGTATACTTGACTTTCCCACACTCCAAATTATACAAAATCTTAATAAGATTTTTAAATCTAAAACTGGGCGATGTTAACATATTGAATTTTTTTTCATGAAATAATTCAAATCACCCCAAAACTTGGGGTGTTTTGAATTACCTTGACATTTAAAGCCTTATCCGTTATTAATTCTATTTTTATATTCACTTTCACAAAAGTCATTTAAAATTTTTTTAAAAAAGTTTAAATCTGACGTTAATTATTTTAACGTTTTGGCGCCAAACGACATTGACAACTATCGGTCACGTGATTTTCCTTTTCAGGAGAACGTTTTGTAATCTAGGTTAACAAGATACATTGACGGCGATTAATATTCAATGTGGACCAATTTCATACATAAAACAAGTATATAGAAGTCTATAAGGTAACTAAAAGGTCGCCAAAAGTGCAATGTTGAAGTCTGAAGAAAAAGGAAAAAAGATCTCATAAAATTAATAGTAGTTGGTATTCCAATTTTTCTTACTTTCGATTCAAGATAGCATAAAATTCTTAAAAAATTAAATTAATCTGAAAACATTTTACAGTTAAAATACTCCATTGAAATAAAAAGTTTTTTTAAGAACAGGTTCAACTTCTGAGATCCATGAATTTTTTTTAGGCATAGACTTTTTGTAAAACTTCTGGTCTTATACATATAAATCTTTGCCTTGAATTTTTTTTAATGCCTGTTGAAGACCTTGGATATAAATCTGTCAATAACAAGACAGATTAATTCAGTCAATACAATGTTAAGGTTTATTGCAAAGCAAAGGCATTATATTATACATTTGAATGCCCATAATACTATGTATGTACTTGGTTCTCAATGTTGCTATTTTGCAATTTTAATAGACTATAAGAATTTTCCTCGGTATTGAATTGCTAATAACGCAAAATTAACGAACCTTATAAAATAATTACAATTCAAGATCAAAAAAGAAATAATAAAAAAATACAGAATATTTAAACATAAGATCCGCCATTTATAAAAAAAATTAATATATTTATAACTTACCAATAAAAAAAAAATGTTTCAAATAAAGAACACATTTAAAAAAAATATTAAAAAAATAAAGTGAGCACGTCCGTTCACACAGTCACACAAAGCAAACTGAGCGATAGTCAAAGAGCGAGATATCGATATGTCCTCATAAAGAATCGATTAAAAATCTTTAAAAACAGGTTGTTACTTTAATTATGATGAGACGTTATTCTGTTGGCGGATTTAAAACGATCTTCGAAAATGTGGCGCGGATTTGCAGACGGCCATTTTTTTTGCGGGTTGTCAAAATCAAGTCCGTTTCTTTTATTTTATATGGTGTTCATGGAAATCTGTTGTAAATTTTGTGAATGCCTCTTACATATTTTACATGATTTGTAATTTAGTGTTATTGTTATTATTTTAACCTAGATTTTTTGTTAAATTGGGATATGTGACATTTTCATATAAATGCAAATAAGAGAATTGGCAGCAATTTGAGGTGGAGTCCGTATTTATCTGAAATTGCCTTCTAGTTACTTTTATATGTGTAAATACTAGCTGGTGACCCCAGCTCCGTCCTAGAGGTATAAAAATAGTTTACGTCCTATTCACAAACAAACTGAATAAACACACAAAATTTCAAAAGAATCGATCGATCGATCAAGCCGTTTCGGAGGAATATTGCAACATTGTGACGCGAGAATTTCTTTTTAAAGTGAAAAAATAAAATTAAAACGTGTGTTTTGCTAACGTGCCTAAGATTTTTAATATTTAAGCCTACTAAAGTGACTCTACTCTGCCTGATGCAAAGCATGAGTAGAATCTAGGAATGGGATTACCATTCTCTATGAGAGTGCAGACAATGCAGCATGCTGACCCATACCATGGCGGCCCAGTGAAATGTTTCTGCATCAATCTCCCGCCCCAGGCCGGGAATGATGCAGAATGATTGGGCTTCCAGTCTCACACTCGACAACGAAACAGGACAGCACGAATGCTTTGCATTGCATTGTGGGTAATGCATTCTAAGTTGGTCTTCTGTTGCGGCCTATTCGTGCTGAAATCAGCGTGGCTTCACGTCCAATCAAATGTTTAGACCAATAGAACCCGATCGGTATTTATAATAAACACAGACGAATTATGGGTGTATACTAGGGTTGCCATCCGCAAATTAATAAAACTACGATTTGAAGTTGGTAAAACCAGGATAATTCACTTTAAAAACAGGACGCAACTATAGAGTTTGCAATAGTTAAATTAATATGTAGTGAATATGGAAGTGGTGAAATGAAACTTAAGTAATTCATCATCTTCATCTTCCTAGCCTTTATTCCCAAGTTTATTTGGGATCGGCTACTAGTTACTAGTTCAACCGGTTTTACCTGAATTTCAGTTTTTCCACGGCACGGCACGGCAGCGCGATAACTTGCGACTGCGAGCCGTGAGGTCGTAACGTAACAATAAAGTTTTAAAAGAGGAGCGCGAATTATTTTAAATTTAAAAACCCAGGACGCTCATTAAAAACTATTCAGGACATCCCAGGGCACTTCAAAAACTAGGACATGTCCTGTTTTCCCATTAAGTATGTATGATTAAAACATACATTCACAACCACAGTACGAAGTTAGAACTCAACTCTTCTTCTTCTGATAAAAGCATAATTTAGATAAAGAATTTCATGAGATTAATAGCAAAATGTTAACTATTATCGTCACTTGACCTTAAACGACCGGTCTTCCAACAATTCTGTTATGCGGTGAAGGTTGCACGATAGACAAATTACTGATCACATAATTTTATAAATCCTATTCTTCTTTTGGCGCCATTTTGATCTGTCAGCTGGGTAATGAATTTTATTTTTTGCTAGTGTCAGACACAGAGCAACACAGGCGGGCAGACGAAGGGAAGAAGCCATTGCGTCTTTGACCGCTATTAAAAATGTGTAATTCTTGATACGCTTTAGACTCTCATACAAAAACCGCCTGACACTCTGCACCCATACATAACGGACGGACGGACATGCTAAAACTATAAGGTTCCGATTCATGAACCCTAAAAAGCTCTTAGTAAACTTTTCACGAATAAAAAAAGTAAAAACTTAAATTGGGTTTAAGTTTTTACTTTTTTTATTACTTTACTTTTTTTATACGACAGAAAGCGACCCTTAAAAAGTATGAAACAAGACTTTCAGGACATTATTCAAGTTTGAAAAAACCGTAGACACGCGTTGTTTAACTGATGTGCGTTTACGCGTGAACAAACAATAAACTAATCTCATTTCAATAATTCTAATTAGTAACTGAGGAGCTATGCTTCCTACCTGTCCTGACATACGGAGCCGAGGCTTTGACACTTTCGGTACGGTTGGTCCACAAGCTCAAAGTTGCTCAGCGTGCTATGGAAAGGGCAATGCTCGGCGTTTCTCTGAGGGATCGTATCAGGAATGTGGTAATCCATCAGAGAACTAAAGTCATCGACATAACCCACCGGATTAGCAAGATGAAGTGGCCATATTACCCGCAGAACTGATGACTATTGGGGTAGAAGAGTTCTGGAGTGGAGACCGCGTCTCGGCAAACGTATTGTAGGACGCTGGCAGGAGCTGGATGCGAGAAGCCGAAAACCGATCACAGTGGTGTGCAATGGGAGAGGTCCAGAAGTGGACTGCGATAGGCTGATGATGATGACGACGATGAGCTATGAGAGAACAAATGAACATACATACATAGCCTGTCAAATCATAACCCTCCTTTGACTTTGCCGTAGTCGGGTAAAAAGATAACATTACAAGAATACGCGGGAAAATGGCTTAAGTCTATGTCGAAACTACCATAGACACTAACGTCATAGACAATTATAGTTTCTATGATATCACAGCCTCTAAAGGTCGAGCTGACACAATTTTCCTGATGTCCACATTGTCGTGACTTCGTAAGATAATTGTGGCGAGTATTAATTAAATCTCAATAAAAACAAAGAAGGTTGTCTGTAATTGTTTAGCTATTAAAAGGTAAGAATTATTATAAGGTTGGGTTGTTAGGTATAGGGTTACGTTCACCGTGAGATGACGTCACGACCCGTTGTTGCCATAGACATAGAATAACAAAAGTTTAGATTAAAAAGAATACTTAAAAATCAAGCGATTTAGGCGCATTTCAATGCGCCTAAATCGCTGTATTCTCCTATAAATATAAAATAAAAAAAAAAAATATTTTGGACATCTTACACACAACATCATCTAGTTCCAAAGTAAGCAGAGCTTGTGTTATGGGTACTAAACAACTGATTTAAATACATAAACATATTTATTTATTTTGTAAATACATACATATTCGGGTTCGATTCCCGCGTCTGGGTGTTTTTCTATGTATAAAAACACCCAGACGCGGGAATCGAACCCGAGACCTCTTGATCAGCAGCCGCATACAATAAATATAATACATATAAATATCTTCTTATCGGACATCTTACACACAACATCTAGTCCCAAACTAAGTAGAGCTTGTATTATGGTTACTAGACAACTGTTATAAAAACATAAACATACTTAATACAAATATATACAACTAGCTGACCCGCGCCCACTTCGTTGGGCATAACTTAAATATAAAAGTTAGACATATGCTGTCGTTGACTTTTTTTTAGGCATTGTCCAGTTCCACATCTTTTCTCTAGAACTCAAAAATATATCTTTCATAGTTAAGGCAGCGTTCGTAAAAAACGCTTTCATTCGACCGTTTTTTCTCCGATTCACTTTGCAAAACGATCTACCACGTAGAAGCCTTTTTATTTTTCGGATTTTTATATAACCTATGACACTCAGTTATAATGTGGCTTTCTATTGGTGAAAGAATTTTTAAATCGGTTTAGTAGATCCCGAGATTACCCCTTACAATTTAACAAACACACAAACTTTACTTCTTTATAATATTAGTATAGATTGAACTATCTATTTGTAATTTCAAATGAACAATTTTTACTATAAGCGTGTTCATGACAACGGGTACCGACGGTTTAACGTACTCTCCGAGAAACCGGCGTGATACACCGCATACATACGATGAGCTGTAGCGCAATATTTCTTAACATACAAATCTCATATCACTTTTGGCCCGACCCAAGAATCAAACCAAATAATGAGGAGAGGTCTACTCTTCTCCTGATCACTCCCCAGTCGTGTCGGATAGCCGCCCTATCGGATTGTAAGATTGAGGGAACAGATAGTGCACCTGTGTTTAGCGCACACTTGTGCACTATAATATCTGCGTAGTTGAGTTCCGTGGTGTTACCCGTGTATCGAAGAGGTCTATATTCTCATACTCTAACTTGTGATGTGCCGGATCGTTAAAAATGTATATTCGCGGATACGGATCTGAATACGGATATTTGGGGTTTTCAATGCGGCGAGGCGGTGTGTCGGAATCGAACCGAATTATAAGAGGAGTCCAGGGAACTCATTGTACCATCCCTGTGGACTGTTGAATGATGTTGAAAGATAAAATGAGATTAACATACTCACAGTTATGAGACCGGTACCTTTAACTAACAACATTGAGATGATGACATCAGTCCCTAGCCGCCCACGGTAACCGGTTGTAGTAAAGATCTATGCAAAAAACCGGCGCCGGCGCTTGTATAAGACGTTCTATGATCAAATCTATACGTATCTGTCACGGAACAGTATGTTTTTAGGTTTCCGTAGTTCGCATCTAGGAACAATTATTATTATAGCTCAGTCGTGTCCGTCTGTCCGTTCTTCACTAACCGTCCAAACGGTTCGTGTTAGAAAGTTGGATATGTGATTTTGTCTCGTCGACAAAGTGCTAAACAAAAAATAATTATCTATGGGACACGGTTTTGAATCCACGTATCTTTACTATGGAACTACGGAACCTTAATCTATGCATGGCATAATACGCACTTGGCCGATTCTTTATCAAGGTAACTAGGTTTTGACCGCTCCTACTGCCGCGTGCGGGC
This sequence comes from Phragmatobia fuliginosa, assembly GCA_932526445.1. NCBI lineage: Eukaryota > Metazoa > Arthropoda > Insecta > Lepidoptera > Erebidae > Phragmatobia > Phragmatobia fuliginosa. Next base: position 1,784,145 of record OW052082.1, on the reverse strand, counting down.
CCATTATCGCGGTCAATAAGAAGCCTATGTGTTATTCTGATATTACTGTAAAGTTTCACTGAAATCTGTTCACTAGTTTTTGGGTGAAAGAGTAACAAACATCTATGAACCCTCACAAACTTTCGTATTTATAATTTCACAAATGGGCCGGCTCGATCGGTGCAGTACTACCCTCACACAAAAGAACAAACTAAAATGTCAGCATTCGTGTTGTTGGATTTCGTGGGTGAGTGGATACCGGAGGCATAATGATAAATAACTAAATAAATATTACAGCCACCTGACAAACAACATCATCTAGTCCGCTCTCGCTTGCACTTCAAGCCTTAAATAGAACGCCTCAGAGTGAGGTAACGCCGTATGAGTCATGTTTTATCGTGTGTGCAGCCGGCTCCATTGAATTATAAAACGTTGTCACGTCAAAAAGACACTTAAGGACTGATTATTCAATTATTGCAATTCGGGTCTCCTCTCAGGAGAGGGTTTAAGGCCATACGTCAATGTAGATAGTAATGTAATTATAAAAGCAATGTAGGATTTTTCAATAGCAACAGCATATATGTCTATCCTTTTAAGGTTCGTTTCCTATACCTAACCAGCCCCCATAGACAAATTCCAAACGTTTTTAGTTTTCTATTATTTTGTCTTTCTTTTCTTCTTATTGTTTCATTGGCTAATATCACTCAGTCACGTGATCAAAACAAAATATTAGCCAATGAAACAAAAGAATAGAGAAATATAATTGAAAACGAAAAACATTTGTAACTTGGCTAAGTTGGGCTGTTATATGTCATGGTACCTTAGACAAAGAATTCTTTGTCGAAGCATGGTATCTAAACAAACTTGTTCACACTGTTAAAACATCACGTTGTGGGTAATAGGATACACAGAACAGGTTGCGTGGATCAGCTTGTTTACACATTAAAATTATGAATTTGTCTTTTTCGTAATGCTGAAAGCAATATTAGAATCTGAACATAATATGTACATTGTGTAAATAAAATGAATATTATTAAAGTACTGAATCTCAGACCCATCCTATCACGTATATGATATAATAAATCAGCTGTTTCTTGGCGGCCATCTTAATTATGTTTTTTTTAATCAAACGCCAAAGGAATGCAAGGTTGTGCCAGTCACGGGCTTGTCATTTATGATAATTTTAGAAGTATAATTTTAATGTTTGTTTGTTCATATAAATAAGTAATTTAAAGTAATTATTCAATGGTAAATTAGGTAAACTTGTTAAATATATATTTTATTGAAGGTTATTTATTTTAATACAGTACACACTGCAGTCGATTTCTGATCTAATTTTAAATTGATGTATTGAGATGTATCCCAATAAAGGAAATTTTTGTTGAGAGGAGAGGTTTTTCTTACAAGTAATTCTTAATAACAGCAGAATGGAACTGTCCGCACTGACGCGGGCACTTTCTCGGCTAAATCTCTCTAATTAGGCGAAAACCGGCACACGCAGATGTTGCACCTTCATGGCTGACCACTGAAGTAATGGTGGGGAAAACCCATCCCTTCTATCCGCGGCTACCCTCAAAGCGGGCACTGAAGGTTGCGACCGTGGCAAAGGTTCCCGCCAAGGCACATGCGCCTTGCAACGTTTTGCAACTTGCAATTACCTTTGCAACGCTTTGGTCGAAACGCACCGTGTCGATCGCCGCGACAACCACGTATGACTCTAACCGCCAATATCCTCTGGGGTCACAAGAGGTGTGCCCTATTCTGGACGGTCAGAGCCACCGAACACACCGGTATACCTTACAGTGCCATAGATCCCCGTGTATAACTGTCTCGTCGCGACACTGCCTCCACCTAAATTAGGCAGGTGTCCGACCAGGTTCGGTGCAAGCTGTCGGAAGTGCTCGTCGAAAGCCTCCTACCATCCCTTGATAGATGGACAACCAACCACAAACCATCAAGGATCAGGCCCAGATACTTTATCTGGGCTCTTACCAGTATGAGGACCGAGTTGACCAGGATGGAGGCGTCGGGAGGGCCCATGGAACAAAAGGGCCTCCGTCTTTTTCAGGGTGATCCGATCAGGGTGATCAGATAAATCCAGCGCCGCCTCCTGCAAGTTTGTCCCAATGGTAGAGTATTGAATGCATTGGCGATGACCAAAGACACCGCCGATAGCACGCCGCCACAGCTCAACGCCTCTTCGGTCACAGCCCTAAGGCACAGCACGACATCGACCGTCGAACTTGACAGCAAGGTGGAACTCAATTCCCTCCTAGCGACCGACTGCAGGTACTTCCCGAAGCAACCGTGCTCGGGAAGGACCTGCGTCAACCGGAAGGAAGGGGTACCGTGCTACCACCCTGCCCACTCTGCTATGACCGTCTGGAGAGCCTGCACAGTGGCGAAGTCAGCACGCGGAGTATTCAGTCGGAACGACCATTGCACCATGGTGCACAAAGTCAAGTCTAGACTTAAGATAAAGGTCAGTTGTTAGACTCTAGGTCATTGGTAGTGGGCGAGAGAATTACTTATTTACATATATAATTATATTCGTCGTGAGGCTAAACAAAGACATTCAGGGCTTTGTTTGTGGGGCACGATAAAAGTCTTTGAGTAATCACACTAGCATTTTGTTCCATCAGGGGAAAGGGGGAGGCACACAACATCATCTGGTCCTAAACTAAGCAGAGCTTGTACTATGGGTACTAGACAACTGATATAAATACATGAACATACTATTTAGGGTTACGTAGTTCATGACTCGGAACCCTTATGAATTCGTCATGTCCGTCCATCCGTCCTCGACCTACCGCCCAAACAGTTGGTGCCAGAAGAAACTTTGCATGTATGTGTTGTAATTACGTTGACAAAGTGCTACAATAAAATTATGAAAAATAGTTTTATTTGGGGTAAAAATCATGAGGATAATTTTTGATTTTTATCAACATACAAAATCGTATGGGATATCATTAGATAGGACTTTTAAAAACAATCAAAGGTTCCTAAGACGATTTTTTGATTTAGGTATTTGTTTGCGAGATATTCCACTTTAAAGGGCACTTTTTTGTAAAAACAGAGCGTCCAATGACATAATTGATAAGTTTACATATTAATGCGTTAATTTTGTATGACGTTTTCCAAGGAAGAGCATTTTACAAGTAAAGACTCCAGAACTAACAAAGTCATCTAATCCGTTATAGTTTTTCTTTAAAGTTCTTAATGCGGACCACTATTCCTGCGTCATAAATTAATAACAGTTAAATACGGAAATTAAACAGAGACATTTTTGATCAGCACATTTCAGATATGTGCCGATTATCGAGCACGTAGGATTCCGGCTGTCATTTCCTTGTTGATAATAAGACGTGTTTATTGTGCAATGTAACGATAGATTTAGAATATTTATTATAGCTATAAGATCATAACAGGGAGATTCCATGTTCACACCTTAGTACATAAGGTTAGAATAATAGTACAGTTATTCATTAATAAACATGGCTCCGAAAGAATACACGATCATTGTTATTCGATATCCACCTTTAAGTCGCCATAAACGTGGACCTCTACGACAGATCAAACAAGAAGATATAAGTTCGCTATAATTGGTGACCCCGACAGTTGAACAAGAAGAATGAAAACATGAGGTCGCTATAATTGGTGACCCCGACAGTTGAACAAAGAAGATGAACAAGAACCCGAAAATTGAACTAAGAAGAAACCGAAAATTGAACAATGAAGAAGCAAGTAATCGTACCTTCTGAAGGAGATTTATATAGTGAACTTATATAGCAGTATTGCATAAAGGACCAGCCACGTTTATGGTTCATGCAATGAGGCTATCATTGCTCTCCAAAACAACAATGATCATCATTCAAGTCTCAGCCAGCCAGCAACCTCGGCCTCAACCGGGATACCACACCCAGGACGCGACCGCTCCAAACTGGTTACCCCTTCGGCCTCATAAGCGCCACGACACAATATGGACTTCACGCAGCACCACACACCGCTTGTAATTCCAACGCTCTGGAACCAGCGGACTTCCGCCCCGACTCAGTGGGGACTAGCGGCATACATAAGTGTTCTCAAAATGAACTTCTGACGCCGTTTCACGAATAATAGAAGTAATATCTATGCCGTCAACGCTAGATTACGACGAGAATTTTCGTGTGCAGCAGAAATGTCAGAATTAAAGAAGTTGCCTGGAGAGGCGTTAGAGCAATATAACGACAAGACGTATTACGATGATTTCAGATCGCAGCTAAAGCATGATATCAATCGAATACTGTCGTTACCGAGGCTCGCTCTCCAACAATCAGGTAAATCTATTTCTTTCGTTTATCCGCCGTCAAAGTGCTGTGGGCATGTATTCAAGTTGTCTTACATTCAGTATTACGATACTGAGAAGTACGTGTATATTGACCGAGTAAGGTTGATGTAAGTCGCTAAGCGATATTATAATAAGGTTGCTGACTATGTAATTCTTGAAATGTTAATATAAATAGATTATTATATACTTTGTAAATTTTGCTGACACGTGAAGGTCGCAACTCTCGATCATATGTTTGTTTTGGACGTGGACCTCTACGACAGATCAAACAAGAAGATATAAGTTCGCTATAACCACCATCACGAATTTTTCCAGATTTTTGGGCCGGCTGGCCCAAAAATCTGGAAAAATTCGTGATGGTTTTTTTTTATTTAGGTTTTTTTTAGATTTAGCTTTTAGAGGGGGGGGACGCCCTGTTTTTACAAGAAAGTGCCCTTTAAAGTGGAATATCTCGCAAACGGATACCTAATCAAAAACTCGTCTTAGAAACCCTTTATTGTTTTTAAAAGACCTATCTATTGATACGCCACATACCCCGTTCAATGGGGTAGCCGCGAGAAAAAAGTCACCCCCACTTTAAAATTGAAGTGTCTGTTTGTAATCAAATTAAGTTTTTTATTAAATGCATAAGAAAGTAGGTAATTTATGTAACTTAAACCAAAAAAGCTATATTCTAAGTTTGTCTATGTCTGTCTGTCTGTTCGTTCCGAGTAATATTTGGAACGGCTGGACCGATTTTGACGAGACTTTCACTGGCAGAAGGCTGATGACTTAAGGAGTGATTTAGGCTGGGCTTTTTTTTACATTAAATTCGCTTCGCGGCGTTACTCGCGTATTGCAACAATAGCCGCGGGGAGACCGAGGGACTCAGTATATAACTAAATATAGAGTGTCCATGGAGTTTCTTGTCTGTTCTTCTCCATAGGATCTACGAATTGGAACAGACAATTACACACATCAAAAGTGTCTAGGGATCAACATATATTTTTGCAATAACTTTTCTCCTGATTGATATTAATTAAAAATTTCTTTAAGGATTCATCAAATAAAGTGTTTTCGTTTGTCACAGTAACGATAAACCAAGTCACCTTTGCATTAGTAAAGAAATTTGCCATTTTCCTAATAAAGGGATTTTTGACATTTGAACCACTAACATTAAAGTTCGAAAAAAAGACTGAAATAACAGTTTTCTTTAAAATTTTATTAGGTAACTTAAACAATTAATAATCCGTGTTTCTACCGCGAACACTAACAACACAAGAACATCGGTTTGGCATACTCAAAATGAGTTCATCCAAATCACGCTGTGGAATGGCCGCCCATGTTCGTTGCAACAACAAAAAAAGGTCTTCTTGCGACTGGATACCCTCCATATTCGGCAGAGCTCTTCTCTGTAGCATATCCCATGCATGCTCAATCGGGTTCAAGTCTGGCGACTGAGCAGGCCAGGGCAGGACATTGATGTTAGCTGCGGCGAGAGTCTGTCTTACAACTCTTGCGGTGTGCGGTCGTGCATTATCATGCATTAACTGAAATAAGGGACCGATTTGCACTTGTAGAGGAACGATGACGTCTGATACAATCGTCTCAGCATAAATTTGAGCGTTGAGGTTGCCTCTGATCCAAATCAACTCAGTTCTTCCGCCGATCCAAATACCCGCCCATACCATGATGGTTCCACCACTATAAGGATGGACTTCCTGGCAGGATTTTAATCGCTGTTGGCGTCCAGGGGTTCTCCATACCATCTCCGTCTTGTATCCGGTCTCATACCAAAACGAGACTCATCAGAAAAGCACACGAAACGCCATTGTTCTTCTGCCCAATTTCTGTGTTCAAGAGCCCATTGATATCGAATCCTACGATTGTGCATTGCTATAGGTGGTACCCGTAGCGGTCTTCGGGAATGAAGGTTCACTTCATGCAAGCGGTTTCTGACTGTTTGGTCGCTAATTAAGTTCCCTGAAGAGTGATGAAGCCTCACGGCTAACATCATGGCGGTTATTGTTGGAGCTCTTCGAGTTAAGATTTGAATGTATCGGTCTTGTCTCCGTGTGGTGCAGCGATACCGTCCTCCATGGCGCTCAGCCACGGTACCAGTGCTTCGGTAACGTGTCCAAAGTCGACTGATAACACTCTGACTTGTATTCAGAGCTAAAGCCACAGTACGTTGCCGGGAACCAGCTTCTATCATTCCCACGGCTCTGAGCATTTCTTCCCTGCTTAAATGACGTCGCCGCTCCATAATAACGTTGGTTTTAATCAGTAGTAGGGAAACAGTAGCACTAATAATTTCTTCAATGCGTTGTATGTTTTTATAGGGAAAATATTGGCAGCTGATTTTCATCTTTTACTTGAATTTGATTGACAGTTCCTGATTCAAATTATGAAATGCACCAAAAAGGATCCATATAAATTTATAAAATCATAAATTTATTACAAAGCCACATCTCAATCTCAAGAAATCCGCATAAAAATGCTTGATCCCTAGACACTTTTGATGTGTGTAGCTTCACGACTGACTACTGACTGACTACTTGACGTTTCAAAAGTGCCGTTGTATTGGTTTATTTGAAATAAAATGGTTTGATTTGATTTGATTTTGATTTGAAATAAAATTGGAGTGTCTGTATGTAATAATAAATAACCAGGTTTTTACTAAATGCATATCAAAGTATTTACGGTACTGACATCCCAAATTGATTTTTTAAATTTTTTGTTCGTCTTCTGTCCGTCTGTCTGTTTGTTCCGGGTAATCTCTGGAACGGCTGGACCGATTTTAACGGGACTTTCCCTGGCAGATAGCTGATGACATAAGGAGTAACTTAGACTAAATTTTTTAGACTGGCTTCACTCCACGGCGTTACTCGAGATTGACAGCAATAACCGCGGGTAACACCGCGGGCCTCAGCTAGTTATATTTAAACTATCATAAACATAAAACAAAAGTTCCTGCTCAACACACTATGTCCTGAGTAGGAATCGAACCTGCGACCTCTGGCTTACAAATCATTAGCAGATTGGTCGCGCTTTTGCGCACAAGATATTGGCTTATGTATTCTGTGATCTAGGTGGAATGTCGAAATAAAAGCTTCCTCCTATTTTAAAAGCAGTATAACACACCGACGTCCGTGTGGTGACAGATTAAGAATACAAAGTGTCACCACCCCTATTCATTCCATGGGTGTCGTAAGAGGCGACTAAAGGGACAAAATAAGCAGCTAACATCACTGCCAAGAGAAGGAAAACTTGAAACAAACCCTTTACCAACCCGTCTGGCCAGCGTGGTATAGTAGGCCAAAACCTCCTTTCTAAGGAGAGGCCTATGTCCAGCAGTGGACTGTTAAAGGCTGTTGATGATGATGATGATAACACACTGAGTGGTTTTAGCCTCACTACAAAAACCCCGATAACAGCCCGAAGGGGTTCCCACACGAAAAAATGAATTTAAATGACAGCACGAACCATGTTCAGTTGACCTTTCGTTGATATTTCCCACAACACGATAACAATCTATTTTGTTCTATTTTGTTATTTCAAATTTTATGATAATTTAATAGTTGTCAATGTCATCTTAGTTATTATCACATAAATAAATCAAAAATAGTAACGTTCTTTTCCACACAGTTTTTTTTTAATTAAACAAAATGGCTGACTTACTATGACCAAATTAAATATCACAATGTAATGAAAAAACCTGAATTGCTGTATGCTCTTCGTAATTTTTTAGCATAATCACTATAACTTAACTGAATTAAATGTTTTTAAATTGAATAGCTTGTTTTTAAACTACAATTGTTTTTAAGTCTTGTGACGGATGAAGAATACGAAGTATCACCACCCCTTTTCATCCTGTACGTAGATAATTCTAAGACTTTGACAGCAAACTATGTAGGCCTCACTGCAAAGAGAAGGAAAACTTGAAACCAACCCTTTACCAACCCGTCCGGCCAGCGTGGTATAGTAGGCCAAAACCTCCTTCTAAGGAGAGACCTATGTCCAGCAGTTGACTGTTAAAGGCTGTTGATGATGATGATGATGAACCATTGTTTTTATATTTAAACCTACCAAAGTGACTCTACTTTCCTGATGAAATACATGAGTAGAATCCAGGAGTAGGGGCCATTATCCTCATTGTGAGTACATACAATGCAGCATGGTGTCACAAAGGTGGCCTTTGAAGGCCGCGAGAATGATGCTGAATAATTGATGATGATAGAATGATGGTTACACCAATGAAAGACGACAGCAAGAATACTGTCATTATGTCGGATGGTCTTCTGTGTGAGGGTAGTACTGCCCCGGTCGAGCCGACCCATTCGTGCTGAAATCAGCGTGGCTCTACTACCTGGTCTTACTCTGCATTCACAGTGAGGATTGACCCATTGATATATTGGATTGGATATATTGGATTGGATATATTGGATTGGATATATTGGATTGGATATATTGGATTGGATATATTGGATTCTACTCATGCTTTTCATTGGGCAGACTGTTTGTGTATGTATGTACAATTCACACTACACAACAACGATATAACTTACGTAGTAACTATTTATTAATCTGTGATAATACAAATCTCTAGGTATTGCGTTTGTGGTGCATTGCTATTGCTATTCCTTTGGCCTCATTGTAATGTATAATAATTGAGAAATTGTATGAGCTGTGGCGAAGAGTCGACACATCTAGTCCTTTTCACTTTCATGTTGTTACTTGTTTAACCTTGTATTTTATTTATTAGTTTTTTCATTTGCTTAACTGTCCAGTTAAGGGTGCGTGACGTCGTTGAGGGGCCATCTGAAAATCAGTGCTGAGTGACATCGTAACTGATGACACGCAGCAATATACTGAGATGGTAGCCCATTCAATTAACATTCATAACAATTACAATTGTAAAAAAAAGGGTGTATGTACTAGCTATAAGTTGTTTATCTGAATACATATTACATTATTCAGATAAAATCAATTGAATTAGTAGCCGACCCCAAATAATCTTTGAAATATTAAAGGCTTAATTCGCTTACTTGGAAAATTTCGCACAAAAATCACGAATCAAAGGATCTTCGGATGCCCAAAATTGGGCAATACTTTATCAAATGCATAAACTGCACACTGTTCGTAGTTTTATTTTATCCGAATATTGCAGACCCATTAAAATGCCTGAGATTCGAGGTGTGGGTCTCAAATATAGTAAGCGTGAGTGGTTCTTTGTTCTTTTGGGTTCTGTTTATATCTACTTTTAAAAAAAAGTTTATTTTTGTTGTGCGCATGATTGTGTTGTCATTTGTGTTTGACTGCCTCGTTGATCTAGTGGTTAGCGTATGCGGCTGCTGATCAAGAGGTCTCGGGTTCGATTCCCGAGTCGGACCAAATATTATTTGTGTGATTCTCAAATATTTGTTTCGGAGTCTGGGTGTTTTCTATGTATAATATGTATGTATTTACAAAAAAAAAAAGTATGTTTATGTATTTATATCAGTTGTCTAGTACCCATAACACAAGCTCTGCTTAGCTTGGGACTAGATGATGTTGTGTGTCAGATGTCCAAAATATTTATTATTATTATTATTAATTTACAGGGCAGAAACAGTGAAACTCAGAGCTGCTTTCAGCTGAGATGGCAACCCACACTAGTCCACACATTCAATGCAGATCCTAGTGATGTACACCTAACCTGTATTTTTTACTATTTTTTTACTGTGTGTGTAGACAGTAAAAAAATAGTATAGATAAATATTTTTCTCTCTTTCTTTTGTTCAAAGCCTTAACCCCTCTCCTGAGAGGATGAGAGGAGACCCCAGCCCAGCAGTGGGACATTATGGGTTGTTGTTTTAATAACAACAAACGCGTTTTTTTTCTTTGATATTAATTCAAGTTTCCAAACAATATACACAGTCTTTTTTCCAACATACATTCTAACAATATTATTGCCAAACAATATAATCATCCTATTAACCGAAAGACAATGACAACTAAACAGAGAACATAATAATAATATGAGCATATCTATGGAATAAGAAAACGAAATAAAAAAAGAAGAAGAATCTAGAATGACTGTGTTGTCAAGGAAACGGATAACGGCCGGTGGCGGCAGCACGCATGCGCTAATCTGCTTATAGAGCACGGAGCCACCACATCCTTGTCGCACTGCAGTTACAATCATATTCTCTATCCTTTTGTAGGGTGTTAGGTTTTTCTTTACTCTTGATTCGGTCGCCACGCTCAAAGCCCGGGATAAACGCTATACAATAGCTTAAAAATCTGATAAAACCGGTAGCCGACCCCAAACAATATTGGGAAGAAGAAGATATCTCTGCATTATCAAACTTATCATCTTTATATATTCATTGATATTAAAATTCATCAATGGCACGAACGTGTTAGTAGACCAAGGATCTCTGAACAGCGTCATCCACCATTGGTATTTTGGCACATCCGGCATACTCTGAATATTTAATGAGGGCCAGCGTTTTATATCTACTATTATATGTCTTGGAAACGCGAATTATTTGATTCACTGTACTATATAACACTAGCTGACCTACGCGGCCCCGCCTGCATCCTCTGTTGCCTGTACCGTGATGTTATGCCTTTGAAAGAAACTGTTTTATATAAAAAAGGTTATAGTGAGCCAACCTTAAAATATAGACATATATTATGCTGTCGTGGACTTTTTTTTGGAACTTTTCAAGAGGAACAATTCTTTAATACATTATTTTCACGAGTCTTTTCATCATTTGCCTTGTTGGTCTAGTGGTTAGCGTATGCGGCTGCTAATCAAGAGGTCGCGTGTTGGATTCCCGAGTCGGACCAAATATTTGTGTGATCCACAAATATTTGTTTCGGAGTCTGGGTGTTTTTTATGTTTATTATGTATGTATTTACAAAAAAAATGTATGTTTATGTATTTATATCATGTATTTATATTGTTTAGTATCCGTAATACAAGCTCTGCTTAGTTTGGGAATGGATAATGTTAAGTGTAAGAGGTGCGAAAATATTTATTTAATTACGTAACGCACGCAATGGAAGCTTCCAATAGGCTCAATCAATCTCCGTGCTTCATTACGGGTAGGACTAGAACGCACTGATTGTGTACGACTGTCCTTTGCCAAGTGATTAAAATACAATATAAATAATTTAATAAAATACCTATAAATTAAACAAGCAAAAAAAACGAAATCAAAATCGGTACATCCTTTCGTAAGCTACGATGCCACAGACAGACACACACATACACACGCGCACACACACATGCAGACACGACAAACCTATAACACCATGTCGTTTTTGCGTCGGGAGTTAAAACTAAATTATATCATTAAAAATTTATTTAGTCATACTAACTAAGAAAAGCAACACACTTACAACAACAGTATTGCGACGCTCTCGATCGGTTGCAGAGGCGAGCAGTTCGCATCATAGACAGCCCCGAAGCCACCGAGTTCCTGGAACCCTTGCAGTTGCGAAGAGGTGTCACCTCTATGGCAGTCCTCTATCGCCTTTACCACGTGGAGTGTTCTGAATGATGACGGCTAATACTGCACGACTGCACGGTTGGCCTAGTGGCTTAAGCGGTCGCCACGCCGCTTCCTACTACGCCAAGTGTCGTGGGTTCAAATCCCACGTAGGACAACACTTTGTGTGATTCACAATTTGTTGTTCTGAGTCTGGGTGTTCTTTGTGTCCGTTTCATGTATGTTTGTAAAGTCCCCCGCGCCACAGGAATTTATATTCCTAATGCGGGAGTTGTCTTTTCTAAAAAAAAAAAAAAAAAAAAAAAAAAAAAAAAAGCTAATAATTAATAAGACTAATTTTAAAGTTATCTTATGAATGTGTATAATTATAAAAGTTGCAATAATCTTTATGGTACAGCTTGTTACCTTCAACCTTAACACATCTCTTTCACTCCTATGCGAAATGATAGTGACAGGAGCATCAAGGTTATTGCCAGTATTCAATACTTTACGTCACAAATTATTGGAATCTATTGCCATATCGATATTCTAGTCGCTCACGGCGAGTGTTGCTAGACGTTCGAATCTTACCAATCATATGGGGAGTTTTGTTAGAGGACGGATTAGTGAATATTTTCTTGAATGTGCTTGCGATAGTACGCGAGTTTTAGGTTTGTTGGTTATCCGGCCTAGCTAAGGATAAAGGAAGAGTAAGAGAATAGAAGATAAGAGGAGAGTCTCACTTCACACTCCTTTACCTGAAATCATAGTTTTTACCGTTATTTATATCGTTTAATTACTCTCTACATCTCTTGGCCCATTCACTGAAGGTTGTACCACTTTTAACTTTCAACTGCTTAGGAGTAAAAGGTGATTCAAATTGTGAACAAAACATGTTAAAAAAACATTATATGTAGGGGGAGGTGGGGCAGAATGATGCAAGGGGCACATTGACACACAAGCATTATTTCATAATCTATTAAATGCATTCCAATGGCGCTTTCTTTAAAACATTCCTGTTAACGTTAGAACTCATCCATTGTGGCCCCACACTCAGCCAGTAAGCTGGTGCTATTGGACAGGAGGTAACGTGTTTTGCGTGGTGACGAGTAAAAAAATACATAAAATGTAAAAGTGTTTCAAAGATGTTATAAACCATCTGGATAATATTTATATAATCCAAAGGTAAGTTGAACTATTAAGTAATATGAATTTTGTTCATTTTTCTCAATTAATAATTTAGTTTTATTTATATAACTTGCATTACGAAAAAAATCATTTGGGGTAGTTAGATACAGCAAAGTGCGGGGCACAATGGAACGCATCAAGGTGCCCCGAAACTGTATCAAAAGGGCCACGGTTCATATAAATATATTAATATTATAGTGGGTATTATTTTTGACATTAGAAAATAGTGCACACGTACAAACCAAAGACGAAATATAAATGAGGAGAACATCAAGTGTGCCGTGTCTGATGTAACTTCGAGGCTAATAGCCGATTGAAAAGCAGCTGACAAGTATGGAATCAAATCTCAACTCTGCGAAATCATGTTTAAAAGTTTTGAAAAGCTTATCAGGAAAATCAAACGTCATCTTCTTATTTGCGTGGATCGAAGCTGTTGCTCAAGTATTTATTACCCAGCAAGAGAAAGTTTTTTCACAATATTTGTTGACTAGCAGCCAGATGCATCTTTGGTTATCTCTGAAGTAACTAACTTTTAGCGTTAGCCTATGAGTACGCAGAATATTGGGGATGCAAATATCCAGAATTATGGAAAAAATTAGCAGGCCGATATAGGTGGGGCAGCAGGATTGAGAAACTGGAACAAGGAGCTCAACCTATGAAAGTCTGAAAACACAAGCGCCGCAAGAAGTTTTGCATTTAATAACACTTAAGTGCATTTCTTGATAATTTTGAGCATGTAATGGTACGATATATATATTTACAGGTGATCGTATAGTCAATTTGGATGAAACAGGTATTAATGCAGTTTTGCCAATGTCTGAAGTTTTGGCTGAAAATACACAGAGACAAGTAGGACAAATTGTTTCAGGTGAACGTGGATAACTTGTAAATGGGGCTCCCGAAGTACGGCTGATTTGTTCATTCAAGTTCTTCAACACATTCAACGCTATACATCGTTCAGCAAAGATAACTCAATTATAATTGTGAGAACCAAGAGTCACAAGTGTGTGAAGTTGTCAACTATTGACGTGATAGTGGGATTATTAACAACTACTTTGTAAGCTAATTACGGTCTCTCCATTATAAAAATTACATTTATCATGAAAAAGTGTATAATTTAACTAAAATGCATACGATTTCAATTCTGTATTAAAGTGCCCCTCGTGGTGTATCCAAGTGCCCCACTGGTGGGGCACTTGGATACAAAAGTCATTTTTCACAGAAAATGTAATATTCGCTTTTTTTCACATCCTAAATAATTTTTTTCCTTGATATTATAAAATTTATATAATTAGCTAAATAATGTTCGGAAAATTGATTAAAACTAAATGGTATATTCACATGTTATTCGACTTTCAATTTTTGTGTATCGATCTGCCCCACTTCCCCCTACCTATAATTGGTTATGTTCATCAACATAATTTAAGCAGGGTAGATTATTAACAGTTTATTTTTAAAAATTCCATAATTTTAGGCACCGCAGTTTACGTAGGTAGTAATTTAATAGTAATCTGTGACACAGTACTTTGTGTTACTACTATTTTTATTTCAAAGCAAAAGCACACATCTCTCCACTAAGAAATAACAAAACTACCGAGTGGCATCTCTTCGCTCTCAGTCACTTTAAACTCACTCAGTATACCACGATTATCTCACCGCTTTTGATCTATAGAAATAAATTAAATTTGAGTGTCTGTATGTGCTATCAAATTAACAGTTTTTATTAAATGCATATCAAAGTATTAACAAAAGCAAATTTTAATTTTATGTCTGTCTGTTTCTTCTGGCTAATCTATGGAACGAGTGGACCGATTTCAACGGAACTTTAACAGATAGAAAGCTAATTATCTAAGGAGTAACTTAGGCGATTTTTTTTAACTATTTTCGCTTTGCAGCGTTACTCGCAATTATCAACAACGACCGCGGGCAACAACGCGGGGCTCAGTTATAGTAATAATAAATAAATGAATTGCTTATGGGAAATTTTAATTCAGTTTCTGGTAACCCCACCCGACTAGTTTTTAACTAAACAGCTGACGGCTAATACATAATGCATGACATGACCCGGATATATTCACGAAGACGTAACGTGTTGTATCTGATCGAAGTTTTTTATTACCTTCTAGCATTCTTTGTAGCATATCTGTTTCCAGGATTCTTGATGCCCTCAATAGTCCTGGAAACAGACAGCAATATAGAAGAAATCGATAATAATAAATAAATATTTTGGACCAGACTCCGAAACAAATATTTGTGGATCACACAAATATTATGTCCGACCCGGGAATCGTACCCGATACCTGATCAGTAAAATTTTCAGTCTTAAAAAAGTCAAGTCAATATAAAAAAATACATAAAAGTTATAAAAAACGTAAAAACTAAAACTCAATTAATACAAAAAACGACGCTAAAAAAGGTTTGAAACAAGATTTTCAGCAGCAGCATAGAATATAAAGCAGGCACCACACTTCGCTATGCGTTAATCGTTATGCGGGTTATTCGCGCGCATAACAAAACAAAAAAAAATGACAATGACACATCTCTACAACACACATATTTGCCCTAATTGATTCTTATTTGGCATACCAGTTCGAAGTGTGGATGGCATGATTGTTGTTTGCGCGCATAACTAATATTTGGGCGAATACGGCGTAGACACATAACGAAGTGTGGTGCCTGCATAAGATGCACATATTCAAGTTTGAAATGGTTTTTCAATAAAACAACAAGGCAACTGTTTGCAATAAAACTGACGATCAAGAACTTCGATTCCCGTCTCGGAGCAAAACTGTGATTGGGGTTTTCTTACAAGATAAAACTAATAATACTTTTAATAAATAATTTCCATTTTTTTTTATAAAATGACAGCCGGAGTATGGAAGTTAGGCAGTTGTTTCAAGTTGGAGAGCACGTCAAAGTTGTCATGTGTATTTATGACAATCGTTATTGGTAAGTCAGTGCCCTCAAATATACTGACAACTAGTTCAACCACGAATTCAGTTCGCTCTCATTGTTGCGGAGGTCTGGTGCTAGTCGTTCCTCGGAGAAACTGATATTCTGATTGGTTGAACTAGTAGCTGACCCCAATAAGATTGAGAATAATTAAGGCTAGGAGGTTATGAGGATGTACTATATGCCATTGGGACTTGTGCTGGTCATATCGTCAGAATAACTAAAGATTAATGAGCAATGTGGATGGATCCTGGAATAGAGACCATAGACCAAACAATACAAGATCAAGGAACCGCCCTCCGCATATCACTGTGCGATTTATTAAAAAATTACAGCTGTTTAAAGAACATTATGAAAATATTTTAAAGAGGCGATAAAATTAATTTGGCAAGTTTTTAATTTCGTGTTATTACATTAATAAGTATGAAAACAATTCCATTTATTAAACCAGAAAATACGTCATACTACTACATCTATCTATTTATAGACGTACTAATTCGGTCCCGCAGCAACTAAGAGACTAAAACTTCTACCATATCAAAATCTAGATGTCACTACCAAAACATAAATGCAGTGCGCATGTCAAAACTTCATGTCATTCACATCACACATCATTTTATTTAGTGATATCGTAAAAACGAGTTGAATTTGTGAAAAATTACGGACGCTGTGTCTCCGGGCATGAGTGCGTTATTAATACGGACCATTGTGTTAAAAATATAATTTGGATAATGCATTTGTGAACTGAAAAACTTTGGTTGGTGAAAAATAGTGGTTAGACACTCGTATCGAAACTCTTGGCTTTTCTCAGTTTCCCTCTGATTTTCGTCTGGACAGCATAATCAAAACCCTTTGTATTTTTTTAACATTCCGGTCATGATGTGACTGTGTTTGCATGTGAATCGTGGACGAATTATTCTCTATTTTCGAATAAATTTTTGATCTATATTTATCGGCGGAAAAACTGTTTTAATGATTTACCGACATCAGGACAGCAAAAAATTGCGTAAGTTAATATTTTATTTCCATTCATTTGATTTTTAGCTAAGTTACTATTTTCAACTACTTACTAACGTTACTATGTATTTTGTAGATAATAATTTGTATTTATTCTGATTTTCAACAATAATATTTACATTAAACATACAAATTACTTATCAATCGTTTTAAAGTCCAGATAATTAAGTACCATAATGTATTTTGTTTTTTTTTATTGTACAAGATTTATTTATGTAAACTGTTCCTCAAAAATTGTTTTATAAAAAAATTCAGTATTGATTTTTATGAAATAATGGCATAGTAATGCAATGAGACATGTGTTTTGTTATGCATTTGATTATATCGTTATTATTTATTTAAACAATAAACTCTAAATGAAAGTATGCAGGTGAAACAAAGGCATTTTCTTTATGTTGACCGTGCAATCAATAATGCATACTATATAATAGTTATTTACCGTGTTCCTTGGGGGAGGCCTCATTCCATAGTGGACTGGGTGGGGTGCTGATGAATAAGGTTTTAAATTTAATAATATTTATTTTTATTGACAACTATTTGATCCTGCGGTTATTATTGTAAATTGCAAGTAACACTGGTGAGCGAAGCTGGTCTAAAAAAAATTGCCTAAGTTACTTCTTGTGTCATCAGCTTTCTGCTTGTAAACGTCCTGTCAAAATCTGTCCAGCGATTACCGTTCCAGAGATTTCCCGAAACAAACATACAGATTGACAATGGTATCGTTAAATGAAAGGCGATGTATGTGAGGATCTTCATAATTTGACAGACTTGAAGATCAGTTTAAAATGACCGCACTCATAGCCAAATAATACAGAAGCTTCAAAATAGGCCTCCATATTGTGGGTCTCCATACTGATATGTATGTATTCGCAATGAGTATGGTGTCACCTACTCTTGGAAACAACTCGTGCTTTCCATCAGGCAGAGTAGAGTCACTTTGGCTTTAAAGAACAGCTGTTAATATGATGTCCACACCACAGACAAAGTATAATCACAAGGCCTATAACAATCATAGTTAACTTTCATGTTTCTAAATTACTACTATAAATAAATTATTATATTATCTATATAATAAATAAACAAAATTGGAGTGTCTGTATGTACAGTTATTTACTAAATGCATATCTGCATTAATGCATTGACTGCACGGTTGGCCTAGTGGCTTAAGCGGCCGCCACGCCGCTTCCTACTGCGCCAAGTGTCGTGGGTTCAAATCCCACGTAGGACAACACTTTGTGTGATTCATAATTTGTTGTTCTGAGTCTGGGTGTTCTTTGTGTCCGTTTCATGTATGTTTGTAAAGTCCCCCGCGACACAGGAATTTATATTCCTAATGCGGGAGTTGTCTAAATTAAAAAAAAAAAAAAAAAAAAAAAAAAAAAAAAAAAAATCCAAGTATATACTTAGGTACCTCAAGTTCTTCTAATTTGTTTGTTTTATCTCTGGAAGTAGCTTCGCTCTGCGGCATTATTCGTGATTTACAACAATAACTACGGGGAACTACTTGAGACTCTTAGGAACTTCTGGACGAAAATGTAAAATTCGTTGATTTTTAGATAGCCTAGAAGGGCTATCTAAAAAATTGAGGAATTTAATTATCGCGACTCTATGACAGATAGGATTCGAGAATAATTTTTTTTTTAAAAAGGTGGTAAGTAATTTTTTTTTTTCACAATATGCATTGCTTGCCCTGTGTACTTAAATGTTTAAAGACTTTGAAATATATGAAAAGATTGAAAAGCGGTATATGTATACCCTTTCAATACGGCTCACTATTAACGTTTTTATAGGAAACAATTTTGTTTTCACAGTTAACTTAAATATTAATATAATAAATATATTAAATAAATATTTCCGATAACTTACACACAGTCCCAAACTTAGCAGACCTTGTTTTATAGGTACAACTGATTAAATACATAAACATACTTTTGTTTTTGTAAATACTTACATTCTATACATAGAAAACACTCAAACTCCGAAGCAAATATTTGCAGATCACAACTATTGGTCTGGAATGGAATGGAACCGGGGAATGGAACCCGAGACTTCAAGCACATCAGTCGCATACGCTACCAGTTAGCCACTGAGGCAGTCAAAGCCATGATCAATAGAGGATGCAATGAGAATCTGATTGATAATGGTAGCTGATGACACTGAAGAATTTATCATTTGTACCTATTCAATTTTGTTAAATTGTTGATGACGGATGGTGTACCGGTTAAAGTTGGCACATCGCACAACACAAGGCCCTTAGTGTTGTAGGTTCAAACTCCTTAAGGGACAGCAATGAGTGAAATTGTTATTCTGAGTCTTAATGTTCTTTGTGTCCGTTACTTGTATGTTTGTAAAGTCCCCTATGGGACAGAATATGTGTATTCCTAAAGCGGGCGTCGTCTGTATAAACAACACTTTGGTAAAACTGCTGTTCTGGGTCTGGTGTTGTCTAAAAAGCGGGGGTTCAGCTAGTAGTAATACTTACATCATCTTCCGAGCCTTTGTTCCCAAGTTTATTTGGGGTCGGCTACTAGTTCAACCGGTTTTACCTGAATTTCAGTTTTTTCCACGGAGCGACTGGCATCGGACCTCCGCAACCCTAAGGGAGAACCGAAATTCGAAGATTGAACTAGTTGTCAGTGTATTTGAGGGCACTGACTTCCCAATAACGATTGCCATAGATGTTCATAACAACCGGGACCGACGGCTTTACGTGCTCTCCGAGGCACGGGCGTAAATCACCGCCAAACTTCCAAACTCCGGGCTCCTATAGGAATTTCCTAAGAAAAACCCAAAAACACTTTTTGGCCCGACCCGGGATTTGAACCCGAGACCTCTTGATTAGCAGTCGCATACGCTAACCAAGTAGCTAGTAAGTAGTAATACGAGGGCTGAAAATTTCAGTTCCGATTCAGTGGCTCCTGTTAAATGTTAGCGTCAGATTCACGTTAGATTTGCTCTGTTAAACGTTCCGCTTGCGTAATTTTTTAAACAGAATCTTATTGCCGGGAAACGTTATCTTGATATTAATAGACTAATTTATTTATTCACTAACTGAATTCCATGGATAATGTTGTAAAACGCGAAAAACGCCTCAGAGCGAAGCTAGTGTAAAAAAAAATGCCTAAGTAACTCCTTAGGTCATCAAATCCGACCAGCCTTGTGACCGACGTCGGGGTCACCACTGTGGAGGAACGGGTGTCGTGTTCCTCCACCACAAAGGGAGAATCCTCCAACCAGGCGAGATGATCATGCCTGGCGGGCTACTGCCCAACATTTGATGTTGGGATATTGAATATATGCTAATCGTCGCAAGAATGTCTATTTCGCGATTCAGGATTAGTAGTTACTTCGTATAGTACAATCTGTGGTTCTTCGTAGTTCATAATTTTTTTGTTAGAGGGCGCTGTTGTATGTTCTCCTCGCGCCGTTTGTGGAAGTCGCCACACAGCCGTTCCAGAGATTGGCCGGAACTAACAGACAGACTGACAAACAAAAATTACCTTTTTGATGTAAGTACCGTAAATATACTTTGATAGGTATTTAGTAAAAACTGATCATTTGATATTACA
Source organism: Phragmatobia fuliginosa (assembly GCA_932526445.1). Classification (NCBI taxonomy): domain Eukaryota; kingdom Metazoa; phylum Arthropoda; class Insecta; order Lepidoptera; family Erebidae; genus Phragmatobia; species Phragmatobia fuliginosa. The sequence goes on along the minus strand of OW052082.1, from coordinate 1,763,653 downwards.
TACAATCACTCCAATTTTATTTATTTGTATAGACTATCTGAATTCCGAGGTTAATGTTGTAAATTGTAAGTAAGTAATGCAGTGGAGAGCAGTTAGTCCAAAAAACAATAGCCCAGTTTCTCCTTATGTCATTGGAAGTCCATTCAAAATCAGACTAACCGTTCAAAGACCATCTTTATACATCTTAGGATCTCCCCAAGATGTGAACGCCGCAAACGACCCGAGATACGACCCTGGAGCGACCGTTGAATGTCGTCTAAGATGGGTCCGTGTACCGCCCCTTACTGTATAGAGTGCTGAGAGGTGTGACAGCGTCTTTCCTGGTGATGAATCCAGACACCTTGGGATGTACCTCAATAGTGACGTACGGCAGGGGGGGACTCCAGAAGCTGCAGATGCTTCCTGGTGCTCCTAGTAGCCGCCGTGCGGTTTAGTGGTTTCCCCCGGGAGTACCACACGAAAGGGTATGGTGCGATAAGCATTCCCCGCGTAAAAAAAGGACATATTATATGGATATACTACAGGACATGGCGAGGTAGTAACCACGCCGGCTTCGACCGGCAGTACTACCCTCTCAACAAACTCAAATAAATACATCCGTTCTGTCGTGTTTCGTTGGTCAGGGAAAAACCGAATGTCCAATGATTCAAAAGCATCTCTTTAGGCCCACATAGTGTGGGTCACCATACTGCGCTGTCTGCATTCTCAATGACTGGTGACCAGTATTCTAGCATTCTACTCATGCTTTCCATCAGGAAGGAGACACTTTGGCAGGCTCATACGAGTACATAAACAAAAATTGCCATTGCAAGAGTTGTCCAGATTAAAAATATTGCTTTACAAAGCCACAGATCCCCCAGTCGGTGATAAATATTTTTTTTTAATATTGAAACCTACCAAAGTGACTACTCTGCCTGGTTTAATCATGAGTATAATCCAGGAGTAGGGGTCGTCTTCCACATCATCTAGTCCAAGACTAAGCTGAGCTTGTTTTACGGGTACTTGACAACTGATATAAATACAAAACATACTTTGTTTTTGTAAATACATACATATTATACTTAAAAAACACCCAGACTCCGAAACAAATATTTACGGATCACACAAACTTTTACTCCGACCCGGGAATCGAACCCGAGACCTCTTGATCAGCAGTCACATACACTCATCACTAGACAAACAAGGTAGTTGAGTTTTTAGGATAGGGTTCTCTGTGAGGGTAGTACTGCCCCGGTCGTGTCAGCCCATTCTGGCTGACCTACTTGATGATCTAGTAAATGAACCCGACATCACTCGATAACATTCCCGATCGATAGTAACGTATGACCCAGTTAATGTCAAGGTCGTTTGACTCATGGTATTCGATACGAAGGGCGGTTTTCACCCCTATTTCTTCGAAACAATTATTAAGCGAAGATTGTTACGATAACGGCCACTGCGAGCGTGATCGTTGAGATTTATTGGTCTATGCTTTAGTGGTTCGCGGAAAATTTTGTGGGTCAGTTGACATAGTTTTATTGGGTTTTAGGAATCGGAGTATTATGGCTGATTATATATAAACATTGACTGACATTGTATTACCACCAGACACGAGTTTCTCTCCGGCTGCGGTCGGGTCCTTTAAGCGGGGCGTGAAAAAGCATCTCACTAGACCGCCACCAATGTCTGCATTGGCAATGAGTAATAATAGATCTCTAGCCAAGCTGCAAACGTTTTTCGTTTTCTATTCTCTATTCTATTTCAGCCCCACTAGTCAAGTTGCGACCAGTTGCCAACTTGGCTAGAGGGTCTAGATTCTACTAATGATGTCTATCAGGCCTCTGCCTCTGTCTAGGGTCGCAATTTTTTTAGGCTAGATTCGCCCCTCGGCGTTACTGACGGTGACCGCGGTTGTTATAAGTAGAATTTACTTCAGTACTACTTAACAAAGACAATTTGTGGATTATACATTGTTGGTTGAATCGAATCCAAAACACTCGCAGGCGTAAAGTCCAGGTGGCCGCTTTAACCACTACCTCTTTTGCCTAAGATACACTCATCTTCCGAGCCTTTATTCCCAAGTTTATTTGGGGTCGGCTACTAGTTCAACCGGTTTTACCTAAATATCAGTTTTTCCACGGAGCGACTGGCATCGGACCTCCGCAACTCTAAGGGAGAACTGAAATTCGAAGATTGAACTAGTTGTAGTATATTTGAGGGCACTAACTTCCCAATAACGATTGCCATAGATGTTCATAACAACGGGACCGACGGCTTTACGTGCTCTCCGAATTCTCCGATACACCGTTGACGGAAAATCCGAGAAATTTGCCGGTGCGTATTAACCACCTCTGGTTCCTAAAGGTCATAAGTGAGTCATCAGACTATGACAAGTTAAATTTAACAACAGAATGAAGATCGAAATCAAGATTTATAGTCTCTGTATTATGACTCATTTTTGTTAAGCAAAAAGGTTTAGTTAATTCGTTGAACGTGGAATGGGAATACATCTAATTATCTACGTTTACTATTATTATTAATCTGAAGAGTTTGTATATTTGTTTGTTTGGACGAGCTAATCTCAGGAATTCAAAACGGACCTGTAAGACTGTGTAAGAAATATGACTGACTGATCTGTTGGTCTAGTGGTTAGCGTATGCGGCTTCTGATCAAGAGGTATCGGGTTCGATTCCCGGGTCGGAACTATGTATGTGTGATCCGCAAATATTTGTTTCGGAGTCTGGGTGTTTTCTATATAATACGTATGTATTTACAAAAAAAAAAGTATGTTTATTATAGTGTCTAGTACTCATAATACAAGCTCTGCTTAGTTTGGGACTAGATGGCGTTGTGTGGCTTAAAAACATCCAATGGAAAGATTGCGTAACCACAACGTGTCTTCACAGTCCCCAATCCGCATTCGGCCAGGGTGGGTACATATGGCCTTATCCCTTTCCTCAGAGAAGACCCGAGCCCTGCAGTAGGACATTATGGGTTGTTGTTAGATTGATTGATTAGGCACTTAAAAACTATGACGTCTACAGAATTGAAATTCAGCTTGCGCACGCGCAGTATTATTAAAACTCCATAAACATTGTTGATTGATTTACGCAAACCCATTGATTCTAGGGGGGCATTTACCTCATAGCCATAACTCTGAATATAGGTACAGCGTCATACCAGGTCTGGGTTCGAATCGTACACAGGTTTGATGATGTTTGTGCCGATAACTATTTTATTATTGCTGTTGTTGTTTCAACAGCGTGTATGTATGTTTGTTTGGCGTTGAATGTTTAGTACTGCTACATTATGTTCCTGTCTTCAAAGCGTATGTATTTTTCAATGTTTTACATCTTGGGAATTAATTTATGTACTAGTTTTACACGCGTATATGTCCGTTATTGCGGTAATAAAATCATTTAGGTATATAATTAACTATCTGAGTCGCGAGTAACGTCGCGCAGCGAAGCTATTCTAAAAAAAAAGCCTAATTTACTCCTTAGGTCATCAGTTTTCTGCACGTCAAAATCACATCAAAATCGGGCCAGCCGTTCCAGAGATTACCTATAACAAACACATAGACAGACACAATTTTTTTAATAATTGCTTTATTGATGTAAATACAGCATGTATACTGTCATATTAAAAAACCGATAATTTAATGAATCTCCAGTATCCTATCATTAGATCCTGGTTTCCTTATCATGGGACCATATGAGTGGCACCAGCATTCAAATAAAAAAAAAAAGAATTATCAAAATCGTTAAATCCAATCGAAAATTCAGAGACAACAAACATTAAAAAAACAGTCGGAATAAGAAGCGCCTCCTTTTTTGAAGTCGGTTAAAAATAACAAAACACTCGTATGTTTCATGTCAGACATAAAACATCTTAATGACTGCAGACAGAACAGAATGTTTGTATAGTTTATTTATATAGGAACGTGATACAAATATTTTTAACAATAACAGATGGTCAACACTGTTTTATGGGATAATAATTGTGGTAATTAGCTTTTTCCCGCGACTTTGTTCGCGTAAAACAGGTAACAAGGATCAGAGGGAAATGCAGAAGCATGTTAATAGACCGCCATAGTGTGGGTCACTATACTATACTATACTGCATTGTCAGGGTTCCGAGTCATGAGCTACAGAACCCTAAAAAACGATGAGATCTGATACATCCATATTAATGAGAGCGTATTAAGAAAACGTAGTATTAGTTATAACCCTCATTCATTCATCATTGCGAATTCATTATCATTCATACCATCTGCGAAGATCAGGGAAATTTGAAACAAATCCTATGTCGTCACGTCTGGCCAGCGTGATATCATCATCAACAGCCTTCAACAGTCCACTGTTGGACATAGGCCTCTCCTTTGAAAGGAGGTTTTGGCCTACTATACAACGCTGGCCAGACGGGTTGGTAAAGGGTTTGTTTTAAGTTTTCCGTCTCTTGGCAGTGATGTTAGCTGCTTATTTTGTTCCTTTAGTCGCCTCTTACGACACCCATGGAATGAATAGGGGTGGTGACACTCTGTATTCTTAATCCGTCACCACACGGACAGCGTGATATAGTCGAACAATTTCTCCTTTCTGAATTTTGTGGCACGGTTTCCTTCTTTTGGCAGTTCTGTTGTCCTCCATAGGTTGTTCTCTTAGACGACACTCACGTCTCGTATCTATATAAATAAATTGAAGGTATCTGTGTGTAATTTCAAATGAACTGGCAGTGCTGGATGCGAGAGCAGCCCATAATAGATCAGAGTGGTGTTCAATGAGATAGGCATATGTCCAGCAGTGGACTGCGATAGGCTGATGATGATGATGATATGAAATTAAAAACGGTACTCGCATCAAAACTTAAAAAATGATTGTCTGATTGGCTATCCTTTCCTTCCGGAAAATTTCTAAAACGGCAAAACCTATTTTGATCCCACTTTCACCAGATTGATGTTATAGGGAGTAATTAAGGTCACTTTTATTTAAGACTAGCGTCACCCCGTGTTACCTACGGTTCTTATTGTAAACTTACAACTGTACAAGAACTGCGGGCATCACCGCGTTGTGAGGCTAGTTAAATTATAAATTCCTTGTTCTAAATCTACCGCAGCGCTGTTTTGAAGTGCTGTTCTGAACCTCAATTGATGTTTTACAAAACATTAATAATCTTTTATGTGATTAGCCAAGGAATGACGGGCATCTGTCGATGGACTGCTTTTACGCGGTATTTCCGCCGCTGCTAACTAGTGATGTGCCTTTTATCGATAAATCCTACTTATTATAATTCCTACTTCCTACTAATACTATACTATATATAATAATATACTATATATAATAATATACTATATTACTCTTTTACGCAAATACTGCTGAGGAAGCAATTCTTTTGTTATTTTTCACCGAGTGAGAAGGATTGAGGTTATATGAGAATAAAACTACACCACGCAAGAACGGTTGCTATTATGGTCAAAATGTAATGTAGCTTTTATCTCGGAAACATTGATTGACAGAGATTAAAGAAAGTGGAGAAACGACTTATTTGTTTTAAAAAATGAATGTAAAATTTAAAAACAATCTTTTGCAACATTTGCTTTACATTTTATTTGTCTGTAAAACAATAAAAAAGTTGTTTAATGACACAACATGATAAAATAACTGCAAAATTCTTGTAATTTTATTACCAGTATTTTACAACAAGTATAATTAGCACACAAAATAAACTTAACTTTGAAATACACATTTTTTATTTTCATCGATAAAAAAACTATCGATAATGTTCCATCACTATTTACACTTGACATTGACCGCGTGTATTCTCATTAGCTAGTGACGTAAATACAATATTTAGTTGCTAATGCACAATATATAGCTTTTTTCCATCAAAGTAATGCTTAATAAAGCTTTTGTAGAATTCTCATGTCCAATTTCACAAACTTGCCTAAATTAAAGGGGCCACTTAGAGTTAAGTAGCCCTTATTATTGTATCTTCGTGTTTACCAACCAGTACGCGACACCCTAAGTGGTTAGATGTCTACTAAAATTTTGGGGTTACCCATGGTTCCCCGACACAGAAGGGGGCCATCTACAAGCCGTAGGTGGGCCGAGGTACGTCGGGGTTCCAGGGACTTCCTTTCGAGGGTATACCTGGTTCCTGGGTTCAGATTTCTCGAGACATCGTACGGTTTTAGTCGGTTCGCGTCCGATATAACCATAAACTGGTTGGTATCCGGGGATTTCCGCACGAAAAAAGGGGGTTACCAACGTTCGGGAGCTCCTCCAAGGCATCAGCGTTCTCTAAAGAACAATTTATACATTAAGATTACGTTCTGTATTGCGAGGGACTGTACAAACATACATTAAATGAACACAAAGAACACAGGGACTCGGAACAACAATCTGTAGATCACACAAAAGGCAGTTAGAGCCACGCTGATTTCAGCACGAACGTGCCGGCTCGACCGGGGCAGTACTACCCTCACACACACACAGAACACCATCCGAATAATGACAGCATTCTTGCTATCGTATTTCGTTGGTGAGTGTCAAACCGGAGGCACAATGATGCAGACACAAATAGGCCGCCATAGTGTAGGTCACCATGCTGCATTATCCACATTCACCATGAGTATGGTGACCACCACTCATGGATTCTCCTATAGGACTCCGCATTCGAAAACGCGGAGTCTGTCGGTAGCGAGACATGGGCTCGCGACCCGTCGGTCCGGATGCCCTTCGTGATTGGCGTCTCCAAGGATCAGTCACTGTTCACATCCTTGGAGTGCCAACGCTTCAGCTCGCCGTCTCCATCGGCTTCGCGCGCGCACCATCGCTCCTACCCGCCACCGCCAACTTGGAGTGTACACGCTCCGATGTTCTTCAGCTCCCAGTAGTCCGTTTGACTCCTGGGAGCTCCACCGAGTTGAGCGGCCCGAGTACCACCACAGCCTCCTTAGACGCCATGACGTTCGCTTCAGAAGAGCTCCCCTTGAGGATGCCCTTCTTCACCGTCCCTCTCTTCGTTTCAGTGTCCGTTTTGATCACCGTTTCGTTTGGGTTTTTGGTTTCCTTGCTGTTTTCTATTTGGTTTAATGTATCATTCGCCATAATTAATCCCACGAGTGGGGGAGAACCAAAGGTCGACCCGGGCAGAGATCCCCCAATACCCGGGCAACTCATACTCTCATTCATTATTTTAGAACTTATTCTTTTAGAACATTTAGAGGGGAACAATTTTGTTTTTGTGAAACTTTAATTGTTTACGTAAACGCCTAGGAGTGGAAAATTTTAAAAGAAATATTTTTCCGTTGTAACATTGGATATGGATACTTATCTCCGTTTCGTCACAACGTGCTAATATGTAGCCTAAAGCCTTTCTCGATCACTGGGCTATCTCACTGAAAAATATTTTGAAATCGGACTAGTACTTCCTAAGATTTCAAAAAAATAAGCAAATTCTTTAATAAAATGAAGTATGAGAGATGTATAAAAATAATTAAAATTAAAGTGTCTGCTCTATTATCAAAGAAACAGTTTTTATAAATGCATATGAAAGTAGGTTCGGCTGCTCCAATTTTGATGGGAATTTAATCGGCAGGTAGCTGATGAAATAAGGAGCAACATTTTCAGACAATCTTCTCTCGGCGGCGTTACTCGCGATTTACTACAATAACTGCAGGTAACACCGCGACACTCAACTAGTTAGGAATATACATCCTATGACGCGGGGGAACAAATATATGTACATGAAACGGACATAAAGAACACCCAGACTTGGAACAACAATTTGTGGATCACACAAGGATTTTCCCATGTGCAATTTGAGACCACACACAGAAAAGTGATGTGGCGACCACTAGACCAGCCGTGCAGTCACTTCCTGATATTAACCAAACAAACCCTTCAGCTAGTATTTTAATATAAAATAAAAAATAAAATAAATATTTCGGACATCTTTTACACAACATCATCTAGTCCCAAACTAAGCAGAGCTTCTATTATGGGTACTAAACAACTGATATAAATACATAAACATACTTTTTCTTTTGTTAATACTTACATGTTATAAATACAAGTAGAAAACACCCAAACTCCGAAACAAATATTTGCAGATCATAAAACATTTGGTCCGACCCGGGAATCGAACACGAGATCTCTTTGATCTTCAGCCTCATACGGTAACCACTAGACCAACGATCATCAACAGTCTTTAACAGTCCACTGCTGGACATAGGCCTCTCCTTAGACAGGAGGTGTTGGTCTACTATACCACGCTGGCCAGACGGGTTGGTATAGGGTTGGTTTCAAGTTTTCCTTCTCTTTGCATTGATGTTGTCTTGCGTAGTTTATCCCTTAGTCGGGTTTTACGACACCCGCGGGATGAATAGGGGTGGTGACACTCTGAATTCTTAAACGACCATTTAAAGCATATAGAAAATGTCAATGTCCACAGTCACTTCAGTACGCTTGCGCAGAAGCAATCACCATTTTTAAAGACTTAATTTTAATTCCAACCATGTGGTTGATATAACGACACGTGTCTGAGACACATGTAAGTAAAAAACATCGCCACTGACGGTTTGTTGGACGCAAGCCATGTGAGTAACTGATGACGTAACAACGTCGCGTATTTATGGTGTTATGCTGATAAGCGATAACCTGATTTGAAACATAAATATAATATTTTAGTGTACATTTATAACTTGAGGGTAAGCAACGGCAGCGCGGTCAGTACCTAGATGGGTGACCGTCGGTCCCGGTAGTTATCTAAGATAACAGCCGGCAAGCTTAGTTGGAGGCCTTCGGGCGGTTTAAATACATCTAACGGTAAGATATACGTAGCCACAACATGGCTTGCCAGTCTCCAACCTGCACTCGGCCAGCGTGGGGACGTATGGACTTAACTCTCTCCAAATCTTTTTTTTTAGTCAGTCGTGAAGCTAATTGTCTGTTTGAATTCGTAGATCCTATGGAGAAGAACAGACAAGAAACTCCATGGACACTCTTTTCAAACAGTAGTTTTTACAATTTTTGGTTACATTGTTTTAGGCATTTTATTAAGAAAACGGTTAAATGTGGGGACAATGTAAGGATGCTGATATTTACACAGGTAGTGTCCAAAAATTATTAAACAATAATATAATATAGCCCAGCAGTGGGACGTTAAGGGTTGTTGATGAATATAATATAGCAGTTGTGAGATGACCAGCCCCGGCTGGCGGCTCCTGAGAGGAGACCCTCTCAGCAGTGGGACGTTATGGGTTGTTGATGATGATGACATATATAAGATAAGCTGTCCCACGCAGCTCCGCCTGCTTCTTCTATTACCCGTAGCGTGACGGTATACCGCGGAAACCAATTTGTTTCCCTTAAAACAGGTTATAGTTTTTTTTTTATCGTGTGGAAACTCATAATGGACCGTCACCCCACCGGGGCTTTTACCTTTAACCGACTAAAAAAAAACACGTTGTGCCCTATCTGCGCTTCTTTTTAGGGAGGAGGCGGAGTCCAGGGTGAGATCTCCTTCTGGACTCCTCCCAGCGCCTGCCCGCTCCTGTTGCGGGCTCCGTCTTTTGTAGACCCTCTCTTAGGCTGCGTCCGGCAAAGACGGACGCCGCCCCCTCGCGGCTGGCCAACTAATCCTCTACCACCGATCACCCGAAGGTTATAGTGAGCCAACCTTCAAAGATAGACATTATGCTGTCGGGAACTTGTTTTAGAATTTTTCTATAGAAAAAATTATCTCGTGCATTATTTTCACTATTATTTCACCATTCAAGCAGCGCACAGAATGGAAGCTTTAAAAAGAAAGTATTTTTCCCCTGGTTTTTAAATATTTTTCATTGTTATTCTGCTATTGGTCGTAGCGTAATTATATATAATATAGTGAGAAATAGACTATCTATCTAACAATGAGAGAATTATTCCAATCGGACTAATAATTCCTGAGATTAGCGCATTCTAAGAAACAAACACTTCAGCTTTGAAATATTAGTATAGATTTAACTGCCTCGTTGGTCTAGCGGTTAGTGTATGTGACTGTATCAAGAGGTCTCAGGTTTGAATACCGGGTCGGGCCGAAAGCGTTATTGGTTTTTATACAATAAATTCTGTAATAACAACTATTGCCTGGAAGTTTGACGATATTCCATCCACGCCCGTGCTTCGGAGAGCACGTTAAGCCGTCGGTCTCGGTTGTCATGAACATCTCAGTTCCCTCAAATATACTGACATCTATTTCGATCTTCGAATTCAGTTCACCTTCAGTTGCGGAGGACCAATGACATTGATGGTGTGGTAAAACTGATATTCAGGTAAAACCGGTTGAATAAATATCCGACCCCAAATAATATTGGGAATAATAAAGGCTAGGAACATTATAATATTTAGCCAGGAGGTTTTGGTCTACTATACCATGTTAGTCAGACTGGTATATAAAAGCCTACCAAAGTGACTTTACTCAGCCTGATGGAAAGCATGAGCATAATCAAAGAGTTGTGGTCACCATCCTCATATGAGTGCGCACAATGCACCATGGTGACCTACACTATGGCAGCCTAGTGAGATGCTTCTTCATCATGGAGAGTCACCAACGTATTACAGCAGCACGAATTCAGGCATTTAAGGTTTGTCTGTGAGAAGGTGGTATCGCCCCGATCGAGTCGCCCATGATGAAGTCAGCGTGATTCTACTTGCTACCTTATTTTTTTTATATATATAACGCCTGCCAAGGTGACTTTACTATGCCTGATGGAAAGCGTGAGTAAAATCCACAAGTGGGGGTCGCCATACTCACTGCAAATGCAAGCAGTATGGCGAACCACATTATGGCGGCTTAGTGAGATGCTTTTTCACGCCCCGCTTACGGACCCGGGATCATAGGAAAGGAAGACCCGAACCGCTTAGTTCTGGAGCGTATGTCTTCCACTCTGAAGGGGTGACTTCCCTGGCCAGATCGTGTTGTTCTGTAGAGGGAGGAAGAGGGTGGGATGAGTTGGAAGTGCTCTTCAGAATACTCCCCATGGTAAAGGCGATAGAGGACTTGATATAGTATAGGGTTTTTTCTAGTTATCCTACATAATTTGCTCCTTTAACCATCTCTTGATGAATAGGGTTCGTAAATCTCTGTATTCTTAATCCTACACCATAAAGATGCAAAAAGAGTGAAAATCGATAGCCTAATTTCTGCCCAATTTCGCGTTAACTAAAGTAATCGTTCTCACCGAGCATTGAACGGCGTGATGAACACACCGGTGACGTCACACCACATTTCGTGAATCTATTAATACGTGCCGTTTACCGGCGCCCGCGCAGCTGCCAACGATACATGTTTTGTTAGTTAGTTCGTTGTGTACGTAGAGATTTGGGTATGTATTTTAGATATAACTACATCGTCTTCCTAGGCTTTTTCATTCCCTATATTATTTGTTGGTTACTGTCAAACTCGAGGGGAAAGACCCAGAGACAGCAGTCCATTGCACTGGGCAGTCCAAATTTGCTCCACTCTCAGCAGTATAATCCATCCTGCCCTGCAATACTGCTCAAAACGGAGACAAATGGCGAACTGCTACTTGCAGAACACTAGCAAGTAGGATATTATTGGTGACCTTTGTGCACCTACCTTATAAGATTTCTACACCACCCAAAGGTTGATTAAAAGAAAATACCCTGGGCATTAAATCCGCCTAAGTACAAATTTAGTGCTTAAAGTTTTTAAATAAACTATTTGGTTTCGGCTAACTAGTTCAACTGGTTTTATCTGAATATCAGTTTTTCCACGGATATACTGGCAACGGACATGTGCAGCCCTGAAGGTGAACTGAATAGAAAGATTAAAATAGAAGGATATATCTATATCTCACATCGAATTGATTGAGAAGGGAATTATCGATTATATGTATGTAGATAGCTAACTGCCTCGTTGGTCTAGTGGTTAGCGTATGCGACTGCTAATCAAGAGGTCTCGGGTTCAAATCCCGGGTCGGGCCAAAAAGTGTTTTTGGGGTTTTCTTAGGAAATTCCTAATAGCTGCCCGGAGTTTGGAAGTTTGGCGGTGATTCACGCCCGTGCCTCGGAGAGCACGTAAAGCCGTCGGTCCCGGTTGTCATGAACATCTATGGTAATCGTTATTGGGAAGTCAGTGCCCTCAAATATACTGACAACTAGTTCAATCTTCGAATTTCAGTTCTCCCTTAGGGTTGCGGAGGTCCGATGCCAGTCGCTTCGTGGAAAAACTGAAATTCAGGTAAAACCGGTTGAACTAGTAGCCGACCCCAAATAAACTTGGGATAATGGCTAGGAGGATGTATGAGATAGCTCTTCTAATTTCTATCATAGCGCAAGTGCTCTGCTCCTAAATTTCATAGCGTGAACAAATTTGGATACCTGTAGACCTGTAGCTACAAGAATTTTAGTTATATAATAGGATTTAGTAGTATTTATTGTATTTTTTTGTAGTTACAACTCCCGCATTAGGAATATGAATTCCTGTATCGCGGGGGACTTTACAAACATACATGAAACGGACACAAAGAACACCCAGACTCAGAACAACAAATTGTGAATTACACAAAGTGTTATCCTACGTGGGATTTGAACCCACGACACTTGGCGCAGTAGGAAGCGGTGTGGCGACCGCTTAAGCCACTAGGCCAACCGTGCAGTCAAATTATTATGTATTTATAGTCCCATAGAGTAACTTCATGAAATAATAAATACTCCTAATAATAGTTTATTAAAACAAGAAAGGGTATCGTCATCATGAGCAGCTTTAAATATTCCACTGATAGACATAACCCTCTCTTGAGAGGAGACCTGGGCCCAGCAGTGGGATGTTAAGGGTTGTTGATGTGAGACATAGTCCTCTTATCAAAATGAGGTTTTGACCTACACCGACCTTTTGTAAAGAAAGTGGTACAACTACTTATATAATAAAACAAAGAAAATAAAATTGAGACTCCCAACCTGCACATTTTGACTGCACGTTTGGCCTCTTGGTTTAAGCCGTTCTCACGCCGATTTCTACTGCCTTTAAGTGTCGTGGATTCGAATCGCACGTGGGATGACACTTTGTGTTATTCCCAAATTGTTGTTCTGAGTCTGGGTGTTCTTTGTGTCTGTTTCATGTTTATTTGTAAAGTCCCCCGCGACAGAGCATATTCATAATGCGGGAGTTGTCTTTTTAAAGATAGAAAAACCTTCTGGGTTCCCCTTACTTTACTTTCTTTTCAGAAAGGAGCCACTCAGCACGTGTAAATTCCACATGTTTAAATCACGGTGGTATGGTATTGCAATGAGATGATTGAAATAATTGATGGAAAGCTGAATCTGACCATCACAATTGACGAACCAGACAAATCTCACAGTTCGATTATAACAAGCCTTTTCCTTTCGTCTTTGAACTCATATTGCATTAGTGTTACAATATATTTTTTATTCATGAGCCTACTGAAGTTATTCCACTCTGCCTGTTAAAAGCATGAGTAGTAGGGGTCACATTACTCACTGTACACCTCGAAAAAACTGCCAACTATTTGATTATATTTAACTAGCTGCGCCCCGCAGTGTTACCCGTATATCATTATGGTTGCTATGCAAGTGTGTTATGCATAGCAACCTTTGAAGTTTTGACAGGAGATAAACAGTGATACATTTTGACATCTACGATTCAATGTATTTTTATAATCACCTAGCTTTCGCCCGTTTATCACGATTATTGCAGTAAAAAGTATTCTAATAATATAAGCTATACTACTGTAAAGTTTCATCCTAATCCGTTCAGTAGTTTTTGCGTGAATAAGTAAATAGAAAAAAAAAGAAAAATACACACATACATACTCACAAACTTTCACGTTTATAACATTAGTAGGACTAGTTGTGTGGCTGGACCCACACATTTCTGCCCCTAGCCAAGTTGAAAATGTTTTTCTTTTTCTATTCTAGTCTCTATTCTATTTCTCGTTTCATTGGCCCGGGGCAAGAGCCCTCTCACAGCAGACCAACCTAAAATGTATTCGGGACGTCCTGTTTCGTTGGCTAGTTCGAGTGCAGAGACACAATGTTGTAGACACAACTCAATATGTTTTTATAATGCGGATCACCGTGCTGTATTGTCAGCATTCGCAATGAAAATGGTCACTACTCATGGTTTCCATCAGACAGAGTAGCCTCACTTTGGTACCTTGCGAAACATGTCTCTTCCCTATTATCCATTTGTCGTTTTTAGGGTTCCGTAGCCAAATAGCAAAAAATCGGAACCCTTATAGATTCGTCAAGTCTGTCTGTCTGTCCGTCCGTATGTCACAGCCAATTATTTCCGAAACTATAAGAGCTATACTATTGAAATTTGGTCAGTCGATGTATTCTGTAAACTGCATTAAGATTTTTACATAAAAATAGAAAAAAAAACAATACATTTTGGGGGTCCCCATACTTGGAACTGAAACTCAAAATTTTTTTTTGCATCAAACCTATACGTATGGGATATCTATGGATAGGTGTTCAAAAATGATGTTGAGGTTTCTAATATAATTTTTTTCTAACCTGAATAGTTTGCGCGAGAGACAGACAGAGCTCTAACTTCTAAAATAAGAGAGTGATAAAACTAAAAAAAAAATATGTTATACATTACCATGCAAACTACCAACGAAAATTGGTTTCAACAAGATCTAGTGAGTAGTTTTTTTTAAAACGTCATATATCGTAACACCCAATTTACCTTTCATCCAGTAAATACACTAGTATAAAAACATCGATTAAAGATACAAAGAACTACAAGAACTTTTATATGATGTTACTTGCTGATACGGAACCCTTCATGGGCGAGTCCGACTCGCACTTGGCCGCTTTTTTTTAATAGGCCTAACAAAGTGACGACTACTTTGCCTGATAGGAAGCATGTGTAGAATCCAGGAGTAGGGGTCACCATCCTCAGTGTGAGGGAAGGCAATGCAGTATGGTGACCCATACCATGGCGACCTGGTCAGAATGATTGGGCTACCGGTCTCAGACTGGCTTATTAGGTTGGTCTTCTGTGTGAGGGTAGTATTGCCCCGGTCAAGCCCGGTCGTGCTGAAATCAGCGTGGCTCTTCTATTATTTTGCAATAAAATCATTTCCATTGTAAATATTCATCTTTTCAAAAATTGTAGACAAAACAAAATTGTTTGCAACAAATCCCACGAAATAATCCTCTCGCTTCTCAATAAAATAAGTTTCCTTTTTTTTCTTTTGAATGTTTACGCGAAATGAAAATATAGTCAATATATCAAACTCAGCCATTTGACGTGTGACGTTTCCCATTCATACACTCTGACGTATTATCGTGTGCGTATATTTTGTAATGTGTGGGTAGTATTTTCGTAAGCACTCTCAGAGCATATAAGTGTGATTTGAATAAAATCGTATTATTGTGCGAATGTATTGAATATGCTTACGAAGGTCTAGAAAATGACGTTTAAAGTTTTAGTGTTGTGAGTGAGTTTTCTTTACACCTTTTGTTTTTTTTGTTGATGTGTATGTTTCTATAACAATATTGTGATAATTTGAGTATATGTATACTACACACACGTATGTGTTTGACGTATGTGTTGGCATTGAGCGTGTTGTGCTGGTATTTCCTGCGTCGACGCATGTTTTAAATAGTTACTAGATTTGTAGTGTAAACGTGGTTTGGTTCTTCTCCCGTTTTCTTGGCGGAGAAGAAGACTACAATGGTGATTATACTCTCGTGACTCTTGAGGTTTTACGTCTTCACGTTTGCCCCTACATCAGACCTACCATAACTTCATAAATGCCCTATGTCTCCCTATAATTGGAGTTACCGTAGATCTCCGTAGTTAACAAGGGTACCCCAAATCTGCCTGAGTTAGTGTGTGCTATGTGTTATCCTAATATTTTAGCTTTATTACTGTGAAGTTTCATCCAAATCCGTTCAGTAGTTTTTGCATGAAAGAGCAACAAACCATACATACTCTATTATTAAGGATTATTATAGAAATTATTATAATTCGAAGAATGTTGGCGATCTTTTCTTGATGGTAACATTTATTTTTGAGAACGCGACCTTACAACAAATACAATAGATGGAAAGAGATAATACGCAATAAAAAGCAAATATATCGCTAACGCAATCAAAAGCAACAAAACAATTGCTATACATCGGTTCCTTACTCCTATTAAGTTCGACTGCCTTGTTGGTCTAGTGGTTAGCATATGCGGCTGCTGATCAAGAGGTCTCGGGTTCGATTCCCGGGTCGGACCAAATATTTGTGGATCACACAAATATTTGGTCCGACCCGGGTTTCGGAGTTTGAGTGTTTTCTATGTATAATATGTATGTATTTACAATAAAAAAAGGTATGTTTATGTATTTATATCAGTTGTATAGTACCCATAATGCAAGCTTTGCTTAGTTTAGGACTAGATGACGTTGTGTGTAAGATGTCCGAAATATTTATTTATTATTAAGCATAATTCTCCCACAGTTAAGTACACTATTTTGCTTTTCCACGGAGCGACTGTTATAATAACACATTAAAACTATGTAAACATTGGCGATTTGAAAGGAGTGGCCGCGAGTTTTTATTGCCATGTTCTTTTCTCCGGCTCTACCTATTGTTTGCGAACATGGCATAAATGTACATGTAGAATCTTGACCTGTCACAAGAGATGTATTGCATCCTAAGTGAATAAAGAATTTTGAATTTGAATTTGAATTTGACTGGCATCGGACCTCCGCAACCCTAAGGGAGAACTGAAATTCGAAGATTGAACTATTTTGCTACCTATGAACTATAATCTTGTAACATTAGACTGCCTCATTGATCTGGTGGTAAGCGTCTGCGGCTGCTGATCAAGAGGTCTCGGTTTCAGTTCCCGGGTCGGACCAAATGTTTGTGTGATCCGCAGGTGTTTTCTATGTATGTAAATACATAAACATACTTTTTTTGTAAATACATACATAATGTATTTACAAAAAAAGTATGTTTATGTATTTATATTAGTTGTCTAGTGCCAATAATGCAAGCTCTGCTTAGTTTGGGACTTGATAGCGTTTTGTGTCATTATTGAAATATTTACTTGAAAGGATAATTATACTGTTTTATGTTTTGTACCTCCATACGGTCACCCATGTTACTTCACTGCCCTTGGTTTAAAAATAAAAATCAGCCAAGTGCGCCTGAGACTCGTGCAAAAAGGGTTCCGTACCATTACGTATACTTACTTTCCTAGCGTACCAGTGGCCGTTATTAATGACGAGCAATAATCGAAACAAAAAAACACGTTGTATGGAACCTCAAAGCGTTCAACCAATGCGTCCTACCCGTCATGACATACGGAGCCGAAACGTGGACACTCACGGCAAGGCTGGTCTACAAATTCAAAGTCGCGCAGCGTGCTATGGAGTGGGCTATGCTCGGCGTTTCTCTAAGGGATCGTATTAGAAACGAGGTAATCCGGCAGAGAACTAAAGTTATCGACATAGCTCACAGGATTAGCAAGCTGAAGTGGCAATGGGCTGGCCATATTAGCAGCAGAAGCGACAACCGTTGGGGTAAACGTGTTCTTGAGTGGAGACCGCGTCTCGGCAAACTTAGTGTAGGACGTCCACAGGCCAGGTGGAGTGATGATGATTTGCGCAAGACGGCTGGTAGGAGCTGGATGCGAGTTGTCGAAGATCGAACTAAGTGGCGTTCAATTGGAGAGGCCTATGTCCAGCAGTGGACTCCGATAGGCTAATGATGATGATGGAACCTCCTTAAATATTTATTTAAATCTGTTTTTAGTATTTGTTATTATATTGGCATTAGAAATACATAATCTGTGAAAATTTTAACTGTAAAGCTATCACGGTTCATGAGGTAAAGCGAATTCTTAGTGATAGGGTCCCCGTTTTTAGCCTTTGGATTCGTAACCCTAAAAATTGTACTAGCAGCCTTTAGTATCATCCCCTTGCCTGAGTTCTACGTACAGGGTTAAAGTTTAGAAATAACCGTTTTGTTTATAGACAATTAATATAGATATAGATTATTTGGGGGTGTAATAATATCAAAGGGCTGATTGAATTTTCACTGTTCGTCATCTATACTTCTATACTAATATTATAAAGAAGTAAAGTTTGTGTGTTTGTTAAATTGTAAGGGGTAATCTCGGGATCCACTGAACCGATTTTAAAAATTCTTTCACCAATAGAAAGCTACATTATTGCTGAGTGTCATAGGTTAAATAAAAAACCGAAAAATAAAAAGGCTTTTACGTGGTAGTCCGTTTTGCAAAGTGAATCGTAGAAAAAACGCTGCCTTAAACTATGAAAGATATATTTTTGAGTTCTGGAGAAAAGATGTGGAGCTTGAAAATGCCTACAAAAAAGTCAACGACAGCATAATGTCTAACTTTTATATTTATGCCCAACGAAGTGGGCACGGGTCAGCTAGTGTTAGATACAATATTTTTTTCTTTTCGTAGTACTCGATAAAAAAAAGTTTTATTCAAACATTAAATTGAATTCACTTATATGAAAGTCGTATTTCGTTGGTGAGTGTCAGACCGGACCCCCAATCATTCTGCATCATTCTCCCGACTTTCAGAGGCCGGGATAACGATCCGGCAGAAACATCCTACGAGGCCGCTATAGTATGGGTCACCAAGCTGCATTGCTTACCCTCACAATGCGGAAGGTGACCCCTACTCCTGGTTATAATTGCGAAAGTAACTCTGTCTGTCTGTTACGTTTTGACGCCTAAACAGATGAACCGATTTTGATGAATTTTGTAATAGAGATAGATGAAACCTTTGGAAAGGACTTTTACCGCTATAACCGACAAACACGCGGGCAGAGCCGCGGGCAAAAGCTAGTCTATCTCTATAACATATTATTCTCGTGTGTCGCTGCTGCTCTCGATGAACTGCGAAACTATAAAATCGATTTTCATGTTTTATTTTTAAACATGTTTTGCTGGCGTGCCCAAGATAGTTAACATCACGCTTAAAGTCAAACCGAGCGTGATTGAAAAGAGACCAAAACGAACTCTTTTATGTAAATACTAGCTGATGCCCGCGGCTCCGCTCGCCTCCTAGAGGTTTGAAAAATAGATAGTAGCCGATTCTCAGACTTACTGAATATGCATAAAAAAATTCATAAGAATTGGTTGAGCTGTTTCGAAGGAGTATGGGAACGAACATTGTGACACGAGAATTTTATATATAAGACTAGCTGATGCCCGCGGCTCCGCTCGCGTTTTAGAGGTATCAAAAATAGATGTTGGCCGATTCTCAGACCTACTGAATATGCATATAAAGTTTCATAAAGATCGGTCAAGCCGTTTCGGAGGAGTATGGCAACGAAAACTGTGACATGAGAATTTTATATTTAAGATTTAAGCCTACTAAAGCGATTTTACACTGCCTGATGGAAACCATGGCGGCCTGGTCGGATGTTACTGTATAATTCTCAAAATCCGGGAGAATGATGCAGAATGATTGGGCTTCCGGTCTCACACTCACCAACGAAATACGACAACAAGAATGCTATCATTATTTGGATGGTGTTCTGTGTGAGGGTACTACTGCCTCGATCGTACCATTCGTGCTAAAATCAGCGTGGTTCTTCTACCTATTAATTTACTAATTATTATTATTGCGAGATTCAGTTTTATTTTCTGATTATTATTTTATATATCAAGGCTCTGCGAATCCTTTTAGAATAAAGACGCTATTCAAATCACCTTGCAAACTGCACATCACAAAGGATGGACCAAGGGATGAAGGCGCTTGTGCGATGCCCCAATAACCTGATAACATAAAACTGGAACGGGCCGAGCCGAGTTCTACCGGAGATATCCGAACGACGAGACGTATCTCTTTTAGGGGTTGGGGGCGGTGTGATATTAGTATCGGATAATTATAGTTATATTGATAATTGATTCTGAGTTTATTCGACCTGCGTAAGAACCTGGTTGATGCATTGGTGTTATCCAAACTCAATTATGGTGACGTCGTGTATGGACCATGTCTACTGAAGCGTACGGAGAAGCTCTTGCAGCGAATTCAGAATGCATGTGCACGTTTTTGTTTTGACATACCGCGTAGGAACCATGTTACACCATTCATAAACAGCAACAATCTCCTTAAAATGTCATCTAGAAGGAAATTGCACTTTGCCACCTTGCTATTCGGAATAATAAAGAGCCATAAACCTAAATATTTATTTGATAAATTATGTTGGACACAGGATAGTTACATTTATCCTATTAGATCGTCAGTTCACATCCTGAGTGTACCTACTCATCGCACAACAGCGTTTAGGGGAAGTTTTAAATATGCGGCAACAAAATGCTGGAATGATTTACCTCCACCGTTGCGAAAATTAAATACAACTCTAACATTTAAGTCACATCTAAAAAAATATTTACTCAACCAACAAATGACTTAATGTCGCCGTGTGTATGTTATATATTTAGTTACCTCATCGTCAGCATTACTCCGTTTAATATCTTATTCATAGTAACCTAATATTCGTGTACGTCATTTATTTTGTTAAATTTCTGAAACACCAATTTCAAACTTAACATTAGTATACGCACTTATTACCTTCAGGTGTTGCTGAAAACCAGCGCTGTACCGTAAGTGGTGCAGCATTATGCTGAGCAACATCTATTTTTAATGTACACTGCGACGCAACCGCACAGCAAATGATCGTATTGTGTTTTTATTATGTATGTATTGTAAAATTGTGTTAGTATATACCTGTTTACATGATGTACACCATTATCATTAGTAATAACGCAATGCCATGTAATACCAAATATGTTTGCAGTGACATTAAAATAAACGTATTTCTTTCTTCTTTCTTTCTATTCGGTCGCATGATAACAAGTAGCAGATGAATTTGATTAGTAATAACGAGAGATGCATGTAGTGTTAACCTACATAAGTTTTACACTTAGATTAAGACTTGTTCTGTGTTCTATTTTTAATCGACTTCAAAAAAAAGAAGAGGTTCTCAATTCGTCGGAATCTTTTTTTTATGTTATGAATTATGTGTTAAGTATGTTCAGTCATAATTTCGTCGTTTATAAACCGATTTCAAAAATTATTTTTGCATTGGAATGGGCGTAACCTGTAAGCTACACCCACCTGGTCCCATTGTCACCATATCGGGATCTGATGATGGGATCCCAAGGAAATCGAGGGAACTCTTCAAATATCATAGGCACAATTGTCGCGATTTGGGTACTCGGAATAGTTTTTCTCTGAAGTCGGTTTCTTTTTGTTAAACTTGTGTGTTGTATTTACGCATGTTTTAGTGTAAAAACTACTGGTTAACCAATATATAAATAAATTTAAAATAGGAGAAGTTAGAATTAGTGGCAGCACCTTACCCCCATATCAGGTTTATAAACATTAAAACTATGTAAACATTGGCGATTTGAAAGGAGTGGCCGCGAGTTTTTATTGCCATGTTCTTTTCTCCGGCTCTACCTATTGTTTGCGAACATGGCATAAATGTACATGTAGAATCTTGACCTGTCACAAGAGATGTATTGCATCCTAAGTGAATTAAGAATTTTGAATTTGAATTAGAATTAGTATCATTGTCCCGACAGTCCAGCCCCCCTAGCCAAGTTACAAACGTAAATCGTTTTCTATTCTATATTCCATTCTATTTCTCTACTCTCTTGGCCAATATTTTGTCTTATTCACTTGACTGAGTAACATTCGTCGTCCCCAACGGCCGAGTGCGGTTTGGGGACTGGCAAGACACGTTGTAGCTATATGATCTTGCCGTTGGATGTTTTTAAGCCGCCCTAAAGCCTCCAACTAAGCTTCACGACTGCTATCTTAAGACTGGGATCGACTGCTTAACGTGACCTTCGAATCACCGAAAAGTGGTATAGTAATACAATTTGACGCGCAATACGAGTGTTGTTGCAAATGCTGAACATGATTTGAATGCGAAATTTAACATTAGTAATATGCCTAATGTATGTTGATATACGAGTAAACTGTCCGTGTGGTGACGGATTAAGAATACAAAGTGTCACCACCCCTATTCATTCCGCGGGTGTCGTAAGAGGCGAATAGAGGAACAAAATAAGCAGCTAACATCACTGCCAAGAGAAGGAAAACTTGAAACAAACCCTATACCAACCCGTCTGGCCAGCGTGGTATATAGTAGGCCAAAACCTCCTTTCTAAGGAGAGGCCTATGTCCAGCAGTAGACTGTTTGACTGCACGGTTGGCCTAGTAGCTTAAGCGGTCGCCACGCCGCTTCCTACTACGCCAAGTGTCGTGGGTTCAAATCCCACGTAGGACAACACTTTGTGTGATTCACAATTTGTTGTTCTGAGTCTGGGTGTTCTTTGTGTCCGTTTCATGTATGTTTGTAAAGTCCCCCGCGACACAGGAATTTATATTCCTAATGCGGGAGTTGTCTTTTTAAAAAAAAAATAAAAAAAAAAAAAGACTGTTGATGATGATGATGATGATACGAATAAATATAATTAAAGTGTCTGTTTGTAATATCAAATGAAGTGCCTCTAGCATTTTGGCAGATTCACTCGAAAACATAACCTTCATTGTAGCGCAGTCATAACTGATGTTTCAAGGAGTACCTAACATTTTTACCCTTACAAATAAAACCTAGACAACTAGTTAAAACTTAAAAATCACCCTCATTGCAAACAGATAAAAGCCATCCTTGACGATTAATAAGGAAAGCAAGTGCACAAATAGTTCACTAGACCGGGTCAATCCAGGCTTCGCCCGGTGAGGTCGCCGTCCCTCGATATAGGTCACGTTGCACCACGCCCGGTGCATAGGCTGAGGTGCGGGGTTATAGGTCACCGGGTTGCACCGGGACAAGGTATTTTGATACTCTGGAGGGAAAATCAATACATTCGTATATTCTATATATTCGTTTGTATGATCTGCAAATATTTGTTTCGGAGTTTGGGTGTTTTCTATGTATTATATGTCATCTTCCTAGCCTTATTCCCAATTTTATTTGGGGTCGGCTACTAGTTCAACCGGTTTTACCTGAATTTCAGTTTTTCCACGGAGCGAGTGGCATCGGACCTCCGCAACCCTAAGGGAGAACTAAAATTCGAAGATTGAACTAGTTGTCAGTATATTTGAGGGCACTACTACTATGTATTATATGTATGTATTTCAATTAGATAATTATGTAGTTTTGTATGTATTATATATGTATGTAGTTGTTTAGTACCCATAGCACAAGCTCTGGTTTGGGACTAGATGATGTTGTGTGTCATTCGTTCGAAATATTTATTTATTATTTCTACTAATATTATAAATGCGAAAGTAACAGAACCGATTTTTATGAAATTTGGTTATGAAGATAGAACTGAACTTGGGAAAATATAAATATAAATATTTTGGACATCTTACACACAACATCATCTAGTCCCAAAGTAAGCAGAGCTTGTGTTATGGGTAATAAACAACTGATATAAATACATAAACATACTTTTTTTTTGTAAATACATACATATTATACATAGAAAACCACCCAAACTCCGATACAAATATTTGGAAAGGACATATTATGATACTTTTTATCGCGAAAATAAGGGTAGAAGGGGTAGGGGACGAAAGTTTGTATGGAAGGATGCTTTTTATCGCGAAAATAAGGGTAGAAGGGCTAGGGGACAAAAGTTTGTATGGAAGTTCCTTATTGTCAAACATAAAATCATGTAAGAAGTCTAGACCTTGGGAAAGACTATAGGCTACTCCTTACCATGTCGCACGATATTTGTTTCTTTTTGTTTTTTTTTTGTTATTTTTTTTTTATAAAAAGACAACTCCCGCATTAGGAATATAAATTCCTGTGTCGCGGGGGACTTTACAAACATTCATGAAACGGACACAAAGGACACCCAGACTCAGAACAACAAATTGTGAATCACACAAAGTGTTGTCCTACGTGGGATTTGAACCTACGACACTTGGCGTAGTAGGAAGCAGCGTGGAGACCGCTTAAGCCACTAGGCCAACCGTGCAGTCAAACACAACGTGATCTTAAGAATACATACTTTCATTCCGATTACTAGACCATACTAATCTGATAAATTAGTAATCTAGTGGTTAGCGTATGCGACTGCCGATCGAGATGTTTCGGATTCGATTCGTGGTTCCTAGTCGGTCAGTGGGAAAACTGATATTCTGTAAACCAGTTGAACTGTTGTTGAAAGTATCTGACTTGAAATAAACTTGGGAATAATAAAAGCTAGGAAGGTGGTGACTGCCTTGTTGGTCTAGTGGTAAGCGTATGCGGCTGCCAATCAAGAGGTCTCGGGTTCGATTCCCGGGTTGGACCAAATGTTTGTGTGATCCGCTAATATTTATTTCGGAGTCTGGGTGTTTTCTATGTATAATATGTATGTATTTACAAAAAAAAGTATGTATGTATATTTATTTCAGTTGTTTAGTACCCGTATAAAACAAGTTTGGGACTAGATGATGTTGTGTGTAAGATTTCCGAAATACTTATTTAATTTATTTAATAATATAAACTCGAAAGTAACTGTATGTCACGATTTCATGGCTAAACCGCTGTCGCATGTCGATACTTTGATTCTAGTGGATGAAAGGCCATAGGCTACTCATTACCGCGATAACACCCATAAATCTCTGCCACGTGCCGTAGACAAACTATGCATACCTACATAAAGTTTCCCCTAACGGCCTTGGGGTGATTCACTGGGGTGATAACGCAACCTTCACCTTGCTTGCTAATGTAGGTAGGCAGGAACCGTCGGTAATGCGAAATTTCAGCGAATTCGAGGTGACTCAGTCGTAGAACATAGGAAGCACACACTTTATTTTTTATCAGACTCCTTCCTACAAATAGGGTTATGCTTTTCGAGTGTATCTGCCAAAATGACTTACTGTTGAGAGTCCCATCAAGATCGGTTCGACTGTTCCTGAGATTAACCGGAACAAACAGACAGCCATACAGACAGACAGACCAAAACATTTAAAAATTTGTGTTTGTGTAAAAAGCTGTTCAATTGAACGAAACGTTAATTGCCAAGTTGCCTTAGGTGTTTAGAAACAATCACCGAGGGTAAGCAACTACGGCGCGGTCAGTACCTAGATGGGTGACCGTTTGTGGCATGATATGTTATGAGCGTTTACGTTATTCGGAGGCCACGTTAAGCAGGCGGTCCAAGTTGTTATCATTAGATAACAGTCGTGAAGCTTAGTTCGAGGCCTTTGGGTGGCTTAAAAACATCCAACGGCAAGATTACGTAGCCACAACGTGTCTAGCCAGTCCCCAACCTGCACTCGCCCTGCTTGTGGGCTTATGGACTTAACCCTCTTCTGAGAGCCCAGCAGTGGAACATTAAGGGTTTTTAATTGTTTATTTGATATTATATAACTGGCTCGTTGATTTAGTGGATAGCGTATGCGACTGCTAATCTAGAGGTCTTTGTCATAAACATTTGTCATAAACATCTATGGCAATCGTTATTGGGAAGTCAGTGCCCTCAAATTTACTGACAACTAGTTCAACCTTCGTATTTCTGTTCTCCCTTAGGGTTGCGGAGGTCCGATGCCAGTCGCTCCGTGGAAAAACTGACATTCAGGTAAAACCGGTTGAACTAGTAGCCGACCCCAAATAAACTTGGGAATAAAGGCTAGGAAGAAGATTTGATAATATAAAACTTACAAACGGAAGCTTCAATTTAATTATTACGGCGAAGTAAAAAGTTAAAGCTTGGTAGCCTATGTATGTTTGTTTGTCCCTATATCTATGTATGACTGCACTCATGGCCTGGTGGGTTAAGTGGTCGCCACGCCGTTTTCTACTGCACCAAGTGTTGTAGGTTCAAATCTAGTTCCACAGTGTGTTCCACAAATTGGTGTTCCGAGTTTGGGTGTTATTTGTGTCCTTATGTATGTTTGTAAAGTCCTACGCGTTTATGCCGGCTATTCTCTGGAACGACTGAACTGATTTTGACTGTATGGAACTTTCACTGGCAGATGACAGTATAGGAAGTAATAGAGGCTACATTTTGACGAGCTTCGCCCCGCGTCGTGACCCACCCTTGTTGTTAAAGTACAACATTTACTTAGCTATAATAGTAAAATATAAAATCAGCCGTAGGGTCTGTATATTACGCTAAATATCACCATCAAAGCCCATAGCGTATCGTTACTTAAGTAAGCTCTAACGAAACAGCAATCATTCAGGTTTATCGAACCATCTCGTGTGCGATTCCATTGTTAGACGATACGACATCGTGGAAAAATCGTTTGCTGTTGCCTAATTATGAGTGTACAATCTTAGACGATGCTTAAGATTGATATCCGTCTTTTACTTACGGTATATGGTTTAATATCTACATATTATGTTTTCACGGCTGTAACGCTTTAACGAAATTTGGTACGGAGATACTTTGATTCTTGTGTTACGACATAGGCTACTCTTTACTGCGATAACCGACATACACTGGAACAAAGCCGCACCCAAAAGTTACTAAATAAAATAAAACCTTAGTTTTAGTGTGACATACAGGACAAACACCGGGCACGGTTGCTTCGGTGAGTATCTGAATCGAATTAGTATCTGTTCGTTTACCCCACCGTAAAAAAGTATTCCCCGCGTAAAAAAGGACAAATGAACAGACGAGTTATCTAATGGTAAGTGACTACTACAGTTAATCGGTCTATAGCCTATAGACTGATTAACTGTAGTAGTCACGTAGTTGCAGGTTTAGCCTATAGACTATAGACCAAATCTGCAACTGAAAATACAGAAGTGAGTTTGAGTGCCAAAAAAGTTGAGAACCGACATAGCCGCTTATTTAGATGTCCAATACCCATTCGGTAAAATTTTAAGTCGTAAAGATTGATCGCGAGTTAGTTTTTAAAACGAATCACAAAAAATATGTATATTTGACTGCACGATTGGCCCAGTGTTGGGCCAAATGTTTTACATTTTTGTTGACCTTTACATTTTTTCGCTTCTTTTTTTATTATTATATTTACCCGCGGATAATTGTAGAGATTAATTTTAGTTTTTTCTTTAATTTTACTACTGTTTTAGTAGCTTATTTATTATTGTAGTAGATTAATTTTAGTAGGCGCATGTTTTGAGCTACAATTTAGATTTAAATAGCGCTAAGATTTATTATTAAGAAAGTAAGAATTGTAACTTTAGTTGTGTGCATGAAATAAAATAAATAAGTATACATACATAAAGACATCCCTCCTTTCTAAGAACATGCCTATGTCCAGCAGTAGGCTGTTCAAGGCTGTTGATGACATAACATAAAAGACATTTTTCTACGTATATTATGTATGTATTAACAAAAAAAAGTAAATTTATGTATTTATATCAGTTGTTTAGTACCCATAATACAAGCTCTGCTTAGTTTGGGACTACATGGCGTTGTGAGTAAAATATCCGAAATATTTATTTATTATTTACAAATTTTTTTACTCCTGTCCAAGTAGGTAAATGTCGTAACAATGTTTGTGCACAGTTTCGTTGTCGTATGACAATGGAAACGAGTAACAATACAAAAGAGCCCTGACCCAATGCCCTTGCAAGTTCAGACTGCGTCTTATGAGTCACACGGAGCCATAGTCTACCTTTATAGGGCGTGTTGGGGTGGGCAGGGCTGTACATGTTTCAAGGTGATTTATTGATCCGATAACAAATATATATATAGAAGGGTGTGAAAAAGAAAAATCAGTATGTTTGTTTACCATAATACTTTTATGTAACAGTATGGCAAAGTGACTCTACTTTGTCTCATGGAAAGCATGAGTGGAATCCAAGAATAGTGGTTCCCGTATTCAATGCGAAGGAGCATCTCTCAACAGCATCTCACAATATTGAGATGCGTCTGCATAATTGGGCATCTTTTAGCTGTTAATATGAAATTATACATAGAAAACACCTAGACTCTGAAACAAATATTTGCGGATCACACAAACATTTGGTCCGACACGGGAATCGAACCCGAGATCTCAAACAGCAGTAGCATACGCTCCCACTGCGCCACCGAGACAGACGAAAATGTTTAAGCGGGGCTTGAAAAAGCATCTCACTAAGCATTTGCAGCAATGATGTGTGGTTTCCCCCTCTCTTGGATTCTGCTCATGCTTTCCATCAGGCAGGGTAGAGTCACTTTGGTAGGCTAAATATAAAAAACAAACGTAAGGGCACTGTTGTCAGATAGGCCAATTTACGCTCAAAATTCTTCAAATTACAAAAAGTTACTGTCAAAAAATGAAACAAGAAAACCCTAACAGAAATATTATCTTTGTTACAGATGGATGGCGCCTATCAATGTAAACTGGTCATCTCGAACTCTCCACTCTCGCCCCAAACTTTCCGCCATATTGCATTAACGAATTAAAAAAAAAATGCACTCCGTCGTTCACCGTCCACGAGCGCAATCAACAAAACCCGATAAAAAACTAAAAATTAAAAAGAAAAACGAGCTTACCAACATCAGAAAACTGTGTTCTATATAGATACCAACTTTATAAGCGCGAAAATCGGTTATTTAAAAAAGGAGTTTTTAACTAACGAGGCTTTAATGGACGTAGAATTAAAGATTAATAAAAAAATAGTTGCCTTCTAATTAGAGTAGATACTGTGTTGGTCCAATATCTTATACTAGATAAGTAATAATTTTCTCCCCTTTGTATAAAATACCTGTGTTTTAGACGTGTCATTTTATCGAGTGAGTGATTCAAGGTTAGTTTAAACACATGTTAACATTATAGTTACTACTATATGCACCCCGTGGTGTTACCCGCGGTTGTCATGGTAACGCCGCGGAATGAAGGTATAACTCGTGCGACCTAAGATGGCACCTGGCTCAAATGTCAGTCGTTTGAAGTACTGAGTACAAGAAAAATATAATATAATCTTTTTTTTTATATTTCAACATTTATTTAACTTCAAGTAGTTTCTCATAACATACTACTTAATCTTAAGTGGTACTAATAGGAAGCAGGCCTCTTTCATTATTTAACCGAATTTATTCTTTGTGCAGTGATTTAAATAATATTAGGTAATATTTTAAATGAATAATGTAAACGTTAATGTTAGCTCTTAATTGTGTGAATCCAGAAAATTTAATTGTTTGGCAATATCGACTTCTTCTTCAATACTATCAATTTGTTCAGGATTTGAGGCTGATTCTTCTTGGGTTTCTATGGTGAAAAAATGGACACGGATTTTTCCAGACGCCATTCAAAGTTTTTTGTTAAAATTTCAAATGTGAAAGCTCATCATTTAGTCTCATAGCTTCATTCTTCATTAAAATGTGCAAATGATCGCCTTGTGTAGTAAGCTTTAAATATTATAATTATTTTAATGGCAAAAATGTAACTTCCACCCGTGGGTCGAAATTAATGAAATGAGAAACCGCGTATCTCCGAATTCGCGTAAAACGGGGTAGCGTAGGTCGAGGTATGACTGTATTAATAAAATAAAATCGTGGAGTGATTTATATGACATTAGGTAATACTTAATAAACTAAAATTATTATGGAAAGATTCGTGCAACGGTAATAGTCATGCTAACGCTACTCGCAAGATGACAGAGGGGTATCACGCGGGGGAACGGTACTATGTTTCGTTTTGAGCCAGGTGCCATCTTAGCTCGCACGATTTATAGTTTATATAAATGTTTAAGTAGAAAAATAAAAACATAAGTCTGGTCAAAATAGGTCCAGTATTACCAGAGATTAGCCGGAGCAAACTGACATACAGACAGATTATTTTTTTTGTAATGGATTAGTGAAGACAGAGTGTCACCACCCCTATTCATCCCGTGGGTGTCGTAAGAGCCGACTAAAGGTCAACGCACACTATACAAGCACGGCAACGGCACAGCTCCAACCCAGCGATTAGCTTGTCATTTGAATTTGACCCTTAAATCGTATGTCGTATAATATGTTTCATAACATCAGTATAAAGAGGTTGGCGGTTGGCGTGCGTACGGCGAGCTTGCACCTCGCGGGCTGCTTAACGCGCTGGCAGCTGACGATACCCAAAGTTCAATACAGAGCCGTGCCGCAGCTGTGCCGTTACCGTACCGTTACAGTGTGCTATGACCTTTAGGGTGCAAACTTTCAGAACAACAGCACTGCAAAGAGCTGCGGATATATTTAAACAGTATATCATGCCGTCTGGCCAACCGTATTAAAATAGGCCAAATGCTCCTTTCTAAGGAGAAGCCTATGTCCAGCTGTGGAGTATACTTGTTCTTCCTAGCCTTATTCCCAATATTATTTGGGGCCGGCTACTAGATCAAAGAAGCGACTGGCTTCGGACCTCAGCAACCCTGTGAGCGAACAGAATTTGAAGCTTGAACTAGTTGTCAGTATATTTGAGGATACTAACTTCCCAGTAACGATTGTCATAGATGTTCATGACAACGGGGACTGGCGGCTTCGCGGCTTAGCGTGCTCTCCGAGGCACGGGCGTGGAACACCGCCGTTTCCACACTCTGGGCTGTTATTACCCAATTGAAGGAAAACCCAACAATACAAGCCTTTTTTAGAAAAAAATCGATTTAACTACCCTTTTTGCTAACTAAAAAGCCCATCCTTCTACAAACTTAATACTTGAATCTTTCATAACATGCTTCCTAACTTTATAACCATACAGCGATTATGTATAAATTATAATGCAATTGCAAAGAGATCTCGCCTCTATGACAGCCCTTTGAGGGAGAAACACCCGCCACCGACCATCAATACCCCGTCACCATGACACACTTAGATGTATGTGAATATGAGACTTCTCGAAAGCAAAGTAAAAGGCCCTGGCTTTCAATTGTCTGTATCATGGAGAGTGTTCTAACGAACTTTTCCTACTGGTCCTATCTTCTCTATTCCTCTATCCGACAACACGTGCTGGCCTTGGAAGTCACCGTTTTTGAATGGCCGAAATACGCTCTCGAATTAAATGGTTCGGCTCTTAATTCTCATGCCGTGCTCTTAATACCTAGAATTTACTACCACGTATTTCCCTGCCACTTTGATCCCGGGTCCTTTAAGCGGGGTGTAAATAAGCATCTCACTATGTGTGGGTCATCGTGCTGCATGGTCCACATCCACAATTAGGATGGTGACCACCACTCTAGGATTGAACTTATGCTTTCCACCAGGCAGAGAGTGATTTAGGATTTTAATTATTTCATTGATAGATGACGGAAAACCATTCCTAATTTTGTTGTATCACCATCCGTTTTAATAAATTTGTTTGATTTCAGTGTAATATCATAAACAATGGAGAACGCAGAGGTGGAACAGAACACCAGCCCTGAGGAGAATAACAGTCAGCTCAACAGAAACAGGGTAAGATTCCAACTACATCATTTGAAATACTCTTAGTTCTTTGACATGATGAGAAGATACATAGACAAGCTGAGTAAAATTGGTAACGTACTCATCCTCAGAGGCAAAAGTATTGACGTTGGCTAGCAGATCAAGTATTGTACTTTATTGTGAGGGTTTTCACTGGTAATTTGGAGGTAGCGAATAACCCTTCTTCAAAGTAAAAGCCTAATAGCATATGTCGCTGGGGAATTTACAAAACATATATATGAAATGGACACAAAGATCAAATGTGTTTATGTGTGTGTGAAGTTTTATTTCTTTATTGTTTTAATTGTTACGTCTGAGTGTCTCAGGTTCGGTACTCTGGTCGTCTCAAACTCCGCACCTCGAAGAGCATTTAAAGCAGTCAGTCTTACGTGACTGTCTGTCATTAGCCAATGAAACAAGAGAATAGAATAGAAAACTAAAAACGTTTGCAACTTGTCTAGGGGGGATGATCTCTTCTGTGTCGTGACGAGCAGTGATAGAGATCCCATTGCATCCCACTGTTCCCTGACCTATTTGCGCATACAATATGCAGTAGTTTGCTAGCCTCCGATGAGACTAGCCGCCGTGACCCAAAACTGACTCAGAGTATATCATCGTATGCATGTAAGGTAGATTGAGATTGATGACTGCCTCGGTGGCGCAGTGGTAGTGTATGCGACTCCTGTGCTTGAGAACATGTTTTTTTTTCTCAGAGCTTCAAATCGAAACAGCTAGTCCGAAGCCAGGCGATACGAGAAACTGCTTCCCCACCTCACGCAGTCTCCCCTTCGCCACAGAACCCCTCCACCGTAGGGGGTGAAACTAATAGTGAAGACTCTAGTCATAGATGTAGTGACGAGTTGAAGAAGAAATTGCCAGTTGAGATTCAGGTAATTTTGGTCAATTGTGCCTTTCCAGAATATCGAACTGATATTCCTTGATACACTATTTACATACAGACGTCGAAAAATTCCCTCGCAGCATCACTTATTGGTAGCTTCCCAAAAGACTTGAATCATCTGATACCCTGGGTCTGATGGAATAATATCAGGAATAATTTTGACTCCTAATGCCAGCTATTTTGAATATAATAGACAATGCTTTCGGCTCTAAGGGACTTTGAAAAATATTTGGTGAAAAAGGGGGCGTTCAGTATTAGACTGAGTTGTTGGTCCAAGAGGTCTCGGGTTCAATTGGACCGAAATTGTTTTTGGAGTTTTCTTACAAGAAATTCTTATAATAGCCCGGAGTATTGAAGTTTGACGATTTTTCACGTTTGTGTCTCATAGAGTAGTTATGCGTCGGTCCTGGTTGCCATGAACATCTATGGTAATTGTTATTGAGAAGTCAGGGACTGACAACTAGTTCGCCCTCAGAGTTGCGGAGTAACCAATGCCCGTCACTGAATGCTAGGAAGAAAAAAAAATGAATTTGACAAACACGTTTTTAGGTGACAATATCTATACAAGGTTTCTAATCATAAAACACATGATCCTTCAACAGATAACCTCTGGCGGTTGGGACGAGACACACTGCGAGCAACGTCACAGAGCTCGTCGCTGGATGTCTGACACATCACGAGATCTGCTCTCGAACAATCCACGTGTGGCTTGTGTCTGCGGAGCTTGTGCTTGTCCCAATTGCAGGTTAGTAGACGTCTGCAGACGCAGAGCAGGCCTGGGATGACAGATGAGGCCGTCTGTCACCCTAGCAGAAGCAAGCCGGGGTAGAGGACGAGCCCGCCCTTTTGGGCAGGAGGGAATAGTAGGGTTTCCACTTTTACAAACTGTAGATGGTCCGAGGTGTGTCGGGATTCCATGGATTTCCTTTCGAGAGTACACCTGGTTCCTCGGCTTCTAGTACCCGAGACGGCGTGTGTCAGTGCTTAGTCAGTGCGAGTCCAACATAACCACCAGTTGATGACTGCTGGTATATTGCACGTGGGAAAAAAGGTCAGTAGACGTGTCTTTGATGCAGTCTACTTCGATCAGTCAACGTGGCTACACTATGGTGGCCTAGTGGGATACAACTGTAGCATCTTAGGGCCTCCGGTCTCACACTCATCAATAAAATACGACAACATGAATGCTGCCATTTTTAGGTTGATATTCTGTGTGAGGATAGTGTCGCTCTGGGTTCCAGGGACTTCCTTTCCTGGTTCCTCGGGTCATAGTACCCGAGACAGCGTGAGGTTTTAGTCGGTTCGAGTCCGACAAAGACACCAACTGGTTCCGCTTGAAAAAAAAGGGTAGCGCCGCCCCGGCGGAGGGCCTATCCTCGCTGAAGCATGGTGACCATGGCCGCCTGATCAGATGTTTCTGCATCATATTGCAGAATGATTGGGCCTCCGGTCTTACACTCACCAACGAAATACGACAGCAAGAATGCTGTCATTATTAGGATGTGTTCTTCTTAATGAGGGTAGTGTCGCGGGTGTCGTAAAAGGCGACTAAGGGATAAACTACGCAAGACAACATCAATGCAAAGAGAAGGAAAACTTGAAACTAACTCTATACCAACCCGTCTGGCCAGCGTGGTATAGTAGGCCAATACCTCCTTTTCAAGGAGAGGCTTATGTCCAGTAGTGGACTGTAAAAGGCTGTTGATGATGATGATGATGATGACTGCCCCGGTCGAGCCGGCTCATTCGTGCTTAATAAGCATGGCTCTACTACCTCTTCTTTCCATCATCCATGCTACAGTACAGTCACTTGGTAGGCTTTAATATAAAAAAAACCGTTATAATCTTTTTGGATTGGATATTTTGTATTAATATTTGCGTTTGTTACAGAGGTCGTCGACGTCGCCACGCGTGTCCCACGAAACAAGACTCTGGGATCGTGTGCAATGACGACTGTCCGGACTGCTCTGATATTGAGACAGGTGAATTGTTTAGTTTTAACTAGCTTTTACCTGCGGTTCCGCTCGCCTGTGTATTGGTTATCACGACACAACATCATTCTATTTTATTCTCTGAGATCCAATCTTTCTGTACCGAACTTTATCCAAATTGGTTCTGTTGAGATAAATATAAAATTATTATTGTTATCAATAAAATTATCTCAATAAATATTTTAATATTTCGTACATCTGAGACACAACGCCATCTAGTCCCAAACTAAACAGAGCTTTTATTATGGGCACTAAACAACTGATATAAATACATAAACATACATTTTTTTTTTGGAAATACAAGAGAAAACACCTAAATTCTGAACAAATATTTGTAGATCACACAAACATTTAGTCCTACCCGGAAATTGAACCCAAAACCTTAAGCACAGCTTAAGCTTAAGTACCTACTGT
The DNA here is from genome assembly GCA_932526445.1 of Phragmatobia fuliginosa. Lineage (NCBI taxonomy): Eukaryota > Metazoa > Arthropoda > Insecta > Lepidoptera > Erebidae > Phragmatobia > Phragmatobia fuliginosa. The sequence goes on along the minus strand of OW052082.1, from coordinate 1,729,006 downwards.
GCCACCGAGGCAGTAGACCAAAAGCTCCTTTCTAAGGAGTGGCCTATGTCCAGCAGTGGACTGTTAAAGGCTGTTGATGACTATGATGAAGTAATCAATTTCATTCAGTACAAATATTAAAATTTACTAACTTAAAACTATAATAATTTAAAACCGGAAGAATGATGTAGAAACATCTCACGGCATAGCGGCCTGGCTATGGTATGGGTCGTGCTGCATTGCTTACTCTCACAATAAGGATGGTGACCCCTACTCCTGGATTCTACTCATGCTTTCCATCAGGCAGAGTAGAGTCACTTTGGTAGGATTAAATAAATAAATAATAATGTGTATCGTTATTTACAGCGGGACCGAATAACGATATTGTAAAGAAATCCTGCAGTCTTGATGTAGACGACCAAATGTCTTATTGTAGGTGAGTTATCTTATATTGTCATTACGTCATATTTAACCGACGACGATTAAAGAGAGGGTTTTTGATGAGGTTGTGTAGTGTATGTGTCACTCAGTCATTCATTCACTCGGGCCCACTCGCTATCGTCGTTAACAGTCGACTAAACTGTATAATGATCGCACGTGAACTGAAGATACCATATTGCCTGCTTCGCATTCATTCAGAGATAGTACAGTGAGCGACTGAATGAAAAATAAAAAAAAATGTTTATTAGACACAAAACAAGAATACATTCACAGAGCTTACATAAATTTTAGACACTATACATTCTTTTTTCGTTTTAGGTACTGAGGCTGTTTACCAAACTAGGCAGAGCCTGTATTTTGGTTGACAGTGTTCAGTCGTGGATTAAATAGTCACAGGTTTTCAAACAGTCGTGAATGTTGGTGCGGAGCCAATCAAATTACATTTTTTAAATTATCTCCTAAAAGTATTGTTGCCAACTATTTATATAGTGTAGTAATCATGCACACTATTGTACAGTACACATCCTATAAGATTGTATTGTGAGTGTTGTGTCTGGAGAGGAATGTATGTTTAGTGAGAGTGAGTGAGGGAGGATAAGTGTGTAGTCATGAGAACGAGAATGAAGTGAATGAATTGTGGAAGTGAAAACTTTTATGGGCAGGTTTGAATGTGAAATATTAATTTTGGGTTCTGTGGGTAGACCGCTTTTCCGAGAGACCTTTTACACAATATTCGGGGAATATGGTACATAACGCCAATAAAATTAAAAGATTTGAATGAGTAGTAAACTCATGAAGGTCGTCATCGACCTGGTCACGATAAAGTAGATGTAAATATTACATACTGGTTACATAACCTACAAATACTTCAAGATTAAATTTGCCTTAGTCACGGTCTATTAGAAATCAGTTATTAAACACCTATTTAATTACTACTTACTCAATTAAGTTGATGTTGGGAAGTCATATACCTATATGCCAATCGACATGAAAACTTCTATATCGCGATTCAGAATTAGTAGTAACTCCGTAGTGATTTACTTCGTAGTTTGCTGCGTCTGCAATAGGTGGCGCTGTAATATATTCCTGTATGTGGATATCACCACACTTTGTAACATTTTTTTCTGTTACATTACACCAGTTCAATATCAAAACCTTATTTTTTTCAAACACCTTGTAATACTTGTTTTTTTTTTATTGTTCCAGATGTCCAGATCGCAAAGAGAGACCAAAGAATACGATGTTAAGTAGAAATGACTCAGGTGATTATCAAAAATGTATGTTGAGAAATTTTATTTTTTATTTTGCTTTTATTAGTTATTATTTGTGCTTGTTACAATAGTCTAGTGGTTTTTGTATGCGATTGCCGATCAAGGTCTCGGGTTCGAATCCCGGGTCCAACCAAAATAGTGTTATTGAGTTTTTTTTATTACATACTTAATAAGAGCCTGGAGTTTCAAAATTTGGGGTCTTAACATCCGTATCTTATACAGCACGTTAAGCCATCGGTCCTGCGCCTGATCTTCTCCCGGTCATGTCGGAAAGTCGTCCCATCGGATTGTGGGAGTGAGAGAACAGAAAGTGCACCTGTGATTGCAAGCACACTTGTGCACCATAATATCTTATGTGTAGTTGGCTGGTCTCTGCGATGAGACCGACAGACTGCACGGTTGGCCTACTGGTTTAAGTGGTCACCACGTCATTTTCTTCTCAAGGGTTGTTGGTTCAAATCCCAAGTGGCACAACACTTTTTTGTGATTGGCAAATGGTTATTCCGAGTCTGGGTGTTCTTTGTGTTCGTTTCTTGTATGTTTGTAAAGATCCCCGATACCTTTATACCTTCACAATAATAACGGCTGGTAACAGTACGGGGCTTAACTCTTAAAATATAAAATCTGCAGCGATTTTTTCGAATACTTTCCCAAATTAAAAAAAAATACACGATCCTTTTTTTTCTGTTTTTTTTTCCAGACGAAAGAAACGAACCAACCGGCCCAGAGCTGGTGGCGTTTTTAAAAGATACCCTTAACAAGAACCCACGCGACAGGATGGCGTTACTGAGGATTGAGAAAGAATTGCATTCTCTTGTCAATGATACCGGGTAAGTCTGTATTATCAACAGCCTTTAACAGTCCACTGCTGGACATAGGCCTCTCCTTTAAAAGGAGGTGTTGTCCTACTATACCACGCTGTCCGGACGGGTTGGTATAGGGTTGGATTCAAGTTTTTCTTCTGTTTGTATTGACGTTGTCTTGCGTAGTTTATCCCTTAGTCGCCTTTTACGACACCCGCGGGATGAATAGGGGTGGTGACACTCTGTATTCTTAATCCGTCACCACACGGACAAGTCTGTATGTATGACGTCATTTAGCAAAACTTACTACAGTGCCATCTATTGAAGATCAGGCGAACTACGCAGGAAGTATTGATGCTACATCGCGCAATGAAAGTTCTCATACTGTATATTTTGCAACTTTATGTGATGGATAATTAAAAAATGCCTAAAATCAACTAAAACGAATCTATATATATATTATTTATTTCTATATAAATAAACAACATTGAATTATCTGTATAGCTTTTTACTAAAAGCTTATGAAAGTTTATACAGTATTTCCAATATGCAAAAAAAAATCAACTTAAAATTTTTGTTTGTCTGTTTGTTCCGAGTAATCTCTGGAATGGCTGGACCGATTTTGACAGGACTCACTGACTTAAAAGTGATGACATAAGAAGTAACTTAGGCTATTTTTTGAGAGTAGCGGAGTAGAGCTAGCTACTCCGCAACGTTACTCGCTAATTACATTACAACAAAACCGCGAAACTCAGCTAGTGAATTAATAAGAATACAATAAATTTTAACTACTTTTCAGGAGGTGCATAGTTCGATTCCCGGTGATGACATCATACGGCCGGATGCTGGTTCACCGTTGCGCATCTCTGTTCCAGCTGTCTCATCACCTCGACCAGGCGAATAAAACTTGTGTACTGGTGTCTAAAAGTGGTGAGTTCCTCATGATAATCATCATCTTCCTAGCCTTTATTCCCAATATTATTTGGGGTCGGCTACTAGTTCAACCGGTTTTACCTGAATATCAGTTTTTCCACGGAGCGACTGGCATTGGACCTCCACAACCCTAAGGGAGAACTGAAATTCGATGGTTGAAATAGTTGTCAGTATATTTGAGGGCTCTGACTTCCCAATAACGATTGCCATAGATGTTCATGACTAACGGGACCGACGGCTTAACATGCTCTCGGAGACGCGGGCGTGTAACACCGCCATTTTACATACTCCGGGTTGCTATCAAAAATTTCTTTGGAAACAAAATTTAATTATATTATATTATATATTATAGATATTAATATTTAACCATATATAGCTTTTGCTCGCGGCTCCGCCTGTGTGTATGTCAGTTATCGCGGTAAAGAGTAAGTAGCCTATATTCTAACTCCAAGTATCTCCATGCCAAATGTCATTGAAATCAGTGCAGCGGTTTAACCGTGAAATTAACTGAATTATTATTATGCACAGAATACTTAATAGTACTAGTACCGAAGACTCGCACCGATAAGTAGTTTAAAGAAATAGGGACCCTTGGTGTCATATAATTAAGTTCAATTCAGTTTTCACAGCGCCGAATCCCCTACGATTATATTTACTTACAATTGCGTCTCTTTCTATTGTGTAACTCTTATCTGTTCTGACGATATTAGGGTTGTCTCCTCCTAAAAATAATTTTAATCTTTATTAACTACTTTTTTGTAGTATTTTACTTAAGTGAACAAATTACTTTCCAAATAAACAAGGTAGTTGATAGTAGTACTTTAATTATTATATAAATAATAAAACTTTCGTTTTCGAAACCCCCACGGAAACTGAGACAGGCCTGATATTACTCAAAGGTATTGAATCAGCGCCTTACCATAATTACTGTAGGTACTTTTACTACCTACATACGTACAACGCGAACATTAGTTCCTACCTAACACCTAAAATATTTTATTCAGACATTTGTAACAGAACAATATCTTTTACATAGATTAGAAAATCGAGGTTTGTGATTAGAAGTCATTGTGGATATCGAAAAGTATAAAACATTTCAATAATGCGCGAGAGCGAAGCGGCGACGAAAGTGACGCGTATCGTGCGTCAGCGACAACCCACCGTCATGCCTGCCCGGGCAGGCACGCGGCCGACTATACCTAAACTGCGAAGTGACACCCCCCCCCCCCCTGATAATAGTATAGGGTTCGTTGTAGAGGGGTTAACAATTTAAGATTGTATGTATTTGTTGTTTATAATTTTATAAAAAAAAGCTATAGACCGCCCTTATCATCTAGGGGTATAAAAAATAGCCTACAACTTATTTTCAGAGTTGACCATAATACACAAAAAAAGGTTATAAAAATCGATCAGTCCGTTTCGGAGGATTTCGATAACAAACACTGTGACACGAGATTTTGATGTATATTGTTATAGGCACATGCGGAGGCCGTATACCCTGCACCAGCTTCAAGGAGTGGTGCACGGCCACCTTCCCTCCCAGCCCTCAGCGTCACCAGTCCGATGTACAGCATACCAAGTAAGATTCTTCTATTCATCAACAACCCGTACCTCGGCTGCTTTGTTGGTCTAGTGGTTAGCGTATGCGGCTGCTGATCAAGAGGTCTCGGGTTCGATTCCCTGGGTCAAAATATTTATTTATTATTTATGCCGTCCCACTTCTGGGCTCGGCTCTCTTCTCAGAAGAGGGTTATGGCCAAACGTGGGGAGCCGATATCCTATGATTACAACCGGGACCAAATGCTTAAAGTGACCTCCGAGTCACGAAGACGTTTATAGTATCATGCTACTAATGGTCACCCATCCAGGTACTGACCGCGCCATGGTTGCTTACCTTCATGAATGTTTTCACTAGAGCAACTTGTCTGTGAACACTACTAGATCCTATTATAATAGTATTTTTTTATATTTGGATTCTCCTCTTTCAGTAAACAATAAGGGAAAATATCATTACTTGTTCGATCCTATAAATGAATGGTTTGACTGCTTTGTTGATTTAGTGGCTAGCGTTTGCGGCTGCTGATCAAGAGGTCTCGAGTTCGATTCCCGTGTCGGACCAAATGTTTGTATGATCTGCAATCTGGTTTCGGAGAAAAAAAAAATATTTAGTTACATCAATTGTCTAGTACCCATATTACAAGCTCTGCTTAGTTTAGGACTAGATGGCGTTGAGTGTAAGATGTCCGAAATATTTATTATTTGAAGATCTTGATGAATGATAAAATATGTCTTATGTTCAGGTCTATTCTGAAACGTGATACGAACTCTTTGGACGAGACCGGCGCTGGCTCCCTTGCTTCGAACAGAAGCAAGTCTTTGGAACAGCGGGAGAAGGAATACGAGAGAGTTAGAAGGAGAATCTTTAGTTCTGTAAGTACATTCAACATTGGTGTTTAAGAATATTTGTCTAATAGCTTGCGTTCGGTCACCTCGTTCTTAATGCCTCGATGACGCAGTGGTTGGCGTATGCGGCTGCTGATCAAGAGGTCTCGGGTTCGATTCCTGGGTTCTCGACCAAATGTTTGTATGATCTGCAAATATTTGTTTTGGCTATTTTCTATATATATAATTTGTATGTATTTTAATATAATATAACAACTACTTTTTATTTATTTTATTTATAACAACTACAACAAGCTCTGCTTAATTTGAAGCTAAATAGCGTTGTGTCAGATGTCTTAAATATTTCAATAAGTTAAAAAAAAAACCACCTTCTCGCTTCCTCTACACGACAATACTTTGTGGCGTTGGAAGTCACCGTTTTAGAGTGGCTGTTGCTTTCGAACTAAACGGTTTGGCTCTTCCTTCCTGTGCCGAACAGTTAAAACCCAGAACTCTCTACCAGCTCATGTATTTCCTTTCCACTACGATCCCGGGTCTAAAGGACCCGTGATAAAACGTCTCTCTAGGCCGCTCTCTAGGTAACCTTTGTCCACGTCTGCAGTGAGGATAGTGAGGGCTATAGAGTAGAAGAGAGATTGATGTATTACAAACCTAACGCTTAGGCCGATCGTGTCTCTTTATTACTTGTTCCGTGCATTCGCGTGTGTTCTCTCAGGCGGAATGTGACAATAAAGGCCGCTGCATATGTGACGGGTTTTTACACGGACGGGACGGGACGGGAAGTTTTACAAACATCGTTTCATACAAAATGTATAAGGAAATGCTACTTCAGGGTGACACGGACGGGACGGGAACGTGGCACGCATGGACGAGCATTTTTTTCATTACAAGAATTGAATTAAAGCCAATTCTTGTAATGAAAAATCCATCTTTCCTTGTTCACAACACTAGCACGTTAGATCCGAGTCACAGTCACGGTGCGTATGCATTTACATCACGTCCCCGTTTATAAGGAGGCAACCACGTTCCCGTCTCGTCCACGTCTCGTCCGAGGTAATATCCCGTCACGTATGCAGCGGCCTTTAGTCATTGCCTTTTCGTGCGTGCAGCCGAGATCGATTTATAAGATGTTATCACTTCAAAAAATGGTATTTAAAATCTTCATGCTCTAGAAGTTGTTCAGATTCTAAATGCTGTTTGTGTTTCAGCAAGAGGAGGCTCAGTGGCCGTGGCTGACGTCAGGTCCTGTCAAGCTTCTAACACCCGAAGGTGGAGGACGGAACAAACTCTTGAAGGTGGGTATTTATTAGTTACTGGTTTTTTTCTTTTTAAATATTAATAAAATACAGGTATAAGTATCAAATAATTTTATTATAGAATGCGAAAATTTGCAGAAAAAATAAATACACTTGATATATTATTACACCTCCCCCCTCTCCCTCTCCCTTGTGATATTTCGTGATTTTTTGTGAAACCTTCCCCCCACCCTTGAGCCTCAAGTGATTAACGGACAGCCTCGAACTGACAGGCCTATGTCCAGCAGTGGGCTGTTAAAGGCTCTTGAAGAAAATGATATATTGAACAGATGCAAAAACTAAGTATATAAAAGATGCACCAACATTTCAGGTCCAATCTCTAGAGGGTAACGGAGGCCCGGCATCGAACAGCAACTGGCGAGGTCGAGGAGCTGTCTCCAAGAGCCACAGCTTCGGGGGGTACACGGGAGCTGAACCTCCTCAACAGCCGCGCCTGCTGAGCAGACAAGGTCACTATTATTTTTCCTTTACTGGTCTACTTACATTTTTTTATATGGAAGCTTACTAAAGTGACTTCTTTTCCTGATGGAAAGCATGAGCAGAATCCTAGGGTGGTGGTGACCATCCTCATTGCAAGTGCAAGCAATACAGCATGGTGACCCACACTATGGCGACTTATTGACATACTTCTGCATCTTTGGGCCTCCGGTCTTCTGTCAGAGAGTGTCTCTGTGGCGACTTCTACATACAGCGCAAACATAACTTACAACAGCGGCATCTACCGAAGAAACACTGAACCACGGAGGCACTATTCCTGCATCGCGATATATATTTTGTCACGCCTATTAGAATTTACATACTGCCTAACATCAACCGTGGGGCCGTGACCCGCCAAGCACGACCACCTCACCTGGTCGGAGGATCCTCTCTTTGAGATGGAGGAATACCACACCCGTTCCTCCACAGTTCTACTACCTTGATACCTTGACAAATATAGTAATTCCTCATCAACAGGTGACCTGGCGTCGAGCAGCTGGAGACTCTCTCCTTCCAGCTCGGGGTACAAGACCCTTAGTCTACGCAGCACTGACTCGATTACTCCATCTCCTACTGGTATTTTATTTATCCCTTTCCACTTGTCTCTTAGATATACGGATCGTTATGCGTTTAATGAAGCTGACATTTGCAATAATACAAAAATCACAAAGCATAGACAACACATTCATATGTAGATATACCAAGAAGGTTCCAGAGCGAACTATAGAACATACAAATAGACCATCATCATCATCTCATTCCATCATCACATATAACCACAGAATACATAATAGTACCAGTACAGAAGCCTCACTCCGAAAAGTAAATTAAAGTTATAGATACCCTCGGTGTCATAAGATTAAGTTCAATTCAGATCGCACAGCGCCGAATCACTACGATTATATTTACCTACAATTGCGTCTCTTTCTATCGTGTAGCTCTTAACTGCTCTGACGATGTCTGTTCGACCGGCGTGTCTGACCCGACAGGCAGCCGGCCGACTATACCTAAACTGCGGAGTGACACTCCCCTGATATAACGTCCAACTGCTGGTCTTTGGGTCTCCTCTCAGGACAAGGTTAAGGCCATAAGTCCCCACGCTGATCGAGTGCGGGTTGGGGACATGTCATTCTAATATGTTAGGGTCTAAACAAATATTTAAATAATAAATAAATATTTCGGACATCCCACACACAACGCGATCTAATCCCAAACTAAGCAGAGCTGGATACTAAACAACTGATATAAATACATAAACATAATTTTTTTTTGTAAATACATATTACACATAGAAAACATGAAGACTCCGGAACAAATATTTGTAGATCACACAAATATTTAGTCCGACCTGGGAATCAAACCTGATCAGCAGCCACATACGCTAACCACTAGACCAACAAAGCAGTCGAAAAACATGAGTATGATAGTGAATGTAACCCTCAGGTGGAGCCAGCCCAGAGCCGAACCCGAGTGTGGGCCAAGGCGTAGTCCCAGTGGGCGGGCCGGGGCTGGAGGGCGTGGTGTGGGCTGTCACCGACATGGCCGCCGTACCGCCCGGCGCTCTCGTCATACACCCACAGGTACACTTCTTCTTTGTTTGTCATTACAAACGTGCGAACTGAGTCATAAATCATTTTTATCAGACCTCTCGCTCACACTTATAGGCATATCGGATCTCTCGCTCACACTTCTAGTGTTGTGTGTAACAATACAAACAAGGATTTGTAATGTTGTGTGTGTAATGTGTTATGACTCAGTTCGCACGTTTGTAATGACTCAAGTATAGCTGAGACTCGCAGTTGTTTTGTGTGCTCTCGGGTAAAACAGTAGGACTCCGTCTAAAAATAACCAAAGATACTTTAATATTATCAGAATCTGTCAGTGAAAGTTCCGTTGAAATCGGTCCAGTCGTTCCAGAAATACTTTCATCTGCATTTATTGTAAAGTTATAAATTAAGAATTATCTATGATCCATTAAAATATCTATTATAATATTAATATACAACTTCACAGAGAAGTCTTTCAAATTCTTACCCTGTAATATGGATTTTATTTATTTATTTTATACTAGCTTTCGCCCGCGGCTCCGCCTGCGTGTATCTCGATTATTGCAGTAAATAGTAGCCTATGTGTTATTCTGATATATAAGCTATATTAATGTAAAGATTTATCCAAATCCGTTCAGTAGTTTTTGTGTGAAAGAGCAACATACACCCATACATACTCACAAACTTTCGCGTTTATAATATTAGTAAGGATATAAAACCTTGCTCTTGAATCACTATAATATCTAAAACTGAAAACTGCGTTAAAATCGGTTGAATAGTTTAAAAGATCTAAGCGGGAAGACGGAAAGCGACTTTATTCTTCATCGTGTCAAGATATTGTCAAACCATAACATTATTTGTTTCTATTCCAGACTGGACGACCCTTAACCAACCCTGACGGCAGTGTATACCACTTCGACCCAGCCAACCCTCCTGTGCTGTACGACCCTGGGATTGCTCCCGCACAGAATGAACAACAGATGGTAATTGTAGTATATCCTTCTATATTGTCGACTCAAGACGCACACGCCCACTCGCTATCGTCGCTAACAATCGACTGTGGAGATGACATAATGCTTCCTTCTCATTCATTCATAGTGAACGAGTGAATGAATAACTTAGTGACACATACACTACAGTAATAATAATCTATTGCTCCAAGTGTTGTGGATTCAAATCCCCATGGGTTTTACCTAAATATCAGTTTTTCCACCGACTGGCGTTGAACCTCCGCAACCCTGAGGAAAAACTGAAAATCAAAGATTGAATTAGATTGCAGTATATTTGAGGGCACTGACTTCCCAATAACGATCGCCATAGATGTTCATGACAACCGGGACCGACGGCTTACCGTGCTCTTTGAGGCACTAGACCAACGTATTGTATAATTTTAATATGCATTAAGTGAAAAGTTTTTAATTTGAAATTACAAACATACTTAAATTGTATCTACTTATAGATAATCTACTTCCAACATAGAACAAATGATAATATTTATAATACAATCATTTGTCTTGGTTGAGAATCGAACCACGATCTCCGGCTTGCCAGTTGGGCTCGCTAACCACTATACCACAAGCTATAAAAAATAAATAAATATTTCGGACATCTTACACACAACGTCATCTGGTCCCAAATTAAGCAGAGCTTATATTAAGGGTACTAGACAACTGATATAAATACATAAACATACTTTCTTTTGTAAACACATACATATTATACATAGAAAAACACCCAGACTCCGAAACAAATATTTGTGGATTACACAAATATTTAGTCCGACCCGGGAATCGAACCCGAGACCTCTTGATTAGCAGCCGCATACGCTTACCACTAGACCAACAAGGCAGTCAGTCAATAATACATTTTGTTACAGCAATTAGATCAAAACAATGAGAAGCGACGAGGCCGACTGGAGAAGCAACATTCGTTCATGGACCATGGTCAGTGTACACTCTCACTTATATATTTTACATACTGATCACGTGATGGTAAGCGACTACCCGCGTCCTTTGATATTTAAACCTCACGAGTTGTCATTAAGTGGCACTGGGATGGCCATATTACCCTTAGAACTGATGACCGTTGGGGTAGAAGAGTTCTGGAGTGGAGACCGCGTCGCGGCAAACGTATTATAGGTGGAGTGACGACTTGCGTGAGATTGCTGACAGGAGCTGGATGCGAGAAGTCCAAAATCGATCAGAATGGTGTGCAATTGGAGAGGCCTATGCCCAGCAGTGGACTACGATAGGTTTATGATGATGAGTGCTGACATTTTAGGGTGGTCTGAATTTGGCAATGGCATTACCGCTCATAAAGTCCCTCTACCAAGTATGAGTGGGAGGGAGAGAGTTTGGGTCTCTGGTGTCCTCACTTACCCTCTAAAGTTGTGGTACTCCGGTTAAATTGATTCTTTTGTGCCAAAGTGTGGAAACATTTCAATAGGACGGTAAAATGCGGGTCACCATACTAAATTGTCTGCAATCAGACTGAGTATGGCGACCTTCTTCTTCCTAGCCTTATTCCCAGTATTATTTGGGGTCGGCTGCTAGTTCAACGGCAGGTTTTACCTGAATATCAGTTTTTCCACGGAGCGACTGGCATCGGACCTCTGCAACCCTAAGGGAGAACTCAAATTCGTAGGTTGAATTAGTTTTCAGTAATTTTGAGGGCACTGACTTCCCAATAACGATTGCCATAGATATTCATGACAACCGGGACCGACGGCTTTACGTGCTCTCCGAAGCACAGGCGTGAATCACCGCCAAACTTCCAAACTCCGAGCTGCTATTAGGAATTTCGTAAGAAAAACCCAAAAACACTTTTTGGCCCGACCCAGGATTTGAACCCGAGACCTCTTGATTAGCAGTCACATTAGCTATCCACTAGACCAACGACTCTTAAATTCTATTCATGCTTTCCATCAGGCAGAGTATTGACTTTGGCGGGCTCAAAAAAAATACTGTTTTGGACCCCAAAATGCTGACATTGCAAGGTTATGTTGCAGAATGCGAATGCCAGCCAACTGAGGAGTACCGCAACAAGTGTTGCTGCGAATGCAGGAGACATGACGCCTGTCAGCAACAACAGCAACAGCTACAGAAGACATCGGAGAAGGTAAATGGAAAAATAATATGCCTAACTTTTGTATTGTAAAACTGATGGTTGATGCACTAATATTAGAAACTTCTGGGTTGAATTAGAAAAATATTTCCATGTAAGAGAGTTATAAAGGAAGGCCATATTATAAAATAAATAAATATTTTCGGATATCCTATACACAACGCCATCTAGTCACAAGGCGTTGCCCGTAGCCTGATGTTATAGCAATAAATTTGTTTCCTATATAACAGATTATAGCGAGCCAACCTTAAAAGACAGACATAATAATAAATATTTCGGACATCTTACACACAACACCATCTAGTCCCAAACTAAGCAGAACTTGTATTATGGGTACTAAACAACTGATATAAATACACAACGTACTTTTTATATATAAATACATACATATTATACATAGAAAACACCCAGACTCCAAAACAAATATTTGTGGATCACACAAATATTTAGTCCTACCCGGGAATCGAAACGGAGACCTCTTGATCAGCAGACGCATACGCTAACCACCTGTCGTGGACTATTTTATTGAAATTTTCATGAGGAACATATCTTTCATACATTATTTTCACGAATCTTTAGCCATTGACGCAGCGCACGCATTGGAATCTCTGAAAAGTAATATTTTTTGCTCGTTTTTAGAATTATTTTAATCGATATGCCGCTCCTATTGCTCTAAGCGTAATGATATATCACCTATATTATATTCTTCACTGATAAATAGAATGTCTAACAGTACAAAAAAAATCTCATCGAACCAATAGTATCCGAGTTTAGCGCGTTTAAACATCATCAACAGCCTTTAACAGTCCACTGCTGGTCATAGGCCTCTCCTTAGAAAGGAGGTTTTGGCCTACTATACCACGCTGGCCAGACGGGTTAGTAAAGGGTTTGTTTCAAGTTTTCCTTCTCTTGGCAGTAATGTTAGCTGCTTATTTTGTTCCTTTAGTCGCCTCTTACGACACCCATGGAATGAATAGGGGTGGTGACACTTTGTATTCTTAATCCGTCACCACACGGATCAACAAACAAACAAACGAAATCTTCAGCTTTATAACCTTAAGTATAGATTAGTAGATTAGCTTGTCACAATTTTATGAGATAACTAATCAACCGAACATCACAAAATTGTTAACTCTTTGTGAAGTATATAGAAAGCACTTCAGTTCTATATCAGTTTTAAAGCATACTTGCTTAACCTGTTGGTCCAGAGGTTGCGAGTTCCATTTCCAACCACGACAAACATTTACATGCGTTGATTCAAAGTATCTTCCCCAAATAGGCATGCCTGTTACCAAAAATAGAAGATATTTTAATTCACCCCCTATTTCCAGGAAACCAATACACAAACATCCCCAAAACCGACAACACCAATCAACCACTCCCCACAAACCATACAACCAATAGAAGCCGTGGAACCAATACCAATGCAGCAACCGGAACCAGTCAACCAGCAATACGAGACAGTGAATGAACAGAAGACAGAACTCATCGAAACACCCAATCAGCGTTCGTTCGAAAATCAAAGTTTAACCAATCAGAAGCCGTTCGAAGTTCAAAAGAACTTGGAGTTAGCCAATCAGAGGCACGTGAATGATTTGAACAGAATGAAGGAGAGTCAGGATTTACATTACCAGCAGTATCCTCAAGGATACAGGATAGACGAAGTAAGTAAAATCTTCCTAGCTGTTATTATTCCCAATATTAGTTTGGGGTTGGCTACTACTTCAACCGGTTATACCTGAATATCAGTTTTTACACGGAGAGACTGGTTTTGGACTTCCGCAACCCTGAGGGAGAACTGAATTCAAGGTTAAACTATTATAGTTTAAGTGACAGTGGGCTGGCTATATTAGCCGCAGAACTGATGACCGTTGGGGTAGGAGAGTTCTGGAGTGGAGACCGTGTCTCGGTAAACGTAGTCTAGGACGCACACAGGCCAGGTGGAGTGACGACTTGCGTAAGATGGCTGGTAGGAGCTGGATGTGAGAAGCTCAAAATCGATCAGAGTGGTATGCAATGGGAGAGGCCTACGTCCAGCAGTGGACTGCGATACGCTGGTGATGATGATGATATTTTTTATTGGCGACTGCAGAGTGCCGGACCGAGAGTGGCTTTTGGTCTCCTCCCGAAGTCGCTCATCATGCCGCAATGACTGTTGGTCGTTTCGACTGTGCTGATTCGTGCTGACTTTGACTTTGACTTTGGGTGGCAGCAGGTCCTTTCCGGGCACCCAACCTCCAAAAGCAATATTTCAAATCAGACAAACATTTAGTCCACACCGGGAATCGAACCCAAAACCTTATACACAGCAGTCACATACCACTGAGCCACTAAGGCAGTCAGTAAAGGCTCTTGATTACAATGTTACAATAATACTAGCTTAGGCCAGTGGCTCCGCCCGCGTTTATTTCAGTTATCGCGGTAAAAAGTAGCCTTTATCCTTTCTCAGACTCTAAGACTATCTGTGTACCAAATTGCATTTAAATTGGTTCAGTATTTTTGGTATAAAAGCGCGACAGACAGAGTTACTTTCGAATTAATAATCTTATATATTAATATATATGTGGTTGTCTCACAGGTAACGTCCCCACCACAGCAGATGCAGAACCATTATGTTCAGCAAGACGTCTCCATGCACCAGGGGCTACAGAATAAGATGACTCCTATACCCATTCAGGACCCTAATATACGTAAGTTAATTGTTCATGTCCGTGTGGTGACGGATTAAGAATGCAGAGTGTCACCACCCCTATTCATCCCGCGCGTGTCGTTAAAGGCGATTAATTGATAAACTACGCAAGACAACATCAATGCAAAGAGAAGGAAAACTTGAAACCAACCCTATACCAACCCGTCTGGCCAGCGTGGTATAGTAGGACAAAACTTCCTTTCTAAGGAGAGGCACATGTCCAGCAGTGGATTGTTAAAGGCTGTTGATGATATAGATGATGAAATTGTTTATAGCCCTTTAAATCATCAACTACCCATAACGTCCCACTGCTGGGCAAGAGTCTGCTCTCACGAGAGGGTTAAGGTCATAATTCCCCACGCGGGTTGGGGACGGGCAAGTCCACGTTTATGTCCAACTGTGGGCTTTTAAAAGCACAATGATAATTACTATTACAACATGTTTTTATTATTATTGTCCACAGGTCCAATGTCTTTAACCAACATGACAAATATGATGTATCCAGGTGCCGTAGCCCAGGGGTACCCTTATCACGTCAGAGTTGTAAGTACCACATCTGATTGTCATTAGACCCTTAAGTTAGAATCTATAAGAGTCAAGTCATGAACTACGTAACCCTAAAAATGACAGCGTTCATTCGTGTTATCAGCAGCATCTCACTAACCCGCCATTGTTTGGGTCACCACAGGCTGTATTGTCGGTACTCACAATGAGGGTGGTGACCCCCTAACTCTTAGATTCTACTCATGCTTTCCATCAAGCAAGAACTCCTCACTTCGATGGCTAAAATTAAAAAAATACTAGACTATTAACAGTCTTTTTCGTATAATGATAGGATTAAATAAATAAGCCTGTGCTAGCCTAATGTGCTTATCATTGGTATG
The DNA here is from genome assembly GCA_932526445.1 of Phragmatobia fuliginosa. Classification (NCBI taxonomy): domain Eukaryota; kingdom Metazoa; phylum Arthropoda; class Insecta; order Lepidoptera; family Erebidae; genus Phragmatobia; species Phragmatobia fuliginosa. Next base: position 1,713,140 of record OW052082.1, on the reverse strand, counting down.
TTTGTATGTATATGTAGTGTATGTATGTGTACATGTATGGAGATATAAATGCGTCTTCCAAATCATTTTGTTCCATCCTAAGGTTGCCTGGAAGAGATTGCTTTTAGCAATAAGGCCGCCCTTTGTACATTAAATGTAAGTCGGTTCTGTTCTGTTTTGTGAATCTGTAACACGGTGTACAAATAAAGAGTTTTCTATCTATCTATCTATAAACGATATTAGAAACCTACTATACAAGATATACCACGACCACAAGCTATTGTAGGTTAAGTTCAGTCAGTGGACGATGAATGATACGTCACTTATATTCTTAACGCGAATGATCTTTAAATGTCTTCTATATCCAACAGGATGCACCCATGCAGATGTACCAGCAGGTGGTACAACCAGAGGAACACAAGTTGACACCATCACCACACGCCAACGAAGCTACCTTCAGGATTGGTAGGTTTAAAATAAATATAATAATCATCATCATCAACAGCCTTCAACAGTCCACTGCTGGACATAGGCCTCTCCTTTGAAAGGAGGTTTTGGCCTACTATACCTATGCCTGGCCAGACGGGTTGGTAAAGGGTTTGTTTCAAGTTTTCCTTCTCTTGGCAGTGATGTTAGCTGCTTATTTTGTTCCTTTAGTCGCCTCTTACGACTCCCATGGAATGAATAGGGGTGGTGACACTTTGTATTCTTAATCCGTCACCACACGGAATAATAATTAATATTTCGGACATCTAACACACAACATCATCTAGTCCCAAACTAAGCAGAGCTTGTATTATGGGTACTAGACAACTGATATAAATACATAAACATACTTTTTTTTTACATAGAAAATACCTAAACTCCGAAACAAATATTTGTGGGTCACACAGACATTTGGTCCGACCCAGTATCGAACCCGAGAACTCTTGATCAGCAGCCGTATACGCTAACCACTACACCAACGAGACAGACTGCACTCACAATGAGGATCTACCCTTGGGACCCCTACCTTGGGTTCTACTCTTTAAATATAATAGGAAATAACTTCATTGTATAACAATCATAGCCAAGGTGATAAGAAACCATTTCCGAGGGTAAGCAACCACGGCGCGGTCCGTTTCTGGATGGGTGACCGTTGGTGACAATACCATGGGCGGCTCCATGATTGAGTGACAACGTTGTAACTACTATAATAACAACCGGTATCGACTGCTTAACGTGACCTGCAAATCACAGAACCGGTCACCCAACTAGATGCTGACCGCTCTATCGTTGCTTACCCCCGGTGTTTGTATCCAATGTGTTATGAACCCTTATAGCCATACTTTGGGTGACGATGGATTTTGATATATTTTTTAAATTGCAGATCCTTCATACCCATACGCTGCTGTGGACTACTCGGGAGCGGCCTGCGGAGCTTGTGTGGACACCAATTCCATACAGCATCAGCAGAGAAGGTAATTATCTACCACATACTATTTAACTATCGGATGAAATCTGTCACCTCCAGCATTGATCACACCAATGTAGGCTAGTTGCAAGGGATGGTAAGCCGTGGTCATCTTCTGTGAGGACATAATTCTCCAGAGTCCGTGTCTGCAGAGCGGAATGAAGAATGAATAGGGGTGGTGACTGTAGTGTATTTGTCACTCAGTCATTCATTCACTCGCTCACAGACGCACGCGCCCACTTGCTATTGTCGTTAACAGTTGGCCGAACTGTGTCACAACCGCACTTGAGCTGGATATGATATAATGCTTCTTTCTCATTCATTCACAGATAGTACAGTGAGCGTATGAATGAATGAGTGACACGTACACTACAGAGACTCTCCGTATTCTTAATCCCTCATCACTCAGATAGTCTTGTATAAAAATAATTGTTAGTAGAGCCACGTTGATTTCAGCACAGTTGGGCTATTTGACCGGGGCAGTACTATCTTCACACAGAAGACCATCCTAATAATGACAGCACTCTTGCTGACGTATTTCGTTGGTAAGTGTGAGACCGGAAGCCAAATCATTCTCCTGGTCTCTGGAGACCAGGAGAATGATGAAACACCTTACTAAGCCGCCATGATGTATATCACCATGCTGATGTTTTCTCCTACTCCTGGATTCTACTCATGCTTTCCATCAGGCAGAGTAGAGTTACTTTGGTAGGCTTTTTAATAACATATGTATAAAAAGTAAAACATGTGTTGTTTAGTTACAGTGTACCGTACAGTCAAGTGGAAATACCACAAGTTTTGCCCGGCCCCTATCCTGTTGGGAATGTGATATTGCCTCAACCACACCTGCAACCATATCCGGTGAGTAAATAAATAAATATTTCGGACATCTTACACACAACGCCATCTAGTCCCAAACTGAGCAGACTTTGTATTATGGGTACTAAACCACTGATATAAATACATATATTTATATTCTTTATTGTAAACATACATATTATACATAGAAAACACCCAAACTTCCAAGTAAATATTTGTAGGTCATATAAACCTTTGCTCTTACTCAGGAAGTCCCGAGTTCGAATCTGAAATAGTGTTGTAATTAAAAAAGGAAGTACAAAAAATTATAACTGACTAGCTGAAACCCGCGGTTGTAGTAAATTGTAGGCGACGCCACGGCACGAAGATAGTCTAGAAACGTTATCCTGCCTCCTTATATCATTAACTCGCTGCTGATGAATATCCCACCAGAATTGGTCCAGCCGTAACTAAATAATCTTTGGAATGGCTGGACAGACAAATAGACATCGAAGGAACGTATATTATTTGATATGTAGTTAGTGAAGTTTGGCGGTGATTCACGCCCGTGCCTCGGAGAGCACGTAAAGCCGTCGGTCCCGGTCGTCATGAACATCTATGGCAATCGTTATTGGGAAGTCAGTGCCCTCAAATACTGACAACTAGTTCAATCTTCGAATTGCAGTTCTCCCTTAGGGTTGCGGAGGTCCGATGCCAGTCGCTCCGTGGAAAAACTGAAATTCAGGTAAGACCGATTGAACTAGTAGCCGACCCCAAATAAACTTGGGAATAAAGGCTCAGAAGAAGATGTAGTTAGTGAAAAGCTGTAAATTTTAAATTTCAAACAAATAGATCCATTTTGGAAAAATATAATAAAAAAATTGTTTACTTTAGTGACTATTGAGAATATTAGATGATTGGAAACAATCACCGAGGTTAAGCAACGGGGGTGCGGTCAGACTTAGATGGGTGACCGTTTGTGGCATAATATGTTATGAGCGTTACCGTGATTCAGAAGTCAAGTTAAGCAGTCGGTCCTAGTTGTGCCAAGTAAGATGACAGTCGTGATACATAGTTGAAGACCTTCCGGCGGTTTAAAAATATCCAACGGCAAGATTACGTAGCTACAATGTTGTCTTGCCAGTCCCCAACCCGCACTCTGCCTCTTGAGAGGAGACCCGAGCCCATCAGTGGGACGTTATGGGTTGTTGGTGATGCTGAAAGTATATAATTTTCTGTTTCAGTACCAGGAGCCTTTACAATGGGGTGGAGTGGCCCCCACCCCTAAACTGGTGGTCCCAGAGCTGTACCCGACCATGGTGCCATACCCTCAGCCTGCTTACCCTCACTACAACATCGTCTATCCACAGGTAACCACACTTAAATATTTAATAATAATAATATTTAATTTATTAGTCTCTATTGTATACACAATCATCATCATCATCCTCCTCCTTAGAAAGGAGGTTTTGGCCTACTATACCACGTTGGCCAGACGAGTTGGTATAGGGTTGGTTTCAAGTTTTCCTTCTCTTTGCAGTGATGTTGTCTTGCGTAGTTTATCCCTTAGTCGCCTTTTACGACACCCGCGGGATGAATAGGGGTGACACTCTGTATTCTTAATCCGTCACCACTGTGAGTAGACACAAAATAGTACAAAAAAGCAACAAATCAGTTATAAACTATGTATGTACAATAATAGGCGATCTTATAGCTCATGGCGATTACTTCCAGACAACCATAGCACGGGCATAATTAAAACCTAGGGTAGTTTACACACGATCTCCGTCCTCCCTTAGCGCTAGCCTGGGGGTGACAGGTGAAGCCATCTGTCACCCTAGCAGAAGCAGGCCGGGGTGGATGCGCCATGCGCTATTATTATAAAGAGGGTCATTTACAAGTCGTAGGTAGATGGCCCGAGGTACGTCAGGGTTCCAGGGATTTCCATTCTAGGGTTCACCTGGTTCCTGATTGGTACCTGAAACGGTGTGCGGTTCTTGATCAGCAGCCGCATACGTTAACCACTAGACCAACAAAGCAGTCGAAATACATATATACAAACTAATACATAATCATTACTATAGTTCTTTTACCAATCTTCCTTATATCTTTTCAGGTGATACCCCAACCTTATCCAATCTGCCAGCCGATCTACCCAATCATCGATCAGAAACCTCCAGAACGTCGAAACAGCATCCCCCACGCTCGAACCAAGAGGAACAGCTTCTCCGTCTCCTCGAGGAACACTCCTGATAAGGCTGCGTATGAGGAGCAGGCCAGGCAAGCAGAGATAGCCGCCAAGATACAGCAGATTAAATCTCAGGTAATTATAACATTTCAGATAGTAGAACCAGCCCATTGGAAGCCATTGAAGCCTCGGTCTGACACTCACCAAAGTCTTTTAGAAGGTCTTATGTGAGAGGGTAGAACCACCTCTTAATACTGCCTTGTTGGTCTAGTGTTCGGCGTATGCGGCTGCTGATCAAGAGGTCTCGGGTTCAATTCCCGGGTCGGACCAAATATTTTTTGTGTGATTCACAAAAAATATTTGGTCCGACACATTGGTCCATCACAAAAAATGTTTTGGAGTCTGGGTGTTTTCTAGATAAAATATGTATGTATTTAAAAAAAAGTATGTTTATGTATTTATATCAGTTGTTTAGTACCCATAATACAAGCTCTGCATAGTTTGGGACTAGATGATGTTGTGTGTTAGATGTCCAAAAATATTTGTTATTATTTATTTATTTTAAAAGAAAACCGTCTAACAGAATATTAAAAATAACGTATTTTATTTTCCAGATGGCTGAATTGAACGTAAAAGATGGTGGCAACAGGCCGGATCGTGCCGAGAGGAGTGACTGGAAGGAGGGACGGAGGAGGAACAGCGGCAACGGCCTGCTGGGCAACTGTCCCGTCAATAACTTCAATGGGAGAGTCATGGGGTTAGCACTTGTAGTATCCTTCTATATTTTGGGCTCACAGACGCACGCGCCCACTCACTATCGTCGCTAACAGTCGACTGAACTGTGTCATCCCGCACGTGCTCTGGAGATGACATAATGCTTCCTTCTCATTCATTCATAGTGAACGGGTGAATGAATAACTTAGTGACACCTCATTCATTCACTGTGAACGGGTCAATGAATAACTTAGTGACACCTCATTCATACACAGGACAACGGCTAGCAATGAGAAGGAAAACTTGAAACAAAGTCTATACCAACCAGTCTGCTTAACGTAGTATAGTAGATCAAAAATAGAGGCCTAGGTCCAGCAGTGGACTGTTAAAGGCTGTTGAAACAAAGCCTATACCAACCAGCCTACTTAACATAGTATAGTAGACCAAAAAGTAGAGGCCTAGGTCCAGCAGTGGACTGTAAAGGCTATTGATGATGATATGACAGAGTTTGATTGTTTTTATGTTTGTTTGTCCACAGACGTTCGCACGACGAAACTCACTTGACTTCAGCTGCCCGCGCCATCGTTAACTCCATCAGAAGTATGCAAGCTAAAAATAATACATGTGAGTTTGTTTATCATAATTTATGTAGAGGAATGTAGTGTTCCTCCATCACAAAGTGAGGATCCTCCGACCAGGCGAGGTGATCGTGCCTGGCGGGCCACTGCCCAACAGTTGGGATGTTGTAAATATGCTAATCGGCGCGAGAATGTCTCTTTCGCGATTCAGGATTAGTAATTACTCCGTATAGTTCATTCCGTGTTTTTGTTCGTAGTTCAGTGTTTCTTCGCTAGATGGCGCTATCGTATGTTTTCGTCGCGATGTATGTGGAAGTCGCCACATCACTCCCCTCAAAGACCGGAGGTCGATATGATGAGTGGAGCTTGCCAGTGCCAGTACCGTTGGTCTAGTGGATAACGTTGCTTTCACCTAAGGCCGTTGTGGGTTTGAAAAAAATATATTTAGCTCTCCTGAGAGAAGAACCCTCGCAGAAGATATAAATATCATTTTGTATGACGTTTTATGGGTTTTCGTTGAAATCTTTTACTAAGATTTTTAAACATCGGACTGTAGAAGACGCCGTTTCATGATAAATATTTATGTAATAGATGTTATTATTTCAGCTGTGTCTGGGGCTAATTTATCTATATATCTATGTCGATACAAATAAAAAAAATTGAACTGTTTGTGAAAGTATATGCGGTACTTCTGTACGTCAAAAATCATTCTTTTATATCAGTTTGTCTCTGTCTGTTTGTTTGTCTCTGGAACAACTGGACCGATTTTAACAGAATTCACATTGATAGATAGCTGACGATATAAGGAAATCGCGAGACTCAACTAAATAGATAGATAACTCTTTATTTGAACATGAAAGAACAAAATAATTAAATATCGAGTGTACAAAGGGTGGCCTTATTGCCAAAAGCAATGTCTTCCAGGCAACCTTAGGACAGATCAAAATGTTATAGAGAGATAGTAGTAGTTGAATATGCATGTAGCTAGTATAAATATTTAAATATAAAAATTAAACGAAATCTTTTTTATTCTCAGATCAAGACAATCGTCGCGACTACCAACGCTTCGACTACAAAGACCGTCCCCGCCGGCAGGAGCGAGACGACAAGGACAAGCCCAATGCTGGGCAAAGCAGTGGGCATGATAGATATGACGTCAGACCCAGGGGACTCAATGTCCCTCTATATAGGCAGCCGTATTTGTTGAGACAGGTAAATATAGTAATAGAGATTTGGGAGAGTGGAGTAAGTGAGATAACAGATAAGAAGTGGGATGGGAGACTTAAGAGTGTAGTTTATATATTATATATATATAGCCTTCGTGGGGTAAACGAACGGCATGTGTGAGACTCACTAGCAACCGATCTTCCCTCGAAACCTCGCGACGGCCTACCTTGGCAGTCGGGAGGAACACTATGATCGCGTCAGCGGCTTCTGGTGTCCCCCCTGCCGTACCCCAACGTTTCTATTACGTTACCTTTTAAAAGAACTAAAACCCATAGCGACCACATCTTTTTTCTGCATCGCTTAATCAATCGATTGGCAAAGAATTCCTTAGGCATCAAGTCCGCCGATGCATATATTTGTGTATAAAGTAAATAAATAAAATAATATTGATATGTTATTAAGTTTTGATGTGTAATGCAGCTTTATTTTGTTTCTTCAGATGTCTCCAGGTGCCTGGTGCCGTCGTTCACCAGCTCCCTTACACCCTGGTATGTACATACATATTCTATACTACTACTACTAGCCGATGCCCGCGATTCCGCTCGCGTCCGTTTCATCCGTTATTACCTAAGGGTATAAAAAATTGTTAACATCCTGTTCCCAGATCTACTCTGTATGTCTTTCTGTCATCAGCTTGTATCTCATGATCCGTGATAGCTTGGTAGTTGATAATTTTGACATATTATGTATTTCTGTTGTCGTTAAAAAATATAAATCCAAGTTAAGCAACGGTTAACTCGATCAATAATTTGATAGGTATTCACGACCAAAACAATTTATGTAGTACAAGTAAGTTTGTGTCATGTATCGATAGATGGCGTTGTATCATTTGTCTGCATCGCGCAAGTGTTCCCTTTCGCGCAGTAGTATAAGTTACTTTGTGTGTTTTATAAATATATGCTACTTATGCTAGATCAGATTACAGTTGTGATTTCATTTCTCGAACTCTTCTAGTAACTCATTATAGGTCAACCAGGTCATATTTACGCCAGACGTAACAATGGGTGTACAGTCTTTAGTCCATTTGTACGGAACCCTCAATTTCACGAGTCCGACTCGCACTCGACAGGTTTTAATATATTTGTTATTTGTTCACAGTGCTGAACGCACCACGGAGACCACACCCGGATGGAAGGAATCCCCGTCGTTAAACCAACTAACATATATATTTAAATTAAAAACATATGTTGTTTAACAAGAACAATTGTGAATAACATTTGTTTTTAAAAACAACAGCAATATTTGTACATAATTACTTAACGTGCTAGGCGTTGGCGGCAGACATCATTAAATTAAAAAAACCGTTTACCTTTATTTGTTTTTCATCAAAGTAAACTTAAAATAAGCTCTCTCAAATTCACCAATGTGTAACTTACACTTAAAATTACTAAGTGCAGCTTACATATGAAGTGTCTAATGTGCGACTCACAAATAAAAATGACTTAATGTGCGACTTACAAATGTCTAATGTGCGAATTACACTTAAAATTACATTAATAGTGGAAATCAAATATTATTATTTTTCAGTTTTGATTATAAAGCTAATCATAATAATTCATACACATGATAATAACCTGAATACATTTTTTTAGTGATTCTTCATATTTATCATAACTAATTTGAAACAGGGTTGTTGGTTTGTTGCACTTTTTGGTTTGAAATTCTAAACTGGTTTTAATTATTTCAATATCATAAGTATATATTAATCCAGGATGTCAGCTAACTCCGTACCAAAGTTTTATCAAAATTTGTCCAATCATTTGAGTGTGAATAGTAACATACAATATTTAACATTAATGTATGTAAAAAAAAATTGATTTTTACCGATGATTAGATATTTTTTTATAATTTAATAATTGATCCCTCTGCCGCTATAGCCAACTGGATGTTGTGATACACTCGTCAAAGGAATAACAAAACGTTGTCGGAATAGAGATCTCAGTGATTATTAATGAAAACCGGAGCTAGTCATTTTTTTAAACAATCATAGATTAGTGTTTTTAAACGAATATAAAATGAAACATTATTTAGTCACTACGTCACATCCTTTGACTCTAACTAGTGTATGTTAAGTTTAATTTAGTTTGTATTCTGTTATTTTGTTAAATTGTATTTTTTAAATTCAAATTTAAAGCCGCTGTTTCTTTAAGAGAACGTTGTACAAATATGTACGAAATATTTAGCCGTGACGACACATAGTATTGGGCGACTTCCACCTATAGCGTTTGCATGTATTACAGGTCTCAAATTTGATTCCCGAGTTGGACTTTATATTTGTATGATTTGCAAATATTTGTTTCGGTGTTTAGATTCTTTGTGTATGTATGTATTGGTTTACAAGAAAAGGATATATGTATTAATATCATTGTGTAATGCCCATAGTACATTCTCTGCTTGGTTTGGGAATAGATGGCGTTGTGTGTCAGATGTCTCTAGTATTTATTTAACCATGTTACCAGAAGAAAATCTATATAAGGATACAGTGGCTTTAATATATTTATAAAATGCAATTTAATATCAAACCTCTAATAAATTAGTTTTTAAGTTGACTTTTAATATTGGTTTCAAACTATAATGAGATACGTGTATTTCTTAGTAAAAAACATCTTCAATAGAATACAATAACTGTAACGGTGCAATTATCATAATAATATCTGTATTTTAACGATTTTAACCAAAAACCGAAAACAAGCAAAAAAAAAATTTCTAACAATGTATTGCTCTCTGTACCCTTGATATTTTAGAATAGAAACCTCATTGAAATAAAATTTTAAATTTATTAAAAATCTACGTGAAATAAAGTATTTGAAATACAGAGTTTCACCACCCATATTCAATCAACACCACATTACAGTAAAAACATATCTACTGTCGAAAATTACCAGATAAATTAAAATATAAGCGAAAAGGCAATTTCCGTTATTTATTCAAAATTTAGTTGGAAATTCTCCTCGATGTCGACAATTTATTTTCGTAGTATATTACTGATGCCCGTTTTCACCAAACTTCACTTAAACGTCACCTTACTACTCTTGAAATTTAGTGAGCCCCTAAATTTTAAGAGACATCTAAGCACTTGTGCTTCCCCTAAAGTTTAGTGAAAACAGAATTCCCTTTCACCAAACTTTAGAGGACAACTAAAGAGATGTAAGTGGTACTTACCACTAAGGGTTTTAAGATACTTTACTACGAAAATACTCTTAGACATGTGTGAGATTGACAATGTATGACATTTTATTACAAGTATTAGCCTTTAGGATTATTTTTATAATACATGGACATTAATAATAAAAATAAACCTGAGTACGTATTGAAAAAATGAGATTAATGTTTTGGTGAGTCATTCAAATACCTTATGGATAAAGTCTACTTATAATGTGACGAGCTACAAAACAATTACTAGAATGTGAACACATTAAAACATACATTACCTTCCCTTAGATATCTTTTAAAAAACACACACTTAAACCAAAATGTTATATAATAGAAAATAGCAATGTGCTCCACACAAACATTAAAAGTGTCAATGTGCTATTGACAAATACCTTTGTATTTGTCAATAGCACATTGTGTCACACATGCCCTAAAAGTGCAAAAATATGTCATATGATATTTGACCCGGGGCAATAAAGAAATTTACAGCCTATGGAGAAGAGAAAGCATCCTTTGGACACCCCAAATATACTGGAACATTGCTCAGTATTGCAGCATTTTATGTCAACAGCATCTAATAAAATTATGATATTCCACATAGGAACGGAACCGGGGAGGGGGGGCATTACTGTGTAATCAAGACAAGTTTATCACCTACTAGAAATTTACTAACTGAACCCAGCTTGTAAGAGATATTGTACCCCTTTTCTTGTTTTTGTACAGAACTCCACTCCGATACTACCTACTGGTAGCTATGTCGGACTGACATAGGTCTCAGGTGCTAGTGGCGGGGAACCAGGTATACCCTAGAAAGGAAAATCCTAGAACCGCGAGATCTTCTCCTCCTAGATCCGCCCTTCAATCTACAGCCCTTCTCTAAATAATATCATCATAACTTTTTTTCAAGCGCTATACAATTTCCTATATTATCTTTATTCAGTAACTCAAACCTATCAATATGTGAGATTGCTTATATTATATGAATGTCCAGATGTATTGTCGCACTACGAAACAAACGGACAATCATAACTATACTTAGTGCGTGCAAAATGAATGTTTTGTTTGTTACGGAAAAAAAAATCCGAGGCGTTCACAAATTTATTTTTCTATCTAGACATATCAGTGTTATAAGTTTAAAGGACCAGACCTCAATGTTTAAAGATTCTCTTTATAAAACCCTTGCGATGTAATACTCTGTGTTTTCGGTTGAACGCTTTCATACGTTCTTAAAAAATATAAGTAATTCATGTACAACTGGGGTGTAACTTAATATTAAACCCGAAATACCTTGTTACCAATTAATTTGACATGACCGACAGTTGAACTGTCAAAACGGCATTCTCGAATGTCGTTCCCAAAAAATAATAACATGTAGAGTATATAATATTGTTAATAAATAAAGATTTTAGCGTAAATGTGGTGTTTTATTTATCAATTTAAATTTCCTGTAGCAGAAAACTAAATGTCTACATTTTTATCAATCAATTTTACAGATGTAACAGCACTGACAGTTCAACTGTCAAAACGGCATTCTCTAATGCAGTTTGTATATTAATATATAACATGTAGAATAAATATTGTTGTTAATAAATAAAGATTTTAGCGTACATATGTGTTTTATTTCCTCTCCTTTATATTCCTGAAGACTTACTTGTATTTACTGAACTAACTCTTGAAGGATTCAACCAAATGTGTGTATGACCTACAGATATTTGTTTCCGAGTTTGGGTGTTTTCTACATAATTTTAATATGTATGTATTTACAAAAAAAATATTATATTATTCAATCTAACTTTCACAGTCCAAGCTCTGCTTATTTTAGAACTAGTTAGCGTTGAATGTTAAATGTACGAAATATCAAAATGAAATACAGTTTGAATTAAATTGTGGGCTAGGAGGCACGCGGTTAACGGTTCGGCTCTTCCTTCCTGTGTAGTCTAGTCAACAAGTTCAAAAACGTGAAAAATAGAGATAAAGGTCCTAAAAATATGAGCGATGGCTCATTCGATTCGGAATCACCTCTAGAAAAATGTTTTTGAAGGATTTTGGTGCAGGTTAAAAATTGCAATTGTTATTAACAAAATAAGATGAAAAAAAAATGATATTTCGTTTTTTGTTAATAACTCGAAAAATATTAACATTGAAGCAATTTTGAAAAAAGCTCGTTAAAGAGGAGGAAATTTCCAATAAGAAAGTCTTAACTCCCGGAATTCTATCTCCATTATTTATAATTTTAATTAGACGTTGAAAATAGGGCTCCGCGCGGCAGTTACGGCATGCGCGCGCCGCCGCTAAAGAGAGTTCAGCAATAAAAATAATTTTTTTATAACATAAAATGTGATTTTAAAATTTTAAAAAAATTCTAGTATCTTCTTAACACTTGAAAGAATCAAGCCCTGAAACAAAAAAAGTTTAATCACCATTTTTCAAAAAGTTATTCAATTGTTAACTAACCAATTTTTTCTCAATCTCCATGGGCATAAACAATGGGATGAAAGGTATAAATAATTGGCCTATAAATTTTAAACTTCGTGGAGCCCTTTTGATATATGTACTTTAAAAGATCCTGCGGTTTATTTTCATTAAAGTTTATTAATTTGTTAATTATGATTTTTTATAACTATTGAAAATTATTTTTCAATAGTTATAAAAAATCATAATTATATATATACTAGAATTTTTTCCTCCTCTTTAACGAGCTTTTTTCAAAATTGCTTCAATGTTAATATTTTTCGAGTTATTAACAAAAAACGAAATATCATTTTTTTTTCATCTTATTTTGTTAATAACAATTGCAATTTTTAACCTGCACCTAAATCCTTCAAAAACATTTTTCTAGAGGTGATTCCGAATCGAATGAGCCATCGCTCATATTTTTAGGGCCTTTATCTCTATTTTTCACGTTTTTGAACTTGTTGACTAGACTAGTGCTAATCAATTAAATTCTACGATCACCCACTACAATCTCGGGTCCTAGGCTGCATGCGGTGTAAAATCTAGTTTTGGTACATTTTCCTTTTGCTGAAGGTAACAAATATTGTTTGTCCCCGCCTGCAACACGATATAATGTTTATTGACTTGCAAAGAAATGCGCTAATCAGTCGAATTTTATATAGATACTAGTTGACCCAGCGAACTTCGTACCGCCCAACTTTAAAATTCCAGAACTTGATCGCAGCGCCACCTACCGGGTCCAATTGCGAATCTAAACCATTCCCAGATCACCTTGAACACACACAAAAAATTTCATCAAAATCGGTCCAGTCGTTTGAGAGAAGTTCAGTGACGTACACACTCACACAAGAATTATATATATAAAGATTGTGATCCTTGTTCTTACCGGTTGAACTAGTAGCCGACCCCAAATAATATTGGGAATGATAAATAAGGAAGAAATAAAATTCTGATAATTGTTTTTCTCTTTTCAGTTCATTACTTTAAATTATTTTATTTCAGACTCTTTAGTTTTATAAACCGACAAGTTTAAATCCCGTAGTCGTCCAGATATAAAGTACGTTTTGTCAATTTATGTAAAAACAGTAATATAAATGTATACTTGAGATGATGGTCTTTTAATTTTTTTAATTTTTGATATCCATATTACTAAAGTATGGAAAAAATGAAACACCCTCCGCTTTTCTTTCATTTCCAGGCGTCATATCGAAAATTTGAATGGCTTATGTCACTACCACAATTCTCACGAATACAAGGATACCTCCTATGTCAAAATATATTCAGCCGTTTGGGCTGTAGGGCGTGTCAAAGAAATGGACATACGCTCGAAAAACAACTCCTGACACAGTCGGGTAAAAATATAGATTTGTAGCAACAGAAAATAAAAGAACACAGGATGTACATGTTGTCGAATAAAAAAAGTTCGAAAATTCACGCTTTAGATTTTTTTAAATATTTTCTGATAGCTGTTTCGGCTTGACATCGAGTTCGAAAATGGGTATTTATTGAAATTGTATCGAAGACTAAGCGACCTTCCTGGCTTAGTCCTAAATACAACCTGACGCGACGACTGAAGTTATTACGTGGCTTGGGGCAGCTTTCGTGTCCAACCCCTATCCCCACCCCTGAAAATTTCACAAAAACAGGGCGACATCTAGATAAGTTAAGTAAAACTTTTTGTTATCCTGTCATCTATAGGAAATTCAGTGAACTAATTTAATGTTTTTTATATTTATGGAACAGATGGCGCTAAAGTAAATTTTCTGGATGAAAAATTTATCGTGTTTTTCAGAAACAAATAATAGATGTCGCTTTAGGACCTTAGTACTAAGTATATTTTTAATCTAAGTTAACTTTTACCAGATGATTTGATCGTATAGATCAATTTTCTTAAAAAAAAACGCAACAGAATTCCTAACAAAACAAACACATACTTCCAAATGTTTATAACAACTAGGTATATATGGGATATTAATAGATAGTGCAGTATATTTATCTTAATAAACTTTTCCAGGGGAAAACAATCATAACTAATGTTATAAATACAAATAAATATTTCGGACATTTTACACACAACGCCATCTAGTCCCAAACTAAGCAGAGGTTGTATTATAGGTAATTAGACAACTGACATAAATACCTAAACATACTTTTTTTTGTAAATACATACATATTAAACATAGAAAAATCCCAAACAACGAAACAAAGTTTTGCTAATCACACAAACATTTTTGTCCGACGAGTTAGCGAACCCGAGACCTCTCGATCAGCAGTCGCATACGCTAACCACTACTAGACTAACGAGGCAGTCTAAATGAAATCAATAAATACGAAAGTAACTCTGCCGCTATGTCTGTCCGTCTTTCACGACCAAAATACTAAACCGAATAAAATGAAATTTGGTACACAGATCTTTTGTAAAGCATGAGATAGGATATATATGCTACTTTTAACCGCGGTAACTGATATTCGACACGCGGGCGGAGCCATATAGTATAGGATCTCAAATGATGGTAGGTAATAGATAGATTTATCGTAATTATGTGTAATTCATGATACTTCCCTCTATTTATTATAAAAAATTCAGCTAAGCTAATTACACTGCCTTTATTGTAACCGTCTTAAAATTACATTCAAAATGTCACTACGCGAATTTTGCCTCCTGTAAAATTTGACTTTATCCACTTAATGTTGTATACCTCTAAGTTACAGATATATATAGTGTCGCAACTATTATATACCTTTCCTTTTGGTTTCTCCGAGTTTGAGTATATAGACCAAACTCGCGTTAGCGACTGATGCAAACAGACAAACCAGCTTTCTGATGGCAAGTGACCACCACAATCAATGGAGATCTCCAACAGACGTCTGTAACCCATGTACAAGGGATTGCTGCTATTTACGTGGTTCCCTATCTGATTTCCCTCAAAAGGCAGCGAAAGGATTGCATAACAGTCATAAGTCAACTCATGGTAACCTAGAGACCCACCTGTAATGATAACCGGCGCGAAGGCCACCCCGATAGGCTGTGGTTCTCCAGAAATTATAAGTAGTAGAGCCACGCTGATTTCAGGCCAGCTCGGGGCATTACTACCCTCACACAGAAGACCATCCTAATAATGACAGTATTCTCGCTGTCGTATTTCGTTGGAGAGTGTGAGACCGGAGGCCCAAAGATGAAGAAGCGTTACTAGACATCCATAGCGTGGGTCATGCTGCATTGTCTATGCTCACAATGAGGATAGTGACCCTTATTTTAAAATTCTACTCATGCTTTCCATCAGGCAGGTCAACGTGGAAAGATATAAAAAATGACTAGCTGAGACCTACGAGGAGAACTGATCTCGTCAATATTCAGCCAGTTGTTTAGGCTGAAAAATTACATATATGTCCTCTTTGAAAACATAAACCTCATTCTACGAAGTCGGATAAAAAACAAAAATTAATATACTTTTCCCGCCCAAGTCCGTCCCCCAGAAAACAACAGGCTACTTGATTAACGGTACCACTGTATCTTTCTCTCTCCCTCCAACACTCAGCTATGTGCTATCTCACTTGCACTGAGGTAGCTTCACTCTTCTATTGTTTGTTTTATTTGTCGAATTCTGCAGTGTTACACGCAGCTATTGTTATAAATCGTGAGTAACGCCACGGGCGTACATAGTCTAAAAATATTTACCTAAGTTACTGCTGATATTAATAAGCTGACTGCCAGTGATAGTCCCGTCAAAATCGGTACAGCCGTTCCAGACAGACTCGATCCTTTTGATTGACAGATTTGATCAAAAACTTTTCATTTGATATTAGAAACAGACACTTCAATTGTATTATTTTTTACATAAATTGACTAGCGTCGCCCGCGGCTCCGTCCGTATAGTATTTTCATTCTCAAAAATAATTGGTCTCCTTATTGGTAAAAGAATTTTCAAAATCTGTTCATAATATTAGTAAGCATTATGTGTTCTTTGTAATTAATTTGTCTGGTATAGACAGATAAAGTTACTTTCGAATATATAATACTAGCTTCTGCTCGCGGCTCCGCTCGCGTGTTGGTATATTAGTGCGGTAAATAGTAGCCTAAGTGTTATTCTGATATGTAAGCTATATTATTTGTTGAGTTTTCTCGAAATCCGTTCAGTAGTTTTTACGTCAAAGATAAACAAACATACATACATACTCACAAACTTCCGCGTTTATAAATAGTAGGATTATAATATTGGTACGAATGTTAAAACTTATCATTCTTTACAATATAACCCTCATTTACAAATATTAAATCTTATTTATCTCTATTTTCAAAACAGCATCAACCAGTAATCAAACCCGTATTCTCCGCGCTCCACAGTGACTGCACAGTTGGGGAACATTCTGGTAAGTGGGTGTTCCATCGCGTCTCATCTTTAATTTGTTCGTTTCTGTCCTCCCGTGATACCAGCTACTCCAGGAGACGGTCTACAGTTTTGAGTACATGTTAATTTTTTTTTGGGCATGTAACACAACGCCATCTATCTTCAAACTAAGCAGAGCTTGTAGTATGAAACCTAGTCTGATAGAATACATAAATACTTTCTTTTGTAAATACATACTATACATGGAAAATACCCAAGCTCCGAAACAAATATTTATTCACAAACATTTGTTTCGACCCAGGATTTGTACCCGAGATCTCAAGCACAGCAGTAAGGAAACACTACCGTAAATCTCGGGTAACGCCAAGGAGCAAAGCTAGTCCAAAAATAGCCTATGCTATTCCTTATATCATATCAGCTTCCTGTACGTGAAATTCCTATCAAAATATGATCAACAGACATACAAAAATATTAAGAACTAGCTGAGTCCCGCGGTTATTTTTGTAAGACGCGAGTAACTCCGCGGGGCAAAGTTAGTCTAAAATACTACTCCTTAGGTCTTTAGCTTTATGCCAGTGAAATTCCGGTCAAAATCGGTTTAGCCGTTTCAGAGCAACTGTTCCAAAGATTAGCCGGATCAAACAGACGGACAGACAAAAATATTAAGAATAGATTTTCGATGTTAGTACCAAATATCAGCATTTCATATGCATTTAGTAAAAAAATGTTCATTTGATATTACATACATACACTTCAATATATATGTATAGATAAATTTAAAATATGCTCATAGAACTACACTCGGTTCCAAAAATAACGGGTCAGTCACATAAACCCGAATATCTCCCGAACTACGTATGCCATCCTAATGAAACGAAGACTGTTCAATTGAGAATTTAATTATACAGATAAAAAATAAAATAAAACTTAGTTACACCCACAATATTAATCTTAAATTAAAAAAAAACTAAAGTAGTCATATTTTTCTTAAGATTACATTTTTTTTATGATTGTTTTTTTGCTGTTTTTCATCACTGGAGGCTTCATCACGTGGAGGCAATACAAAGTATTAAATGAAGAAAGTGATGAAAAACAGCAAAAAAACAATCATAAAAAAAATGTAATCTTAAGAAAAATATGACTACTTTAGTTTTTTTTTAATTTAAGATTAATATTGTGGGTGTAACTAAGTTTTATTTTATTTTTTATCTGTATAATTAAATTCTCAATTGAACAGTCTTCGTTTCATTAGGATGGCATACGTAGTTCGGGAGATATTCGGGTTTATGTGACTGACCCGTTATTGGTTTATGTGACTGACCCGTTATTTTTGGAACCGGCTTTATTTTCGGTGTAGAAACTTCACGATTTTCTTAAAATAAAAAATAATAGTTTAAAAAAACTAAACAAACACAAACCTCCTTTCAAAGGAGAGGCCCATGTTCAACAGTGGACTGTTAAAGGCTGTTGATGATGAAACAAACACGCTTTTAAACTAAAATGTAGAAAATAATTTTAATGTAACAAAGCGTGGGGTGCTTTCTGAAAATATTTAAAAGACACACAGCCACACGCTTTTTACATTGAAATTATTTTGTACTTTTTAGTTTAAAAGCGTTGTTGTTTAGTTTTTTTAGAACAATTTTTTTCTTGACTAAAAAGACAATTTTTTTTTTTCAAATTAGTGTATTGTCATCAGTCCTCCATAAATCTACAAAGTTTGAACGAAATCTGGCCGTTAAAAGTGGGTCAAAATTGCACCCAAAGGAGTCGGTTACAAACAAACATACAGGTGAAGCTAATATAAAGCGTGTAAAAACAATTCAAAACTAAAAATTACAAGTCTAACCATTATCAGGTCCTATCTCCTAAACTACCTCACATACCTACACAACAGGCAGTTAATTGCGATAATTACTGAAAATGCTCTCTCTTTGCTCTGAAACTCGTTTAGCCCCTCTCCCACCCCCAAACAACCCCCCAAAAGTACTCAGTGAAACGATTCGAGCTATAATGTCGCATTATATAGACTTATTGGTAGCAAATACGATCTGTGAGGGTAAGGGATGGTATTGAGGTTTGGAAAGGGATGGGTTAGTAGAAAGAAAATTCAAGCATTGTTTATAACCATGTTTACATATAACATCAAAAGCGGGTAAAGACGCGGCACTAAGCATATCCAAAAAAACATAAATTACTAAACATTAATTATTAAGATAGACAATAAGTTTAAAATAGATTTTTTGATGTAAAAACCGCATAAACTTCGATATGCGTTTTATTAAAAGGTGAATATTGAAATTACAGACCGACATAACAATTTTATTTATGCCTTTTAAATATTTATCAGGAATTAAACTGACAACATATAACAGCAGTTAAATGTATTACCGACATTTTGTACCGTCGGTCTTATTTCATCTAAGTTAAATTGAAACTATTTTTTTTTCATTTTCACCCCTAAGCGCCGAGTTCATCCCTGCCTCCCATCCAATTAGCGATCAGATTAAAGATATGCCGGGGGAGCTATTAGCTAACAAATTACCGTTGGGCGCAGAACTGCCGCCCGGCCAAAACCACCCCTGGTGTATGGTGCAAAGAATAAACTGTGGCGGAGATATATATTTATATATTTTTTAAAAAATTAAAAACTAAAGTCTAACTCTGTCTGATGAGTACGAGTAGAATGCAAGAGTAGTGATCATTATGAGTACAGCCAAAGGAGCATCGTCTGTCTGTCTGTCGCAGCATGTTTTGCATCTTTAGGCATATCTATACTAATATATGAAACTGAAGAGTTTGTTTGTCAAGTTGTACGCGTTAATCTCAAAAACTACTGGTCCGATTTGTAAAAATATTTTAGTGTTGGATAGCCCATTTATTGAGGAAGGCCATATATCATCACGCTAAGACTAATAGGAGTGGAGCACCAATGTAGAATATTCCACAATTGGGATTTTTTTCCTCTTAAAGCTTCTACTGCGTAAAGTGTTAAGTTTCGCAAAAACCATGTATGACATAATTGTTCACCTTTAAAAGTTCTAAAAAAAAGTTCGAGACAGCATATGTCTCTCTTTTGAGGTTGGATCATTTTAACCTTTTTTATGGGTAACAAATACTCTGCGGGCAATAAAAACGCAGACGGAGCTATATATAGTTGAAAATCTATACTAGGTCATCAACCCCACCCTTTCAGGACTTCTAACTACTTTACCCACAAGTCAGCCAAATTGGCTTTGTATCTGAATTCTAAATAACAGTTCTTTCGTTCCTTGTACCATTCACAATCGCTGAACGTTTCATTCTCTGCTAATTGCTTTAATCGCGCAGCTAATATTCGGTATGATTGTCTACACAGCGCCCCGCGTCTCTTTATATGTACGTGGACTTATTTTTATAAAAGTTCATGGTCTCTATGGTATATATGTAGATACATATATACATACATATGCTTATATCTCCGTAGGGGTTTTGGTAACTTCAAAATACAGCGCGACAAAAACATACAACATCGCCATCTACCGAAGAAACACTGAACCACAATAAAACGAGCTATGCGGAGTGACTACTAATCCTGAATCGCGATAGAGAATTTCTCGCGCCGATTAGGATATATACAACATCCCAACATCAACTGTTGAGCAGTGGCCCGCCAGGCATGATCACCTCGCCTGGTCGGAGGATCCTTCCTTTGCGTTGGAGGAACACGACACCCGTCCCTCGGCAGGGGTTTTGAGTAGAGTAGAGAGGGCGGTTTAAAGACGTCTTTAAGCGTAACCTCCTCGCCTGGGGCATACAAACAGAGATGGCTGGGAGAGGCGTGCTAGTCTCAGATCCAGTCTGCATGGGTGTCGAGGGGTTCGAGGAGGCTCGTGTGAAGGCACCAGATACCACTATACCTTCAACTCTGATGGCCAGCTCTACTGTGCGCGGTGAAATAGAACTTTTAAAATTAAGTTTTACCGCGAAAACAAATTCATAAAAAAGGTTATAGTGAGCCAACGTTAACAAAAATTAAAACTTTTAAAGAGAAACAATTCTGTCATAAATGATTTTTGAAAAACTTTAACCGTTTACGATGAAACATATGAGAGAAGTATAAAATATGCTTTCAATCACAAAAAAAAACAACTGCATTAAAAACATACCTAAAAGATTTTCACACTCGATTTAATTGATAGTTAAAATAATGACATTTTGGTCTCGGTGCAAAGCGACGTAACAATCGATTCTATGTTGTTGTGAGCTACTAATATGTATTATAAACGCGAAAATTTGTGATTATGTATGTGTGTTGCTCTTTTACGCAAAAACTACTGAATGGATTTCGATGAAACTTCACAATAATATGGCTTACATATCGGAATAACACATAGGCTACTATTTACTGCCATGACGGACCTACACGCAAGACATGTATATAATCAAAGACACAAGCTATATTATTTTAATTGATAGTAGTTGTGGGTAGCTGGTGACTGCTGTCGAGTAAATTTTGTTGGTTTTGTTAGTCTGGTGGTCAGGAAACGAAGTATGACTATTATATCTGTGACTGGGTTTAATTAAATACAAATGGTTTTTGCTTTTTATCGCCCTCGTATATATTGTATATCGCGGTAATTAATATCTCCGTTTATTTTTATTTTATTTGTTTACAAATTTAACTGGTTTCTTTCTTAGTAAGTTTGTATATTGGAATGATATAGCTGTATGTTTTACATCAATCATAAAAAAAATGTCAACAGTTGTCAGAGGGACTGTTGTAGCTCTCCACTGCTCATTCGCGCCAAATTTCGACTTCATTACAACTTTAACGCCGTTAGTACACCGACGCGTTCGTATGCGACAGCGAATCACTGCGAAACTATTACTGCGGTAGCGAAATATCTGCGAAACGTTAGTACATAGCAGTTTTTTCGCAAAGTAAAATATTTCAATATTTTCGGCTTCAATGGTAAGAAAATGCGATGCGAAACACCACTAGCGAAACATCTGCGTCTGTGTAACGACGATTTCGCAGTTCCTTGCGAAACAATACCGACAAGGACGCAACTATTTCATGTAGCCTAGTGCTAGAGTGAGACGTAGCGTATGCGAAATTCTGCCATACTACGATTTTTGACAGTTTTTTCGTTGTTTCGCTGCCGCATACGAACGCGTAGGTGTACTAACGGCGTAAAAAGGACGGTTTGAGAATAAATTAAAAGCGAACAAAACCAGTTATAAGAGGTAGTATTAAATGGATATATTGAAGCTACTTACACAGAAACACATGTACGATAGTGTTGAAAACAAATGCACGGTAGTTGTTTGCTTTCACTCAGCTCACTTACCGTCACTTAATGTCAATTAGCCGACTTTGATAACGAGTGATAACGATAAAACATTGAAAGCTGCACACCCAGCTAGGGATCCTTACCATTTATCCGTATTTGAAACCCATAGAAACTTAATCTGCTAAATGGTAAGACAACGAAATTTGTTTCAGAGCCATCTATCGAAAATATACTAAACTACAAAGTAACTGATAATCCTAGATCGCATAATTAAAGTTTTCTCGCTCATTAGCATCGACTCCTCTGGTCCGATCAGCCTCCCTCGCTTGGAGGTACGTACGTGAGTTCATTTATTTCTTAAAACGATTACAAATCGAAAGGCTTTTGAAATTTAGTCCGTCACTGAGAAAATTTGCTCATGACGTCATCAACAGCTTATAGAAGTCCACTACTGGGCATAGGTCTCTCCTTAGAAAGGAGGTTTTGACCATACGCCACACTTGTTAGACCTGTGTGTAATATTGGTTTCAAGTTTTCAGTGCTGTCCTCTTAGTTGGCTCTTACGAACAGGATAAATAGGGGTGGTGTCACTCCGTATTCTTAATCCGACACCACACAGAAACGCATTTTTATGTGTTTAGAAATGTCTGTCGAGTCACACTAGTATAGAAAACACCACAACATAGCACGTAGTATTCTTTTTACAATCCTCTCCCATTATTAAGTATTATACAACTGATATAAATACATACGTATATACTTTTTTTTTGAAAATATTATACGTTATTATTTACTCATTCTTCATTTTACTTACTCACTCACTCAAACACACACACACACACATACATACACATGAGTATGCAATTGTATAAAAAGCATTTAAAATGTTTTAGCATAAACAATATTAAAATAATCGTGTTATTTGAAAATGTCGAGGAGCAGAATCTTCTACTACAGGCATTATTTGCTTAAAAGAAGATTCTGAACACTACTGGTTGTGAACTATTTATTTGTCACAATAAAAAAAAGGAATATTATACATAGGAATCACCAAAACTCCGAAATTAATACTTGCAGGTGTTACAAACATTTGATCCGACGAAGTTGATGATCACGAACCGGAGACCTCTAGATCAGCAGCCGCATTTGTTTCAAGTTTTCTTTTCAGT
This sequence comes from Phragmatobia fuliginosa, assembly GCA_932526445.1. NCBI lineage: Eukaryota > Metazoa > Arthropoda > Insecta > Lepidoptera > Erebidae > Phragmatobia > Phragmatobia fuliginosa. The sequence goes on along the minus strand of OW052082.1, from coordinate 1,689,802 downwards.
GAAGTTATTCTGCGTAGCTTGTCCCCTAGTTGGCTCTTACAATACCCATGAGCGCACGAATAACCAAATGACCTACGGAACCATATCAACAAAATACGATTCAATCTTAACCCTGTTTAAATACAATTACGGTATTATGTCTCTTAGTTAGGATACATGTCAAAAAGCTTCGCTTTTTATGTCGAATAGATAACTTATAAACCCTCACACATTGCTAACTACTTAATATATTTAATCTGTGGCAATATGGCGGCTACCGGACTATTGATATGTGAAGTGCTTTTTAACACTAAGGGCTCTAGCAACGGCAAAGCTGCGACTATACCCTGGCTTCGGAATTAATAGAATGTTCTTGTTTTATATATACTAGCTGATGCCCATGGCTTCACTTGCATCCTAGAGCTATGAAAAATAAATAGTAGCCGATTCTCAGACCTACTAAATATGCATATAAAATTTAATAAAAATCGGTCAAGCCGTTTCGGAGGAGTGTGGCAACAACAACATTGTGACACGAGAATTTCATATATAAGATATCTATTTATTACATGAAGTAAAAACTTTGTACACCTTTTTGCAAAAATTGCGTGGACGGTGGAGTATGACAATTTACCCACTTCTAGATTATGTGGACGAGAGGAGATGGCTTCATCTGTCGGGCCGGCGCTTATGGAGGACAGAGATCGAAAACCCTCTCAGTCGCGACTCGAGGGCCAGCGTTTCATCATCTAAAGCCAGGATTCACGCTCGGCCTGGAATGCCCGGGGCGGAGTTTTTGACTTTTAGCTGTCGTACTACCACACTAGGTGATGTAGGCGCTGCAGGTGGAGCAATCTGTGATGAAATTTCATCCACCACCGGCTATGGGAACATGGAGCCAACGATCCCCTCAAGCAGCTCCTCATGGGCGCATCGTGCCGCTAAACCATGCGGTAATATAGGATCTTGATATAGTGTCTTCAGCAACTAGCGGCGCGAAAAGGTCTTCTTGACAAGCAGGCAGGGAAGCAGGAAGGGTCCTGGAAGCCTTTCTGGTGTAGGTACATCCGTAAACCAATAGTTTTTTTTTTATATGAAAGCCTACCGAATTGACTCTACTTGATGGAAAGCATAAGTAGAATCCAGGAAGAGGGGCCACCATCCTCATTATGAGTGCATACAATGTAGCATGGTGACCCACACCATGGCGGCTTACTGAAATATTTGTGCAACAATCTTTCGGTCTCCGGAGAGTGACCGGTGTGACCGGAGGCCCACACTCACCTAGAATGTGGGCCGGTCTCTCACTCACCAAGGAAACACGACAACACAAATTTTAAGTTCGTCTTCTGTGTGAGGGTGGTACTGTCCTGGTCAATTCGTGGTGAAGTCAGCGTGACTCTATCACGTAATTAATAATAAAATAAAGTTCATCATCATCATCATCAGCCTTTAACAGTCCACTGCTGGACATAGGCCTCTCCTTAGAAAGGAGGTTTTGGCCTACTATACCACGCTGGCCAGACGAGTTGGTAAAGGGTTTGTTTCAAGTTTTCCTTCTCTTGGCAGTGATGTTAGCTGCTTATTTTGTTCCTTTAGTCGCCTCTTACGACACCCATGGAATGAATAGGGGTGGTGACACTTTGTATTCTTAATCCGTCACCACACGGACAAGTGTAAATAAAGTTACTGTAATAAAAATCTTAATTTCTAAGTCACAAACACTTTTTCTTGTAGACCCAGCTTATTAATTGATACACAGTAGTGCAAAGAGTAGTTAAACTTGCGACAAATCCTATACCTTGTCATGCTCGTGATACGGGCGCCGCTAGTCGGAACTGGTCATCTCAGAACTTCTATATTATATTATTATATTAATGTTTTATCATTCTTGGACACTACGTGTGTAAATATCGGCATCGTTACATTGTCCTCACATCTAACTGTTAATGAAATGCCTAAAACAATGAAACCAAAATTTGTTAAATCTATGTTGGAAAAGAGTGTCCTTGGAGTTTCTTGTCTGTTCTTCTCCATAGGATCTACGAATTGGAACAGACAATATTAGCTTCACGACTGACTACTGACTGACTACTTGACGTTTCAAAAGTGCCGTTGTATTGGTGTATTTGAAATAAAAATGGTTTGATTTGATTTTGATTTACCAACCCGTCTGGATAGTGTGGTATAGTGGGCCAAAACGTCGTCTCTAGAGAGAGGCTTATGTCCAGCAGTGGATTGTCAAAGATAGACTACAGACTCGTTATGTCCGTTCGTCCTCGACTTACCGTCCAAACTGTTATTGCTAGAAAGATAAAACTTTGCATTAATATGTGTTTTCGTCACGTCGACAAGTGCTAAAATAAATTTATTAAAAATATTCTTATTTGGGGTTCATCCCCTACACCTAAAGTGTTTTTTTGTTGTTTTTTTTCTTTTTTTTTGTACATTTTTTCAAGTGAGTACATTTTACAAGTTATACTTTGCTTTACAAGGAGTTATACCTCTAAAACTCCTGAAATAAAAAACTTATCAAAACCGCTATGGCTTATCAAAATCACTTGGCGTAGTAGGAAGCGGCGTGGCGACCGCTTAAGCCACTAGGCCAACAGTGCAGTCAAAATTCAATATATTGACTACTGTAATGATTTTTTTCAGATTTTTTGAGCCAGCCGTTTGGCTTTTATAGGGAGGGGACGCCCTGTTTATGCAAAAAAATGCGCTTTAAAGTTGAATAACTCGCAAACGGATACCTAAATCGAAAAATGGTTTGAGCAACCTTGTGATGTTTTTAAAAGACCTATCTAATGATAACCAACCACTTTTTCTCTCGCGTCTACATGGGGTAGACGCGAGAGAGTGCGAAAGTTTCATCTTTGTAGTACCAACCGTTTGGGCGGTAGGCCAAGAACGGACGGACATGATGATTCATAAGGGTTCCGAATCATGAACCCTAAAAATGGGCCAAGTGCATGTCAAGCCACGCATAGAATAGGGTTCCGTAGTGATATAGGTATAATAGCAAGTTCAATCAAAATCGTGTCATGTATGTAATTGTTACGTTTACTTATTATTTCGTTCTTTTTGTACAGTACAGAACCCTGTAATTCCTGAATTATTTAAAAGATTTTTTTATTTAGGTATCCGTTTGCGAGACATTCCACTTTAAAGAGCACTTTTTAGTAAAAACAGGGCGTTCCCCCCTCCCCTCTAAAAGCTAAACTGATGGCTCAAAAAAATCTTGAAAAATTAGTGATGGTGGTCCATGTAATGAACTTTGAAGGCAAACTATAACGGATTAGATGACTTTGTTAGTTCAGGAGTTATAGAGGCTTAACTTGTAAAATGCTCTCATTTGTAAAACGTCATACAAAATTAACGCATTAATACGTAAACATAACAATTATCTATTGGATACGATTTTAAATCCACGTACCGTTATGGGTGACTGAGGAACCCTTTCCTGTGCGTGGCCTGACAAGCACTTGGCCAATTTTTTTTTAAGATTTTTTTTTCGCATTAGGTATACAAATTTGGGGAACTTTAAAAACATACATGAATTGTACACAAAGTACACTCACACTTAGAGCAAGAATTTGTGAATGACACAAAGTGTTTTCCCGCGTGGGATTTGAACTCACGATACTTGGCGAAGTGGGAAGCAGCGCGGGCGTGGTGACCGCTTAAACCACTAGCCCCACCGTGCAGTCATTTTATTTTCGTGTTTTTTTTTGTAAGTTCACGACATACCATAACGTCCCACTGCTGGGCTCAGGTCTGCTCCCAGGAGAGGGTTGAGGTCATACGTCCCCACGCTGGCCGAGTGCGGGTTGGGGACTGGCAAGACACGTTGTGTTGATATGGTACGTAATCTTTCTTGCTGTTTAATGTTTTTAAAGACCTCCAACTATGTTTCGCGACTGCTATCTTATGATAACAACCGGAACCGACTGCTTAACGTGACTTCCGAATCACGGAAACGCTCCGAAAATATCATACAAACGGTCACCCATCTTAGTGTGACCGCAGCGTCGTTGCTTACCCTCGATGATTGTTTCCAAACACCTAAGGCCACTCGGCTATGAACACTTCTAATATGTAAATAATATTGTCAAATTCTGGAAAGAGAGCAACAATTTTCTGTATAGGTGTTTGACGGAGACAGCAAACTAACAACATTGAGGTAGGCGAGAAGCGTGGGCAAACAAATGATTCCGTTTTCATTGCCGTGTGGTAGAGCAATAATTGCTGGACTGGCCTATTATAAAGTTATTGGAAATGGACCTAGAAGTCACATACTGTTGCACCATTACATTGCTTCGGCGTAAACCGCGAACAAAATGAAGTTATTTTTTACTTCTGAAGAGCCACGCCGACTTCACAACGTACCTTCACACAGATGACCAACCTAAAATAATTATAATAATTTTAATAAGCCTCCTAAAATCCCACCTTACGTCCGAGCTGAACACCTAGCCACGTGGGGGGCGTACACGCATACTAATGAAACTTAAGTAGCTAACAAGGCAAGGGTAACCCTTTCAAATGGAGATATGAACAATAGAGTATATAATTTGAGGTCGCTGCCCGGGGATCGCCGGGGCGCATCTGGAGCCAGTGCTGGGTGCTCCAGTATGCGAACCATCGGCGGTGAGGAGTTGAACAGGCGGGCTCTCACCGACAAACATGCTACAACCGATAAATACTTCATCAACACATTCTTTACCTGTAAGTAGTCTTTTTCCATCACCAGCTTCATCCCGCACTTAGATGTGCAGTCAAACCCCCTCTACTACCGTTTTGACGGACCATGTCTATGAACACAAGTTCTGTTCGCCCGTTCATCGATATGCCACCCCAGACCATGCACGAACCGCCTCCAAAAGGAACACGCTCCTCAATGCAACTTTGAGCATGTCGCTCCCAACGTCGACGATGGACTCTTCTGGGACCATCTGCACCATATAAACATGTCCTACACTCGTCTGTGAACAATACGGAGGCCCATTGCTCATCTGTCCAATTTAGGTAATCACGCGCAAATATAAGCGAGTTTGTCTGTGAGCTACAGACAACTTTGGACCATTTGCTGGTCTAAAAGGGGTGATATTCGCTTCCTTTAACCTTATTCTTATTGTTCGTGCACTAACGTTTACTCCACGCACTTCATTAAGCTTTGTTTTGATGTTAAATGACGTGAGGAAACGATTTCGCAGGGAAGTTGTAACAATAAATCGGTCATCACGATTTATTTATTATTTATTAAATTTCTACCAATCGTTCGTTGATCCAAGCCCTCCCGAACCAATGCTACAATTTGAGCAGCTTGTTCGAACGAAGTAGTTTAGAAACTCGCGATGAGTTAAAAAGCTAACCCAAAAATTCTGCTGGTAACAATAATTTTATTGTCAAAAGAATAAAAAATCAATAAGAATCAATTTTAAAAATTTGCTATAAATATTATCAGATACTACGAGTAAATTTTCTTTTCCCGGCTATATTCATTTGTATTACTGCAGTTCTATTTTTAAATATTGCTGTTTTAAGATTAAGGGCCAGTCTCTCCATATTATCTAAAAAGTTTGCATACTTGTTTTAAAAACCATTTCAAAGTAATCCTGAAGTTTGATGCAGTTTATGAGTCCGTCAGTGTAGATATCATTTAAAAGTACTTCTATATAATATATGCTTTAAATAAAAAAAATGTTAATTTAAAATTCCAAACAGATAATTCAATTTTATTTATTTGTATAGATGTGACATTTATTTATGTATATATCAGTTGTCTAGTACCCATAACAGATGTCCAAAATATTTATTTATTTATTACCTTACACACAACGCCATCTAGTCCCTCACTAAGCAGAGCTTGTATCATGGTTATTACCAACTGAAATAAATGTGTACTCAAACATACTTTTTTTGTAAAACTACGTAAATATATACATAGAAAACACCCAAACTCCAAAACAAATATTTGTGGTTCACACAAACATTTGAATCGAACCCGAGACCTCAAGTACAGCATTCGCATACTCTACTACTGCAGTTTAGATTGCAATAAAATGACCAGCATACAAAAACGTTAATTTTTTTACTATAGCAACACCGGACATTCTATTAAACACCATTTAGTCCTAAATCCCACACAGTCGCACCACAAATAGACTAATTATATTCCCACACCCCAGTTATCTGTCAGTAATGTGTTTGCATATGGTATTTGAATGTGGTGATAAGCCCTGGTTCACACGAACACGTCCAAACACGAGCTTATTAGCGCAATGACCGCAGGTCTGTGTTTAGCTTTATTTATTTGAATATTGATTTGCGAATTATCTACACAAATAAATAAAAAATTTGTGTTGGCAATATCATATGTACAGTTTTTAGGGTTCCGTTGCCAAACGGAACCCTTATAGATTCCTCATGTCTGTCTGTCTGTCTGTCTATCCGTCCGTATGTCACAGCCACTTTTTTCCGAAACTATAAGAGCTATACTATTGAAATTTGGTCAATAGATTTGTTCTATGAACCGCATTGATATTTTTACACAAAATTAGAAAAAAAGTAATAAATTTTGGGGGTCCCCATACATAGAACTGAAACTCAAAAAAAATGTTTTCATCAAAACCATGCTTGTGGGTATCTATGGATAATAGTTACAACGAACTACAAAAACTTTTATATGATGTTACTTGCTGCTACGGAACCCTTCATGGGCGAGTCCGACTCGCACTTGGCCGCTATTTTACTAACTGCATATTAATGAAAGTAAATATCTTAGTTCCATTTCTGTCTGTCTGTTTGTTCCGGATAATCTTTGGAACGGCTGCAGCGATTTTAACGAGACTTTCATTGGCAGATAGCTGATGATGTGAGGAGTAACTTAGGTTTTTAGACTAGCTTCACTCTGCGGCGTTACTCGCCATTTACAACAATAACCGCAGGCAACACTGCGAGACTCAGCGAGTATCTACATTATTAAATAATTTTTCGTGGTGCCTTTAGTCTATTACTGGAATTAAAAGGAGATTTTGTACGACCACGCTGATTTCTCAACTAAATAATTATAAAAAAATATATTAGGCCCAGCCCATCATCATCATCATCAACAACCTTTAACAGTCCACTGCTGGACATATGCCTCTCCTTAGAAAGGAGGTTTTGGCCTACTATACCACGCTGGCCTGACGGGTTGGTAAAGGGTTTGTTTCAAGTTTTCCTTCTCTTAGGCTTAGCCCAGTCTACACCTAATTTGAGATAAAGAAGACATTTATTAAGAGAGCTAAATGTTACACAAAAATCTCAAAATCTTCACACGACGATAATATAAATAAATAAAAATGTATTATTTGGTGTCTGTCGTCAATAAATCGTGCGATAGTGCGATACTAAAGAGCAAATAATTCATAATAATATTGACATTATCTCTGACACCTGTCAATTTGAATGCCATTTTGATATGTAGCACGGGGTTGCCAACGTCTGATTTGCAATTTGGACTGAAACAATTCAAACAAAGCCTCGTGAGTAATAACCAACGTTTATGTAGTAAATGTACAACAATTATAACCGAGGGTAACAATGCGGGGTGCAACTAGTATCTGATATTTTTAAAAGCCTTATAATAAACTATCTGACTCCCGTGGTGTTACCCGAGGTTATTATTGTAAACCGCGAGTGACGCCGTCTAGAGTAGCTAGTCTAAAAGAAGACCCTAATATTGGGTGGTTCTACCTTCTCACAGAAGATCAACCTGAAATGACACCATTCTTACTGTCAGTTTTCGTTGGTGAGTGCGAGATCGAAGGCCTTACGATGTAAATCATCTCAATAAGCAACCATACTGCGGGTCACCATGATGGTGACCACTACATTTACATTTTACTCACACTTTCCATTAGGCAGAGTAGAGTCAAAAAGGCTTAAATATAAAAATCGCACACTGTAAAAAAAGTCCCACAACTGAAATATTTCTACCGATTTTTTCCAAAAGCTGGTAACGCAACTCTCAGATGAGAATTCAGCTAAGTGATTTGTAATGATTAAACGTTTCTCATTTGACAGATCACGGTGATATCACCGTTATCGCGCTATGACAAATAATGTTACGACACGACTTACTTGTTTGTGTAGGATTGAAAACGTTACAAACACACCTCACGATATTACTTGTTGATAAATATAGAATTTAGATTAATCGCCGTCTAGAACGTGTAAGCTTTTGGGGTTTTTACGATTAATAAGACATGTATCTTGTCAATGTTTATTTAGGTAATTTATGATGAAATAAATGAATCACGCAACATCGTCTATTTTTATATGTAGCAAATTACTTTTTTTCTATTTAAGCGTACCAAAGTAAGGGATAAACTACGCAAGACAACATCGATGCAAAGAGAAGGAAAACTTGAAACCAACCCTATATCTACCAACCCGTCTGGCCAGCGTGGTATAGTAGGCCAAAACCTCCTTTCTAAGGAGAGACCTATGTCCAGCAGTGGACTGTTAGGGGCTGTTGATGATAATGATGATGAAAGTTACTCTACTCTGCCTGATGGAAAGTAGAAGTAGAATTCATGAGTAAGGGTCAGTTGTTTCTGTATCATTCTCTCTGCCTCCGGAGGTCGGAAGAATGTTGCCTCCGGTTTCACACTCACCAACAAAATACGACAGCAAGAACGCTGTCATTATTAGGTTGGTAGTCTGTGTGAGGGTAGTACTGGCCGGGTCGAGCCGGACCATTTGTGATGGAATCAGCGTGTCTCTACTACCTTCTAAAATTACGCTCTATTATGATAAAAGAAAAATAAAATAAAGATATTGAAAACAATTAAACACATCTGCTTAATAAATTTTAAAGAACACTCAGTTTTATTACAAAAAAAAACTGTCTCTTGTTTATGGAAAACTTTTTTCTAAGCCTCCATAATCAAACATAAATACAACATCAAAACTCCTCCTCTAAAACGAGCTCTTGTCTATGCAATCCCCTTAATGGCGGCAATTTAAGCTTAAATGAAAATTTTCATCCATTTTCATAGATTATACGCCATTTCTCACCCCTCCAGTGATGATAAAATTAATTAACGCCCGCGCGGACCAATTTCGGCGACATTATATAATTTTATGTAGATTGCGATTTACGCGCGAAATGCTTTTAAATGACGCCATGTTTGTTTGGAATTCTTATTTTAATTATTCGAATCTCGTTTTATTTCTTTTTGTGTTTTTGTTTGTTAAACTACCTGAGTTCCGCGTGGTACCCGCGGTAATAGTTGTAAATTTGAGAGTAACGCCATGAAGCAATGTTACTCTAAAAAAAATTGCCTTAATCACTCCTCATGCCATCAGCTTTCTGCCAGCGAAAATTCCTTCAGAATCAGTTCAGCCGATCCAGAGATTAGCTCGAACAGACACCGTATACCGTACCGTACCGTACCGTATACTTACTTCATATGTATTTATATAAAAACTGGTAAGTTAATATTAAAAACAGTAACTTCAATTTTATTTACCCATTAATTTCAAAGGAATAATATAAATAAATATTTTTCCGGCAACTTACGCACAACGTCATCCAGTCCCACACTAAGCAGAAGCAGAGCTTGTATTATACAACTGATATAAATACGTAAACATACTTTTTTTGTAAATACATACATATTATAGAAAACACCCAGACTCTGAAACAAATATTTTTGGTTTACACAAATATTTGGTCCGACCCGGATCGAACCCGAGACCTCTTGATCAGCAGCCACATACGCTAACCACTTGACCAATATGTGTAAGCCATACCATACCGACATAAGTGGATAAGTGTGAGTTGGACATCCGAAACAATATGTAGCAGGTTCAAACCTCAACTAATGTAGCTTCTACTGACAATACTAGACAATCCACTTTATCTACAGATTCTCTTAAATTACCTCTTTTTTACAAAAAATCTTTACAACAGAATGTAAAAAATATCAAAACTCAATTTCATTCTAGAACTTCACAACAGATTAGTGTCACTCAATTGTACTCATTCATTCAATTACAGAACTAGTTTCAAGTAAAGAACAACGTCTAACTCTTTCCTTAATTGCTACGAAAGATATGGCCGTCTCCCTTTCGCAGACATCATCATTGGATTAAAAAGTTCCCGCCTAACGTCAAAACAATGGTTCGAAAAAAGTAATGTTGTCTTGCTCACACTACGTCGGGTATACGTTGGTAGGTTGTTTGAAAAAGTACATATTTGCGTTCGGTCTAATTTTAGGTTTTAGTAGTACCTAAGTAGATATTATTATCATATAAAAAAACAGTTTAATTTGTAATCAATTCGCTTATGACTATTGACTTTTTTATAGGCTTGATTTTGAAAAACAAAAATTATAGGATTTTGGAATATAATTAAAAATCCACTTTCGTGTAATGGAACGTGCGAACGTACATTAATTTTACTTAGGCTTACGTAGGAACTTATTAGTAATCAATCTGTGCTTTGGCGGGAAACAAGAAAACAGGTGCAATAAAAAAAAGTTTATTGCTACTTTTGGAGTCTTTGAATGAATGCCTATTATATAACCTATAAATATTTTATAATAAACAATAAAAAATCAAGAGGGGACCCGAGCCCAGCAGTGGACATTATGGGTTATTGGTGATGAATAAGAAAAAAGCGGCCAAGTGCGAGTCGGACTCGCCCATGAAGGGTTCCGTACCAGCAAGTAACATCATATAAAAGTTCTTGTAGTTCGTTGTAACTTTCATCGATGTTTTTATACTAGTGTATTGATTGGATGAAAGGTATATTGCGTGTTACGATTTATGACGTATTTAAAAAAAACTACTCACTAGATCTCGTTCAAACCAATTTTCGTTGGTAGTTTACATGGTAATGTACAACATATTTTTTTTTTAGTTTCATTACTCTCTTATTTTAGAAGTTAGAGGGGGGGGGGCCACACATTTTTCCACTTTGGAAGTGTCTCTCGCGCAAACTATTCAGTTCAGAAAAAAATGATATTAGAAACTTCAACATCATTTTTGAAGACCTATCCATAAATACCCCACACGTATAGGATTGATGAAAAAAAATTTTTTGAGTTTCAGTTCCAAGTATGGGGACCCCCAAAATGTATTGTTTTTTTTTTATTTTTATGTAAAAATCTTAATGCGGTTCACAGAATACATCGACTGACCAAATTTCAACAGTATAGCTCTTATAGTTTCGTAAATAATTGGCTGTGACATACGGACGGACAGACAGACAGACAGACAGACAGACAGACAGACTTGACGAATCTATAAGGGTTCCGTTTTTTGCCATTTGGCTACGGAACCCTAAAAAGGCATTTTGTTTTAAATTCAAGAGCTTTTCTACATGTTTTAGTTTCTGAAAAGTTTTACCTACTTCGATATATCGCAAACCTTTTAAGGCCTCGTTAAAATTATGGTTCTAAAAAGTGCATAGGTAAAATAATAGGTACCTACCTACCTAGGTTACTTATACTGCCGCTGTTGCGATCCTAGTGTTCCTCCGGACTGCCGAGGTAGGCGCGGGGTTTTGCGAAAAGCATTCCCCGCGTAAAAAAAATGGTTACAAATACTGTACAGATATAGTACTGTACAGTTTATTGTTTTTGGTCAAACCTAATTTCAAGAACTTCATTGAATTAATTTTGGTGTTAGGTAAGCCATTTATAGGTGTCCACACGGACACCTATAAATGGTGACGGATTAAGACTACAGAGTGTCACCACTCCTATTCATCCCGGGGGGTCGTAAAAGGCGACTAAGAGATAAACTACGCAAGACAACATTAATGCAAAGAGAAGGCAAACTTGAAACCAACCCTTTTTTTTTTTTTTTTTACGTGTGGAAATCCCCGCGGACCGTGGTGTGTCGGACTCGAACCGACTAAAACCACACGGTGTGACCCTCTCTGCGCCTTTGTATTGGAAGGAGTCCAGGGAGGGGATTTCCTTCTGGACTCCAACCGGCGCCTGCCCGCACTGTTGCGGGCTCCTACTCCAGTTTCGACTCTCTAATTGGGCAACGTCCGGTCACACGCGGACGCCGCCCCCTCGCGGTTGGCCTCTACTGCGGACGGACGGGAAACCCGTCCTCCGCGGCCACTCTCAGGGCGGCATGAGACGCAGGTATGCGCGCCTCCGCCGCCCGGGGCGCCGGCGGCGGATCGGGTCCGATTGGATGGCATCCTCCCGGGCCTTCTCCGCCACCTCCTTCTGCAAGATTACGTCCTCGCAGAAGGTTGCGACCGCGGTAAAACAACTGTCGCTGCCGGCCTTATGACGGCCGGCAGCGAGAGATCCCCTCCGATGACTGCAGTGAGGACCCGGCGCTGCGCCGCCCAAGCGGGGCAGACCGCCAGGGTGTGCTGGGCCGTGTCCTCACTGCAGTCGCAGTGATGGCAGGCGGGACTCGGTTCCCTCCTAGCGACCGAGTGCAGGTACTTTCCGAAGCAACCGTGCCCGGAAAGTACCTGCGTCAGCCGGAAGGAAAGGGTCCCGTGCTGCCGCCCTGCCCACTCCGCGATGACCGGCTGAAGAGCCTCCACGGCGGCGAAGCCAGCGTGTGGGGTCTCCAGCCGGAACGACCATCTCTACATGGTGGCTCGGCGAGCAGCTTCGCGCCACTCGCGCGGAGGGCGAAATCCGCTCTCCGCCCGGAAGTCAGCCACTCGCCGATAAACTTCGGCGAGCACTTCCGCCTCCAAATCCCACGGGGGTGTTGTGGCCAAGGCACACGCCGCCTCTGTGGACACCGTGCGGTATCCACGTATGGCTCTGACCGCCAGTATCCGCTGGGGGCGCCAGAGGCGCTCCCAATTCTGGGCGGACAGAGCCGCCGCCCACACCGGTGCACCATAAAGTGCCATTGACCGGACAACCCCCGTGTACAGCTGCCTAGTGGGGACACTGGCCCCGCCCAAATTGGGCAGAAGTCGCCCAAGGGCGGAGGCAGTGCCCACCAGCTTAGGACCAAGCTGTCGGAAGTGCTCGTCGAAGAGCCACCTACCGTCGAGGACCAGACCCAGGTCCTCATCTGGGCCCGGATTGGTACGAGGACCGCGACGGGGCCCACGAAATAATAGGGCCTCCGTCTTGTCCAGGGCCACCCGCAGACCCAGCGCCTCGATGCGCCCGACCACCCGGGAGACTCCCGTGGTGGCCAAGCGCGCCGCCTCCTCAAAGTTTGCCCCCCGGGCCGTGACCAGGGTGTCGTCTGCGTAACAGATTACACCCAGCCCGGGGGGGAGACGCCCTCGTAGGGCCCAGTCGTATCCCATGTTCCACAGGAGTGGTCCTAGGACAGACCCCTGTGGAACACCGCACGACATGGCCCTGCGTCTCAAGGCGCCACCTCGGTCCTCGTACTCGACGGTACGCTCCTCTAAATACTCTGCCACCAGCCGCCTCAGGTACCCTGGCACTCCGTGGTACTGGAGCCGAATGGCAGACTATTGAAGGCGTTGGCGATGTCCAATGACACCGCCAACAACACTCCGCCGCCTCTCACCGCCTCTTCGGTCACGGCCCTCAGGCGCAGGATCGCGTCGACCGTCGAACGCCCTTCTCGGAAGCCGAATTGGGCGTCCGACAGGTCGGGCCCCACCTCGCTGAGGTGCCGGACGATGCGGACAGAGAGAACCCTCTCAAACAACTTGCCCGCCTCGTCCAGCAACACGATGGGCCTGTAGGCCGCGACCGAATCGGCAGGCCGTCCATGTTTCTGGATCAATACCAGCTTCCCGCACTTCCAACGCTCAGGGAAGCGTCCGGACGCCAGGCTAGCGTCCAACACTCCCCTGAGGTGGTCCGACATGTAGTCGAGGGCACGGGCCATCACTCGGGCTGGAACCCCGTCCGGCCCGGGGGCGGTGTTCTTGGACCGAATCCGTAGAACAGCCGCCCCTACCTCAGAAACTTGAAACCAACCCTATACCAACCCGTCTGGCCAGCGTGGTATAGTAGGACAAACCCTCCTTTATAAGGAGAGGCCTATGTCCAGCAGTGGACTGTTAGAGGCTGTTGATGATGATTGATAAAGCCATTTATCGAAGCAGGCCACTTAACTAACAGCACGCTCAGACCAATGGCAGCCGGTACATCAAAGCCGCAAAATGTGTTGCCAAAAGCTACTGTGTCATTGATGCCTACAGAAAAAACAATGTAAGTGGTAGGATGGAGCCCTGGGGCACACCAGCTTTCAAGAGCTGTAAATTATATACTTGAATAAATATTTTTCATTCTTTCTTTGTAAATCTACTTACATAATAAACATCACGTTTACTTACGGCTACTTGCTTAACATCCCACTCAGAGCAGGGAAAGTCAAACATCGATGAAAAATATTGAATAAAGTAAGGAAAATGATTCCTTTTAATGAGAAATACTCGTAGATCCGCGTGGTGACGGATTAAGAATACAAGTGTCACTAACCCTATTCATTCCATGGGTATCGTAAGAGGCGACTTAAGGAACAAAATAAGCAGCTAACATCACTGCCAAGAGAAGGAAAACTTGGAACAGACCCTTTACCAACCCGTCTGGACAGCGTGGTATAGTACCCAAAAACCTTCTTTCTAAAGAGAAGCCTATGTCCAGCAGTGGACTGTTTAAGGATTAAGGATTCAGAGTGTCACCACCCCTATTCATCCCGTGGGTGTCGTAACAGTCGACTAAGGTAGCAAACTACCATTACAACAGCACTATAAAGAAAACTTGAAACAAACCTTATACGTACCCGTCTGGCCAGCGTGATATAGTTGGACAAATTCTCCTTTCTAAGAGGAGGCTTACGTCCAGAAGTTGATTGTTTAAGGCTGCTGGTAACGGATTATGTATTCATAGTGTTACCACCCCTATTCATCTCGTGGGTGTCGTAAAAGACGACTTCGGGAGCAAAAAAACTGGTATAGAAGGACAAAACCTCCTTTCTAATAAGAGGCCTATATCCAGCAGTGGACTGTCAAAGGCTGTTGATGTGTGTTAAAATTCGAACTTATTATATAATGAATTGAATAGGTACTAAGTGACCATGTGTGGGTATTTACCTAAAGATAAAGATAACTCGGACGAGGGAGTGTCTTATCTTTGAGGATTTACACAAAAGATAAACTATTCATTATATTTTTATATATGTATTACTAGCTTTTTCAAGCGGTTCCGCTTGCGTTTATATCGGTTATCGCGGTAAGGAGTAGCTCTTGTCCTTCATTAAGAATCAAAGATTTTTTTTTCTTCCTAGCCTTATTCCCAATATTATTTGGGGTCGGCTGCTAGTTCAACCGGTTTTACCTGAATATCAGTTTTTACACGGAGTGACTGGCATCGTAGCATCGCAACCCAAAGGTAGAACTGAAATTCGAAGATTGAACTAGTTGTCAGTATATTTGAGGGCACTGACTTTCCAATAACGATTGCCATAGATGTTCATCACAACCAGGACCGACGGCTTTACGTGCTCTCCGAGGCACGGGCGTGAATCTCCGCCAAGCTTCCAAACTCCGGGCTGGAATTAGGAATTTCCTAAGAAAAACCCAAAAACGCTTTTTGGCCCGACCCTTGATTTGAACCCGAAACCTCTTCATTAGCAGTCTCATTCGCTATCCTCTAGACCAACAAGGCAGTTGAAAGAAGCAAAGTATATCTACGTTGAATTTCGGTTAGGCCTCGAATGGGGCGGTCCATCCGCTCACAATAGATCAACCTAAAATTACAGCAATTATGCGTGCATTTTTCGTTAGTGAGTGCGAGTCCGGAGGCCCAATTAAACTAAAAAATCGGTTGTCTGTAAAGTCGGTTTACTCACGATAGTTGAACGTGACAACGTCATACGATTGTGCCTCTTTGTCACTCGTTCCGCGCTCTCGCTTGCACTTCAAGCCTTAAATGGAACGCCTCAGAGCGAGGTAACGTGCGTGCAGCTGGCTCCATCGAATTATAAGACGTTGTCACGTCAAAAGCATCTCATTTAGTTCTCCATAGTGTTGGGTCACCATGGGTCAGTAAAGCTTTAGCTTATTTGAAAGCTACCAAAGTGACTCTACTCTGCCTGGTAGAAAGCATGAGCAGAATACAAAATTGGTGATCAACTATTATTAAACCGTTCCAAGGAGAGCTCTTTGTCCAGCTGTGGTTTATAAAAAGCAGTTGAAGTGATGAGTGATATATAACGAATCACGGAAACGT
This sequence comes from Phragmatobia fuliginosa, assembly GCA_932526445.1. NCBI lineage: Eukaryota > Metazoa > Arthropoda > Insecta > Lepidoptera > Erebidae > Phragmatobia > Phragmatobia fuliginosa. The sequence continues at coordinate 1,673,612 of OW052082.1, read as the reverse complement.
TCATAATATATCATGACACAAACGGTCACCCATCCAGATATCGACCGCGCCGTCGTTGCTTACCATCGGTATTTATTTGTTTTTATTTTTATTTATATTGCCTATTGTCTCTGAAGATATATTATACTTACATTTAGTTAGTTAGTAGTAGAAGATACATAGATGTCGACTGCACGGTTGGCCTAGTGGCTTAAGCGGTCGCCACGCCGCTTCCTACTGCGCTAAGTGTCGTGGGTTCAAATCCCACGTAGCATAATACTTTCTGTGATTCACAATTTGTTATTCTGAGTCTTGGTGTTCTTTGTGTCCGTTTCATGTGTGTTTGTAAAGTCCGTAATGCGGGAGTTGTCTTTTAAGAAAAAAAATATATGAGCTAGGGTCCACAATTCCACATTTAAAGTCAGTTAGTTCTTGTATCTTCCGATATGCAGCTGATTGAGTTTTTTATTCTACCTGCCAAAGGGACTCTACTCTGAGGGAAATCATGAGTAAATTCAAGAATGGTGATCACCATCTTCATTGTGAGTGCACTCATTGCAGCATGGAGACTCAGACCATGGAGGCTTAGTGTGATTAGGCCTCCGGTCTCGTACTCACCAACGAACTACAACAGCTCGAATGCCGTCATTAACACGCTTTTTATTAGCTTCACCTGTATGTTTGTAACCGACTCCTTTCGATGCGATTTTGACCCACTTTAAACGGCCAGATTTCGTTCAAACTTTGTAGATTTAACGAGGGCCGATGACAATACACTAAAAAAATGTTTTAACAAATTAGTCTTTTTCGAAAAAAAACTAGTTTAAAAAAAAACACGCTTTTAAACTAAAAGGTAGAAAATAATTTTAATGTAACAAAGCGTGGGGTGCTTTCTGAAAATATTTCAATAACGTCGCCCCACGCTTTGTTACATTAAAATTATTTTCTACTTTTTAGTTTTAAAGCGTGTTTTTTTAGTTTTTTAGAACATTTTTAGGGATTAAATAATGGCTATGTAAGTACGTTTATCTGAATACCTACATGTTGAAGTAGAAAAACTCAAGAGTGGTTATCAAAACTGGAACTCACGACCACCTCACGTGTTTCCTTCCGTATATGATCCCGGATCCTTTGAGCATCTCAGTAAGTCTCCATAGTGTGGGCCGCCATACTTTATTGTCTGCATTCGCACCAAGTGTGGTGGCCCCCACTCTTAAATACTGCTTATGCTTTCCATCAGGCAGGGTAGAGTCTCATTGGTAGGCTAAATATAAAAATCTCTTGGAGGTCGTTTTTCTGCTTTATTTAGGGATAGGGATAAACTGGATTATAGATTAGCAATGTATTTTTTTTTAAATCAGGACATTTTACACACAACCCCATTTAGTCCCCAAACTAAGCAGAGCTTTTATTATGAGTAACTAGACAACTGATATAAATACATAAAGATACTTTTTTTTTGTAAATACATGTATATTATACATAGAAAACACCCAAACTCCGAAACAAATATTTGCGGATCACACAAACATTTGGTCCGACGCGGGAATCAAACCTGAGACCTCTTGGCCAGCAGTGGCATACGCTAACCACTAGACCAACGATGCAGTATGTTTATCTTATTACCTACATGTAGAGGTAAAAACGTTTTTTTTTATGGTGTGACTGTATGACTAATTCCTCCCACACGCGCTCTGTGACTCCTGTACAGGAGGATCAACAGCAATGACCAACAAACATGACAAGTTGTGATCCTCGGTAAGTCTCAGAAAAAGTTACACTGTCTTGGAACCCACAAATTAAGAGTAAGAAATAGGAAATAGGTTAATTTATTCTAAGCCCTTCCTTTTAACCCTAGAAAGATAATCATATTTTGTAGTACGGAAAAGATACTCATGCGTAAAATTGACGCATATGTTTTAATTAGCTGCTGGGCGAAGTATATTGATTATTTGAATAAATCAAATACTATTATATATTTACACATATATTAGAAAAGTAATATTGCAGATAATTTATTTGTACTCATTTGTTTATTGAAAAAAAAAACAAACGCTTTTAACTTTGCTATAAATCGACGAATTTTTGTAACACTTACTGTTACATATCAAAACTAATTTTTACTACAATAATCAGTATTTTTTATAATACAAAATCAATAACCTAACATATTTACTATGAGGAAAATATACAAAAATCAGTCACAAACACCTTTGTCACATCTCAACGTTTTGCTCACGACACATAACTTTTTTACATTTTTCGCAGGACGCATTTGCCTTTCACCTTATTTTGGATTAGCAAAAAGTACAATAAGTACGTTTTTTTACCACTGGCTAATCAATATTGACTTTTGATGTGCTAGGTACTTCATTTGGTAACATATTCGATATATTATCTCTTCAGGATAGGTGCTTCTAAACGTCTACGTATAAACGAAGAAGACAGACCCAAGCTAAGATTTTTCATTTTTCTTTGCGACGTAGAGGCTTTTTGTTGTTGTTAACGTTATGACAGTATATTTTATATGCGTTTATACGAGCAACGTTTGTCATTCCATACAAGAAAGCCATAGGTCGTCTATTTGTTTTCCTACTACAGGCCATCAGAGAACACATTTGATCTAGTATGTCTACCCCGGCTTTTGTTTGTCTATACAAGCTTCTTCTGTGTCGCTCTGCACTTCATTTTCACTTTCGTGGTTCGCTACTTTACTGTCGGTAGCCTCACAGGGAAGCTCGTCGTCACTTTACATAAGAACGACCTCCTCCTACAATGGGGAGAAGAAACTTGGAAAAAGACCATATCTATGGTCTTTATCCAACTCCCTATTGTATTATATTGTTGCCTATGGATCTAGAAAAACAAAATGAAAATATAAGTTATGATATAAAGTTCTTATACACACGAAAAAAAAACTATCGTATATGTAAGTAAAAATCATAAAAGTCACGTAAAAGATAATCATGCGTCAATTTGACTCACGTGGTCGTTATATTTCAAAATCGGTGTCACTTACCTTATTGACAAATATGCCACACGGCAGCTCCCAGCATAGAATGAGATGTCCCAAAAGCACAGTTATGGATTCGCGCTATTTAGAAAAAGAGAGCAAAATTTCGAAAACGTATGCGTCAATTTGACGCAGACTATCTTTCTAGGGTTAAATCAATATTATAATTTAAAAAAAGTTAATAAAACAAACTATACAGCCATATCTATAGATATGAATAAATAAAATTGAAGTTTATGTTTGTAATTTCCAAGTTGAAAGCTTTTCACTAAATACATATGAAAGTCTAATAAGTAAATCATAAATAAATGATTTTGTCTGTTTGTTTGTTCCGGCTAATCTCTGGAACGACCGGTCCGATTTTGAAGTGACTTTCACTCGTAGGTATAAAGCTGATTGTAGGTATTATTAGTAATTTAGGATACCTACGCATTTTGATACTAAACCCGCGTTTCTTGTTGTAAAGATGCAGGGAAAACCGCGGCGCTCAGCTGGTTATTTATAAAAAAAACTACACGAAAATGTTCACTACATTTTAGTGATTACCAAAGTCGTCGCCTCATTTAAAACTTTATTTAACAAGCTCTGTACAAATAACATTACAGGACCTTTAAAAAAACTTTACAAACACAAAAATAAGCAGACAAAAGAAAATTATTTGGTTATTTAAACACAAAATCTGCTGTGGTTTACTTAAAACGAGAGAATAAGACAACTCATGCAGAAAACCTTTAGGAGAAAACGAGACAAAACATCCTAAAGTGAGATAGATAACAATAGGGGAGTGGCGTGCCCACCACCAGCATACCAAGAGCTTTTCAACTCCCTGAATTTAGTGTAAAAGTATACAAATATTACGGTCTTTTATGAATGGTTGTACCGCCCAACCGTTACTCCACATACGGCACAATATGACAATAATCGGTGCTTTCCTTAATAAAATAATTCAGTTGTTTGTAGGTACTGCTCTCGAGTAGATATCCGAACGCAATTTAAGGCGCGAACGAGTTTGGTGTGTGATTTAAAAAAAAAAGTGTGAAGTGTTCTTTTTTTATCTGTGGTGGAACCTTTTATTTTTTTTTCTGGAAGGTGAGTAATTGTAAATTATTGTTTGTGATTTTTTAGTTGCAAAATGAATTAGGATATCTATATGATTAAGAATTTTATTATGTACCTAGATACCCACCCAGGTTAGTATGCTTTAAATTTTTTGTGATATTTTTTATTTGTAAAAGAAATTAGGATACCTATGTGTCATCTAGAAATTAATTGAGTAGATTGTTTTAAAGAAAATGATAATTTTACATAAGTACCTATATGCTTCACTTTTTGGCAATGGACAAAGATTTTGTACTTAAACTTTATTTTTTTTTATATAACTCCCGCACTGAACAATCTTTGTTTGAGGTGACTTTAAAACAAACATAAAGGTATACAAACTCTTACATCCAAACTCAAATTACTTATTAAATGTATTATCAATTTGTGCATAACCTAAATGTTTTTGCATCGTGGCTCACTTCGCAGTATTTCATTAATTATTATCATTGTTAAAAATTACCTTATTTAATATAAATTTAAGATTATTTATTAAAAAGATCTCTTCCATTTCTTGCCGGCGGAGGAATAATGCTTAAATGAGTTGTCGGTTACCGCTTGCCATCAAGCGGGCCGTAAGCTTATTACCCCTCTAGCAATATAAATAAACTGAGTTTAAATTTATTAGTTTTATTAAATGTTATTTAAGTACATATACAAAACACAACTACTACATGTGTTGCTAAAAGTGGTCATTAACATTATGCAGTCCCCTCCATTTTCTTTTTTTTTTTCGTGCGGAAATCCTAACGGATGCCACCAGTTTATGGCTATGTCGGCTATAATCTTCTATAAAAACAATATCACACATTTCATATGACAATCTCATCCCCAAACCAAAATCAAAAAACTTTTTTAAACTTGAAATTGGCCTTGGCCGGCACTGTCCTTCCAGGGGCTTCCTTTCGAGGGTATACCTGGTTCCTCGGTTCATAGTACCCGAGCAGGCGTGCGGTTTTAGTTCGGTTCGAGTCCGACTTAACCACCAACGTGTGGTATCCGTTGGGATTGGGGAGAAAAAGGGCCTTGCTAGGCACTTTCGAAACGTTACATTACTTGCTGTAGTTGCGTGGTTCTCCAAAATGTCATTCCTATGGAGAAGAACCGCCAAAAACGCCTAAACCTACTAGTAACTAGACTGCTGACAAACATACCTATATATCTTCTATATATATACTTAATTGAAGTGTCCGTGTGTAATATGAAATGTATAATTTTTTACTAAATGCATATGAAAGTATATAAGGTACTGACATCCAAAATGCATTTTTTTTAATTTATGTCCCTCTGTCTGTTGGTTCCGGGTAATCTCTGATTTTGACGGGATTTTTACTGGCAGATGATTAATGTACAAGAAGTAACTTTGGTTAACTTCCTTTTTTTATACCAGCGTCACTCCGCTACGTTAATTGCGGTTTACAACAAAAAACGCGGGTAACACCGCGTGGCTTAGCTAGTTTTTAATAATTAATAATAAAATATTTAGGACATCTTACACACAACGTCATCTAAACCTCAACTAAGAGAGCTTGCATTATGGATACTAGACAACTGATATAAATACATAAACATACTTTATTATAAATACATGCATATCATACATAGAAACACTCAGACTCCGGCCAGACCGGACTTTGGTCCGACCCGGGAATCGAACCCGATATCTCAAGCACAGAAGTCACATACGCTACAGTGCGCCACCTATACAGTCAACCATTTTAATTCATCACCACAAATAAAATCATTAATTTCTAGATAATTACCTATTCTGAGTTATTTAATAAAAAAAGAAACAATATCTTTTAAACCTACATAAAGATTTACCTTTTATGAACTACGTAACATAAAAGATAAAAATGATTTTACAACCGGAGGGTGCGAAATTCTACACGTGCCTTTATGAGCTCCGACATGTGCCGTCTATGAGCTGAGGCACGTGTTAAAAATAGCAATAACTAATTCAAATTCACTTTACATTGATAACTGGTATTAATTCTAAATTTTCTACTTTTGTTGGTTTGTACCTAGTTGATATCTTTATACAAAACATACATAAAAAAATGGTCAAGTGCGTGTCAAGCCACGCATAGAATAGGGTTCCGTAGTGACACATAATGGAAACAACGTGGAGACTCACGGCACGGCTATGCTCGGAGTTTGTCTAAGAGATCATGCTAGAAACGAGGTAATCCGGCATAGCCCACAGGATTAGCAAACTGAAGTGGCAAGGGGCTGGCCATATTAGCCGCAGAACCTACAACCGTTGGGGTAAACGTGCTCTTGAGTAGAGACCACGTCTCGGCAAACGTAGTGTAGGACGTCCACAGGCCAGGTGGAGTGATGATTTGCGCAAGACGGCTGGCAGGAACTGGATGCGAGTAGCCGAGGATCGAACTAAGTGGCGTGCAATTGGAGAGGCCTATGTCCAGCAGTGGCCTGCGATAGGCTAATGATGATGATGATGACATAATGGGAGGTATATTTAAAATCGTGTGTAATAAATCTGTACCTTAAAGGTATTCAACATTAAGTGGCTAAAGTCAAATTTTACAGGAGAGGCAAAAATGCGTGTAGTGAAATTTTGAATGTAATTTTGCGAAAGTTATAATAAAGGCAGAGTAATTAACTTAGCTGTATTTTTTATAATAAATAGAGGGAAGTATCATGAATTACACATAATTACGATAAATCTATCTATTATCTAACATCATTTATGGTCCTATACCCTGATAATATTTATATATCTCTTCTGTAAATATTTGTGCATTGTATATCTCTTTTCATAGGCGACGTAGGACATAATGCTTTATACCATTATGTAGAACTGGTTCTTGTGATTTTAATGGTATAATAAACGTAATTTCGACAAAATTTGGAGTTACTATGGTATACCTCTGAGGTACAGAAATAATTGTTTATAATTTTTTTACTTTGGACCAAGTTTTCCAAAGTTTCCTGAAATAAAAAAGGTATCGATATCGCTATTATTTTCCTTGAAAGTTCAATATATGGACTACTCATGATTTTTTTCTACTTTTTTGAGCGAGGCGTTAAAAGCGCTTTGGAATTGAATAACTCGCAAACGGATACCTAAATTGAAAAATGGTTTTAACAACCTCATAATGTTTTTAAAACACCTATCTAATAATACCCTACACCATTGGGTAGACCCGAGAAAAAAAATCATTCCCACTTTACTCAAAATGAAAATATTTTTTGGAATTTTACTGTAGCACTTTGTCGACGTAATTACAACATATATTCATGCACGGACGGACGGGTGGACGGATTTGACGAACCTATAAGTATCTCCTCCTTTTAAAAGTCGGTTAAAAATAGAAAATAAGCAACTTGAATCTTACCGATAACTATAAAGAAATAGTACATTGTTCACCGAGGGAGGAAAGGAACCGATTACTAGCGAGGGAGCAGTTTGTGGCCCGAAGGCGCAGCCTAGGGCCACAATACTCCCGAGGTAGGAATGTTAGTGAGTGAGGAACATTTAAAGTATTTATAAAATAAAATCAAAACGTAAGACACCATGTAAGACACAATTTAGCTTAGAATTTGACATAATGTTTATAAATATTTCGCGCTTCTTTTGTTTTTTTTTATTCTTCACAAAACGATGTCAGTGGCACGGAGATTCCATATTTAAATTATATGAAAACTCTTTGGGCAGGCGCGCGCCATAGATCAGAAAACACGTGAGAAATGAAAATTCATACAACTTTCTCTCCCGCTAAAACACGTTAGAAATGGAGTTTCATACATTTTTTCCTCCCGCTTATTTAAGTCTAGGAAAAGAGTAACTTTCTCTTTTCATTTTCAGGGAATAATGAATACTGTTCCGATCAGGTGTAGTATAAAATTACTTTTTAGGCGATTGTAACAACTTTTTTGCGTGTCTATGCTAATATTATATAAAGCTAAAGAGTATGTTTGTTTGTTGCTATCTTACACACAACGTCATCTAGACCCAAACTAAGCAAAATTAACTTTATGGGTTCTAGATAACTGAATACATAAGCATACTTTTTTTGTAAATACATAAATATTACATTTATGTAGAAAATATCCAAACTTCATAACAAATATTTGCTGATCACATAAATACCAACAAACAAAACAAAAAAAAATAGTTTTTAAAAACTAAACAAACACGCTTTTAAACTAAACAGTAGAAAATAATGTTAATGTAAAAAGCGTGGGGCGCCGTTATTGAAATATTTTCAGAAAGCACTCCACGCTTTGTTACATTAAAATTATTTTCTACTTTTTAGTTTAAAACGTAGTAGTTTTTTAAAACTATTTTTTTTTCTAGACTAAAAAGGACTATTTTGTTTAAACATTTTTTTCGAAATTAGTGTATTGTCATCGGTCCTCGATAAATCTACAAAGTTTGAACAAAATCTGGGCGTTTAAATTGGGTAAAAATTGCGCCCAAAGGAGTCGGTTACAAACATAGAAACATACAGGTGAAGCTAATAAAAAAAACGTGTAAAAAGGTCCGACTCGGGAATCGTACCCGAGACCTCAAGAACAGCAGTCGCACATGCTATCACTGCGCCACCGATATAGTCGATTTATAAATAGAAATTGATTATGTGGGCACGCGACTTAATTGAATATGGATAACGATATATTAATATTTTTATATTATAACGATAATGGAGAGATAATACATTAATTTTATCAGCAAGAAGCTTTTATTATTGATTAATTAAGTATTCAGTTTTGGGTTAATTAAATTTTAGTAGTTTAAGGAGAATCAGTACGCTGTCCGTATAGTGACGGATTAAGAACACAGAGTGTCACCACTCCTATTCATCCCGCGGGTGTCGTAAAGGCGACTAAGGGATAAACTACGCAACACAACATCAATGCAAAGAGAAGGCCAGCGTGGTATAGTAATCCAAAACCTACTTTCTAAGCAGAGGCCTATGTCTAGCAGTGGACTGTTAAAGGCTGTTGATGATGATGAGGACGCTGAAGTGGAACGGTCATGTTTCCAAACGAACTGATGGTCGCTGGAGCCAAAGTGTGCTTGAGTGGAGACATCTACTGGGCAAACGCTGTGTAGGGCGCTCTGCAGCATAATGGACCAACGATTTGGCGGTGGATGGATGCTGACTTCCCAAGACCGGGACAGTTGGTGACCTTGGTTCAGCAGTGGACGGCGATAGGTTGATTTAATTTGATAGTACACTGAGCTGATAGCTTATATATAACAACCAATAACGTCCCACTGCTGGGCACAGGTCTCCTCTCAAGAGAGGGTTAAGGCCATACGTCCCCACGCTGGCCGAGTGCGGGTTGGGGACTGGCAAGACACGTTGCGGCTACGTAATCTTGTTGTTGGATGTTTTTAAGCCGCCCGAAGGCCTCCAACTAAGCTTCACGACTGTTATCTTATGATAACAACCGGGAACGACTGCTTAACGTGACCTCCGAATCACGGAAACGCTCATTACATATAATGCCATAAACTGTCACCCATCTAGGTCCAACCGTGCCGCCGTTGCTTACCCTTGGTGATTGTTTCCAATCACTTTAGGCCACTCTGCTATGAGCTGATGGCTTAGGTAGTAGTTGTCGGTTTTGTCACCCTAATGTAAGTAGCCCCTAAATTTTGAGAGAGCCCCTAAATAAGAAGCGCTCAACCAAGTCGCCTTAGGTGATTGAAAACAATCATTGAAGGTAAGCAATGATGGCGCGGTCGTTACCTAGATGGGTGACCGCTTGTGGCATGAACGTTATGAACGTTTCCCTGATTCGGTATATATCACATCAACTGCTTTTTATAAACCACAGCTGGAAAAAGAGCTCTCCTTGGAACGGTTTAATAATCGTTGATCACCAATTTTGTATTCTGCTTATGCTTTCCACCAGGCAGAGTAGAGTCACTTTGGTAGCTTTTAAATAAGCTAAAGCTTTACTAACGAGTCAAATTAAAGTTTTACGTTCGGAGACGGGTCTAATGGTTAGGGGTCCTGACCGCTACGCCAGAGGTCTTGAGTTTGATTCCCACCACGGGACAAATATTATTTGTTCAGTGTCTAGGTGTTATTATTTGTTTTAATACCGCTTTGCATTATTAGGCCTCTGGTCGCGAATTCACACATGAAACACGACTGCATGAATGCTCTCATTTCTGTGTGAGGGTAGTACTGCCCCGGTCGACCCGGCCCATTTGTGCTGAAATCAACGTGGCTCTACTACCTTTTATATAATAATAAATAACAATAATAAATATTTTGGTCGTCTTACACTCAATGGGTTCTAGTCTCAAACTAAGCAGAGCTTGTATTATGGGTACTAAACAACTGATATAAATACATAAACATACTTTTTTCTTGTAAATACATACATATTGTACATAGAAAACAACCAAACTCCGAAACAAATATTTGTTAATCACACAAACATTTGGTCCGACCTGGTAATCGAACCCAAAACCTCAAGCACAACAGTTGCATGCGCCACCAAGGCGTGTAGTTATTTATCATTATTATTTCGATAAACTTTTCTTCCAAAATTTTAGTGATTTTTATTTCGTTAAAAATTTAAGTACTACTCTATTAATATTACGTCAATTTATCCTTGCAAGCGTTGTTTGAAATTGCTTTAAAATGATGATAATATCTTTATATATATAATTCTTGTGTGAGTGTGTATGTCACTGAACTTCTCTCAAACGACTGGACCGATTTTGATGAAATTTTTTGTGTGTGTTCAAGGGGATCTGGGAATGGTTTAGATTCGCAATTAGACCCGGTAGGTGGCGCTGCGATCAAGTTCTGGAATTTTAAAGTTGGGCGGTACGAAGTTCGCTGGGTCATCTAGTATTCTTATAAAATACTATCTTTCTGCGGCTCCAACTGCGTATATCTCGGTTATCGCGGTAAAAAATTGCCTATATCCTTTCTTAGGCTCTAGACTGTCATCATCATCATTAACAGCCTTTAACAGTCCACTGCTGGACATAGTACACCACGCTGGCCAGACGGGTTGGTATAGGGTTGGTTTCAAGTTTTCCTTCTCTTTGCATTGATGTTGTCTTACGTAGTTTATCCCTTAGTCGCCTTTTACGACACCCGCGGGATGAATAGGTGTGAACGGAACGGAACGGAACGACACACTCTGTGTGTGTATCATATTTCATTTAAATCCTCATTTTACACTTGTAATACAGGCATCTCCATTTCTAAGGCCATTTGCTTGACATGAAAGTTTTTATTTCTTCAAAAAAACAACTCTCGCATTAGGAATATAAATTCCTGTGTCGCGGGGGACTTTACAAACATACAGGAAACGGACACAAATAACACCAGACTCAAAACAACAATTTGTGAATCACACAAAGTGTTATCCCACTTGGGATTTGAACCCACGATACTTGGCGCAGTAGAAAGTGGCGTGGCGATCGCTTAAACCACTAGGCCAACCGTGCAGTCAGTTGCTTTCGCATTTATAATATTAATTGTAATTAGTAATAGAATATTAATTTTATAAACTGACCGGTGTACAATAAATTTATTCTATTCTATGTCATGAATGTATGTATAACCAACATTGTACACAAATTACACAGACTACAAAATATCCTCCAATTCAAATCCGATTCACAAACCGTATCGATTCATTAAATATTTACTTTTAATAGCTGAGCGCTTTTCGATATCAATGGGCAGGATTTTAGACTGGTGTTTATACAAATAGATATCCAAAGAGCATCCTCCAAACCTTTTTCCGAAGCACTGTAATCAATACGCCTATTTCCAAACTTGGGACCTTTATTAAACATTTCTATAATCATCATCAGTAACGCATAACGTCTGAAGGCCATACGTCCCCACGCTGCCCGAGTGTGGGTTGGGGACTGGTAAGACACGTTGTGGCTACGTAATCTTGCCGTTGAATGTTTTTAAGCTGCCTGAAGGCCTCCAACTAAGCTTAACGGCTGTTTTCTTATGATGAAAACCAGGACTGGCTGATTAACGTGAACTCCGGTTTCTCCAAGATTATCTAGCTACAATGTTGTCTTGCAGGACCCCAACCCGCACTCGGTAAGCGTGTAGAAGTACGGCTTTAACCCTCTCATGAAGGGAGACCTGATGAGTTGTTGTTGATAAACTAGATTTCAGTTAAAGTTGCAGCATTACTTCGAAAATAAGCTGTTTCATAGCTCTGATAAGATTTAATACAGTCCATTTTGCATATCTGATAACAGCAATGTTGACGCTGAATAAGATTATACTAACCGAATCAGAATAAATTTATTTATGACTTGCCGACCGCCCCAGCTCCGCACGGAGACATATAGTATTGATTTTCGGGTAAATATGTAGCCTATGTCACTTACAAATAACTTAGCCTTCTATTGATAAAAGAATTTTCAAAATCGATTGAGTACCTCCAGAGATTACCCCTTACAACGTTACAAGCTCACGAACTTTTCCTCTTCATATATTATGTATAGATTTAATATATACTTATGTTCTTTTAACAGGTACATAATGTAAGAAGACCACACACATTACAACATGTCTTCTCAAATATTACCTCACGGAATCTACCGAAGAGACTCGAACGAACTTCAAGAGAAACCTTTAGAAATTGACACTGAATCTAATCCCGACCGCAGCAGATCAAACAGTCCAAAAAACATGAAATTCTACAACACAGAAGACAAAACAATACTGAATCAAGGAAAAAAATCTTTCTGCATAGATGCATTACTATCCAGACAACTGCCTGAGAGTAGTTTACAAGATAAACTATCTCAACAAAAATACCTAACTATTATCCATAACAAAAACTATATAGGAAGGTATCAAGAAAATTATGATGCTCAAATTGAGCAGAATATGATTTCTAAATGTGAAGGTAGAGAGAGTCCTAGATCTGGCAGATCGGGGCAGAGGAGTCCGAGATCTGGACAGAGCAGTCGGTCAGCTAGTCCAGGGTCTGATGATGGCAATCGATCTGGGAGTTACAGTCCTCCGATTTCGCCGGGGGTTGAGGGGGGCAATGAAGAATATGAGAGCTATAGACCCGGTAAGTTTTTAATATTATTTTAGTAATGTTTAATGAGTGGAAGGCAAATTACAAATTGTTTTGACAATATAAACAAACACATCAATTAATAAATCCAGAATAATTGTAAGTCACAGCAAAAAAAAGCCTAACAACTTCAAGAGACTTTCATTCTATTGGGCAGTAAGCTAATATCTATCCCGTGTGGTAAAATTTATATTAAATACACACATCAAAAGTGTCTAGGGATCAACATATATTTTTGCAATAACTTTTCTCCTGATTGATATTAATTAAAAATTTCTTTATGGATTCATCAAATAAAGTGTTTTCGTTTGTCACAGTAACGATAAACCAAGTCACCTTTGCATTAGTAAAGAAATTTGCCATTTTCCTAATAAAGGGATTTTTGACATTTGAACCACTAACATTAAAGTTCGAAAAAAAGACTGAAATAACAGTTTTCTTTAAAATTTTATTAGGTAACTTAAACAATTAATAATCCGTGTTTCTACCGCGAACACTAACAACACAAGAACATCGGTTTGGCATACTCAAAATGAGTTCATCCAAATCACGCTGTGGAATGGCCGCCCATGTTCGTTGCAACAACAAAAAAAGGTCTTCTTGCGACTGGATACCCTCCATATTCGGCAGAGCTCTTCTCTGTAGCATATCCCATGCATGCTCAATCGGGTTCAAGTCTGGCGACTGAGCAGGCCAGGGCAGGACATTGATGTTAGCTGCGGCGAGAGTCTGTCTTACAACTCTTGCGGTGTGCGGTCGTGCATTATCATGCATTAACTGAAATAAGGGACCGATTTGCACTTGTAGAGGAACGATGACGTCTGATACAATCGTCTCAGCATAAATTTGAGCGTTGAGGTTGCCTCTGATCCAAATCAACTCAGTTCTTCCGCCGATCCAAATACCCGCCCATACCATGATGGTTCCACCACTATAAGGATGGACTTCCTGGCAGGATTTTAATCGCTGTTGGCGTCCAGGGGTTCTCCAGTGTCGTATACGTCTTGTATCCGGTCTCATACCAAAACGAGACTCATCAGAAAAGCACACGAAACGCCATTGTTCTTCTGCCCAATTTCTGTGTTCAAGAGCCCATTGATATCGAATCCTACGATTGTGCATTGCTATAGGTGGTACCCGTAGCGGTCTTCGGGAATGAAGGTTCACTTCATGCAAGCGGTTTCTGTCTGTTTGGTCGCTAATTAAGTTCCCTGAAGAGTGATGAAGCCTCACGGCTAACATCATGGCGGTTATTGTTGGAGCTCTTCGAGTTAAGATTTGAATGTATCGGTCTTGTCTCCGTGTGGTGCAGCGATACCGTCCTCCATGGCGCTCAGCCACGGTACCAGTGCTTCGGTAACGTGTCCAAAGTCGACTGATAACACTCTGACTTGTATTCAGAGCTAAAGCCACAGTACGTTGCCGGGAACCAGCTTCTATCATTCCCACGGCTCTGAGCATTTCTTCCCTGCTTAAATGACGTCGCCGCTCCATAATAACGTTGGTTTTAATCAGTAGTAGGGAAACAGTAGCACTAATAATTTCTTCAATGCGTTGTATGTTTTTATAGGGAAAATATTGGCAGCTGATTTTCATCTTTTACTCGAATTTGATTGACAGTTCCTGATTCAAATTATGAAATGCACCAAAAAGGATCCATATAAATTTATAAAATCATAAATTTATTACAAAGCCACATCTCAATCTCAAGAAATCCGCATAAAAATGCTTGATCCCTAGACACTTTTGATGTGTGTACATATACATATAACAACATAAACTTGTACCATATTTAAAGTATTTGAGATGTTATGCAATCTTATTACTAAACAAGCACTCATCAAATTAGAATAAAATGAAATAAAACCACACTTTTAGGATTCTCTTTAACTCCATCGTCACTTTGTTTTTAATTTTCATATACTCCTTTTCTTAACAGGAATTATACCAAAACCGGGCCTTCTTCCTCAAAACCCTGCTCTTGTAGCTGCACAATCAGCAGCTCTTTTCAACTATCCAATGTCTCAACCTGGAGGATTGCCCCCAGGAGCTCCAATGCCCTCGGCTTTCCACCACCCTGGAGATAGGGTGTTGCATCATATGCAACTCGAATGGCTGGCCAGGACAGGAATGTTTTATCATAGGATACCGGAATTGGGAGGTAAGTTGATCTTTGGTTTTATCACATATCGAAAATGAAAATTTATTATTACGAATTTACTATACATAGTGTTTTTCATTTTTTTCATTCATATATTTTTCAAACGTTATAAATTTGTTGTTGGCTTAAATTAGTACATTAAAATATTTGATGTTAGCTATCTGCAATTTGCTGTTCTGATTATGATCTCCTTAAAGCTTTTGATTGCGTCGATCATTATTTGTGCAAAAATCCTAAAATTATATAGCTGAACAAGGTGTCTGCATGACTGAAATTTTAAAAACAGAATGCAAAATAATAATAATTATAAATGTAACACATATGAGTGTCTGATTTACTTATTGCATTGGGTGTGCCACAAGGATCAAATCTTGGTCCATATCTATTTCTAATTTTATTATAATTTAGTAACATGTCTAGCTCACCAGAAATACATTTTAACTTACTTTTACTATATATATACTATATTATATAAAGAGGTTTTTACAAATCGAATGGATTACTAGTCATTGATAAAAGATCTCGTTCAGCGCTATCTCTAAAATTAAATTTATATATGAGTCAAGAGATATGACTAATAAATATGTCACTTAGATGTATAAGTCACAGAGCAATAACAGCATTATTTGTGAAATTGAATGATTTATCTTTGCTGTAATAGGATGGATTACATTTCGTAACGTGAAGTTGAGTGAGTTAAGTAAAGCCCCAACCCGCAATCGATCAGCGTGGGGGCCTATGGCCTTAACTCACTTCTGAAAAGAGACCCGAGACCTGCAGTGGGACTATAAAGGTTGTTGAGTGATGTTAAGAGGGAGAGCAATGTCTCAGTACATGGGCTGGCCTTTTCCTTTACTTCTTCTTATCGTATCAATGGCAACACTTTACACGGTTTTGGCCTAGTGCTCGGCGACGCGGATTGCGTTTGGCCTGTGTGATGCTGTGTTGATCCATTGTGGTGAGAGGATTTGTCACCTAAACTCTGCGATACCGAGTGTTAGGTGTCCAGGGTGCGCCGGACGTCGGAACTCTTGTTCTCTTTTTAATGTCGCTCGGGGAGGTTCCTCTCGTGCACCCTTTACTGCACAGAGCATTATCATTTGCTTAAGATCCGTTCCCTTAAATCTGTATAACCATGTAATGTCCTGTGTATTTTGGAATTAATGTTTTCTTTCTTACTACACCCATGGGATTAATATGGATGGTGACACTATGTCTTCTAAATCCATCACCACATGGACAATTAGGTACTTGAGTAGGACAAACTGATAGACGATAAAACGTGGGTTTTTTCTACGTATATGTTTTACCCACCTACTTATTAAGAAGAGGAAAACTCAAACTACCTGATTGACATATTATTTGTCCAATCACCTTTATCTTATAGATAATAACAATATTTGTCACAAATATGACAGAATGCCTGTTCGATCTCCGTAATCTTGAGCGATTTGTTCCGTCTAGAATCATGATTTGATAAATTTAAAGAAGAAATCTTATCAATACATAGTCTCGTCTAGTGATATTTAAAATTAAGTTGTAATCTATATAATAAGTATACCAAAATGACTATTCCGCCTGATGGAAAGCATGAGTAGAATCCAGGAGTAGGGGTCACCATCCTTAGTGTGAGTGCAATACGCCATGTTGACGTATGGTGGCCTAGTGAGATGCTTCAGATTTTTTTTTTTTATTATAATTTCAGACATCTTACACACAACATCATCTAGTCCCAATCTAAGCAGGGCTTGTATTATGTGTACAAGACAACTGATATAAATACATAAACATCCTTTATTTGTAAATACATACATATTATACATAGAAAACATCCAGACTCCGAAACAAATATTTGTGGATCACACAACAAGACCTCTTGACCAGCAGCCGCATACGCTAACCACTAGACCAACAAGGCAGTCATCATTGGGCCCCCGGTCTCACACTCACAACAAAATACGACGACACAAATGCTATCATTTTGGGTGTATCTTCTGTGTGAGGATACTACTGGCCCGGTTCAGGCAACCGTACCGAAGTCAGCGTGGCTTCAGTACCTTCATAGTCTTGGTACACATTACATCAATAGTCAAGTAGTAGAAACAACCAGCCACGTCACTGTGCTGCATTGTATGCACTTACAATGAGGATGGTGACCCCTACTCCTGGATTCTACTCATGCTTTCCATCAGGCAGAGTAGATTCACCTTCGTAGGCCTAAATATATAAAAAAAACACCTGTACCTATCTTGATCAGTGTGTAGGACAGCATATTAGATCGTAGTGCCGAGGGCTGGTCTACTCAGCGCAACGGGCTATGGCCTCTGGGTCTTTCACCCCCTATCTTACCCGTTACTATCATAATTTCGATGTTATCGTTTTTTCTCCTTGCAATGACTGCCTTGTTGGTCTAGTGGTGCGTATGTGACTGCTGATCAAGAGGTCTCGGGTCCGATTCCCGGGTCGGCCCAAATATTATTTGTGTGATTCACAAACATTTCTTTCGGAGTCTGGGTGTTTTCTATGTATTATATTTATGTATTAAAAAAAAGAAGGATGTTTATGTATTTATATCAGTTGTCTAGTACCCATAACACAAGCTCTGCTTAGTTTGGGACTAGGTGATGTGTGTAAGATGTCCGAAATATTTACTATTATTTATTTTTATTAATGAGGCCTAACAGGTTGGTATAAGATTCCTAATGGAGATGGATTACGTAATAACAGCTGTTCCTGAATACCACATTTCTTAAGAAGGTAGTAGAGCCACGCTGATTTCAGCATGAATGGACCCAGTCGACCGGGTCAGTACTACCCTCAGACACAACACCATCCTAATAATGACAGCATTCTTGCTGTCATATTTCGTTGGTGAGTGTGAGACCGAAGGCGCAATGACTATCCTCACAATGAGGATGATGACCTCTACTCTTGAATTCTACTCATGCTTTCCATCAGGCAGAGTAGAGTCATTTAGGTAGTTTTAAATATGAAAAATGTGTTTAACTGTTCATCACAACGCCTTTTTGGTATAAGATAATTTTAATTCTTTTGGAAGTTAAATCATATAGATAGAACAATAGGTATTGGACCAAAAAGGATATATCTCTGTTATAAATACTTATTGATTGATTATATGTTATCTGTGACAGATCGAGTTTAAATATAATGCTCTCTCGCAATATTCAGTTTTATATTTTAAGATAAGATGTGAGATAATATTATCTACACAAATAATATTAAAATCTAGACAACAACAACCCATAACGTCCCACAGCTGGGCTCAGGTCTCCTCTCAGGAGAGGGTTAAGGCCATACGTCCCCACGCTGGCCGAGTGCGGGTTGGGGACTGGCAAGACACGTTGTGGCTACGTAATCTTACCGTTAGATGTTTTTAAACCGCCCGAAGGCCTCCAGCTAAGATTTACGACTTTTATTTTAAAATAACCACAGTCGACTGCTTAACATGACCTTCGGTCACCCATCCAAGAACTGACCGCGCCGGCGTTGCCTACCCTTGCTGATTGTTTCTAATCACCTAGGACAAATTGGCTATGGTGCCCTTTTTAGTACTGTTTACATATTTTAAAGGGTATGTTATGAGCGTTTCCGTGAAAACACAGGAAATGTGATTGTCAGGGAGCCTCCAGTCGGTACGACCAAAGAGCTATCGTGGCTTGAAGAGGATTAAGGCGGTTTTCGCCAAGCTCCCCTAAATTTAAGGGAATACTTAGTCAGAGAAAAGCCTTGGTTGGCCTGGAAAAATCTTCGTTTTCACCAACATTTTGGGGCACTTAAGTGCTTAGATTTCGCTTAAAATTTCATCAACAATCCATAATGTTGCTCCACTCCATATTACCTATAGGGAAGAAGAACCGGCAAAACCTTCAGAAGTTTACTCTTCTCAAAAAAGTGACCCACACTATGACTGTCTAGTGCGATGCTTCTGAGTCGTCAGGCCTCCGGTCTCACACTCATCAACGGAATACGACAACAAGAATGCTGTCATTATTAGGATGGTCTTCTGTGTGTGGGTGGTACTGCCGCGGTCAAGCCAGTACATTCGTGGTGAAATCAGCGTGGCTACCTTGATTACTTATACATACATCTATAAAAATAATGAAAATTCTGTTTTAAATACTCAAAGAACATTTTTTTCACTAAATGCAAATATAAACGCTACATAACAATTAAGCAAATTTAACAAAAATTTTATGTAATAAAATGCCTTAAACAATGTAACCAAAAATTGTAAAAACAATGTTGGAAAAGAGTGTCCATGGAGTTTCTTGTCTGTTCTTCTCCATAGGATCTACGAATTGGAACAGACAATTAGCTTCACGACTGACTACTGACTGACTACTTGACGTTTCAAATGTGATGTATGGTTTATGTGAAATAAAATGGTTTGATTTGATTTGATTTATGTCTTTCTGTCTGTTTGTACCGGTTAATCTCTGGAACGCCTTCAACAATTTTAACAGTACTAGTAACTTAGTCTACATTTTAGACTAGCTTCGTCTCGCGGCATTACTCGCTAGTTACACAATAACCGTGAGCAACACCGCTGGATTCAGCTAGCTTTAAATATGGCAATAAACACAAATGACCCAATAAAATTGAGTGCTGTTATAATTCATTTAATGTTATTTACCCTTCGTTTGACCCCCCGAAAATTAATCGTATTTACCCTTCGGATAAATTTGTTAGCAATCATATTTGTCACATATGTTCAAATGCGAGGAAATTGATAAATAATAATACTAGATGCCATCCTATGAGATGAGATAGGCCTAGGCCAGCAGTGGACCGGGATGGCTGATGATGATGATGATGATGATGATGAGACCCGCGGTTATTGTTGTAAACGCGAGCAACGCCACGTGACAAAGCTAGTCTAGAAATTGTTTTGCCTAAACTACTCCTTAAGTTATTATCGTTCTGTTAGTAAAAGTAAGTTTTTATTTATTGTTCTTTTAGGGTTCCGTAGCCTAATGGCAGAAAACGGAACCCTTATAGATTCGTCATGTCTGTCTGTCCGTCCGTGTGTCACATCCACTTTTTTCCGAAACTATATGAACTGTACTGTTGAAATTTGATATTAAGATGTATTCTGTGAAACGCATTATGATTGTCATACAAAAATAGAAAAGAAAAACAATAATTTTGGCGGTTCCCCATACTTAGAACTGAAACTCAAAAATTTTTTTTCATTCATCAATTTCATTCGTGTGGGCTATCTATGGATAGGTCTTTAAAAATGATATTGAGTATTAAGAATTTTTTTAAACTAAATATTTTGCGCGAGAGATACTTCCAAAGTGGTAAAATGTGTGTGTGGGGGACACACACACATTTTACCACTTTGGAAGTGTCTAACTTCTAAAATAAGAGATTGATAAAACTATAAAGATATGTGTTGTACATTACCATGCAAACTACCAACGAAAATTGGTTTAAACGAGATCTAGTAAATAGTTTATTTTTATACGTCACAAATCGTAAACCGCAATTTACCTTTCATTCAATCAATACACTATTATTAAAACATCGGTTAAAAAACTGAAAAAAATAAACAATTTAGTTAAACGTATAAAAATCAATTTTTTACCGACTTTCAAATTATGCAAATGTACACTATCAAGCTTAACAACACACAATTAGTATTCGATAATAATCCACCAGTGTTCGTCACCCCTATTTGCTGTCACCACATGTCACCTGTTATCGACACCCACCCTATCCGACCACCCCTGTTTTAAATAAAATACTGTTAAAGTGGGGTGACATTTGATTTTTAGTCGCGGTTTTTATTTTTACCCAAAATTTTGCAAATCCAAAGGAGGGCTATGATTTTGACAGGCTATGCATGTCATCATCATCATCATCGACAGCCTTTAACAGTCCACTGCTGGACATAGGCCTCTCTCTTTAGAAAGGAGGTTTTGGCCTACTATACTACGCTGGCCAGACAGGTTGGTAAAGGGTTTGTTTCAAGTCTTCCTTCTCTTGGCAGTGATGTTAGATACTTATTTTGTTCCTTTAGTCGCCTCTTACGACACCCATGGAATGAATAGGGGTGGTGACACTTTGTATTCTTAATCCGTCACCAAAGGATTAACTTAGGCAATTTTTTTTTAGCCTAGCTTTGCTTCGCGGCGTTACTCGTAATTTACAACAATACCCGCAGGTAACACCACGGGAGTCAGCTAGTTACTTAAGTGTCTACAGACAAACGCTTAACCATATTTAAAATATATATTTAATGATAGATTAGTTAAGCAATTAAGCCAATTGACCAGATTCCTGACATATGGGAGGGTAATAAACTTACCCCAATATTAGGGGTAGTTTCACCCCCTGATATGTATTTATTCATGACGTTAAGATTTTGAGAGATCGAATAGATTCACGGAATACCAAAAGAGAATTTCGTATCTTCTCGCCTATGCCCGCGAAGGATAGGCAGAGACGTACTAAATACCCACACTTTACCAACTATGATTTTACTTTCTTAGCGGTAATACTTTTGGTAGACTATGTATGTTTGTATGTTCTGCCGTAGCGCCTAAAACTACTGTACCGACTTCAAATAATGGAGTTTCAATAGATGCGTAATAAGGGCCTAGCTGATATAGGCATATTTTATAAAATTAAATAAAATTTGAATTTGAAAAAATTAAACTATATACGGTACTTACAAAAAAAAAAACCGTATGTTTGTTTGTTTCAAAATCTCTGGGACGGTTAGACGGATTTTGACAGGACTTTTACTGGCAAATAATTAATGATATAAAGAGTAATGTAGTTTATTTCAATACTAACAAAATAAACTAGTCATTGAAAACAAAAAAAAAATCTAGTTGGCTTTAAATCAAATCACGGCGGCCATCTTGTTATGTACGTCAAATAGCAAAGTTGCTCAAAATATGTCAGACTATTTTCTGATTTACAATTAATTATTATTCAATTTAGTTTTCAACGAAGAAATATCTCAACTCTAATATACTCAAAGCTAATATTCAAGAATATGTTGAGCATATTATCCAGAATTACACCGGCAAAATATATGCTATCGTCAAATTTTCGAACTAAATTGAGATACAAACCTTTAGGTTTAAAAATGACGTCATATTCCATAGAACAATCTAGAAGATTATCAAGTACCGTAGAAGAAGAAGATGAATATGTTCTAAGTGATGTTTTTGATGATTACTTGTCTCCGGGTGTGTTTTCTGGTGATAGTTCTGATGATAATTACGGAGCCCCACCTCTGTACCAGGCTACTTCTGCCTGCCGTTGTCCTAAATGCTCTCATCCAAGTTCTAAGCAAGACAGAATCCAGAACGAACATGAAGTGAAGTTTAAAGATCTAGCAGAGACGGTAATACTATTTGCAATCTTTAGTAATGTTATAAAGCTGAAAATACAGCAACTATGCAGAATGATCGGGCCTCCGGTCTCACACTCACCAACGAAATACGACAGCAAGAATGCTGTCATTATTAGGATGGTCTTCTGTGTGAGGGTAGTACTGCCCCGGTCGAGCTGGACCATTCGTGCTGAAATCAGCGTGGCTCTACTACCTTCTAGTTTGTTTGTTTGAATTTGTTTAATATTCAATTTATTTTATTAGTTTTTTAAAGTTATTTTTTAGCCTAGTTTCACATCGCGACGATACTTGCGATTTACAAACCATAAGCGCGGGTTAGTTAGCTAGTAGTTAATATAATTATACCGTAAAACACATTACACAAACACTAAAACAACTCGCAACACTTTATTTAATAAGTTGCCAACAAACAAAATTCAGTATATACACCTCTAATTAACTACTAAATAAAATAAATAATTAAATCTTAAAATGGCGAGGTACACTTAATTTAAAAATCAACACGGCACTCCAAAGTAATTTAGTAGGTGTGAGTGTGGTCGCAGTGTGAGCTGGCGGGCATGAGGTGGAGTGTCAGTTGTAGCGATTAACTATATACTAATTTCATAAAGAGGTAAAGTTTGTCATTTATAGAGGATAATCTCTGGATCTGTTGTACCGATTTTGAAATTAATTTGACCAATAGAAAACCATATTATTTATGACTATTGTAGGTGATAAAAAAACTGCGATATCTAACATGCAACAGGAACAGCTTTTCTTTTTTATTGAAAGATTTCATTGAAAGTCGGTACATTTTGATCGTATCAAAATGTTTTTACCAATGGAAAGTATTTGAAATTCTCTGATTTCCTTTACTTTAATGTGCACGTTTAACACATATAAACCTTACTCTTGAATCACTGTGTCTAGTGCTGAAAACTACAATAAAATCCGTTAAGTAGTTAAGGGTAGCTGTAGTAGAGTCACACTGATTTCAAAACGAAGCAGTACTACCTTCACACAGAAGACCAATCTCTAAATGACAGCATTCGTGGTTCGTATTTCGTTGGTGAGTGTCAGACCGGAGGCCTAATCATACAGAAGCAACTCACTACGCAGCGAAAGGGTACGTCACCATGCTGCATTATCTGCATTCACGATGAGGATGATGACCCCTACCCCTGGATTATACTCATGCTTCTCATCAGGCAGAGTAAAATTCCTTTGGTAATCAAACTATAAAAAGGTGCAATCGAACAGACAGCGAAAGCGACTCCATTTTATTTATTTTATTACGTTGAAATATTAGTATATAGATAGAAATATTTATAATGTACAGTCTACTAGTTAGCTACAGTAATATAAGCTTTCACTAACTATGCTTAAACCATCTCCTTACTAGCCCCCAAACGTAGGTAGCCTTTTGAATCAACAACTGAGCACTTAGGTGTTCTAATAAAGGTTGGTAAAAATGAAAATATTACTAAAGTTTAACTAAATTTATCTAAGTGGCCCCCTAATTTTAGGGGTAATTAAATGCCGTAAATGCTTGATATATTATTATTAATAAATAATCTCTTTCTTTGTTAGATCTCCAGCCATTCGACAAATGAGTTTTCGAAGCTTGTGTGAGATACATTCGATTATTGCATATACATATTACATATAGATATAACGGCATTTATGGTGAAGGAAAACATCTTAAGGAAACCTGTTTTTTTAGAATTCTACAATATTTTGTTCGAGAAATATATTAAAGCCTGAATACCTTGATGTGGTAGCCGACATCTATTGTGGATTTCACTGACTGAATGAAATATAAGTATGAATATTGTTATTTACATCCTGGCGTTTTATTATTATTATTATTATTAAATAAATAACCTCCAAAAGTATTATTTAATATTTGTTAAAAACAACATACGTAAAAGTAGAATTTTTCCATACCTTTGAAATAAATAAAAAAAAGCTTTATTTTGATAGCTGACTCAATAGCGTTACGTCACTAACTCTTTACAGAGCATTAAAATGCTTAAAATCATTTATCTGTGTTTTGGTATTACTCCAACCCATTATCGACATCTGACTATGCCTGTGAAAGAGCACCCAGACTCAGAACAACAATTTCTGGATCACACAACGTGTTGTCCCACGTGGACCCACGACATTTGGCGTAGTAGAAAACGGCGTTGCGACCGCTTAAACCACTGAGATAAACATGCAGCAAATGATGTCTTACTAGTGAGAAAAGAATTTTCAGATATTACAACGTAACAAGTTATAATAATCCTTACCAATATTATAAATGTAAAAGTAACTCTGTCTTTCTGTCTGTTACGATTTCACGCATTAACCGCTGAACCGATTTTGATGAACTTCGGTATAGAAATAGATGGAAATGGGAAAGGACGTAGGCTACTTTTTACCGCCATAACCGATATACACGCGGGCGGAGCCGCGGGCAAAAGCTAGTAGTACAAATGCGTTTACCTTATTTATCTTTAAATATCTCCATAGGTATACAATTCTCAATCAGCAACTTTAATTAATTCATAATACCAATCATCACTTCTCCGCTATCACTGGGGCCCCACCTCAGTAATCCTGTAGGGGAGTTTAAGCCAATTATCCGGCGGCAATTTGTTCCCGTAAACAAAGGGACGGCCCTTAACAAATTAGATCCCTGTAGTAGGGATGTGTCGATGAGTGATGTCGATAGTTTTGTTTCTTAAAACGTTTTTTCCTCTTGTTGTTTTACTCGTTTTTGTTGGCTTATTATTGTTGCAAGTAAATCTTTTACAGATGTTTTTACATGTCGGATTTTACAGCTAAACGGGCGGCGCCGACATTTCCTATATATAAGACTCACTGGTAAGAAATGCCGAAACAACCTGTGAGTTGTTTCGGCATTTCTTACCAGGTGTCTCTTTTTTTAAGTACGTGAACAATGATTAAATAATTAACTATGCAAGTACTGTACTCGCTGTACTTACTATCTGGGTTGGCTTTTTTAAGGAAAACTATAGTTTTAAAGATCCTTATTACATAAATTTGGATCATAGACAGTCTAGAGTCTAAGAAAGGACATAGGCTACTTTTTATCGTGATAACCGCAAAGACGCGGGTGGAGCCGCGGGCGAAAGGTAATAATAATAAAGATATAGACAAAAAAATACGTTAAAACAAAATTTAAGCGAAAATCCTTCACACCTTTTAAACTAGCAACCAAAAACATCGATATCAACATTTTAGTCGCATCACTAACAAAAGAACCCTTCGGCCGTACAATCACATTTCCTGTGTTTTAACTAACGAAATTTATATTGAATCTTTTCAAGTTAACGTAGGAGGCACATTAACCCTTTAAAATATTTAAACAGTACTAAAAAGGGCACCATAGCCAATTTGTCCTAGGTGACAATCACCGAGGGTAAGCAACGCCGGCGCGGTCAGTACCTGGATGGGTGACCGTTAGTGGTATGATACCATGAGTGTCTCCGTAATTCGAAGGTTACGTTAAACAGTCGGCTGCGTTTATTATCATAGAATAACAGTCGTAAAGTTTTGTTGGAGGCCTTCGAGCCGTTTAAAAATATTCAACGCCAAGATTACGTAGCCACAACGTGTCTTGCCAGCGTGAGGACGTATTGTCTTATCCCTCTCTTGAGAGGAGACCATAGCCCAGCAGTGGGACGTTATGGGTTGTCCTAAACATAAAAGGCACCCGTCTAGCCAGCGTGTTATAATAGGTCAAAAACCTCTTTTTACACGATTTATATTAGCTTCACCTGTATGTTTGTTTGTAACCGACTCCTTTGGGTGCGATTCACTTTAAACGGCCAGATTTCGTTCAAACTTTGTAGATTTATCGAGGACCGATGACAATATTTGAAAAAAAAACAAATTAGTCTTTTTTAGTCTAGAATTTTTTTTTTAAACTAAAAAGTAGAAAATAATTTCAATGTAACAAAGCGTGGGCTGATAAATGGTACAGGTTTTAGAAAAATATTTTTATGTTTTTATTTATATCAGTTGTCTAGTACCCATAATACAAGCTCTGCTTAGTTTGGGACTAGATGGCGTTGTGTGTAAGATGTCCGAAATATTTATTTATACTTCCCTCACCAAAATAACATGTAGTTTTTAGTACCTTCAAAAATTTATTTAAATTTAGCTGGAAACAGCGAGTCAAGAGGACTATGCACGTCGTTTTCGGCTTACAAATTGCGCTTGAGGATAAAATTAATACACATGATATCTTAAACTATACCCCCGTCCCCCTTGTCATATTTCGTGATTCTTGTCGAACTCCCCCTCCCCCCCTTTTGATCGTCATGGTGGCTCAGTGAGAAACTTCTGCATCATTGAGTGACCGGTCTCACCAGGGCCGGATTTACCATAGAAGCTGAAAAAGCTACAGCTTGGGGCGGCAAAATTAGAGGGGCGGCCGATTGACCCAAAAAGAATATGGTACAGCAAAAAAGTAAGGTTTTTTTAAGACTACTCTCGAATAAAAAAAAGTTATAAAAAGAATTTAGTAACTAAACTATTTATTAAAAAATCAGCCAAGTGCGTGTCAGGCCACGCACAGGAAAGGGTTCCTCAGTCACCCATAATGGTACGTGGATTAGAAATCTTATCCAATGAATAATTGTTATGTTTACATAATAATGCGTTAATTTTGTATGACGTTTTCCAAGTAAGCGCATTGTAAAAGTTAAGCCTCTATAACTCCTGAACTAATAAGGCCATCTAATCTCTTATAGTTTTCCTTCAAAGTTCATTATATTGACCACCTTCACGAATTTTTTCAAATTTTTTGAGCCAGCCGTTTAGATTTTAGAGGGGGGGGGTACGCCCTATTTTTACAAAAAAGTGCCCTTTAAAGTGGAATATATATATATATATACTACTAATACTTAAATCAAAAAATCGTCTTATAAACCCTTTATTGTTTTCAAAAGACCTATCTAATGATATCCCACACGATGGGGTAGCCGCGAGAAAAAAAAATCATCGCCACTTTACGTATGGGAGGTACCCGAAATAAAAATATTTTTCATAATTTTATTGTAGCACTACTAGCACTTTGTCGACGTAATTACAACACATATTCATGCAAAGTTTCATCTTTCTAGCACTAACCGTTTGGAAGGTAAGTCGAGGACGGACGGACGGACGGACGGACGGACGGACGGACGGACGGACGGGCAGACGGACATGACGAATCTATAAGGGTTCCGAGTGATATACTTCGGAACCCTAAAAAGGGAATTAACTTTTTAAAGTGAACAGCTCATTTTTGGTGAGAGTCGCCAAAGTTTGGAACGACCTGCCTGGGTCTATTTTTCCTGATAAGTTGAACTCTAGAGCCTTTAAGAGTAGAGTGAACAGGTTTCTTCTGGATGGACGTGTACCATCTTCGTCTTCATCTACACTTTCCATCAGGTGAGATGGAAGACAAAAGCATATTCCATTACAACAATAAAAAAAATTGTGAACAGTGTATCTAATTTTAGAAGTCAGTAGGGGCGGCAAAAAAATTATATCTTTGGGGCGGCAAATGTGTAAATCCAGCACTGTTTCTCACACAGCACAGTCACCAACGAAAAACGAATGCCGTCACTTTAGGTTGATATTTTGAACTGCGTTTATTATATAGATTACTTTTAATTAAACCCTCACTGTCACAGATAAAACAACCCCTACTTAAGTAATGAATATAATATAGAATAATATATTACATAGAACTTACAGTGAATAAGTTTAGGGGTGGTTTGGGGGCGTGGTTTGTACACGCATGCGTAGTACCAACTTATGTAAGTGAATGCCTAAAGATATTTTAAAACTTTGTCCTTAGAAATGACACGACTTTCAAACAAACTTCAATGACGTAAGTATGTAGTTTAAAGATAAACTAAAATTGAAATAACTACTGATCTACATCGCGCTATTAAAATTCTCGCTACCGATTAGTAGGTATTCATGGGGAGACCATGAGTAGGATCCAGGAGTAGGGGCCCAAAATCTTCATTGTGATTTTATAATTTATAGTCCATCAAGCAGAGTAGAGTCACTTTCGTAAGTTTAAATTTAAAAAAAGTTTATTGTGAAAACATTGCACAAGAATTCTATACATACTAGCTTTCGCCCGCGGCTGCACCCGCGTCTATATCAGTTATCGCGGTAACAAGTAGCCTATGTCCTTTCTCGGGCTTTAGACTATCTGAGTACAAAATTTCATTTAAATCGGTGCAGTGGTTTTAGAGTTTATAGCGAACAGACAGACAGACTTGTACTTTATCTTATAAACTGTAGTGATAACAGGTCATAGGCCTTATTTTGGTCTACAATATATATTTTCTTAGCAGGATAATATACATGTATAACACCTGGGTCATGCCTGTTACACACTTCCGTCCCATTTCTCGAAATCACTCCCACAGCAACATCTATCACTATCTTTAAGACCCACTTAACCAGTTAAAATTTACAAATCAAATAACACCGATACGAAGCGCTCATAACCAAGGTGATTGGAAACAATTACCGAGGGTAAGCAACGATGGCACGGTCTATACCTAGATGGGTGACCGTTTGTGGCATAATATGTTATGAGCGTTTCCATGATTCGGTCGCAGTCGCAGTAAGCAGTCGGTCCCGTATGTTATTATAAGATAACAGTCGTGAAGCGTAATAAACAATTTACAAAGGCCTTCAGATGGATTAAAAATATCCAATGGCAAGATTACGGAGCCACGACGTGTCTTGCCAGTGCCCAACCCGCACTCGGCCAGCGTGGCGACATATGGCCTTTACCCTCTCCTGAGAGGAGAGTCCAGCAGTGGGACGTTATGAGCTGTTGATGGAACACCGATACAAAACTAACGACCCATTAACGCTAAACGACAACAATAAAATATCGAAATAAATTTAAAATACATCACATTTTAATCCCCAATAACAATTAGGAGCAGCTATTTAGAATGGTCCAGTTGACATATAAACAAACAAACTTAACAAAAGAACAAATTGTTCACACTGATCTAAGCACCGTAGCACTCACCCTAAAAAAATATATCCTTCAATCAATTATACTACATAACACCCCAAAAATAAGATTTAATTTTCTTTACACTGTCAAATTATCTCATAAATGTGGTAAGTCAAACGAATATGAATGTTATTCCTTGTTAAATTAAGTTGCTTTTTGAAAATCCAATGGCTGTAGGGGACAAGTGCCAAATAGAGGCATATGATTAGAATGTTGCAATTAATTGTACTTATTTTAATGTTTATATTCAACAGGGGATCCATTATTGTTCAACCAGCTGATAAATTAGAGTAATTATTTAATACTGCATCGTTCTCTAATGATGTTGATAAATACTTAAATATAGAAGAAAATACAAAGTACAATGCGTTTCAAATAAAGACTGTATTTGTGACTAAACACCAAATAATGTAAAAAAAAATTATATTTCTTTTTTCAAAAGCGCGGCAAAGACAAAGCATTAATCGATTTTATTAACAATATCAATGACATTGAAAATTTGTAATAAAGTTTTAGTTTTTATTGCACACCATATAAAAATATCTGAAGTCGTTGACGTATGCAGTTCAAGATGGCGGATTTCCAATCCTATTATTGCTTGAAACACATTGTACATCTTCCTAGCCTTTGTTATTCCCAATAATATTTGTGATCGGCTACTAGTTTAACTGGTTTTACCTGAATATCACTTTTTCCACGGAGCGACTGATTCTTGAGAAAGCAAATAGGCTACTTTGCAGCGCGAACAGCAAAAGATTATCGAAATATGTGAGCGAGATTACCGAAATATTTCATCAGAAAAAAATATCATGTTATTTTTTCAATAAAATTAGTATCAAAATTAAAAAAAAAACATAGCCATGTTCTTTGTTATAAACGGAACTTATTCGTGAAAAATATATTTAATACTAGCTTTCACCTGCGGCTCCGCCCGCGTGTATTTCGATTGTTGTAGTAAAAACTAGCCTGTGTTATTCTGTTGATCTTTCACGCAAAAACTACTGAACGGATTCGAATAAAACTTTGCAGTAATATAGCTTATATATTAGAATAACACATAGGCTACTTGTTACTGCAATAATCGAGATACACGCGGGCGGAGTCGCGGGCTTAAGCTAGTACATACATATACATAGAAAACACCCAAAATTCGAAAATCTCGTTAACCACAAATAACATGACTATGTGTAAAAGTCTCGAAAATAAAAAAAATATATTAATTCTTTTATTAATTTATCAAAAAAAATATACATCATAAATGCTCACAGGTTTTGGACCTGTAAACCATTTATCGTCGACCCCAAGGGTCTATTGTGCCCCGACGCGTGAAATTACCAAAATAACATTAATAGGATCAATTTGAAAGTATATTAGGGTCGACATGAAAACCATATGACACCCTATTTCATGGGGCGATATAAACTTTAAGTGCTACATTGAAATCGTATGTTATGGGATATTGAATGGTGGTTATATGGGTTTTGATGACTTTTTTTTACCGATTTTATATGTCTTCTTTTTTCTATTTTTCTTCATCTTGACCATGACCTTGAATAAACACCGGAGTTATTTCAGTGGTAGTGTATATAACTGTTGTGCTTGAGGTCTCGGGTTTGTTTGATCCACAAATATTTCTTTCGGAGTTTGGGAGCTGATGATAGGCCACTCCTATTTTAGACTATCATCACTAAACGCTACGAAAAAGTACAATTATTATTATTATAGCCTCTCTATTTCCATATGGACAATTACAATACATTACATTGAAAAAATTACATAACAAATATATCAGTAATCATAAGTAAATATTATATTCATACATAATCTAAGTAAATAATCCCATTAATGTCACTCCAATCACCTATCATTTACATTTTTAATAAAAATAAAAATATGTTTTGTCTCAAAATATTTATAAATTGATTAATTAATTGGTAAGTTTAAAATTTTAGTACAAATTCCTAACTTTTCTTAGTTTTAATTTATTTCAATATGGACCCCTCAACGGGTAAAGGCCTCCTCCATTTTGCTCCAAGTCTGTCTGTCTTTTGCTTTTGTAACCCAGTTTTCACGAGCTTTCCTAACTAACTCGTCAACCCATTTTTCTCTTGGTCTACCTCTTTTTCTTTTGTTTTGATTGTTTTTTGTTTGTTAGCCCTCTCCAGGTTACTCTCGGCGTCCATTTGTCTTTGTACATACGTGCGATTTGGCCCGCCCATTTGCATATTTGTTTTTGAGAGTATTCCAAACTTTATAGATGTAAGCACCGTATATATAATAATATACTTTCATATAAATTTATTAAAAAATCTGTTCATTTGATATTACATATAGACATCTTCAATTATACTTATTTGTATGAACAGAAGATAGGTACAAGACATCGTTTCGCGCCAAATATGACATAACCGTCCCTAAATATGGCGCTGTTTATATAAAGGATAGGTTCGCAGTAGAGGGTACTGATCAAATTACGTTGATTGCAGCGTCGCGCTCGACGGAGCGGTATAACACCATTGTGTAGACACCATTATGTAACTCCGCCTAAAGATTACAGACACTGTTGGAAGATTTCGGAGTATATCTTTGTAGCAATCAGCTGAGACATGATTTTACATAACGAGACTCAATTTTTTTCCTATTGAAGCCTACCAAAGTGACTATACTCTGCCATGGCATACCATGATTGGACATCCGATCTCACACTTACCAACGAAATACGACAGCAAGAATGCTGTCATTATTAACAACTCCCGCATTAGGAATATACTAACAGGGTGTCTACAAATGTCTACAAATGTCATCTTCTAATTCAAAATGGCGCCCAATAACATTTGAGAGAGTTTGCCCAGTAGCAGTACCGATGGAAACGAACCCTAATACTCTGAGCAAACCTCTATTAGATTAAAAGACGCAATCCGACTTTTATCCATGGTGGTATACACATAAATTCATGGGGAAATGTTGTATTGGGGAAGTTGCTCTACTTCGATATTGGGATTTATCTATACTATTTAAATAAATAAAAGTATGTGTTTGTAATAACAAATGAAAAGTTTTTTACTAAACACATATACAGGTATACGGTACTTAAAACAGAAAAACAATTTGAATTTTTTTGTCTGTTTGTCTGTCTGTATGTTTTCGACTGGCAGACAGCTGATGTTGTATATAAGAAGTAAGTTATGGTACTTTTTTTAAGACTAACCTCGCCATGCGGTGTTACCTAACTAGCTTATGTTATTCGTTATGTCATTGTTTAACTGCCAATAGACGTCCCGTCAAAATCGTTTTGTCAAAATCGTCAGAAAGACAGACAGAAATTTAAAAAATGGCTTTATTTATATGTATTTGGTAAAAAACTATTCAATTGATACTGCAAACAGACACTTCAATTGTATTTATAAGTTTAGATAAAGATTGGTTTTTCACATGAATTTCTAGACTATTTATATATACTTACTAGTTGACCCAGCGAACTTCGTACCGCCCAACTTTAAAATTCCAGAACTTGATCGCAGCGCCACCTACCGGGTCCAATTGCGAATCTAAACCATTCCCAGATCCCCTTGAACACACACAAAAAAAATCATCAAAATCGGTCCAGTCGTTTGAGAGAAGTTCAGTGACATACACACTCACAGAAGAATTATATATATAAAGATTACTTATCATTATTAATATTATAAACTCGAAAGTAACTTTATCTGTCTGTCGCGCTTTCACGCCAAAACTACAGAACTAGTATAAATGAAATTTGGTACACAGGTAGTCTAGAGCCTGAGAAAGGACATAGGCTGCTTTTTACTGCGATAATCGACATACACGCGGGCGGAGCCGCGGGTAAAAGCTACTACTAAATAATAAAGTCATTCAATATTAAAGTCAACTACAGGTACTTATTTTAGACTTTCAATTGAAAATCTAAAATCTTCAGCGAGAATACACCCTTCTTAAATACCATAGACAAAGTAGAGTGACTTATCTCTCGTGTGCACTACACATAAGAGAAACTTTTCGTATAAATACTTGGAACGTTTGTCAGTACGGAGGAGGGAGAGGTAATATATGACAATTGATTTATACTACCTACTTACCGTGGAACTGCTTGTTTTTGAGGATTTATCTTGTATGTATTGTGATTGGGTCGGCTTGTTTTGTATTAGAATGGATTTTTAAGTTTGAGATATTGGTGATTGTTTGAAACGAGGTACTTTTTAAAATATAAGGGTTACATTGATGTAAAATATTTCGGACATCTTATATACAACGCCATCTAGTCCCAAATTGAGGTTCGAGTCCGACATAACCACCAGATGGTGGCTGGTGATATCCGTGGTGATATCCGCACGAAAAAAAAAAGGTAACATAGGCGTAAGGACTAGAGGACAGTAGCCATAGCGTTTTTCCTAGATACAAAACAATGTGTCATTTTTTGCGCGGGAAATCATCACATATACACATTCTAGACTCACATACAAAAACAATAAAACAATGGGCTGTCACTATGAACTCATACATAACAATTAAAAAAAAAAACAATTTCACACATACATAAACATATTCTGTGTTATAGCATTGTAATGCGTAAGTTTGGGCTTATACTTTGACAGAGAGAAACTGCCTGCCTTTATTGTCAATTTAATAAATCACCCTGGTGAGGGTAGGCAACGACAGCGCGGTCAGTACCTAGATGGGTGACCGTTTGTGGCATGACATGTTACGAGCGTTTTCGTGGTTCGGAGGTCACGTTAAGCAGTCGTGAAACTTCGTTGGAGACCTTCGGGTGGTTTCAAAACATTCAACAGCAAGATTACGTAGCCACAATGTGTCTTGCCAGTCCTCGACCCGCACTCGACCAGTTTTTGGACTTATGGCCTTAACCCTCTCCTGAGAGCAGACCAGTGCCCCAGGAGTGGGACATTATGGGTTGTTGATGAACTTCCTGCCGGTAGAAAGTAGCCATGCCTGGTTATGGCTATTTCCTACAGTGTTGCCCTATATCTCTATATTTCTGGACCTATCCTTAGAGAGGGGGGTTTCAATTACTATTTAGTAACTCTAGTCCAAATATAAATTGAACACGTATTCTGCAAACAAAATAAAAAACTTAATATAAGACCTATACCAACATGTCTGCTTAGTGTGGTATAGTAGATCAAAACCTCATTTTCAAAAGGTATTAGGTTTACTATATTGGCAGAGACTAAAAATAATAATGGCGCCAAAACCGACCTGTCAAAAGTTGCACCTGCTTACAATCAAACTCCTTTTAATCAACCCTTATCGTCTCTCCAATGTAGTATCTACAATACTTATCACCATAATTGAACGCTAAATATACAAATCATAAACAAACAAAACTACAGAGAAAATAAATTATAAATTTATTATACGAGAACAAACATATTTGACAGGAAGAAATCAAACATATATTTTGAACCGCGTGACGCACGGAAAAGTCACGTACGGCCTACACTAGTTAACTATTTATTTATCATTTCGACACTTGAGCACGCATTTATATTTACTCTGTGTACCTACATGTAGGTCTTAATGCATTTATAAGTTAAAAAAAAATAGGACGTATGAGAGTTGACTTTGTCCTTTATCTACGGTAATGTTTTTATGGCAGAGATAAAGAATGTATGTAAAAAAAAGAATAGTGTATTTTTTTTTATTTCAAATTAAGAACTGCCAGTAGCACGCCACAAACGTCCTTGTTTCGTTGTTTTTTATAACGAACTAGCGTGGGACGACCATAGTGTGACCACGTAATTTTTTAAATCAACAGCCTCGGGCATTAGCCTATAATCTAGGCCACTACTAGACATAGGTCTCTACTTAGAAGTTAGGTTTTCACTAACTATGCTATCCAGACGGGTTTTAATAAGTTTTTGTGAAAAGTTCCTTAACTTTACAGTTCTTTTATTTGGCGTATATTGCTCCCTTAGTCAGTTCCTGCGACATTTTGTTTTAATAAGAAAAGACAACTCCCGCACTAGGAATATAAATCCTGAGTCACAAAGAAAAACCTGGACCTACTCGAAGAGAGAAGAGGTGGTAACACTCTGTATACTTCTTCTTCTTTTGATGAGATGTCAACCAGCCGAATAATATCAGCTATTTCTGCCAATGTCAAGTATTTAATGTGTTCAATTCTAAAGTCTTCGAGTCTTCAAGTCGTCGTCGTAATAAATTTCATTATAAAAAATGTGGATGAGATGAAATTGGCATCTGTATTCATAATTCTTTACTAAACATATCTTTTTTTTTTTTAAATAACAGTTTATATATTTTTAAATTTTATCAAGCTCTGAGCTGCCAGTAGCAAACCCTATACGGCCTTGTCCCTTTGTTTGTTCGAGCGAGCGTGGGACGACCATAGACAAAGAGCCATCTTTATTCAACGGTAGCTAACGCAGTATGTAAGTAGTCCTGTTTACAGAGCCTACTTGTTTGAAATACAGTAAATTTTTATTCGAAGGCATTGAAAGTCCGTTGTTATAAAAGGCCCTATTGATATCAACTTTACGGATTGTAACATTTATTCATATTAATACTCGTATTATGGATTCCAAAGTAACGTTGTCTGACTGTCTGTTACATTTTCACGGTTTAGCCGTTGCGCCGGTTTGGATAAAAGCTAGTTTACTAGTACTTACTGATATTCTAAATGCGAAAGCAACTCTGTCAGTCGCGCTTTCACGCCAAACCTACTAAACCGATTTAATGATATTTTGTACAAAGATAGGCTATAGCCTCGGAAAGGATACTTTTTTACCACGATAACCAAGGACATTATGTTCTTTGTGTCCGTTTCATGTCTGTTTGTAAGTCTCCCGCGACACGAGTTTAAATTCCTAATGCGGGAATTGTCTTTAAAAAAAAAAAAAAAAAAATATGCAAACATTGCAACTGCAATGGCAGACTCAATGCTACAGGTGTTTTCTCCTAATCTACCTTTTGGATGAAGGGAAACACCTAATGTAGACCAGGAAATACTAAGTTTTTTTAGACTATACAGGGTGTTACATAATTAAAAATATGATCAGATACCGTTTTATAGATAAACTAGTTGACCCAGCGAACTTCGTACCGCCCAACTTTAAAATTCCAGAACTTGATCGCAGCGCCACCTACCGGGTCCAATTGCGAATCTAAACCATTCCCAGATCCCCTTGAACACACACAAAAAATTTCATCAAAATCGGTCCAGTCGTTTGAGAGAAGTTCAGTGACATACACACTCACAGAAGAATTATATATATATAAAGATACATACTGAAAACATATAAAGTACACATTTATTTGAATGACTACCTCTGTGGTGCAGTGGTAGCATATACGTAGCTTGAGGTCTCCGGTTCGATTACCACCCGGTAATCCGGACGAAATATTTGTGTGATTGGCAAATATTTGTTTCAGAGTTTGGATGTTTTCTATGTATAATATGTATGTATTTACAAAAATAAGGTATATTTATATCAGTTGTCTAGTACACATAATACAACTGCTTAGTTTGGGACTAGATCACGTTGTGTATAAGATGTCCGAAAATATTTAATATGGTACATACATATTATTGTCATAGTCATTACATTACGTCAACATGTCACCCTTCTGCATATTTTTTTTTTTTGATCTGGTAAACCCATTAGCCACACAGAGTACGTTAACTCTGGAATTGCGCCATACGGTGTCTACGGCTCATACAAAAACTTGGCATATTTAATGTCAGATTATGACACTTATTTTTTTATGGTAAGTAATTGCCATAGACTATAAAAGTAACGCCGTGAGCGATGATACTGCCAATTGTTATATCTACAATTTTTACTAATATTATTATGTGTAAACTGAACCTAATGAAGAACCTAAACTAAATTAATTTTGGAACATAGACAGGTTAAAACCTGAGAAAGTCATTAGGCTACTTATTACCGCGATAACTGCGGGCGGAGTCGCAGGCGAAAGCTAGTACTACATATTTCCATTGACCAATAAATTTTCTGTAATATTTGTAACCCCTTTTACCCCTTTTGTTTTAGATTTTTAACTTTTTTTCTTGTTTTTTATCTTTATAAGAGTCTGTAATGGAAAGAAATACAGAAAAAGAAAGTACATATAACATAACATAGGAAAAGATTATATATAACTAATAATTTATTCATTACAATCAATACTCGTCAATTTCATTAATCGACTCGAGTGTAGATCCATAGATACCGTCCTGTCACCCTAAAATTCGCGCCATTAATGTTTCTAATCAACAATAAAACATACACGTATTTATTTAACCGAACAAATCTAATTTATCGGATCAAAGTTACCCGCTAAACTGAGCTAAGCTTATAAAAATGATAATTAACAATTACCAATGCGATGGTAACATTTGGTATTGTTGACACAACACGATAATGTCATAGACACATCTGTCAAGTTTTGGCGCGAATCGCCATCTTTTTTATTTGATAATTGTATTAGGTTC
This sequence comes from Phragmatobia fuliginosa, assembly GCA_932526445.1. Taxonomy (NCBI): domain Eukaryota; kingdom Metazoa; phylum Arthropoda; class Insecta; order Lepidoptera; family Erebidae; genus Phragmatobia; species Phragmatobia fuliginosa. Next base: position 1,635,375 of record OW052082.1, on the reverse strand, counting down.
TTTGTGTTTATTTGTATGCTCTTTTATGGGGTTGTAGTGTTAGTATAGGGTGCGAGGAATGGTGTGTCTATGCGTACATCTAAGAAAAGTATAAAAATAATTTTCTTTGAAGCAGAACTAACAACAGATTTAGACTAGTTTATGAGTAAAATTAAACATTTTTTTCTAGCCATTTAGGTTTGGCTCTTCCTTCCTATGCTGAGCAGTCTAAGACTGGAACTCACTGCCAGCTTATGTGTATCCTTCCCACTATGATCCCGGGTCCTTCAAGCGGGGCGTGACGCATCTCACTAAGCCACCATAGTGTAGGCCGCTATTCTTTATTGTCCGCTCTAGTATGTGTGGTGGCCCCCGCTCTTGGATCCTACTCATGCTTTCCATCAGGCAGGGTAGAGTCACTTTGTAAGGCTAAAAATTAAAAAAAAACTTGTAACGTAAGTCAACTTTAAAAAAGTTTCTAAACCTCTATTCCTTGTTATCAGGTGCCCCTCACGCACTCCTGGGTAAGACCAGAAGACCTAGGACCGCCTTCACGTCACAGCAGCTCTTAGAACTGGAGAAACAATTCAGGATGAACAAGTACCTCTCGAGACCAAAGAGGTTTGAAGTCGCTACCAGCTTGATGCTGACAGAGACACAGGTATGACTTAAAATTTTGTAAAGAACAAAAAAATATATATTTTTGACTGCCTTTCTTCTTATCAAGAGGTCTCGGGTTCGATTCCCGAGTCGTACTTACCAAATGTTTTGTATAATCTGTAAATAAATATTTGTTTCGGAGTTTGGCTGTTTTCGATGTAAAATATATATGTATGTTTTTATATCAGTTGTCTAGTACCCAAAGCACAATCTCTGCTTAGTTTGGGACTAGATGATGTTGTGTCATTCGTCCGTAATATCACAGAATACATAATAGTACTCATACAGAAGGCTCACTCCGAAAAGTAAATTAAAGAAATCGGGACCCTAGGCGTTAAAAGATAAAGCTCAATTCAGATCGCAGAGCGCCGAATCAACTACAATTTTATTTACCTACCGTTGCGTCTCTTTTTATCATGTAACTCTTACCTGTTCTGACAATGTCTAGTCGACCGGCATACTCATCTGAGCAGGCAGGCGGCCGACTATACCTAAACTGGGGAGTGACATACCCCTGGTAATATTCATTAATTTTGTTACTTGTTTAAAATAATTTATCGTCGGCAAAATCAATTAAATGCATGCGTTTTGCCGACTATACTTTAAGTCTATGATAGCGAAATATGGCCATCAACCGTTATAAATATAGATAGTAGAGCCACGCTGTTTTCAACACGAATGGGCCGGCTCGACCGAGGCAGTACTACCCTCACACAGAAGACCAGGATGGACAATAATGACAGTACTCTTACAGTGAGTATGAGACCGGAGGCCCAATAATTCACTTCACAATGCGTGTAGTGACCCTACTCCTAGATTCTACTCATACTTTCCACCAGGCATAGCCAGTCACTTTGTTAAAAAAACAAAAAGGGTCAGTGCAATGAATTTTCTTCTTCCATTCTTCTCTATTACTCGTCAATTCACTGTATAAGCTTTACCACAAACCAGTCTCGATATTATGGAAATAACTATTGCTATAACAAATCACAAATCAATTCCCAAAATCGGTATCATTTCAGTTGACAATCACTTTGATATCATTGAACAAATATTGCTTAATGTTGCCATTAATTAAATAGATAATTTCCATAGATAATTATTCAATAGGACGCCTCCACAAGTAGTAATCATGGCAATTTAGGCGAGCACTTTTTTTTATTAAGTTGCAAAATTAGCGAAATGCTATGGGTGAAACGGTAATGGTTGTAACAAGTAATTATATTATAACTCAATCTCTAAGATCTATTGGTCTGATTGATGGTCTACCAACCATTTTTAGAAGCTGGATGTCCATGTACAAATATTTCGGACATTTTACACACAACATTATCTAGTCCCAAACTAAGCAGAGCTTGTATTATGAGTAGTAAACAACTGATATAAATACATAAACATTTTTTTTTGTAAATACATACATATTATACATAGAAAACACCCAGACTCCGAAACAAATATTTGTGGAACACACAAATATTTAGTCCGACCCGGAAATCGAACCCGAGACGTCTTGATCAGCAGCCGCATACGCTAACCACTAAACCAACAAGGCAGTCAAAATATAAGATAGTGGGATGAGCCAATTATTTTTTCTGTGGTTGGAAATAATATATACACCTGGTAGTATCGCACGGCAAAGCTGTACTAAAGAAAGTAGCCGAAATTGGATTTCGTTTATAAAATGGAACTTAAATATATGGACAGACAGACAACTCTTCCCAACATGACACGTACAGAGTAAGGATATGTTTGGTATAAAATGTTTGTACAAAAAAAATAAGTTTACACCCAAATTGTAAACTAACCTAGAAATATTTAACATAATCTCGACCCCAACAGGATTTTGACATTTGTTTTGGCGCCAACACCTGTCATGGCGTTACAAATGTCAAGATTACAGAGGTCGTTCTCGTAAACGTTACGGGCACGGGTTTACCCGAATGTTGCGAGTATTACTTGGGTTTACGCCGGTTTAAAGATTAATCTTACACCCTTGGGGCGTGAGGGGACTTCCAGAAATATTTATTGTACACCTGTTTGGATTATAGTACGTAGATGCGGGTAACTTTATACTGTCATATATTGAAAGTATCAGTATGAGAATATTAAGTTAGAATACGTAGTATTTCAAAAAAGTTTTTATTCAATAAATACTATCCCTAAGAAAAAGTGTAGATTTAAAATAGTTTCCAGTAATATCAATGCCCTTGAAAACTCCATTTTATTTGATATATAATATCTGTTGTCCTCAGGTAAAAATATGGTTCCAAAACAGAAGAATGAAATGGAAACGTTCGAAAAAGGCGCAACAAGACTCTAAAAGTAAGGAAACGCCGCAAGCAGAGGAGAAAAAACCAAAAGAAATACCGAACGAACAGGAAAAACAAACTCAAATGGCGGGTGATCTGACAGCTGTCAAACCGTTGTTAGACAGGGATAGAATCATTGCGTTAGAAAGAGAAAGGGCTATGGCAGCAGCTAATTTTAATTCAAATATGGAAAACAGACGTGGCTTAGTCGTCATGAACCAAGATGGCGGGCGGCCCTTGGATATGTTTAGACCGTATGTGGTATGAAAATAAATGTATTTTTACGTTTTATAAGTGTTAGTTTTTATAAAGAGTAAATTTATTATTTTGCTGTATTAATTACAAGAAGCTGTTATTTTTTATTTTTCTACTAATTAGAGCTACGAAATTTTCTAACGATCAGAGTTAAATCTCGAATATACCGATTGTGAATGTTTTTTTTGCATTTTTTTTTTAATAATGTTTATGTTATAGAGCTTAAGGAAAAAGTATACTATAGTTATTAACATAAGTTCATAGTAAACTTTCCTAGTCAAGAATAGTGTATATTTCTACATTTACTGTTAAATAATAATTTTATTAATGTAAATAATAAAAATTGTAGGGTGTAATTTATAACATAAGTGTTTATTTATAATTTGGCACCCACGCTTACCTGGCCTAATAGCAAGTGAGTTCCAGTGCCTATAAATAAAAAAAATAGTGATGCCAATATACGCCACTGATGTATCTATAGTCGTCACAAAATAAGAAGCCCGTTTTGACATTTGTCATCGTGTTTTTTAATTAACGATTAATTCATGTTTTTTCAATTTAAAAAATCAAATTTATAATCCTATTAATTACTATGTTCCCCATACACTATCACAACGCGTATCACAAATAAGCATCAAGTTTAACTTTATATTGAAAAAATACACTCAAAAACACGAATTAATCGTTGATTAAAAAACACGATGGCAAATGTCAAAACGGGCTTCTTATTTTGTGATGACTTTAATAGCAAAATAAATATTAACCTAAAACTTTTTTATAAGCATGTACATGAAAGTTAATGGTGATTTTGTTTAGGTTTAATTTGTTTTTGCATGCTGATGCAGGCCAAACTTAGCAATTTAGTATCAGTGCTAGCGTTTATTATTGTTGAAATTTCAGACAAGTATTTTTATCTCCCCTATATCCCTGATTTTAAAATAGTACTATACTTTTGGACTCCTCTCCAGCTTAGAAGAAAAGGGAAGGGCAGTGAGCTTGAAATAATTTTAGCCCCACTTAACTATTCAAATCTAAAATAGTATTCATTCAATTTGCTGTAAAAGGGACTTATTCGCAATAACATTAAAAACGGGCAAATGCGTGTCAGGCCACGCACAGGAAAAGGTCCTCAGTCACCCATAATGGTACGAGGATTTAAAATCGTATCCAATGGATAATTGTTATGTTTACGTATTAATGCGTTAATTTTGTATGACGTTTTCCAAGTGAACGCATTTTACAAGTTAAGCCTCTATAACTCCTGAACTAACAAACTCATCTAATCCGTTATAGTTTTCCTTCAAAGTTCATTAGATGGACTACCATCACGAATTTTTCCAGATTTTTTGAGTCAGCCGTTTAGCTTTTAGAGGGGGGGGACGCCCTGTTTTTACAAAAAAGTGCCCTTTAAAGTGAAATATCTCGCAAACGGAAAGCTAAATCATAAAATCGTCTTGGAAACCCTTTATAATTTTTAAAAGACTTTTCTAATGATATCCCACACGATGGGGTAGCCGCGAGAAAAAAAAATACCCCAGATAAAATTATTTTTCATAGTTTTATTGTAGCACTTTGTCGACGTAATTACAACACGTATTCATGCAAAGTTTCATCTTTGTAGCACTTACCATTTGGACGGTAAGTCGAGGACGGACGGACGGACGGACGGACGGACGGACATGACGAATCTATAAGGGTTCCTGAAAGGTTCATGAACTTCGGAACCCTAAAAAGGTGAGGATTTAAAAAAAAACAACGCAATCATGTGCAGGTAGATACGACGCTAAATTCACATCAGTCTACCCGTGACCACGAGCGGCATAACCCGTTCGAAACGTCGGAAAGTAGAAGGTATCGTAACCTTTTTTAATTTTATCGTAAACAAGTCCTGTTTACAGCAAAAAACATGAGTATGTGTAAAAGTCGCGAAAGTTTAAAAACAGTCAGTAATTCTGATACTCATTTTCTGTCTTTTCACGATAGATAAACCTGTAATTTTAACGTACTTTAAAAATAAGTCTATTTATTTCAAAATGTGCACAGAACGAATTTATTTATAACGAGTTTAATTATTAATTATTTTATTGTATATATTATGATTATTAGTTGAACGTAATATATTTAAAAACCTAATTTGACATCTTTCTTAACAGTATTAATAAATTAATTAACTAAAACGCAAACCAGTGACTTATTTTGTGAATAATATTATATTACTAATAGTGTTAGTTAAATGATTATAATGTTTTTTTTTTAAATATTGAAGCCAACCAAAGCGACTCTACTCTGCCTGATGGAAAGCATGAGTAGAATCCAGGAGTAGCGGTTCTTATTGTGAGGGTAGGCAATGCAGCATGGTGACCCATACCATCACGGCCTTGCTAATTGTTTCTGCATCATTCACAATGATGAATGAAGCAGAATTATTGGGACTCGGTCTCACACTCACCAACGAAATACGACAACAAGAATGCTGTCATTATTAGGATGGTGTTCTGTGTGAGGATAGTGTGTTATCTTAAGACACGTATAAATTAATAATAACAATTTTAGTCATCGTAATACATTACAAAAATGGTTGATACAATCGTCAAAACGGATGAAAATGTCATCAATGTAAATAAATATAATCTGGAAGAATTACAATTTTATTATTACAGCCTATATGCTAGTACATACGGGTTTTTCGTTAAATTACAAGTTTATGAAATATAGGTTTTTGGTGGCTTTTCGAGGTTCCAGGAGTTTTAAATTTGGTCCATTTCATTTTGATTTTAGGGCCTATGTTATTAAGAGTACCCTGCCTACAATGGATTATTTTGATTGCCTCGGTGGCGCAGTTGTTGCGTATGCACATGTTTGTGTCAACCGCAAACATTTGTTTCGAAGTCTGGATGTTTTCTATGTATAATATGTATGTATTTACAAAAAAAAAGTATGTTTATGTATTTATATCAGTTGTCTAGTACCCATAATACAAGCTCTGATTAGTTTGGGACTAGATAGCGTTGTGTAAGATGTCCGAAATATTTGTTTATTTATTTAATGTCTGAGTTTTTTCTTTATTTAGTTTAATTAAGTGAATAACCTAAATATAATCTAAATTAAAATAATAACTAAATTATAGTCGTGACTGTATGTTTGTTTGATATAAATATAATAATGCAATGTAGGTATGTATATGTTTAAGTCCTGTAATATATAATTATTGGTAATAAATTATATGCAAATAATGAATAAAGATATAGTTGATATGTTGGATTATGGTCGTTTCATTGCAATTCCTATTAATTTTTTATAACAAGTATAATTAAAAAATTAAAAAAAGCCCCGAATGATTGGACCGATTTCCATCAAACATAGCTAAGAGCACTCCCGACTAATTTACCTTTTAAACAAAAAAATCAAAATCAAAAACGGTTCATCCTTGATTGACTTGAATTGACTGCCTTGTTGGTCTCGTGGTTAGCATTTGATCAACAGGTTTCGGGTTCGATTCCCGGGTCGGACTAAATGTTTGTGTGATCCGCAAATATTTGTATAGGAGTCTGGGTATTTTCTATGTATAAAATTAGAATTAGAAGAGAATATACTTTATAAAACTTGAAACTAACCCTTTACCAACCCGTCTGGCCAGTGTGGTATCGTAGACCAAAACCTCCTTTCTAATGAGAGGCCTATGTCCAGCAGTGGACTGTTAAAGTCTGTTGATGATAAATAAATAAATAAATATAAAATAATAAATAATTAAGTATATACAGATACATATATATAACCAACATATCATCTTCCGAGCCTTTATTCCCAAGTTTATTTGGGGTCGGCTACTAGTTCAACCGGTTTTGCCTGAATTTCAGTTTTTCCACGGAGCGACTGGCATCGGACCTCCGCAACCCTAAGGGAGAACTGAAATTCGAAGATTGAACTAGTTGTCAGTATATTTGAGGGCACTGACTTCCCAATAACGATTGCCATAGATGTTCATGACAACCGGGACCGACGGCTTTACGTGCTCTCCGAGGCACGGGCGTGAATCACCGCCAAACTTCCGAACTCCGGGCTGCTATTAGGAATTTCCTAAGAAAAACCCAAAAACACCTTTTGGCCCGACCCGGGATTTGAACCCGAGACCTCTTGATTAGCAGTCGCATACGCAAACCACTAGACCAATGAGGCAGTTATAACCAACATAAATATATAATAATAATAACAGTGGAATCTTGTAGTCATTTACAACTATTGTGAGCATAGGGTAGCTTCAAACTTAGATTATGATGTTTGACCATATTCTTAAATGCCATCAGTGTTGGGGCACGTCTAATGGATATCGGCAAGGCATTCCATAATCTAATAGCCTGTACCGTAAAAGATTTGACATAGAATGTGGTATTATGGCTAGGTACCATTAGCTTCAGAGATTCCGACGACCTTAAGAATTTCAGATGTGTGTCACTGAGGAACATGAAACGTTCCTTTAAGTATGGTGGCGTAAATGGATTGAATAATATGCTGTAAAGCATATAAAGAATATGTGAATTCCGGCGAAGTCGAATTGGGAGCCAATTGAGCAATATATGACTGACTTGTTGGTCTAGTGGTTATCGTATGCGACTGCTGATCAAGAGGTCTCCGGGTTGTACCAAATATTTGTGTGATCCACAAATATTTGTTTCGGAGTCTGGGTGTTTTTCTATGTATAATATGTATGTATTTACAAAAAAAAAGTATGTTTATGTATTTATATCAGTTGTTTAGTAACCCATAACACACGCTCTGCTTATTTTGGGACTAGATGACGTTGTGTGTAAGATGTCCTAATATATGTGTTTAAAAAAAATGTATGTTTATGTATTTATATCAGTTGTTTAGTACCCATAATACAAGCTTTACTTAGTTTGGAACTAGATAACATTGTGTGTAAGATGTCTGAAAAATATTTAAATTTGTTTTCTATGTGAGAGTAGTACTGCCCCGGACGAGCTGAAACCGATAATAATATGTCTCTACTCCCTATAGAATATATTTAAGTTACTAGCTTTTACCGGTGGATAAATACCCGCGTGTGGGTCCTTTATGACGGTAAATAGTAGCCTATGTGTTATTTCGATATGTAAGCTATATTATTGTGAAGTTTCATCAAAATCCATAAGGGCCACCGCAGACTAGCTACATTTAGCATCGGCGATCGGCAACTAGTCGCTGTTTAGAAGCTAAATACGGCGACCGAACGCTCCACACCGCACACTTAAAAACACCAAACGCGGAGATTGAGTCGCTTTTTAGAAGCGCGTTCAAAGAAGCTGAATGCTACTCTCCGCACACATTCGGATGCAGGTAGCATCGATTTGGCATCTGGGCAGACGCTAAAACGCGCATTTCCGATACCGCGATCGAACGCAGGAAGTCGCTAAAACGCGATGCAGCATCGATGCAGTCGCCAAATCGCCGATCGCCGATGCTAAAAGTAGCTAGTCTGCGGTGGCCCTTAAGTAGTTTTTGCGTGAAAGAGCCACAAACATACGTACTCACAAACTTTCTCGTTTATATTATTAGTAGGATGTTAAGCAGTGTTATAACCACAGCATACTTGATACTTAGATCATTGTAATGTACCGTTTTATTTAAACAAGAAAAGAGTTTCAAGTATTCTTTACTTACACCAAAAATATTAAGCACTCTCCAAGTTATTGCGAGATACTTTAGCTGAATTGAAGACGAGAAATAAACAATATTGTCTTTGGATAGAGGTTGTCTATGTATCGATACGTTTTGTTTACTTTTAAACTGTTTATACATGTGTTTTCTATGTATAAAATATCATATATGTATTTATATCAGTTGTTTAGTACCTATAATACAAGCTCTGCTTAGTTTGGGACTAGATGATGTTATGTGTGAAATGGCCAAAATATTTATTAATATGTGAAAATCGGTTGTGTGAGTCGGATTCGCAAAAGAGCGGTTCCGTACCATTATCCATGCATTTCAAATGTCTATCTGTTACCGTTATTAATGTCAAGCAAAAAACGGCATCAAATGTATCACTTTTTGATCAAATTTTACAAATCGAACCAGTACTTAATTAAAAAAAACAATTATTTTATTAAACTAATACGTTGGTATACTTTTACATAATTTACTGGAAAACATTTCATTAGAAATTGCATGCAGACACTTTATTTTATTTATTTGAATTGATATATTATACCCACACATAGAACAAACGAAGTCATACAGCTACGACGTAGAACTACGCCGTAGCTGCTACGGAGAGATTTGATTAGAAAAACTCCAAGCCGATAATAAATCCGCAAAGAGACGAAAAACTTGACACAAACCCTTTACTGACCCGTCTGGCCAGCGTTTAATAGAAGGCCGAAACCTGCTTTCTAAGAAGAGGCTTTTGTCCAGCAGTGGACTGTAAGAAGCTGTTAATGACGATGATATTTATTCATATCAGTTACGAAGTATGTAACACATGTGAATGTAAAATTGCAATGAACTGTCTTTTTAGGGTTCCGTAGCCAAATGGCAAAAACGGAACCCTTAAAAAGACCTTAGGAAAGATTCGTCATCTCTGTCTGTCTTTCCGTCCGTATGTCACAGCCACTTTTTTCCGAAACCATAAGAGCTGTACTGTTGAAACTTGGTAAGTAGATGTAATCTGTGAACTCAAAAACATTTTTTTCTAAAACCCATACGTGTGTATCTATAGATAGGTGTTCAAAAATGATGTTGAGGTTTCTAATATCATTTTTTTCTAAACTGAATAGTTTGCGCGAGAGACACATCCAAAGTGGAAAAATGTGTCCCCCCCCCCCCCCTCTATCTTCTAAAATAAGAGAGTGATAAAACTAAAAAAAAATATGTTGTACGTTACCATGCAAACTACCAACGAAAACTGGTTTGTACGAGATCTAGGAAGTTGTTTATTTGTAATACGTCATAAATCGTAAACAGCAATTTACCTTTCATTCAATCAATACACTATTATAAAAACGTCGATCAAAGTTACAATGAAACTACAAGAACTTTTATATGATGTTACATGCTGATACGGAACCTTTCATCGCACTTGGTCGCTTTTTTTTCTTTGATCGACTTCAAAGTTTAAAAAACCTCTTAGATATTTTTAGGGTTCCGTAGCCAAATGGCAAAAAACGGAACCCTTATAGATTCGTCAAGTCTGTCTGTCTGTCTGTCTGTCTGTCTGTCTGTCCGTCCGTATGTCACAGCCAATTATTTCCGAAACTATAAGAGCTATACTGTTGAAATTTGGTCAGTCGATGTATTCTGTGAACCGCGTTAAGATTTTTACATAAAAATAGAAAAAAAACAATACATTTTGGGGGTCCCCATACTTGGAACTGAATCTCAAAAATTTTTTTTTCATCAAACCTATACGTGTGGGGTATCTATGGATAGGTCTTCAAAAATAATGTTGAGGTTTCTTATTTCATTTTTTTCTAAACTGAATAGTTTGCGCGGGAGACACTTCCAAAGTGGAAATATGTGTGTCCCCCCCCCCCCCCTCTAACTTCTATAATAGGAGAGTGATAAAACTAAAAAAAATATATGTTGTACATTACATTAATTAAGTCAATGACAAGAGGTAAGTCACCTGGCCATGACGACTTGAGTATTGAGCACCTACAGAATGCCGGACCCCACTTACCGAGACTGTTGTGTGTGCTCTTTAACCTATGTATTGAACATTCATACCTGCCAGATGAAATGATGAAAACCATAGTAATACCTGTAGTTAAAAATAAGACTGGTGATCTTTCAGATAGAAATAACTATAGGCCTATCTCTCTTGCTACGGTGATTTCTAAAGTGTTGGATGGCGTGCTTAACTCACAACTGACCAAACATATCCAACTTCACGATAACCAGTTCGGTTTCCGTGCCGGACTATCAACTGAAAGTGCAGTGTTGTGTGTCAAGCATGCCGTTGAATACTATACGAAGCGTGGGACGCCTGTACATGCATGCTTTCTCGACCTCTCCAGGGCATTCGATCTGGTGTCCTATGATACTCTGTGGCGTAAATTGGAAAATTCAAGCCTTCCACGTGACATTATAAATATATTCAAATACTGGTATGGAAACCAGACTAATAGTGTGAGATGGTCGGGAACCTTGTCACAGTCTTATAGACTGGGGTGTGGTGTGCGACAGGGTGGGTTGTCTTCACCGACACTATTCAACCTGTACATGAACGACCTGATTGTCAATCTCAGTAGTACTCATGTCGGCTGTCATGTGGATGGAGTTAGCGTAAACAATATCAGCTACGCTGACGATATGGTGTTGCTGAGCGCCTCTGTCTGCGGGTTGAGGAAGCTTGTGGCGATGTGTGAGGCATACGCTGCAAGGCATGGCTTGCTATACAACGCCACAAAAAGTGAAGTCATGGTCTTTGGGGTCAGTGACTCGAGTGACTTTCCGAAACTTGAGCTTAGTGGAACAACCCTGAGAAGAGTTAAAAAATTCAAGTACCTAGGACATATATTGACTTCTGACCTCAGGGACGATGATGACATAGAGCGGGAACGAAGGGCGCTGGCCGTGAGAGCGAACATGATAGCCCGCAGGTTTGCACGTTGTTCTTCCGAAGTAAAAACAACACTATTTCGTTCGTACTGCACATCATTTTACACGTGTAGCCTGTGGGCTGTGTATACTCGGAAGTCCTATACTGCCCTCCGGGTCCAGTATAATAATGCGTTCAGGGTGTTGATGGCCACGATTCTGTAGCGCCTCAGGAATGTTCGCACAGTCTTACGTTGATTGTTTTTACGCGACAATGCGTAAGAGGTGCGGCTCCTTATTGCGCGGGGTTCGTGGCGGCAACAATATTGTCCTGGGAATGATAGCAGATCGTCTGGACTGCTTGTATATAAATCACTGTTCTGCAGTCGCCAATGGAATGGCGTGTTAATATTAATTATTATTACATTTTATTTTATTATTTATCAGTCTAATTTTAATTGAAATTTTTATTTTATTTTATTTTATTTATTTATCAATACAATTTGAATTATTTTAGTTATTATTATTTGATTTTAAAATTTGTAATGGGAATTGTTTTTGAATGTTTTGATTTTGTATTAATTTATTTTATTTAAGCTTTTTATTCTGTTTATTTTAATAATTTTACTAACCATAATATTAAGATAATTGTAACTAACAAAAAATGGACACAATATGGTCTGAATAAATGATTTATTATTATTATTATTATTATTATTACCATGTAAACTACCAACGAAAATTGGTTTGAACAAGATCTAGTGAGTAGTTTTTTTTTTATACGTCATAAATCGTAACACGCAATATACCTTTCATCCAATCAATACACTAGTATAAAAACATCGATGAAAGTTACAACGAACTACAAGAACTTTTATATGATGTTACTTGCTGGTACGGAACCCTTCATGGGCGAGTCCGACTCGCACTTGGCCACTTTTTTTTCATATTTTACACCAGCATTAGTAATAAGTATTCATATGTCGCGGGGGAATTTACAAACAAACATACATGAAACGGACACAAAGAACACCCAGACTCAGAACAATTTCTGGATTGTGTACCTATCTACCAAAGAGATTTCACTCTGGAGTACCGATAACAATACACATTTGAAAAAAAAAAGTTTAAACAAATTAGTCTTTTTTTGTAAAATATAGTTTTAAAAACCAAACAAACACGCTTTTAATCTAAAAAGTAGAAAATAATTTTAATGTAACAAAGCGTGGGGTGCTTTCTGAGAATATTTCAATAACCACACTTTGTAACATCAAAATTATTTTCTACTTATTAGTTTAAAAGTGTGTTTGTTTAGTTTTTTTAAACTATTATTTTTTTGATGTAAGTACCGTACCCTTGACATCACAGGACACCAAGGAGCTGGCAGCTACCTCGGACAAAGAATTAGTCCAACTATACAAAGGGGGAACGCTGCCAGTATCTTCGGAACCATGCCTGAATGGACACCTGTTAATAATCAGAGATCGGAACTGGGTGTGTGAAAATACCTAAAGTTTGCAGCGGGACATAATATGGAGCTGTTACAACCACTTAAGTTAAACCGGGTTTGAATTTTACCGGTTTAGTTTTGTTTTTTTTTACATGTTCCTTACCTTTGAAACACCGAACTATAAACATTTACAAGCTGCTAATACAGTTCTAAATAAATTTTCTGCTAATGCAGTTCTAAATAAATTTTTGTTTTGTACTTTTCCGGTTAAAATTCGGTCTTTTAGTCCCAATTGTTCTTTGTCGGTCAAACACAGAATTTTATATATCTGCAAAATGCTAATGCGGTTTTAATTTCTTTTTTTGATCTGTATCTTAAGTTAAAATGTTTTGCTACAGGTTGATGCAAGGAAAACGAATATTTTCGCGTCTTTACATAGTTTTGAAGTCGGCTTTTTTTTTAAATTATTAAACCTGCACTGCATAAAAAAATAAATTAAAAACATTTATTTCAATTGCAAGAACAGTGGTTGTACAGCTCCATATTATTATTGCAAACTTACTGCAAACTTTAGGTATTTTCACACACCCAATTCCGATCTATGTTAATAATATATTTTAGTTATAATATTATATTTTTTAAGGTTTATAGATTTTGGTTCATAGTTACCTCACCCTAACAGAAGCAGGCCGGAGTAGAGGCGTGAACTCTGCTAAGAGCGCGCTTTCTTTTGGGCAGTAGGGAATAATAGGGTTCCCACACCATCAGGTCATTTACAGACCATAGATGGCCCAAGGTATGTCGGGGTTCCAGGGATTTCCTTGCGAGGGTGCACCTGGCTAGTCGGCTTCGAGTAGCCAAAATGGCGTGCAGTATTTAGTCGGTTCGAGTCCGACATAACCACCACGAAAAAAAAAATTGTAAATATTTTTTTTAATTATGTCATTCATCATCATCAACAGCCTATAACAGTCCACTGCTGGACATAGGCCTCTCCTTAGAAAGGAGGTTTTGGCCTTCTATACCACGCTGGCCAGACGGGTTGGTATAGGGTTGGTTTCAAGTTTTCCTTCTCTTTGCATTGATTGTCAATAAGCAACATTAGTACCGTAAATACTTTCGTATGTATTTTAGGTAAAAGCTGTTAATATCATACTACATACAGACACTCCAATTTTATTTATTTGTATAGATGTAGATGTACCCACTTATACCCACATATACCACTTATACCCACATATAGCCAAGTATAGCCACATAAAGTAGTAAGAACAGTTAAATAGCTCGGGCTGGTAACGGTTCGCATACAACACTAAATTAAGCCGAGGGGCGGGGGAGGGGACAGGTAGGGTGGCCATGGATTTGTCAACAGATAAATATATTTTTAAGTCTTTAGAATTTTTGCTATACTACAAAGGTTGGTGTTTAAAGGTTACTAATTATTTAGCAATTTTTTAAAAATAAATAAATTCTAAGATGACTTATGTTATGTTTTTTTGTAGCACAGTGGTAGTATGCGATTACTGTTCTTGACGTCTCGGGTTTGCTTCCCGAATCAGACCAAACGTTTTTGTGATCCGCAAATATTTGTTCCGGAGTTTGGGTGTTTTCAATGTATGTATTTATTATTTCTGTAGTCAAAAAGGGAACATCCCGCCCAGGAAAACTTCATCTCCAAGCCGTATAAGTTAGGTGGCCAAATTAAGTTTCAGGAATTTATTTTCTAGGGTACACCTGGTTCCCTTCTAGTACCTGAGAGGGTATGCGGTTTTTGGTTGGTTCGGGTCCGACATAACCATCCGTGGTGATTAATGCGCTTATAAAAACTGACCAAGTGCTTGCCACGCATGCGTACGTAGTCACTCATAGTAGCACGTTGATTTGAAATCGTGTCCAATAAATAATTGGTATGTTTACTTATTAATTCATTACTTTTGTACGAAGTTGCCCGGTTTCCACATTCGCAGGCGGTGCCCTCTGTCAAAGCCTAAGCCAAAATAGGCCTATGCATTACAATTCATGAGACATAATGTGTTTAGGTATGTGTGTGTGTGAAATTGTGAATGTTTTGTTTTAGTTCTTGTGTGTGTTTTAAGTGATAAGTGATGTTTTTGTATGTTAATGTTTTTTTTTTAAATCAACTCCCGCATTAGGAATATATATTCTGTGTTGCGGGGGACTTTATAACATACATAACCACACAAAGAACACACAGACTCTGAACATGCCGAACGTGCAGTCGTAAATGTGAATCTAAAATAAGTAATAATGAAGATAACACCACCAACACCCCCCCCCCTCAATCCCCCCCTCCCCCTCGCAAAATATAACAGACTGTTTTGTATCGAAAAAAGATGATATGTTACTACTCCCCTCCAGTCTTGTGTTGCTCCCAGTCCAGACAGTATGTTGCTGTCCAGGCTTATAAGACGCCTCGTACCTATTTTTGGGGGAAAAGGACGAAAAACTAACTGTAAATATGTGTTGTTTTAAATACTCTAAATCGAAAAATCACACTCTGAATATTTTTTCTTTTGTAATGTCTTTTTTATATTTTACTTATAAGCTAAAGTACCCAATATCTCTGAGAATACCGTGGTCTCCTATAATTGAAGGAGTGCACTAGCAGCAATTTTTTTGTTTTTTATAGTGATTTTATTGTGTACATCTTTTGTTGGAAGTCCTCAATACTAAATAAATTAACATGAGACAGTCTCCAATTTTCCCAAACCCATGGTCACACCGTATCTTTGGAGTGGTGTCTGTATAAATTGCTGTGGAAGAAGTCAGCCTCTCTGTATTCTGTACCAGTTTACGAGACAGAGATATAGCCGTGTCTCTTTCTACCGCCTTCTGTTACGAATGAGGTGTCTTATTCATAGCCCAGACATAGCGGTTGCTGTAATAAATATATTTTTATGTATCACAAGATTTTGTCTGTCTGTCTGAACACCTTCATGAAATGTTCAATCTCAAAATTTAAAGTTAATGAGTCGGTAAATGATACGGAAAATGATAGAAAGAAAACCATTTATACCAACACTAGCTGCGGTGTTACCTCGGTTGTTGTTGTGAATCGCGAGTAACGCCGTGAAGCGAAGCTAGTGTATAAAAAAATTGCCTAAGTTATTCCTTAGGTCATCAACTTTCTGCCAAATAAATTCCCGCTAAAATAAAAGCCGTTCCAGATATTACCCGGAACAAACATAGACAAAAAAAATTAAAATTGCATTCTGGATATCAGTACCACATATTATACTTCATATGCATTTAAGTCAAAAACTGTTCATTTGATATTACATCAGATACTCCATTTTTTTAAGAATAGTAGTTCTACTGGAGTCTCAAAATAAATATATAAAATAAACTGTCAAGACTATAACTTCTGTCGTGGGGCGTTCCCACCGTGATTGATGTCTTTTGTTTAAACAACTTACAGACAGTTTGAGATAGCGATACTGCGAATAAACGGAGCTGTGTGTACCATAGACAATATAAAGATATTTTTAACTTCTATCGAAAGACCAATCCGTTCCGTTGCATTGTATCAAACCAGAGAGATTTAAAAAAAGAACTTGTCAATTTTAAATAGAAAATGGCGTTCTAATGGTAGGATACTGCGAACATACGTAGCTGTGTGTACCGTACGTAGACAATCATCATCATCATCAACAGCCTTTAACAGTCCACTGCTGAACATAGGGCTCTCCTTGAAAAGGAGGTATTGGCCTACTATACCACGCTGGCCAGACGGGTTGGTATAGGGTTGGTTTCAAGTTTTCCTTCTCTTTTTACGACACCCGCGGGATGATTAGGGGTGGTGACACTCTGTATTCTTAATCCGTCACCACACGGACAATAGTTAGACAATAGTTACTAATATTATAAACGCGAAAGTTTGTGAGTATGTATGATGTATGTATGTTTATTACTCTTTCACGCAAAAACTACTGAACGGATTTGGATGAAACTTTCCAGTAATATAGCTTATATCAGAATAACACATAAGCTACTTTTCACTGCAATAATCGGGATACACATCTACATCTATTCAAATAAATAAAATTGGCGTGTCTGTATGTAACTTCAACTGGCCAGTTTTTTATGAAATGCATATGAAATATACGTATACGTGAAATTTCTTAAATTTTTGTCAGTCTGTTTGTTTCGGCTAATCTCTGGAACGGCTGGACCTATTTTGATGGGACTTTCACTAATAGAAAGCTAATTACCCAAGGAGTAACTAAGGTAGGTAGGCTATTTTATTAGCTTCGCTACGCGGCGTTACACGCGGTTCGCAATACTTAATAACCGCGGAAAACACCGCGGGACTCGAACCGAAATAAATGTTTGAGAATCAATTGTGCAGTTTCATTTCAAAGACCATTTAACTTAGCTTAATGGACAGTCGATTAAAATCTTCACAGTTTAAAGTTGTACATAAACTCATTAAAATAAAATAAATAAATATTTCGGACATATTACACACAATTCCATCTAGTCCCAAACTAAGCAGAGCTTGTATTATGGGTAACTAGACAACTGATATAAATACATAAACATACTTTTTTTTGTCAATACATATTATACATAGAAAACACAAAGATTTGGTTCGACCCGGGAATCGAACCCGAGACCTCTTGATCAGCAGCCGCATACGCTAACCACTAGACCATTAAGGCAGCTATTATCCGTCACGTAAACAGCAAAGGAACAAATCAAATTATAAATACAATATGTCAATATTTCATTGACACCATTGTTATATCTATATACTCTGTGCCCATAAATTCGCGCCGAAACTGATGACAGACGTAACTGTAGCAAGTAGAAGTGCAAATAGTATCTACCACTTCAAACAGAATACAAAATCGTGGAGCGAATATCAATATTTGATATTTGGTTTTGTAACGACACCGGGCCCGGGTATCGACGCCATGTTCGGGCGCTCAAATTCGCGCGCATTTTGTCAATAATGACAGGTGTATTTTTTTAGAATATGACATTTGTTTTTTTTTCTGGTATTGGCAATAAGATTTATGATTGTGTAAAGTCATGATATAAATTTTTTATACAAAGTACACAAATGTTTACATAGAAGAACACCCAAACTCCATAACAAATATCTATAGATCATACAAACATTTGGTCGGACCCAGGATTTGAACCAGGGAATATATGTACGTTTCCTTTAACTGCCCTCAGAAGGAGGGGGAGGATGGAGTTACAATAGTCAGTAACCTCTAGCATGGTTGGTCATTAAGGGAAAAATTACTTAGAATATTTTTCCATACTACCTTATAGAGATTACCTCGTTGGTCTAGCAGTTAGCGTATGCAACTACCGATCAAGGTTAGATTCCCGGGTCGTACTAAAAATGTTGGATTTTTCTTAGAAGAAATTATTTATAGCAGCTAGGAGTATGGAAATTTGGCGGTGTTTCACGCGCATGCATGGAAGAGCATATGAACCGTCGGTCCCGGTTGTCATGAACATTTATGACAATCGTTATTGGGAAAATATACTTTCTTTCAAATCTACTGACAAGCAGGAAAAAAATCGAATTAAATTCACCCTCAGGGTGGCGGAGGTGGAAAGATTGATATTCAAGAAAAACCGGTTGAACTAGTAGCCGACCCCAAATAATCTAGGGAATTACAAAGGCTGGGAAACAGTTATTTTTAAACCATAACTGCTTACATTCTTCTACTTTTATGGGCTTCTGTCCTGTCCAGATGATGATGATGTACTCCTACCAGACTTTGGCCACGGTGGTCAGTCTCAACGGAGACCAGCCAACTACGCAGGAGATATTATTATATTATTATAGAGCACAAGTGTGTGCGTAAACATAGGTGCACTCTCTGTTCCTACACTCTCAATGCAATGGGACAGCTATCCCATACCACCGGTGAGAGATCAGGTGCAGGACTAACATTACGGGGATTAAGATTCCAAACTTTCAAACTCCGGACTTATATATAGGTAAAATCAGAAAACTCAACAACATATCTTAATATATCTAGAATATTATTTCATCATCCACTGTCCACTGCTGGGTATGGGCCTCTCCAATGAAGTTTACCACGAGTGAATTCGCCGCCAGAGGCAAAAACAATTTTTTTTTGTCCATTCATCATCAACAGCCTTTAACCACTGCTTGATATAGGCCTGTTCTTAGAAAGGAGGTTTTGGTCTACTATACCACGCTGGCCAGACAGTTTGGTATTTATAGGGTTTCTTACAAGTTTTCCTTCTCTTTTTTTTTTTTTTTTTTTTTTTTTTTATATATTGAAGCCTGCCAAAGTGACTCTACTCTGCCTGATGGAAAGCATGAGTAGAATCCAGGAGTAGGGGTCACCACGCTTATTGTGAGGGCAGACAATGTAGCATGGTGACCCCCACCATGGCAGCCTGGTTTGATTATTCTGCATCATTCTCCCGGCCTTCGAAGGGCGGGAGAATGATGCAGAATGATTGGGCCTCCGGTCTCACACTCACCAACGAAATACGACAGCAAAAATGCTGTCATTATTAGGATGGTCTTCTGTGTGAGGGTAGTACTGGCCGGGTCGAGCCGGCCCATTCGTGCTGAAATCAGCGTGGCTCTACTACTTGCAGTGATGTTGTATTGCGTTTTTAACCGACTTCAAAAAAGGAGGAGGTTCTCAATTCGACTGTATATTTTTTTTAGTTTGTTACCTAGAAACTTTCGATTGGGTGAACCGATTTTGATAATTCTTTGTTTACTTGAAAGCTGATGCCTCCCAGATCCCTCCACGATAAAGAAACCACTATCTGGTGATAGGATCCTGGAGAATACGAGGAAACTCCTAAAATACCATAGGCATACTTACCTGTCGCGATTTGGATACTCGGAATGGTTTTTCTTTGAAGTCGGTTTAGTTTTGTCAAAATTATTGTTCATTATTACCACTTACTGAATTAGTTCTGTACCCAAATAACATAAATCGTCTTTTCCTCACTACCATAAACAATAAAAGTAAACGAACGACCATAAAGCGTCTGAAAAAATAACAAAAGACATTACACCGCAAACAATCAAAGACAATTGCTGCAATATTTTAAAAAAACAACACTCGTCACGTCCGGGGAAGGCGGGAAGACAGAGGCCGTTGATTGGTGCAAATTGAATTTGGAATCAAGGAGTGCCTGCGGGGTGATGCGGTGAGGTGGAGGCGGGGAGAGGGGGGGTGTTGTCGTGTTGGCGATCGCTCGCTGATTGCTCGTTTGTGGTACGACTAGACTAACATTGATAAGACACATTGTTTGCAGGAATATTTAAAAATATTACCTTTACCATTATTTCTAATGAGTCGATGATGATTATATAATTAATATTGACGTACAGGTGGTACCAGGATACCAGGGTCTCACAGAAAACTGATTTAAAACAATTCTTTCGTTTATTAACACCGAGTGCTTGAAGTTCTTATTACTTCTTATCAACAGTCTTTAGGTTTTAGTAATCCACTGCTGGACATAGACCTCTCCTTAGAAAGGAAGTTTTGGCCTACTATACCACGCTGACCAGACGGGTAGGTATAGGGTTTGTATCAAGTTTTCCATCTCTTTGCAGTGATTTTGTATGGTATAGCTTGCACTTTTAGTAGCCTCTGACGACACTCTGTATTCTTAATTCCTCTCCACAGTGCATGGTGAGATGAATGAGCACAAACAGTCATTCCTGTTCGTCCCCGGTGAAGCTTGAGTAGTTCAATTTCAATATGTGTATTATTCTATATGTCCTACTGTCTGTACCTACCACATATTATATGAATCCATCTTTTTACTAGGAACTAAGCCCTGGAGACTCTTTAGTTCCGATCTCCATCAGTTGTTGCTTACTATCCGGTGACGCGTCTGCTATCTTATGCCATAACAAGAAAAACTTTAACGTTTACCCAACTACGTAAAAACGTTGATGATTTATATAACATTAGTCACCCGGGCCAATTGAATTCGGTTCAGTATTATAGGCTGTACTGTGGAACATAGAAGCATACATAGTGTCAAAACTATAACGATTCCTCTTGGCTTTGCCGTAGTCGAGTAAAAGTAATCGCTAAGTTCACATACAATTACGGGTATGTCCGTAATAAATCATCGTTCGAGAAAATGTTACGGCTATGTATTGTGTGAGTCGTGTTCACTCGACTGAACGCTACCGGGCGGCGTTCTATTGCTGGTTGTTCTGTGTTCTATTTACAAATTATTTCAAAAATGGAAACACATTTTGGCGTCAATACATCGATGACGTTAGACGAACCAATCAACAAAAGGCGGGAAATATGTATACCCATCTGTTTGAAAAGAATTATTACGTACTTATTTATTACGTAATTAACCCATCGTGTTATATTGTTATTCGACGAAGTTGGAGTGTCTGTATGTAATATTAAATGAAAAGTTTTTTTACTAACGCATCTAAGTGCAGTGTGCTGCATGTAGGCAAAAAACAATCCTAAACACAACTACGCAATTAATTCTGTGCCATTACAACCAGTGGACTCCCAAAGAGACCTCGGAGTTATCTTAACACATAACCTGAAGTGGGATGAGCATATTACAATGATAACAAAGAAGGCAAACTCATTGTTGTATATAATTAGAAAGGCATTCTATGTTATCAATAAGGAATCATTTCTCAGCATTAGACACTAGCTGGAATTCGCCTTTCAAATAAGGAATCCATATTTAAAAAAAGATATTGTAATGTTGGAAAGGGTACAAAAAGGGCAACTAAAATGGTCTTCTCTTTGAAAAACATGTCCTATGAAGCACGTCTGCTAGAACTCAATCTACAAACACTGGAACAGAGAAGAATCAGAGGAGACCTTATAGTCAAAATCCTCAACTGTCATTACAACGTGAGAGATATTGAGTCCATGTTCACAATGAACACGAACACTCAATTGAGAGGTCACTCCATGAAGCTTATCAAACTTCGGTGCGCTAGCAATCCCCGAAACCATTTCTTACCAAACCGTGTGGTGCGAATGTGGAACTCTTTACCAGAAACCGTGATTAGTGCCCCAATAGTGAACAATTTCAAAAACAGACTTGACAAACATTTAAAACCACAAATGTAATTTTATACACGCATCAGCTTTATGCTGCTGTACTAACAATACCAACCTACGGCAGGGGGGTGTCACTCCGCAGTTTAGGTATAGTCGGCCGGCTGCCTGCCGGGGCAAACATGCCGGTCGTATAGACATCGTCAGAACAGTTAAGAGTTACACGATAGAAAGAGACGCAATTGTAGATAAATATAATCGTAGTGATTCGGCGCTGTGCGATCTGAATTGAACTTAATCTTTTGACACCGAGGGTATCTATTACTTTAATTTACTTTTCGGAGTGAGTCTTCTGTGCTGGTACTATTATGTATTCTGTGCCTACGGTACTAACATCTGTCTGTTTTTTCGAAGTAATCTCTGGAAGGCCTGAATCTATTTCGACGACACTTTCACTGGCAGAAAGCTGTTAACATAAGACTAATTTAGACTAGATTCGTTCCGCGGTGTTACCCGCGGTTGGCTCTACTACCTATACATTGTTACTATTTCTGAATAGTAAGAATTTATAGGTAGTAGTCGCGTTGACTTTAGAACGAATGGACTGTCTCGACCAGGGCAGTAAATACTACCCTCACACAGAAGACCAACCCAAAATAACAGCATTCGTCTTTAGTTGATGAATGTGATACCAGATGCCCAATCATTCTGTATCATTCTCCCGACCTCCGGAGGACGCGGCCGTTCTATAAGTTTCATAAAAATAACATCGAAATTGTTACCTCGGAAAATGATTTTACGCTGAACGAGAAGCTGTTATTTACTAAAAATCTATCTTAAAAAACGAAGTTATTATACACAAAGCATTATCACAACCACTAAAAATACCACCCACCCTTAAAAAGCTAAAAAGTGTAAATAAAGCAATAAAAATAGTGAACATAAAACAAAATAAATAAATCACCAACCAACACATTAAAGCGGCCGACAGAATTAAATCACGACTAACGCCATCTAACGTCTAACCTCATGAATACAACATGAACTACTGACGTGTAGATGGCGCGCTTACAAATTTATCGCCACTTTTATTGTTATGGCCGCTTTTCGCGGGCTTTTAGCTAAATTACACTCATTACTTACATACTACGTTAACATATTGCTGGATATTCTACAGTTTAGCGAATAAATCGCTGAATGAAACGAATTCTTAAGCTTTAAGATTTTTTGAGAGGATAACTAAGATATCAACATTGAGACAGAATTTCCATGGTAACTTCTCAAATAGCAGGTGACTACGGTGCTTCTAACGCCATAAACTGAAAGTATGTAAATGTAGACATTAGAAGACAATGTTTAAAGTTTTTGTCTGTTTCTTTGTTTCGGCTTATATCTGAAACAGCTGAACAAATTTTGACATAACGAGTAACTAAAACTACTGTTTTTTACTAGCCTCTCCCTGTAGCTTTACCCGCGGTTGTTAATGTAAACATAAAACACCACGGCTCTGCTAGTTAATTATAAAAAGTAACAATAATTTATTAATAATTTAATACATACAAAAAACACCTACCATAAGACACTCAATAGAAAAACTATTTTTCTACTTTTATCTTAATTAAAAAAAAATACTTTTCAGCAGTTCAAACTTTGCTGCAGCAGCTAAAACTCCCAAAACCTCAAGATAAACACAAACAAATCGCACAAATAACATTTGCCGTCGTAATTTGGCTAATGTATCATAAACATTTTTGCTTCATCTGTTCACTAGGCTGAGTGGGTAGTTACCATAGCCTGGCGACGTGGAAGAATACAATGTATGTATTTTGTTTATGGCGTTTATGCTTTTCATTTTGTATGCGGGAAGCGTAAAATGGAGGGGACACATACTTATGACTAAGTTTGATCCGTAAATTAAATTGCTTCTTATCGTGACGATTTTGCTGTCAATTAAACACGTTATTAAATAGGTAAATGGAAGTTTGATACGAAAGAAAATGTTATTATGATAGAAAGATTTTGACTGCTTCGGTGGCGTAGGGATAGCGTATGTAACTGCTGTGTTTTAGATCTCGAGTTTCTCTCGGATCCCTCCTGCGCCTGTCTGCACTGACACGGGTACCATCACACGCGGGCTTCTCGCTGCTGGCCACTGAACTGGATGGAAGGTAAAATACCGATGCGATCTCCTCCGATGACTGCAGTGGGAACCCGACGCTCCTCTGCTCAGCTGAGCTATCGCAGTGGTCACAGGCGGGAGTCAATTCCCTCCCAGCGACTGAGTCCAGAGCGCGCGGTGGCAGAATCTGCTAGCGGCACGCGCTCACGTGCCGTGGCGCGTGCAGGGCCGTCTTAACCTATTTGGGAGGCCCTAGGCACACAAGAATTAGGGGGCCCTTTTCAATATTCTACTCTATTGCTAATTCGATCTACATATCATCATCATCAACAGCCTTCAACAGTCCACTGCTGGACATAGGCCTCTCCTTAGAAAGGAGGTATGAGCGCGTGCCGCTAGCAGATTCTGCCCCCGCGGGCTTAGGCGGGCGTGGCGCGTGTTCGGTGCGTTGGGCAGTTCACACACTGGTCACACGCCCACGCGCGTAGGCGCATGGCAGCAGATCACGGGCGCGGCGACGGAGGAGCAGATCTGCCTCTTCGAGCAGATTTTACCGCGCCTCTGCGCCTGACGGCTCTGTACATGGCCCGCACCAAACTAAAGGCTACTTTCCATTTGGTCGTCTGTATTCTTTGCATTTCATATTCCAAATTGGGCATTGCTCAATTTCGTATTTATATGTGTTTACTGCTGCGGCCCGCCCCGCCTAAACGCGCGGTGGCAGAATCTGCTGGCGGCACGCGCTCAGGCGCCGTGGCGCGTGTTCGGTGTGTTGGACATGGCGTGTTTTTTCTACTAATCGATGTACTTGCATACAATATTAAAATCTGCCACTCCGCGCTACGCGACGTGGCGCGGTGCAGTGTGTGAATCGCCTTGGACCTGGCGTGTTTTCTATACTAATCGATGTACTTGCATACAATATTAAAATCTGCCACTCCGCGCTACGCAACGTAGCGCGGTGCAGTGTGTGAATCATCTTACTCTTCGGGCAGAGGGCCAAAAGCCGCTATTTGTCCAAAAGCCGATGGCATGGCGCCGCTGCCCTCACGCGCGGGCCTCTAAGGGACTTCACACACTGGCCACGCGCCCACGCGCGTATGCGCGTGGCAGCAGATCACGCGCGCGGCGACGGTGGAGCAGATCTGTCTGTTCGAGCAGATTTTACCGCGCCTACGCCCTGTCGGCTTTGTACGCAGCCCGCGCCGAACTAAAGGTTACTCTCCATTGGGTCGTCGTCGTCTGTATTCTTTGCATTTCATATCCCAAATTGCTGGGCATTGTTCAATTTCGTATATAAATGTGTTTACTGCTGCGGCCCGCCCCGACTAAGCGCGCGGGGGCAGAATCTGCTAGCGGCACGCGCTCACGCGCCTAGGCGCCTAGGTGCACTGTCTCCTAAGCGCCACTCTGTAAAGCGTCTATAAAAGCAGCGCGCGGCTCAAGATTGCCCTACCGGTTGAAAACCCTCAAGGCTCACCGAAA
This sequence comes from Phragmatobia fuliginosa, assembly GCA_932526445.1. Lineage (NCBI taxonomy): Eukaryota > Metazoa > Arthropoda > Insecta > Lepidoptera > Erebidae > Phragmatobia > Phragmatobia fuliginosa. Next base: position 1,609,542 of record OW052082.1, on the reverse strand, counting down.
AGTCCGCCAAGACTGTAGTGGCCATCTGAGGGCAACAGTAAAAAAAAAAAATAGATCTGCCCTTTTTTATAGCTGCAGGGCTCCACGCACGGAGCTCTCTCTCACTGCGCGACCCTCAAGCTAACTGACCCCTTGATCTGGGAGGTATCCGATATAGGCCGAAGGAACTCTCGAGACCACCGCCCTACTGTGCTCGCGATCTAAATCGTTCACTTTACGTAATCATTTTCGCAATAATAAATAATTTATCTTGGTTTATATTTTCTTTCTAATATCGTGCACAACGTAGCGACTAAACCCACGTTGACGTGACAAGCTTCACGAGTGCGAGTGGCGAGCACATCCAAATGCCACGGAGGAGTTTCAGCCAAGGCGCACATTGTTTCCGTGGACACGGTGCGATATTGCTCTAAACGTTAGGCGTAACAATTATCGCTCAGCCCAGGGTAACATCAACGCATCAACCGCTTACCTTAATCTTGCTCCGGCAGTGGAACGGCTGAACTGTTTCGCTGTTTTTTTTTTATTATAAGTAGTAACTTAGCTACCTACTTGTATTATGGACTAGCTCCGCCCCGCGGTGGTACGAGCGGTTATTGCTACAACTACAGCCATGTATCGCCGCGGGGCGCAGCTAGTTGCTCAAATATAATTAATTCATAATATAATAATCTCGACGCCAGTCTCCGTAAAATTGGCGTCAAATGGCGCCGTTAATGTTATTATTTTCCCTTCCTATCTTAATGCAATCATTATTAAATCTGTCATAAACTTTCCCGCCATAAAATGACAGTTACGTATTATATCAGCCATCATTTTCGTTTAAGTATTTGTCAATGTTTATCTAAGTGTTAGATAATGGTTTGTATAAAGGTAGGTAATTTTTATTTTAATATGTTTAATGTGTAATAAAAAAAATTGTATCCAATGTACTACAAATTTTAATCCTTACGCTTAAACTTTGAATTTCAGAGTAGCATTAAAAAGTTTAAAAACGAGTCAAATAATTATAATTTATTAATAATAATTTTTATTTTCAATTGTTTTTATTTGTAATTGAGCGCCATCTAGCGAAGAAAAACTAAAACATTTTTTCCATGAGTATTTATAATACCAAGAAAAATATTGAAAACATCAAATATTCAGATAGTATTATCACTATTTAATAATAATCTTCTTTATTGACAATGAAAATATAATATTGTTAAATAAGAAATTATTAATAATCCGCCATCTGTTGAGTAATCACTGACAAAGCCTAATGTTTTCGTTGGTTATAGTAATAGTATATACCTTGCAATAGATGTCGCTGTTCAGAAAAATCATATTATCCTACCAGTTTTAAATGATCAGAGATAATCAGTAAACATAATAAAATTACAAAAGTAGTATGGGAATTTTTAATTTGACACATTTATAATCAGTTTTCTTACAGACGGCGTGTCGTGAGCATGATCGGCAACGAACTGTTGCTCTTTGTTTATTTTGTTTTATAATAAAAAATGTAATTAAGTGTTAGTGTGGTTTTAGAAAGTCGTGATATTAGTGTAAGTGTATTTGTGTACAAAATGAAGGTTATTGAAGCAAAAATTGTAGTATTAGGATCACAAGGTAAGATTTAAACATTAACTTTGTTTGTTAAAAACTTTTTAGTATTACAAATTTAATAGTTATAAGCACTATCATTATTAAAGTATCTGATTCTATACACTATTGACGGTTTCATCAAGCTTACAGTTTTTTATTAGTTGCAAATTTAAAGATTTGCTGCTAATAAAAAACTTTTTACTTACGAAGTTGTACAAATACAAATAGTAATTTAGGTATATTTTTTTAGGTCGCAAATGTTATCTCTACATAAATGTTGTGTTTTAAATTAAGATATCTAGATTAAATACATAATTCTGGACATTACGGAAAATAAACACAATTTTAATACCATAAAGTAGAAATTTATCGTCTTCTGAAGTTTCGAGGATTAACTAAACGTCACAAAGTTTTTGTTTTATAAATATCGTTCTAAAATTTAGGAAAAAAACTTTTTGTATATGTTTCTCAACTCATGAAAAGTGCAATATAAATGATTCAATTCAGGAATAGTAATCTTATCATTTATCTAGAGAGCATTGTGTATCTACATAAATCAGTGCTAGACACTGATCGCCAGATTCGCCAGTTACGTTCGGCCAAGCATATCAAACCTGTTTCGAAATGATTGTATAATAATCGTCTAATAAGTCATAGCTTCATAGTTTACATACATAATGAAAACTTTAAAAACTTTCACTTTCATAATTTATTAAGTATTTTAGATACCTATAGAGATAAATAAAATTGTAGTGTCTGTATGTAATTTTGAAAAAACAACTTTTCACTTTATTCAAATGTGAAGTGTAGTCAGTGTCTCCATATGTAAATCAAGAGTTACCGTGTTGCCAGGGTAAAAATACGGTGTTTCTTGAAAAAAATACGGTGAATGAATATGCAAAAAGTGTACCGGTGTGTAAATTATCGTGTAATTTTTCAAAGGAAAAAACAATATTATGAACTAATCAAGTCTGAATATTTTGTTATTATTCTGAATCAGACTCTCCTAGCTCGACAGGGTCTCTTTCATAAATGGATTTATGCATTTTTGAGAACACGTCGTCAGTTGGCCTGAAATCCACACAGTTTTTGCATTTCTTATAATTGATTGCTGGGTGAAATGTTTCCCTTTTATTTTCTTTTGTTCGAAGTTTGTTTCTTTTTTTCGTTTTGATTTCATTGACTTGGCTGAAAATGCGCTCGTAAATTTCTTTCTTTCTTAAATAGAAATAAGGACGAGAATAGATTGTGTAGTGGAGATAAACTTCTAGATATTGGGGATTCCCCTTGGGATTTTGCAGTGTTGCCATTAGAAAATTTGTTAAATTGATAGACTGAGATTCGCTTTACACAGTAAATGATAGAATATTTACAACAACGTTATTTCTAATGGTAATACGGTGATATTTGCCACGGTAATACACTATTACCTTGACGGTAGATAGAAACCAGATTACGGTGCATCTACGGTAATTACCGTGTATATGGAGACATTGAGTGTAGTACTTATACGGTACTGACAACAAAAAATCTATTATTAAATTTTTTGTTTCTCTTTTTGTTCCGGCTAATCTCTGGTATAGCTGAACCGATTTTGATGGCACTTTCTCTAGTAGATTGCTGATGATACCGGGAGTGACTTAGGCTACTTTTTAAGACTAGCTGCTACCACTCTTACTTTACTCTCAGTTGTTGTTATGAAGGTATACGCTAGTGCATAGATTAAAACCTGCAATTCACTGACATTCATTTACATACAGGTTACACTTTAAAGTTGCAAGGTAGCTCCTCATTACCATAAACAACCTTTACATTGAATTTTTTTTATAAAATTAGTCTTAAAATTTATGAATTTACATATGCATGTAACAAAAAAAATGTGTTTAATTTATATGAAATGAACAGTTATCAAATGCATATAAGATATAAAGTAAATACGGAACTAACATAAAAAATTTAATTGTTAAATTTTTTGTTTGTCTGTCTGTCTGTTTATTCTGGGTAACCTCTAGAATGGCTGGACCGATTATGAAGGAACTTTTACTTGACCTAAGGAGTAACTTAGGGTTATTTTTATTAGCCTAGCTTTGCTTACTATTCTATTTATTGCTGAAGATTGCACTTAAGGTAAAGTAATTTAAAAGACAGTAAACTAAGCAAACAGACAGTGGAAGTGGCTGTTTTTTATGTACAAATAGTTTATAAATACACTGCCTTGTTGGTCTAGTGGGTAGCGTATGCACTGCTAATCAAGAGGTCTCTGATTCAAATCCCAGGTCGGGCCAAAAACTGTTTTTGGGTTTTTCTTAGGAAATTCCTAATAACAGCCCGGAGTTTGGTAGTTTGGCGTAGTTGGAAGTAAAGCCGTCGGCCCCGCTTGTCATGAAAATCACTGGCAATCGTTGTTGGGAAGTCAGTGCCCTCAAATATACTGACAACTAGTTCAATCTTCGAATTTCAGTTCTCCATTAGGATTGCAGAGGTATGATGCCAGTCGCTCCGTGGAAAAACTGAAATTCAGGTAAAACCGGTTGAACTAGTAGCCGACCCCAAATTAACTTGGGAATAAAGGCTCGGAAGATGAGTAAATGTAAAATGAATATTTTGAAACTGCTTTGGATTATGTGTAATTTACTTGTTTGTTAATATTCTCTCTTTTGTATCTGTTTGTTTCCCTAATAAATGAAAATAAAATAAAATACACACATAGTTAACGTAATTTTTAAGGCAAATAATGATTAAAATGATATATTTAGTATCAAAACAGATTGAACAGGATAAAAATAAATATTATTGTAATTCCTCATACACAAACAAATTAAAATAGAGTTATCTAAGTACCAAACTATATATCTATATATTTACTGTTATTAGGTATATATTTTTTTAAAAGGGTTTTTCAAGAAGAACTATGGTGCCATATCTGCTCCGAAATCTGGCATGCTCCGGTGGTTGAAATTCGTCGAGTCTTCGCGCAATACGGTTTGTGATGACTCTTGAAAACAGCTCGTAGATGTGGCTTAGAAGGGAAATGGGTAGATAGTTCTTCAACAAGGTCTTGTCACCTTTTTTGAACAACAGCACGACCAAACTCCTACTCCACACCTCCGGAGTTCTCCCTTTAAACAGGACAGCGTACGGGTTTACCTCCAGTTTTTAATAGCTCTGTTGTAACGCATTCCTCTACATTTTTAAGCTGTTTTAGAGCCATCTGGATTTCATCGGTGCTAACTTCTGGCAGGTCTTCGGTGCACTGCGCTGTTGACTTAATGGTTTAAGCTGCTGCCAAAACCGTTTCCTACTTGCCCAAGTGTTGTGGATTCAAATCTCAAATGGGACAACACTTTGTGTGATCTTGATTAGATATTTAATTCTGAGTCTGAGTGTTATTTGTATCCATTTCATGTATGTTCTGTAAAGTCCTCTGCGACACAGGATTACATTTCTAATGCGGGAGTCCCTGGAGGTCTTTTTGAAACAGAACTATTTTATAAAAAAATGGGTGAAGACATTCTACTGCATAATTCCATGAATATTTTTTTTATGTTATCAAATGATGAGTAACCGATAAAAATAGCTTGTTCACCTAAACTTAGATAAAAATCTAAAAACTCGAATGTGAATCACTTAGAAATGACAGACTGTAGAACCTCACAAAGGAAGTTTCTCTTTTATCATGGCATCGTTATCAACAGCCTTTAACAGTCCACTGCTGGATATAGGCTTCTCCTTAGATAGGAGATTTTGTTCTACTATACCACGCTGTCCAGACAGGTTGGTATAGTTTGCTTCAAAGTTTCACTTTTATATATATATTAAGCCTACCAGTGACTCTACTCTGCCTGATGGAAAGCATGAGTAGAATCAAGGTTTAGGGATCACCATGCTCATTGTGAAGATAGGCAATGTCGCATGGTGACCCATACCATGGCGCCATGGCGACGTGGTTATATAATTCTGCATAATGATTGGGCCTCCGGTCTCACACTCACCAACGAAATACGACAGCAAGAATGCTGTCATGATTAGGATGGCCTTCTGTGTGAGGGTAGTACTGCCTCGGTCGAGCCGGACCATTCGTGCTGAAGTCAGCGTGACTCTGCTACCTTGGAGAACTTCTCTCTGCAGTGATGTTCTTCTGCATAGTTTGCTACCTTGACCGGCTCTTACGACATCCACGGCATGAATAGGGCTGGTGACACTCTGTATTTTTAATCCGTCACTACGAAATGGTAATAATCATGGAATAATGGAATTAAACGAACAGAAATTATTACATACAGTGAAACATAGAACCTTAGCCTTTTTTGAAGTCAGTTCAAAAGGGTCAGTCGCTTGATGTCCTACATGCCTGATGGACTACAGTCGGCAAGGGAATTTTGCAACTCAAGAGGTAGATGTGAGGGTATTTTGTTCGCACTAAGTTTACGGGAGTTCATCCGTTGACATGTCGAAGGAAAAGACAACACATTGCCTTTTACTTTTGATGTCCTCCCCCGAATGAACTGTAAACAAACCCTGTATTTATTTTCAACAATATAGTACCTACTACTTACCTACGTTTCGTGGTCACGGGTAGACTACGAGCACAAAAAGCCGTCGGTGCCGGTTGTTATGAACATTTATAGTAATTGGAAAGGAACTAGTTCGTTCTTCGAATTCAGTTCAGTCTCAGGGTTGCGGTGTTCCGATGACAGTCGCTCAATGACATTCAGTTAAAACAGACAGTGTTCGCCACGCCGCCTTCTACGTCGACAAGTGTCGTGGGTTCAAATCTCACGTGGGACAACACTTTCTGTGGTTAACAAATTATTCTGAGTCTGGGTGTTTGTAAATTTAATATCCTTTTCATGTATGTTTGTAAATTCCGATAGGATTTATATTCCTAATGCAGGAGTTGTCAGAAAAAAAAACTGGTTAAAGTATTAGTTGACCTCATATAATCTTATCCCTATTTTTCCCTATTATATTTTATTTTATATTTTATAATTTTATAATATTATAAATGCGAAAGTAACTCTGTCTGTCTGTCTGTCTGTTACGCTTTCACGCCTAAACCACTGAACCGATTTCGATGAAATTTGATATGAAGATAGAACTGAACTTGGGAAAGGACATAGGCCACTTTTTACTGCAATAATCGAGATACAAAGGCCAAAACTAGGTGATTATAAAAATACATAAATCGTAGATATCAAAATGTATCACTGTTTATCTCCTGTCAAAACTTCACAGGTTGCTAGGCATAACACACTTGCATGGCAACCATAATGATAGTTTGTAAATGACATATAGACCAGTCGACAAGGGTAGTTAATTTTTGAAAACAAATAAAATTATAGTAGGATGAAATCTATTGGAAAAGGAGGAGCATATTATAAAAATGAAAGGAAAATAATTTACGAGCGATCTGAGGTCGGGAAGAGGTAGGGGGGGAGGTTTTCGGGTCCTATAAGCGGGGCGTGAAAAAGCATCTCACTAAGCCGCCATAGTGCATTGATTTATAATCTTAATATATATAAATCTCGTGTCACAATGTTTGTCCTCAATGGACTTCTAAACCACTTAACCGATTATAATAAAATTCGCACACCATGTGCAGTTCGATCTAACTTGAGAGATAGGATAGTTTAAATCTCAAATTATAGTACCCGGTAGGTGGCGCTGCGAACAAGCTATGGGATTTCAAATTCGGGCGGTACGAAGTTCGCCGGATCAGCTAGTATACTATATATCTCAATGGCCATAGTGTGGGCCGCCATACATTATTGTCTGCATTCGCAGCAAGTGTGGTAGCCCCGACTCTTGGATTCTGCTCATGCTTTCCATCAGGCAGGGTAGAGTCACTTTGGATAGCTAAATAATTATAATACAAAGGGTAAAAAACGGTTTATCTCGATTTCCGGCAAAACTACAAGTCGTATGGAAAAAAGTTAAATGGAAAAGTTGTAGGTAATCAAAAGATCTACAACTTTTTAGGGTTCCGAAGTTTATTACTTCGAACCCTTATAGATTCGTCATGTCCGTCTGTCCGTCCGTCCGTCCTCGACTTACCGTCTAAACGGTAAGTGCTAGAAAGATGAAACTTTTGCATGAATATGTATTGTAATTAATTACATCGACAAAGCGCTACAATAAAATTATGAGAAATATTTTTATTTAGGGTACCTCCCCTACACGTAAAGTATGGATGTATTTTTTTCTCGCGGCTACCCCATCATGTGGGGTATCATTATATAGGTCTTTTAAAATCATTAAAGGGTTGTTAAGACTTTTATTTTATATTATATCGAAAATTCACCCGTCAAAATATCTACTTTTTTCAAAAAAAAATGGTGTTTTCTGTTTAATGAAATTTCTACTTTTCAATGGTGTAATCGTGTAATCCCTACATAATATTATAAATGCGAAAGTAACTCTGTCTGTCTGTTACGCTTTCACGCCTAAACCACTGAACCGATTTTGATGAAATTTGATATGAAGATAGAAATGAACTTGGGAAAGACATAGGATACTTTTTATCGCGAAAATAAAGGTAAAAGAGTTTGTAATAGGGGACGAAAGTTTGTGTCGAAGTTCCTTATTATCCAATATAAAATCATGTAAGATTGTTAAATCTACCCTTACCGTGTCGTGAGATATAAACAAATTCCACGCGGGCGAAGCCGCGGGCGGAAAGCTAGTAAATAATAAAGGCTAGGAAGATGAGTTAGAAGTTCATTCACGTCTGTAAAGAGAATTGTAACAGAATCATTGGCTGCTCAAATAAAGAGCAATCTGCCTTGACCGACATAGACTAACAGCGTACAATATCGTTGTGAACACAAGGTATCAAGTTAAGCCCTAACTGTGTAACGGTTAACGCTCTAATGATTACAACCGGTTCATATGTAGGTATTTAGAATGTTTCTACATACCAATTGACTGCACGGTTGGCCTAGTGGTTTAAGCGGTCGCCACGCCGCTTCCTGCTTCGCCAAGTGTCGTGGGTTCAAATCCTGTGGACTACACTTTCTGTGATTAGCAAATTGTTGTTCTGAGTCTGGGTGTTCTTTGTAAAGTCACTCGCGACACAGGAATTATATTCCTAATGCGGGAGTTGGGTATAACAAACATTTTGGTAAGTTTTTTATCATTTGTCATCTTGCAAGACTGGCGCAGTAGCGTATGCGATTGCTGTGCTGGTTTAAATTCTGAGTCGGACCAAATATTTGTATGGCTACAGATATTTTGTGTTTAGGTATTTTTTATGTATAAAATATGAATAATAATAAAATAAATAACTAGAAAAGGAATACCTAAATAAAAAAAATCTCTTAGCAACCTCTCAATGCTTTTAAAAGACCTATCTAATGATATCTCACACGATAGGGTAGATGCGAGAAAAAAAGATCATCCCTACTTTACGAGTAGGGGAGGTACACCAAAAAAATATTGCTCGTAATTTTTTTGTAGCACTGTAGAGATGTGACAAATTTTGTTTTTACTGTAAACGGGACTTATTTGCGATAATATTATAAAGGTTACGATACCTTCTATTTTCCGACGTTTAGTAAAGTGCTTAAGGACACCCAAAGATGTCATGGCTGCAGACACCCGGAGTGTAAAAAGTGAGTTGCAGTTGTGGTAGTTCCTACATCGGCCAGACGAAGCGCACAATAGCGGAACGAACGAAGGAACATATCGCAGCTGTAAAAAACCGCCAAACAAACAAGTCTGCCATCGCAGAGCACCTGCTGGAATCAGGACCGAACCACTGGATTGAACTACACGACCCGCAGGTCCTCTCCACAGAACGGAACTATTTTCGCCGAATAGTACGTGAAGCGGTTGAAATCCAAAACACAAAAATTTCAACCGGGAAGACGGATACCGACTATCAACATCGTGGAATCCAGTCATCAGCGGGTGCATTCACCATCGGAAAGATGAAATAAGGCGTGCAGATGTTATAAGTGTGATGTACCGACACTACAAGAAATCAACGCGATCAAGTGCGGGTAGACACAACCTACACATCACGAAGGAGACGCTAAGCTCACATCAGTCTACCCGTGACCACGAGCGGTATAAACCGTTCGAAATGTCGGAAAATAGAAGATATCGTAACCTTTATAATATTATCGCGAATAAGTCCCGTTTACAGTAAAAACATGAGTATGTGTAAAAGTCGCGAAAGTCTAAAAACAGTTGTGACAAATTTTGTTCAAATTCATTTATTTGCTGATAAAATATCCATGCAAAGTTTCATCTTTCTAGCACTAACCGTTTGGACTGTAAGTCGAGAACGAACGGACGGATGGACATGACGAACCTATAAGGGTTCCTAGTCATGAACTACGAAACCCTAAAAAGAGAGGATCTAGAATAAATGGGAAACCCTGAGGTATCTTCTCAACATAAGTATTTTTTATCATACGTGAAATTGTTTTTGCAAAAAATTTATCTCGAGATTTTTGTCTATCGGATAGTTGTGTAAAAAACTTATTCTTATATTACAAGATGTTAGTTTAAACTACTACTTATCTGAAGATAAAATTGTTCAGTAGGCAGGGATCAGGCATCCATCAAATCTGCGATTATATTGTCAATATTTATCGAATTTGGCAAACCCTTGATCGATATCTTAGTTGAGCTCTTAAGCCAGGAGTTATAGTCGCCGTTTTGTGATTATTTCTTTTATTTTTTTCGGCGCGAAGGACCATACTAGATCACTACATGCTCAGTTTGCTATTATTAGACCATAGTTAACCATAACAAGTCGTAGGGAGTCTGTTAAGAAGTTTTATTTATTTTACTTATAGGAAGACGTGAAACGCTCATGGCTAAGCTGTCTTAGGTGATTGGAAATAATCACTGAGGGTAAGCAACAGCCCTACATGGATGACTGTTTGTGCCATGATGAGCGTTTCCGTAATTCGGAGGTCACGTTGTTATCATAAGATAAAAGTCGTGAAGCTTAGTTGGAGGCAAGATTACGTAGACACATCGTGTCATGCCAGTTCCAGACCCGCAATCGGCTACCGTGGGGCCATATGACATTAACCTGAGAGGAGAACCGTGCCCAACAGTGTGACGTTATGGGTTGATGCTGTTGTTGTTGTTATAGTCACCGTATTGTGATGTGATTAATTCTCATATATTTAAAACTAAAAACACAATTTCATTAGTGTTCATTGTGCATTACCTTTTATTGGTCTACATATAAGAACTATATTGTATTGTATTTTTTTTCAATGTTGTATATGTACACTGTTGGCGTGTCTATAATAAATAAATAGGTATATTTTTGTCTCGAAGGGGATCACTACATAACCCTTCGGGACTGCTATTATTAGACCATGGTTACCGTTACCGTTGTTTGTTAAGATTTGGGGGGAGTTACTTTCTTGACACAAAGAACACTTGACTGACCAGACTTAAATAACTCTCTGTGTATCACATTAAGTGTTGTCCCGATTGGGAATTGAACTCACTACAATCATCGCGCAGTAGGAGGCGGTGTGATCACAGCTTAACCACTACGACATCCATGCCGATGTGTAAGTGTTGTAAATGACAGAAGATAAGAAAATGTAAAAAGATATAAAATAGTTTTATATCTTTTTACATTTTAAAATGCTTGTGCATAAAATATAGGTGAATAGCTGAATCGCGCTTATTGCTGAAATCGTGAGTAACTTTTAAATTACTCTTTATGTGATCAGCTGTCTGCAAGTGAAAATCTCATCAGAATCGGTCTAGCTGTTTATGAAATTAGGTGGAACAGACAGACAGATAGACGAACGATTGATGTAAGTTCCATACGGAAGTATATACAATACATATTTTCATACGCATTTTGAAAAAAAAACCGTTCATTCAAATGATACTACACACATAAACTGCGTTACAAACAGACACTCCAGTTCTATTTATTTGTATAGATAATGTTATTTTTTAAAGTCAGATTACTTTAAGAGATTACTTTTAACATACAAACTTATCTGTTCCTTAGATTAGGAAGGATTTGTCACAAAATCGTCATTGTACAATTAAAACTGCATACCTTTGTTATAGCGGCAACAGAAATGCATCATCTGTGAACATTTCAACTGTCTAGGTGTCACGGTTCATGAGATACATATGTCATCAACACCAACACACAGCCTTTAACAGTCCACTGCTGGACATAGGCCTCTCCTTTGAAAGGAGATTTTGGCCTACTATACCACGCTGGCCAGACGGGTTGCTAAAGGGTTTGTTTCAAGTTTTCCTTCTCTTGGCAGTGATGTTAGCTGCTTATTTTGTTCCTTTAGTCGCCTCTTACGACACCCATGGAATGAATAGGGGTGGTGACACTTTGTATTCTTAATCCGTCACCACACGGACATTGGGACTAGATGATGTGTTTTATTCGTCCGAAATATTTATTTTATTCAGCTTTTTAATTGATATTACGAGTATATTTTACGGGTCGCCGCTACACCTTAATAAATCTTTTAACAAACAATTCTTTCATTTTGCTTATCTTGAAGTAACATACCACGAGTACTTGTCATATATTATATATAAAGGTTGGTATAATATCTATACAAATAAATAAATGGCGTCTGTCTGTAATATTAAATGAACCGTATTTTTAACCGACTTCAAAAAAGGAGGAAGTTCTCAATTCTACTGTATTTTTTCATGTTTATTACCTTTCGATTGGGTGAACCGATTTTTAGTTCGTTTTTTATTTTAAAGCTGGTGCCTACCATGTTGTCCCATGATAAAGAAAGCAAGATCTGATGATAGGATCTTAGAGAAATCGAGGGAACTCCTCAAATATCATAGGTGCTCGGAATATTTTTTCTTGTAAGTTGTATTTTTTGTTAAAATTAAACATAATGACTTAAAGACTGCACGGTTGGCCTAGTGGCTTAAGCGGTCGCCACGCCGCTTCCTACTACGCCAAGTGTCGTGAGTTCAAATCCCACTAGGACAACACTTTGTGTGATTCACAATTTGTTGTTCTGAGTCTGGGTGTTCTTTGTGTCCGTTTCATGTATGTTTGTAAAGTCCCCCGCGACACAGGAATTTATATTCCTAATACGGGAGTTGTCTTATAAACAAAGAAAAAAATGCATGTGAAAGTATTTACCTTACAAAAAACAATACATACCTATGTAATTAAAAAAATGCCGGTCTCTCTTTCCGTCTGTTTGTTTTTGTGTAATTGTGACGGAACTTTCACTAGCAGATGTTATCTGTAGTGTATCTGTATATATCATCGTTTATAGTCACTTGGCTAGTTTTTAGGGTTCCGTTGGTAAGCACGGCGCGGTCAGTACCTAGATGGGTGACCGTTTGTGGCATGATGTTTTATCAGCGTTTACGTGACTCGAAGGGGAGGTCGCCCCCTCTAAAAGCTAAACGGTTGGCTCAAAAACTTAAATCGCGGGTAACTTCGCGGTCTTAGGGCTCATACACACGAACGGCATGTTGTCAACGGCAGTCGTCAACGCCGACGCCTCGGCGGTAGCCGTCGACCTATAGCGACATTGCAATTGTATCGTGCCGCATCCGCCATTTTGTCAGTCGATTGCATATAGTTCAAGAGTGCGCAGGCGTCGGAAATATGTAAAATGATTTCTAGTGACGAATGATAATAAGAACAAATTATTTTATTGTACACAATTGCTGACTGTGGTCATCAAGAAAAATGCTTGGAATTATATTTGTAATTAAAAATTGAAAGAATACACTAATAAAACATCATCGATCATCGTCGACACCATGCCGTTCGTGTGTATGAGCCCTGACAATGACGCGGGCGCAACCGCGGGGGAAAGCTAGTAGTATATAATAATAAGATATTTGTGTGTACAATTTCAGTTAGGTATGAACTTAGGTTATCATGAATCATTCAAATTGTTCACATAACAATCTTACTGTACTCGAATTGATAACAGTACGTCATTCACCTTTGTACGGCTCTGTGGTTACTGCTCCACTACTTAAGGTCATGGCGTGATAATACATACACCATAATCTTCCTTGAAAAATACTCTAGTAAATGAAATAAATAAAGTATCATTTATATAAAGCTGAAGAGCTTGTTTGTTTGTTTGAACGCACTAATCTCGGGAATTACTGGACTGAATGCATATTTTTTCAGTGTTAGATAGCCAGTATGGTGACGGATTAAGAATACAAAGTGTCACCACCCCTATTCATTCCATGGGTGTCGTAAGAGGCGACTAAAGGAACAAAATAAGTAGCTAACATCACTGCCAAGAGAAGGAAAACTTGAAACAAACCCTTTACCAACCCGTCTGGCCAGCGTGGTATAGTAGGCCAATACCTCCTTTCTAAGGAGAGGCCTATGTCCAGCAGTGGACTGTTAAAGGCTGTTGATGATGTTTAAACGAAGCTCATCGAGGACCACACAACGCCCTCGCGATGCGTGGCAACAGTCGCCTCTTTAATCGTGAGCTGCTACCGGCAGCGTCACTCGTTCTCGTTCCTATCTCCTCGGCGCTACCGCACTCGCCTTCTGTACAAGGCTTAAATAGTATTATTTATTTAGTAGTTGGAGACACAGTTAATATTACCGTATAACATTCAACAACTACTCGGTAAAACTACGTAGTAACTATTTATTATTCTGTGGTAAAACTGAAAGAATTTTTCCATACGGACCAGTAGTTACTGAGATTAGCACGTTCAACCAAACAAAAACACCTCAGCTTTATGATCATCACCGCTTCGCAGAAACCTTCTCGGTGCAAACTCCACTGTCCCACGACTTTGCTTGCAAAATTCTCAATGGTTGTAGCGTTCTGGTCGAAATACACACTGACTCACTTGGCAAGTTCCGTAAAACCATACTAAATACCTGAAAAAAGGTCTTGTACTGTATTTTTAGCATAAATATATTATAAAATTGTTGTTTGTGGTGCACGTCGTACTTATCTATTAGTACATTGTTCACCGAGGGAGGAAAGGGACCGATTACTAGCGAGGGAGCAGTTTGTGGCCCGAAGGCGTAGCGTAGGGCCACAATACTCCCGAAGTAGGAATGGGACTTTCACCCGAGTGCTACACAGTGCTTTATACTACACCTGTGAGGAACATTGTTTAGCTTAGAATTTGACCAATATTTCGCGCTTCTTTTGTTTTTCTTTTATTCTTCACAAAAGGATGTCAATGGCACGGAGATTCCATATTTAAATTATATGAAAACTCCTTGGACAGGCGCGCGCCATAGATAAGATAACACATGAAAATTCATACAACTTTCTCTCCCGCTTAAACACGTTAGAAATGGATTTTCATACATTTTTTCCTCCCGCTTATTTAGGTCAAGAAAAAGACTAACGTTCTCTTGTCATTTTCAGGGAATATTGACTATTGTTCCGATCAGGTGTAGTATAATAGTACATTGTTCACCGAGGGAGGAAAGGAACCGATTACTAGCGAGGGAGCTGTTTGTGGCCCGAAGGCGCAGCCTAGGGCCACAATACTCCCGAGGTAGGAATGGGACTTTCACCCGAGTGCTACACAGTGCTTTATACTACACCTGTGAGGAACATTTAAAGTATTTATAAATTAAAATCAAAACGTAAGACACCATGTAAGACACAATTTAGCTTAGAATTTGACATAATATTTATAAATATTTCGCGCTTCTTTTGTTTTTTTTTATTCTTCACAAAAGGATGTCAGTGGCACGGAGATTCCATATTTAAATTATATGAAAACTCTTTGGGCAGGCGGGCGCCATAGATAAGATAACACATGAGAAATGAAAATTCATACAACTTTCTCTCCCGCTAAAACACGTTAGAAATGGATTTTCATACATTTTTTCCTCCCGCTTATTTAGGTCAAGGAAAAGACTAACTTTCTCTTTTCATTTTCAGGGAATATTGACTACTGTTCCGATCAGGTGTAGTATAAAAGTAATTTGTTACACTATGTCACTCCATACTTTCTGCTAAATGTATCCTAACTGTTGAACAGTGTATACAATTGTTGGTGAGCCTATGAACTAAATAAATAAATTATATTAATATAATATTAGTTAAACATATATATAGATTCAAAGTTTTCTCTTAAAACATAAATGTACGTATTAAAGTATAATTTACATAATTTATGTTTTAAAAATAGCAAACTGAAGCAGGTAAAAAATAGAAAATATTTTTTTAAGTACGTTCGGTCTGTGTTTAACAGCCGTAGAAAGTTTTATACCTAATTAAATATAATTAAAACAATTATTTTAGTTTGAGATGCTTATCAGTTTATGTATAAGAATCAAATATTATTCTGTAGAGGAACGGGTATCGTGTTCCTCCATCACAAAGGGAGGATCCTCCGACCAGGTGATCGTGCCTGGCGGGCCACTGCCTACGTTTGTTCATATAATATGTTAATCGACGCGTAAATTCCTCTATCGCGATTCAGGATTATGATATCATTCCGTGTTTTCTTCGTGGTACAGTGTTCTTTCGGTAGATGTTGCAGCTGTATGTGGAAGTCGCCACAATGTTGAGCAACACTGTAGGAAGTGGTCATAAGCAGGCGTTTTCCTCTGTTAAAGTATAAGCCCAAATGGGCATATGCATTACTCTGTTATGACACTAAATGTGTGTGTGTGAAATTTTGTTTTTATTGTGTTAATTGTTTTGTGTGAGTTAATAGTGACAGGCCGTTATTACTATTATTTATTACTAGTTGAGTCCCGCGGTGTTACCCGCTGTTATTGTTGTAAATACCTGCACCGGCATTGAGAACGTTATAATAAAATTACCTGCGCCGCGTCGCGACCGGCACCATATAATTAGCGCTAGCTATATTCCGCCCCGTATGCATGATAGTGTATATCTTTCTCATCTGTCCAACTTAGAAGTTATTCTGACTGACCCATGCACGGAATCATTTTATTTAGTTGGCGATTACAATCTCCCCGGCATTAAATGGCCGGGTATCGGTGGTCATTTATTTACCCAGGCACAAAGCGATGTTGGTCGGTTTCTGGTTGATCTTGTCTCCACAACGAATGCTACTCAATATAATACAATGAAAAATTGCTCAGGTCACATTTTGGACTTATTTATCAGTAACACTGAATGTAAACTACAATCAGATATTACGTTAGTTCAGCCTGATAATCACCACCCCCCTTTTTCCGTCTTGACCTCATTGGAAACACAATACACACCCATGAAGCGTTCCAGCGTAAATAAATACAATTATTATAAAGCTAATTATAAAGAAATAATTGTCGAACTAAACAGGGTGGACTGGACTGAACTATTTCTTCATCTCGACAGTTACAAGGCAGTAGAAGTTTTTTATGAATATTTATACGGTATTATTAAATCACATGTCCCATTCACGCGACGTAAATCTACCGCATTTCCTGTATGGTTTAGTGCTAACCTCATTAAAAATTTTAAACTAAAGGAACGCGCTTGGATAAGTTGGAAAAAACACCGAAAACTTACAGATTACGAAAAATTTTCCGTCTATCGAAAACAATTTAAGCAACTTTCTAAACAATGCTTTAATAGCTATATGACTTCTGTAGAAGACAGTATACCCCTCAATGTTAAGAACTTTTGGTCGTACATTTCTAGACGCAGGAAGGACAGCAGTATTCCTAACAGCATGTATTACAAAAATATACCTTCTAGCAATCCTAAGGAAATATGCTCATTATTCTCCACCTTCTTTAGTTCGGTTTATGAACCTTCTACCTTCGACTCTCAGAATTGGTCACCCCCCAATGACTTTGCTCAAATGTCTTCTTGTATTTCCGATATTTACCTTGAAAAGAATACCATCTTAAAGTCTCTGTTGTCTTTAGATCTAACCAAAGGACCTGGTCCAGATGGTCTTCCACCTATATTCTTTAAACGCACGGCGCAAAGCATTTACATTCCGTTATATATACTTTTCAACAAATGTCTCAGGGAAGGGGTATTTCCATGCATTTGGAAAAAGGCTTTCATCACACCCATTTTTAAAGGTGGAGACAGGAGCAATATAGAAAACTATCGACCGATATCTATATTGTCTACCTTGTCTAAGCTTTTTGAGAGACTAGTACACGGTCAATTATTTCCACAGTTAAGTCACCTCATTATTGCCGAACAACATGGCTTCGTACAATCCCGATCTACTACTACAAACTTAATGATTTTTACTCAATTTTTATTCGAGAATATGGATAAAGGCATTCAGGTTGACGCTGTCTACACGGATTTCCGGAAAGCTTTTGATAAGGTGGATCATAAATTGCTTTTAGACAAGATCGCCTTCAACGGTATCAGAGGTAACCTACTCAGATGGTTCACATCTTATATAATCCGTCGAACTCAAAAGGTCGTCATCAATGGTTATGAGTCCGATTACATAGTCGTGGAGTCCGGTGTGCCCCAGGGCTCGGTATTGGGTCCGTTGCTTTTTATTTTGTTTATAAACGACATTAAAAGTTGTATAGTTAATTCTAAATTCCTTATGTATGCAGACGATATGAAAATTTATAAAACCTGCACGAAAATTCAAGATTGTGTACTACTACAAGAGGACCTCTGTAGGCTCTCTCAATACTGTGTTGTTAACAAGTTACAACTTAGTCTGCCAAAATGTCACTTCATATCGTTTACTAAAAATAAAACTCCAATTACATTTCCATACACACTGAATAACACAAATCTTTCCAAAAACGATTGCACTCGAGACCTGGGTGTATTACTCGATTCTAAATTACAGTTACACATACATATTGACAACATTATTAGTAAGGCCTTTCGGATGTATGGTTTCGTCATGCGCTCATGTAAGGATTTCAAAAAACCTACTACTTACCTTTTCTTATATAAAACATTAGTTCGATCTCAGTTAGAGTACGCTGTACCTATTTGGTGCCCCTTTTATGCCAAATACAAACAGAGGATTGAAATGGTTCAGAAAAAATTCCTACGTGCTACATATTACAAATGTTTCAATTCTAGAATTTCTTATGAAAATCTTCTGAACTATTTTGAGCTCTTGAGCTTGGAACGCAGACGTATTTTACTCATTGTAATGATGCTGTACGGCCTATGCCACAATATGTATAATTGTACAGCATTGACAAATAAGCTTTGTTATGTGGTTCCTAGAACTGTTATTCGGAGGGAGGTGCGCGTACCTCGATTATTCTATACAGAAAAGTGTAAGACTAATGCAGGAGAGCGTGCACCTCTTCACCGACTGTTAAAGACGTACAACTCGCACTTCATGCATTTGGACATATTCGCCCTCACTCATACTAAATTTAAAAAAATTGCTACGGAATCTCTTTTTGTTTAAAAAAAATATCTCAACACCCCCCCCCCCTCACTCTTTTATATTTGTATAGCGCACGTCCGTTAACTTACCCTATACCATTTATCACCCTGTGGACAATAGTGTGGGTTATATGTTTTAAACACAATCTGTTATTTATTTTTTTGTAAAAACTGTAATGTATAACTGTTTTTTGTCCCAAATAAATAAAATAAAATAAAATAAATCGCGAGTAACGCCGGGGAGCGAAGCTAGTGTAGAAAAATCCCCTATGGAGACCCTACTCCTGGATTCTCATGCTTTCCATCAGGGAGATTAGAGGCACTTAGGTAGGCATAAATAGAAAAAAAACCGGCCAAGTGCGAGTCGGACTCTCGCACGAATTTCATATTGTAACCTTTTTTTATGAGATTTTGTATGGGAGCCCCAATTAAATATTTATTTTATTTTTAGTATTTGTTGTTATAGCGGCAACAGAAATACATAATTTTTGAAAATTTCAACTGTATAGCTATCGCGGTTCTTGAGATACAGCCTGGTGACAGACAGACGGACGGACAGACAGCGAAGTCTTAGTAACAGGGTCCCGTTTTTACCCTTACGGAACCCTAAAAAAGAACAACCGCAGGTAACACCGCGCGGCTCAAGCTAGCTATAGATACAATAGACCTTGACATTGTATTGAATACAAAAATTCAACAGAGTAACACAAATATATTAGATTATAATTTTCGATTAAATTATTGCCTAAACAAAGCTGACCTTGGTTGTATGAGTAACTAGCTTTTGCCGGCGGCTCCACCCGCGTGTAGGTCCGTCATGACAGTAAATAGTAGCCTATGTGTTATCCCTATATAAGCTATATTATTCTTAAGTTTCATCAAAATCCATTCAGTAGTATTTGCGTGAAAGAGTAACAAACATACATACTCAGAAACTTTAGCGTTAATAATATTAGTAGGATGTCTGTGGTACACTCTCTGCCCCGTTGGTCTAGTGGTTAGCGTATACGACTGCAGATCATAAGGTCTTAGGTTCAACTAATCTCTAAATATAGCATAGTCAATGACTGGAGACAGTTAATATCCAAACTTTTGGTAACAAAATCATAAATTACGCAACCCGGAAATCGAATCCAACATGCCACGCTAATAAATAAACCCTTGGCGAGAACAAAGAACCTGTATTTCTAGTTCAATAATAAATTTATTACTTGTTTATAAATCTCGCATCGTATTTTACGAGTTCCATTCTGATAATATTATGTTAATTAATACAGCAGAGACCCGTTTTTTTACCCGACTATGGCAAAACCAAAGGCTGATTATGATTTTGACAGGATAAATAGATGTATGTTCATCTGTTCCCTCATAGCTCCTCAACTGCTTAATAGAACTGGACAAATGAGGTATTGTTAGAAGCGTCTTGATCGTCCGCTGGTTATAGGCTATATGACGTGTCACTGAATCTAATGTGGTGCCCTCTAGCGGTGATAAATTGCTGTTAAAAAATAATTTGAGATAAATACGCCGTGTTTGATATCATTGGAAAGGGCATTACCTGTACATTTCAAAAATATATAAGTAACAAACATAACAGTCCACTGTTGGACATAGGCCTCTCCTTTGAAAGGAGGTTTTGGCCTACTATACCACCCTGGCCAGACGGGTTGGTAAAGGGTTTGTTTCAAGTTTTCCTTCTCTTGGCAGTGATGTTAGCTGCTTATTTTGTTCCTTTAGTCGCCTCTTACGACACCCATGGAATGAATATGGGTGGTGACACTTTGTATTCTTAATCCGTCACCACACGGATATTATATTATTAGCTCAGTGTAGTATGTAGTAACACTTTCTATAGAAACGCCGTAGTCGTGTGCTGTTAAGCTTGCTGGAGAGACGCGCTCTTCATCTACACATGTCATCATCTTCCTAGCCTTATTCCCAATATTATTTGGGGTCGGCTATTAGTTCAACCGGTTATGCCTGAATTTTTCCACGGAGCGACTGGCATTGGACCTCTGCAACCCTAAGGGACAACTGAATTTTGAAGATTGAACTAGTTGTCAGTATATTTGAGGGCACTGACTTCCCAATAACGATTGCCATAGATGTTCATGACAAGCGGGACCGACGGCTTTACGTGCTCTCCGAGGCACGGGCGTGAATCACCGCCAAACTTTCAAACTCCACATCTTCTTATCTACATCTTATCTTAATAGCCTTTATTATTCTCAAGATTATTTTGTGGTCAGCTAATAGTTCAACCGATTTATCTGAATATTACTTTCTTGACTGCCTCGTTGCTCTAGTGGTTAGCGTATGCGGGTGCTGATCAAGAGGTCTCGGGTTCGATTCCCGGGTCGGACCAAATATTATTTGTATGATTCACAAATATTTGTTTTGGAGTCTGGGTGTTTTCTATGTATAATATGTATGTATTTACAAAAAAAAAAGTATGTTTATGTATTTATATCAGTTGTCTAGTACCCATAACACAAGCTCAGCTTAGTTTGTCCAAAAAATATTTATATACATGTGTGTCAGATGTCCAAAAAATATTTATTTACGGATCGACTGGCATCGGACCTCTACAACCCTGAGGGCAAATTGAATCTAAAGGTTATACTTGTTATCAGTATATTTGAGGGCACTCACTTCCAAATGACGATTGCTATAGATGGTTCAAGACAACCGAGATCAACGGCTTAACATAACAGATAACACAATCAAATACCGTATTCCAAACTTATATTAAGAATGTCTTGTAAGCAAAACCCAACAACTGCCGGACCTGGGGTTCCAACCCGATACTTCATGATCGGCAGTCGCATACGTTGACCGCTAGGCAGTCGTTACAATCAAACAAACAGGTAGGTAAAAAATGAAAATTCTTTGAAAAACTTTGAAAGTCAAGTTTTGAATCGAATTTAACCAAATGTTTTATTGATATTATATTACATGGATTATTATTAAATCCGGTGCCTTTTTGTCAGATTATAAATGCAGATTTAATAAAACGATTTAGCTACTGACAAGCGATAAAATCGAGCGAAATTAAAATGTGACTACTTTTTTTTCCGGACAATTTTTTACACACAACGCCGCCTAGTCCCCAAACTAAGCAGAGTTTGTATTCTAGGTACCAGACAACTGATATAAATACATAAACATACTTTTTTTTTGTAAATACATACATATTATACATAGAAAACACCCAAACTCCGATAAAAATATTTGCGGATCACACAAATATTTGGTCCGACACGGGAATCGAACCCGAGACCTCTTGATCAGCAGTCGCAGTACTTACAGTCTACATACTTGACGGGTATATTGGTCTATTGGTTAGGTTATCTTCTGAGTTAGCTTCTTCTATATTAAAAGTCGCTGACAATACATATCGACACCAGCTCCCTAGCCAAGTTGCAAACGTTTTTCGTTTTCTATTATATTTCTCTATTCTCTTGTTTCATTGGCTAATATTATGTTTTGATCACGTGACTGAGTGACATTAGATGATGAAACAAGAGAATGGTGAAATGGAACAGAGAACAGTTCCAGGGATTTCCTTTCTAGGGTACACCTGGTTCCCTGGCCATTGGTACCTGAGAGGGTTTGGCTCCAACAAAACCACCATGGTGGTATCCGAGGGAATTTCCGCATAGACAAAAAGGGGGGGGGGGGGGCAGAGCTCAATCCTACATCTAGAAATATGTATACATAAATTGCAATTGAAATAAAATCTTGTAAAATTAACATAAATTTTAATCTTAAATCGGTGATATTATATAAAGGAATCATTAAGAATTATACTGTTACCAGCTACATTGATGATTAGATAAACATAAACATAAACAATATTTGTTAAAATTAATCACAACAAACAATAATCCACGATTAAGGGGCCGCCGGGGGCTGAATAGTCCATACAAACGGTATACCAAGATCATTTGCAGTATAAACATATTTCCACGATGATATGTTGATATTCGGACTTAGACTGTATTTATTTAGGTTATAACGTCTTTATTTTTAGAAATAAACTAATCTAGAATAAAATATAATGAAATTAAATTTTACATATTTTACATTGTAAATGTCATGTTTTCATTTTGTTTTTTTCTGTCTTAAAAACAAAAATATTTCTAATATTGTTTCATCAATAACATATCTCATATTATTATGCTACTACTTACACAAAATAAATCGAAAAAATGTTGAGTTTTCATTCATGATTTTCGATATTACGAAACAATCCATAATTTCACAAATTTCAAGCAATTAGTAGTGCTATCGCATCAAAAAATATTTCAATGTGTGTGTGATTCGTGTCAGTCAAATAATGATAGACGAACCTTCTACGAGAGAGTCCGAATTACTACGAATGAATGTCAATCCACTTACACACATATAGCGGTGCACTCGTATCTATGTTGTATTTTGTCAAACAGAGACAGCAATATTTTATAAACAAATTTCAACTTGCAGTTTCGAGTGTCGTACGCCGGCCTCTTAAGAACAATTCTTTTGTTTAATACTCTTCACTACATTGGCAATGAGAATGGTGACCAACACTCTTTACGTGTAGAGGAACTACTTACCACGAGGGATTTTATTGTAGCACTTTGTCGACGTGATAGATACATATATTTATCCATGCAGTTTCATATTTCTGGCACTGACCGTTTGGACGGTAAGTCGAGGCCGATAGACATGACGAACTATAAAGATTTCGAGTCAAGAACTACTGAACCCGAAAAATACCTTTATACTACACCTGATCGGAACAGTAGTCAATATTTCCTGAAAATGAAAAGAGAAAGTTAGTCTTTTCCTTGACCTAAATAAGTGGGAGGAAAAAATGTATGAAAATCCATTTCTAACGTGTTTTAGCGGGAGAAAAAGTTGTATGAATTTTCATTTCTCATGTGTTATCTTATCTATGGCGCGCGCGCCTGTCAAGGAGTTTTCATATAATATAAATATGGAATCTCCGTGCCCCAGACATCTTGTTGTGAAGAGTAAAAAAAAACAAAAGAAGCGCGAAATATTTATAAATATTATGTCAAATTCTAAGCTAAATTGTGTTTTATAACTCGTGCGACCTAAGATGGCACCTGACTCAAATGTCAGTCGTTTGAAGTACTGAGTGCAGGAAAAACATGATTTATTTTAGTTTCAACATTAATTTTGCTTCAAATAGTTTCTCATAACATACTACTTTATCATAAGTGGTACTTTACTACCTGAGTTAAGAAAATGCATATGCATACTAATAGGAAGCAGGCCTCATTCACTATTTACCCGAAAGCATTCTTCGTGCAGTGATTTAAATTATATTAGGTAATACCTAATATCATTTTAAATGAATTTAGGAACTTAAATATGGTTATAAAATACAATTTTAAATCGTAAATAAGCCTTATAATCGAAGTCTCTAAATACCATGTGTATATGGATATTCTTTATTTTAAACTGTTACGTCAAACAGTCGTCATGCTGGTTTTTTTTCGTGTGACCTTTTTTAAAACAATTGGTTTGTCCAGACGAATATAATGATATATTAATAAAATAAACTCGTGGAGTAATTTACATGACATTAGGTAATACCTAATAAAATAAAATTATTATGGAAAGATGCGTGTTACGGTAATAGTGATGCTAACGCTACTCGCATGACGACAGAGGGGTATTACGCGGGGGAACGGTATCATGTTTCGTTTTGAGCCAGGTGCCATCTTAGCTCGCACGAGTTATACATGGTGTCTTACGTTTTGATTTTATTTTATAAATACTTTAAATGTTCCTCACAGGTGTATTATAAAGCACTGTGTAGCACTCGGGTGAAAGTCCCATTCCTACCTCGGCAGTATTGTGGCCCTAGGCTGCGCCTTCGGGCCACAAACTGCTCCCTCGCTAGTACCTAATCGGTTCCTTTCCTCCCTCGGTGAACAATGTACTATTGACTAGCTGTATAATGAGGTCATCAATGAGCTAGTATATCTCAAGGTAGTAGAGCCACGCTGATTTCATCACGAATGTGCCGGCTCGACCGGGGCAGTACTACCCTCACACAGAAGACCATCCTAATAATGACAGCATTCGTGTTTCGTTGGTGAGTGTGAGACCGGAGGCCCAAAGATTCGGAAGCATCTCACCAAACCGCGATAGTGTGGTCACCATGCTCCATTGTCTGCACTCACAATGAGGATGGTGACATCTACTCCTGGGTTTTATTCATACTTTCCATTAGACAGAGTAGAATCATTTTAGCAGGTTTAAATATAAAAAAGTCGTGTGGCACTCGGGGACTGCCGCGGTAAAGCTATTGCATAGCATTTTTTATCAACTCATACAATTATAATTATTTATTTATCTTTTATTTATGCACTTTTTTTTTCTTTGATATGAATTCAAGTTTACGAAAAAATATACACTGTCTTTTTACCACCATACATTCTAACAATATTATTGCCAAACATTATAATCATCCTTCGAAAGACAATGACAACTAAACAGAGAACTTAATAGTACGAGTAATACCAGTATGGAATAAAAAAAACACTAAGATTTAATAGACGGTACTGGAGGACGCGGACGCCATGTATTGTGTAAAGTAGATAACAATTATATATTTTGAAATTACTTGTACAATCATATTCTCTATCCTTTTTTAGGGTGTTAGGTTTTTTCGTTACGAAATTTCTTGATTCGGTCGCCGCGCTCAAAGCCCGCGATAAAAGCTATACAATAGCTTAAAAATCGCTTTTAAAAATCCGTAAACCCTTCCACCAGCGGGTGGACTATACACTGGCTTAACCAGCAGTGATCTAGAAAAGCATTTTGACGACATTATAACAATATCCTTCTCTTCTGTTCCAGGTGTCGGCAAGACTTCTCTGGTGGTGCGATACATAGGCAAAATGTTCTCAAAACACATATCTCCTACCATAGGGGCGTCGTTCTTCACCTGTAATATCAACCTGGAGAATGCTAGGGTTAAATTACAGGTAACTTTTGAAATTTCCTCACAGGTTTCTGATAGAGTATGCTCGTAGAAGATTCGAGGAAAGAAATAAGATTAAGGGGGAGTTTCACCAGTTCCTGATCTGTAGTTTCAAGTAAATAAATTAATATTTCGGACATCTTACACACAACGTCATCTAGTCCCAAACTAAGCAGTACTTGTATTGTGGGTACTATACAACTGATGTAAATAAAAAAACATACCTGTTTTTTGTAAATACAAACATACTCGTATGCGGATCACACAAATATTTGTTCCGACCCGGGTATCGATCCCAAGATCTCTATTTATATAGCAGCCAACCACATCGTCATCGAGGCAGTCATGTAACTTTTGCCTATAAATCGTTTAAAACCGCAAAGACATCAAAGAAGGGAATTCTTTACAGTGCTTGTCACACAAATACTAAGTCCACAGACCAGCCAATTTTCCTGTGTCGCGGGGGACTTTACAAACATACATTAAACGGACACAAAGAACACCCAGACTCAGAACAACAAATTGTGAATCACACGAAGTGATATCCCACGTGGGATTTGAACCCACGACACTTGGCACAGTAGGAAGCGGTGTGGGGCCGCTTAAACAACTAGGCCAATCGTGCAGTCGATTGTATACAAGCTACATAAATACTGCCAAGTTACATAAATGCTGACTGCACGGTCTGTCGCCACGCTACTTTCTACAGCGCCAACTGTCGGAGTTCAAACCCCACGTGGAATCCACGAGAAATCAACAAAGTATTGTTCTGAGTCACACAATCACATCTATGCAATATTCACTTTTATCACTGCAATAGATAATATAGTAATAACCATAATAATATGATAATTATCAATCAAATAACTCAATAAATTATGTTAAAATCAGATAAATAACTTTGTAATTAAACGGCAGATAACAGGGTCGTTACCACGGCAATGCATATTTACGCTAATGTCGACCTCATCATCAACAGCCTGCTGGACATAGGCCTCTTCTTAGAAAGGAGATTTTGGCCTACTATACCACGCTGGCCAGACGGGTTGGTAAAGGGTTGGTTTCAAGTTTTCCTTCTCTTGGCAGTGATGTTAGCTGCTTATTTTGTTCCTTTAGTCGCCTCTTACGTATTCGTCGTCGACCTAATTGTATTTAAATATCATCTGTTTCAAGCTAGGCTAATGGTAGGTACACCCCATAACGTCCCACTGCTGGGCACAGGTCTCCTCTCAGGAGAGGGTTAAGGCCATACGTCCCCACGCTGGCCGAGTGCGGGTTGGGGACTGGCAAGACAACATTGTAGCTACGTAATTTGCCGCCCGAAGGCCTCCAACTAAGCTTCACGACTTTTATTTTATGATAAAAACCGAAACCGACTGCTTAATGTAACCTCCGAATCACGGAAACGCTTATAACATATCATGCCACACACGGTCACCCATCTAAGTCTGACCGCACCATCGTTGCTTACCCTCGGAAATTGTTTCCAATCACCTAAGGCCACTCTGAAGTGGCAATGGGCCGGCCATATTAGCCGCAGAACCGACAACCGTTGGGGCAAACGTGTTCTTGAGTGGAGACCGCGTCTCGGCAAACGTAGTGTAGGACGTCCACAGGCCAGGTGGAGTGATCATTTGCGCAAGACGGCTGACAGGAGCTGGATGCGAGTAGCTGAGTATCGATCTAAGTGGCGTGCAATTGGACCTATGTCCAGCAGTGGACTGCGATAGGCTGATGACGATGATGATGAAGGCCACCCTGCTATGATCAATGCTTATGAAAGTAAAAACTACAAAAAAAAGCAATTTAAAAAAAATAGGTCCGTCTGTTTGTTGCGGCTAATCTCTGAAACGGCTAGACCAATTTTGTGAGATAGCTGATATCATAAGGAGTAACTTCTCCGTGACTTTATACAACAGCGGGTACAGCTAGTTAATACATATATGCTTAATCCTTTCAGGTGTGGGACACAGCAGGTCAAGAGCGGTTCCGCTCTATGGCTCCAATGTACTACCGCAACGCTAACGCTGCTCTCCTGGTCTTCGACATCACCAGCGTCAGTAGCTTCACAGCCATCAAAGGATGGGTCAAAGAATTACAAAGGTAAGCAACCAAAAATATAATAAATAAATACATAGCCATCTAGTCCCAAACTAAGCAGAGCTTGTATACCTATCTGCCTTTTCTATTCCCCGTAGCGTGAAACATATTTTTCAAAATACATACATATTATGCATAGTAGACACCCAAACTCCTAAACAAATTTTTGTACACCATACAAAAATCTATCCAATGTCGGTCCGGGAATCGAACCCGAGACCTCCGAGGTCTTCGGAGACCGGGAGAATGATGCAAAATGATTGGGCCTCCGGTCTCACGCTCATCAACGAAATACAACAGCAAGAATGCTGTCATTATTAGGATGGTCTTCTGTGTGTGTAATAATAATAAAGACTAAGAAAGGAATATGGTGACTCTGAAGACTGGACCGTGTGGTACGTTGTGCCATCAGCTCTTACGCTGATCGCACAACTCTGTGTGATAGTGCGCTCTGTGCGATAGTGCGCTCTGTGCGATAGTGCGCTCTGTGCGCTCTGCACCATATTCGATAGTCTGTTAATAATTTAACATCGCTATTTAATTGACTGGAAACGAAAGAACGATATTAATAGACTTTAACATCTTTCTTACGTTCTCAACCACCATTAAATAACGTTTAGGAAGTTGTATATATATGGTAATCGCGAAAATTTCTATATCGCTATGCAGGATTACGATATGTCATATGACCATGCTGTATCATGAACCGCCTAGATAGCACAGTTGTAGCGTTGTGCTACTGCTGTGTTTGAGGTCTCGGGTTCGATTCCCGGATCGAACCAGATGTTGTATGATCTGCTGGTCTGCTAAGTTAAGAACTAGATGGCGCTGTGTGTCAGATGTCCATGCTTCATCATTTCTTCTCTCTATTCCAGCAATGTACCCGAAGCCATGGTGCTATCAGTGGTAGGAAACAAGAGTGATTTAGAGGAATATAGAGCAGTTACTGTTTCTGAGGCGGCGCAGTTCGCATCGTCCATTGGAGCCCATTACTGTGAGACATCTGCTTTGCATGATCAGGTATGGGTATTCTAACTGCTGAGAGAGGTTTGACTGCACGGTTAGTCGCCACTGTGCTAAGTGCTGTGGGTTCAAATCCTGTTCAAATTTTGTGTGACCTACAAATTGTTGTTCTGAGTCTGGGTGCTATTTACGTTTGTGAAGTCCCCCGCAACACAGTATGTATACTCCTAATGCGGGAGTTGTCTTTTAAAATTAAAATAAATAAATGTGTAGTGGGTTCGAGTCCCACACAGGACAAAGTATTGCGTGATGACCAGGATCATTGACTGTTGATTGTTGTGGGTTCAAATCCCACATAGACAACACTTTGTGTGATCTACAAATTGTTGTCCTGAGTCTAGGTGTTATTTTTGTCCGTTTCTTAGTGTCTGTGAAGTCCTCTGCAGCACATGGATTTTTTTCCAAAGGGGGCGTTGTTTTTTTAAAGAGACCATTGGATCCGTCTGTCTGGTGTAATTTATATATCCATAAAAGTCATAAGAAAACAGCTTTCGCACTAAAAACATATCTAAAATCGCGTAAGATTTATAAACATACATGAAAAAGGCTGTCATTCCACCAGTCGTGTATAACAGCGTCAATATACCCCTGAGCGCAGTTGTGAAGAACCTGGGACTACATATAGACTCAACACTTGATTGGCGGGCACAAGTTGCCCACGTCAGTCAAAAGGTTACATCATGTCTCCGAGCTCTATATCGCCTTAAGAACTTTCTTCCCTTTAAAACCAAGGCCACGCTCGTGCAATCCTTGATAATTCCTTTGATCGATTATGGTGATGTGTGTTATTTCGACCTGAATGCAGACCTCCTCAATAAACTAGACCGCCTTCTCAATAACTGCATTCGATTCGTTTTCAATCTTCGCAAGTATGATCATGTGTCTTCTTTACGTTCCCAGCTGCAATGGCTCCCTATTCGTCAGCGCCGCAATTTGCGGGCTCTGACTACACTCTTTTCTCTCCTCAACTCCCCATCTTTACCTGAATACCTTGAACCTCATTTCCGTTTCTTATGCTCCAATCACGACCGAAGCCTCCGGTCATCCAACAACTTACTTCTTCTGTGCCCCTCTCACACCTCCAACTTTATCAACTCCTCCTTTTTTGTGCAGTCGGTCCTACTATGGAACACGCTCCCTACCGAAATCAGAATGTCCACAAATCGCATTAGTTTTAAAAGGAAAGTGCGCGAATTGCTTCAAAGCGAATTGGCAGTACAGCTACAACGATAGTACCCGTGTATATATTTATTAAATTGTATGTACGTATGTATATGTAGTTTTATATATATAGAGTAGTAGTGTATATGTATCTATGTGTATTTAGGTATATCTCGTATATGTATATATGTATGTATTTTAAAAAAAAAAAAATTAAGTACGGTAATCTTATTTACATACCTACCTATTAATGGTATTTTTTTTCTCTCTGCACCTACCGCATCCCATTTTTGCAACACCTGAAGGTTGACTGGCAGAGAATGCCTTATGGCATTAAGTCCGCCTTTGTACAACATGTGCAATAAGTATAAAATAAATAAATAAAATAAAAAGGCACAAAAAAACACCCAGACTCAGAACAACAATTTTTGAATCACAAAGTGTTTCACACTACGCTAAATGTTTGTTACCATAATAAATACCCTAAATACAAGTCAAGGTCTAGAGCGAGGTCAATTTCACAATGGTAATAGAAACCAAGTGTTGTCAGGAAGCCCTTCAACTCATTATCCAGATTAAAGGTGTAAAGTGTG
Source organism: Phragmatobia fuliginosa (assembly GCA_932526445.1). Taxonomy (NCBI): domain Eukaryota; kingdom Metazoa; phylum Arthropoda; class Insecta; order Lepidoptera; family Erebidae; genus Phragmatobia; species Phragmatobia fuliginosa. The sequence continues at coordinate 1,578,769 of OW052082.1, read as the reverse complement.
GTGACGGATTATAATGGCGTCACCACACACATAGTGACATATAGCCACGCTGATTTCAGCACAGTTGAATCAGCTATCTCTACTACCCTCACTCAGAAGACCCCACTTTTTTTATTGTTGTAATGGAATAGGCGTTGGTCTGCCATCTCACCTGATGGAAAATGTAGATGAAGACGAAGATGGTACACGCCCATCCAAAAGAAACCTGTTCACTCTACTCTTAAAGGCTCCAGAGTTCAACTTATCAGGAAAAATAGACCCAGGCAGTTCATTCCAAATTTTGGCGACTCTCACCAAAAACGAGCTGTCAAACCGTTTAGTCCGACTTATGGGTATGTCAACAACGTATGGATGAAACTTTTGCCTGCGCCTAGTAGTCCGATAAAGGAATGGAGATGGATGAAAGGAAAAGATAAAATATCGCATTAGGACTGTAAGAGATTGTCGGAGTGCGATAAGGCCGCCACTCGTACTGACCTAGTATTAAGTTGCATGTTAAGGTATCTGGTGTACAATAAAGCGATTTATTATTATAACTCGTGCGAGCTAAGATGGCACCTGACTCAAATGACAGTCATTTAAAGTACCGAGTGCCAAAAAATTAATATTATTCTAGTTTTTTTTTAAATTTCAAATTTTCAACATTTATTTTGCACTAAGTAGTTTATCATAACATACGTTAAAAAAATACACCTGCATACTAATAGGAAGCAGGCCTTACTCTTTATCTACCCGAATGCATTCTACGTGCAGTGATTTCAATGATTTTCGGTAATACCTAATATCATTTTAAAAGATATTAGGTACCGAAATATGGTTTTAAAATACCATTTTAAATTGTCATGATAAGGGTTTTAAGTGTATGCCATGCTGCATTGTGTGCACTCACAATGAGGATGGTGACCACCATTCTTGGATTCTGTTCATGTTTTCCATAAGGCTGAATAGTCATTTTGGCAACAAATTTATACAAAAATAAAAAGTCGCTCACTAAACGACCTTGATGGGCGGTATTTTCAAGACGTAAGTTATTAAAAGTTTAGATGAAGTTCGATAGATGGCGTTGTATAAAACAATATTAATCGCGATATTTTATAGTTTTTTATTGGGTGTAAAATAAATATTTTGTTAAATGTTGGATCCTACCTTCTGTCGGGGTGTTCTTAGTGGAATCATCACATAATCCCGGTCCCTCAGTCCCCAAGGAGCTGAAGAGATTTTCCACTCCGTTAACAAAAAAATTTGGCTAAAGGGCTTGTATGTCTATTTTTTAAAGTTGGCTTACTGTAACCTGTTTTATGGTATTTGTTTCCGCAGTATAACTTCACGCTACGGGCAATAGAAGACGCAGAATGATCTGCGTGGGTCAGTAAGTTCTTTAATATGTGGTAACTTATTCATTCATCCACTTTGTCCACAGCAAGGCATTGACCAAGTATTCCTGAACACCGCGACGGCCCTCCTCAGGCTGTCCTCCTCAAACACGATGTCCTCACTGAGGGCTTATGACAGTTCAGACGGCGATGACAAAATACCTACAGGTAATATACTTACCTAATGTTCAAATACACAGAGTTAAAACACATAATGTTAAAAGTCACATCACTATGGTGGAAAAGAGTGTCCATGGAGTTTCTTGTCTGTTCTTCTCCATAGGATCTACGAATTGGAACAGACAATTAGCTTCACGACTGACTACTGACTGACTACTTGACGTTTTCAAAAGTGCCGTTGTATTGGTTTATTTGAAATAAAAATGGTTTGATTTGTTTTGAATAAATAGATTAAAACCTCCTTTCTAAAAAGAGGTATAAGTATAAGTAATATTAAATATTTCGGACATCTTACACAGCGTCATCTAGTTTCAAACTAAGCAGAGCTTGTATTATGGGTACTAGACAACTGATATAAATACATAAACATACTTTTTTTTGGAAACATTATACAAAGTTAACACCCAAACCCAGCAGATCACACAAACATTTGGTCCGACCGGAATCGAACCCGAGACCTCAACGGTGGCGCAGCAGTCGCATACTTACCACTGCGCCACCGGGGGCAGTTGATTGTGAATGCAGCATGGTGACCCACTTGATACATTCTTGTTCATACAAGAATGTATCAAGTGGGTCACCCCTTCAGAGTGGAAGACATACCCTCCAGAACTAAGCGGTTCGGGTCTTCTTTCTTGTGCCGAGCAGTTAAAAACAGGAACTCACTGCCAGCTCATGTTTTTCCATCCCACTATGATCCCGGGTCCTTCAAGCGGTGCGTGAAAAAGCATTTCACTAGGCCGCCATAATGTGGTTCGAAATACTGCTGGCATTTGCAGTGAGTATGGCGACCCCCACTTGTGGATTTTACTCATGCTTTCCATCAGGCATAGTAAAGTCACCTTGGCAGGCGTTATATAAAAAAAAATTCCTGACATTAATATTTCTTTCTTCCTATTCCAGGATGTCCAACCGAAGAAGACGCAACCCACACAGGGAAAGTGGAACTACCCTCTTGGAGTATCGACAACATAGCACATGGAGATGTTCAGAAGAGTTGTTGCTGACACTCATCCAAGACTTGACAGAATATCAGAAGAGGAACATAGTCACATCACATTTGATGGAACAGGAGAACACGGCCCGACTTGTCAAACATGCAAAGCACGGTTGGTCTAGCGGTCGCCATGCTTTTCTACAGAGCCAGGTGTTGTGGGGTTCAAATTCTACACGAAAAAACACTGAGTGATTCTCAAATTGTTATTCTGAGTCTGAGTGTTCTTTGTGTCCGTTTCTTGTATGTTTGTAAGGTACCCGAGGGTATTGTCTAATCTTGTATTTAGTGTCAATTATATGCTCAATTTAATTATGTATATTGTAATAATTAATAAGTGATTGCTAGAATTATTAATTGTTTTCATATTAAATATGACAAACTACAGGAAGTATAATAAGTCTATCATCACCATCACCTTTGCATCTTTGGTTTAGTGGTTAGCGTATACGATTGTTTGAATCCCGCAACGAGCCAGAAACGGTTATTCAAGTTTTTCTAATATAGAAAAATATTTATAAACAGCTTAGAAATTGAAGTCATCATCTCCTTATCCTTCAGCCGTCAGTTCTGCGTCTGATGACCCGGTCGTGTCGGATAACCGTCCCAAGGAATTGTGAGGGCGAGGGAACAGTGTGTGCACCTGTGTTTGCGGACACACATGTGCACTACAATATCCCTTGCAGTTGGGCTGGCCTCTGGATTTTGATTTGTTTATTTGAATGCTGGTGCCTCCCATGATAAGGAAAGCAGGATCTTATGATAGGATCCTGGAGGGAACTCCTCAAATATCATAGACACACCTATCGCTATTTGGGTACTCTGAATAGTTTTATAGTATAGTAGTAGTATAATAGTAGTATATAGTATAGTAGGCCAATACCTCCTTTTTAAGGAGAGGCCTATGTCCAGCAGTAGACTGTTAAAGGCTGTTGATGATGATGATGATGAATAGTTTTTCTACATATTACTACACATATTATTTATCTTTAGCAATTTAATTTGATTGTAACTATTTCTTATTTCTAACTCTTCTGACGATAAACTTACATCTCTTATTTATATTTCTTTATCATCAGCCTATTGCAGTCCAACGCTGAACATAAGCCCTCCTCAATTAGTTCAATCCTCCGCTACTCGCATCCAGCTCCTGCCAGCCATCTTGAGAATCATCACTCCACCTGGCCTGTGGATGTCTTGCACTGCGTTTGCCGAGACTCGGCCTCCACTCATCCCCAACAACCTCAACTAGTACTACCCTCACACAGAATACCAACCTAATAATGACAGCATTCTTGCTGTCGTATTTCGTTGGTGAGTGTGACACTGAAGGCCTAATGATGAAGAAGCATCGCACTAAATAAATAAATAAATATTTCGGACATCTTACACGCAAAGTCATCTAGTCCCAAACTAAGCAGAGCTTGTATTATGAGTACTAGACACTATAATAAACATACTTTTTTTTGTAAATACATACATATTATACATAGAAAACACCCAGACTCCGAAACAAATATTTGTGCATCACACAAATATTTGGTCCGACCCGGGAATCGAACCCTAGACCTCTTGATCAGCAGGCGCATACGCTAACCACTAGACCAACAAGGCAGGTCAGCATGCTCCAATGAGGATAGTGACCCCTACCCCTGGATTCTACTCATGCTTTCTATCAGGTAGAGTGGAGTCACTTTGTAAGTCTTAAATATAAAAAAAAATACTTTTGTATTTTTCCGTGTATGAACGTATATAAATTTTGTAAATAAATACAAAACTATATTATTTTTGATATATGTATATGGTTAAATAAGTTAGATGTTAAAAAATTATTGTAAATTACATAATTATAAGTTTATCTATACAATGTATGTGTAAAAATATAGTTAGTATTAAGTAAATTAAATATTCTTATTAAATTCAGTGGTTTTATTTTTTCAAAAAAAGGGGTCATCCATAAATTACGTTTACAATGTAGTTGAGCCACGCTGATTTCAGCACTCGACCGGGACAGAACACACTAACACTGAATAAGTGACATTAACCAATGAAACAAGGAAATATAGAAACAGAATGGAAAACTAAAAACGTTTACAATTTGGCTAGGGGTGCTGAGCGCTCACCGAAAGCCGGCTGACTGAAATAAGAAATCGCTCACTAAATGTCCTCGATGCAGGGCCGGATTTACCATAGAAGCTGAAAAAGCTGAAGCTTGGGGCGGCAGAATTAGGGGGGCGGCAAAATGGCCCAAAAAATAAATTGGTACAGAAAAAAAGTAAGGTTGCGGACATACAACTGTTTATATATTTTTATAAGACCATACTCACATTAGGAGTATAAATCCTGTGTTGCGGGGGGCTTTACTAATATACTTAAAGGAACACAGAGAACACCTAGACTTAGGACAACAATTTGTGAATCGCACAAAGTGTTTTCCCACGTAGGAACCCACGACACTTGGCGAGGTAGAATGCAGCGTGACGACCACTTAAAACACTTTTTTTGACGTGTGGAAGCCCCCTCGGGCGTATGTCGGCATCGAACCGACTAAAACCACATCGTGTGCCACTATGCACCTGAAATAGCAGGGGTCCGAGGAACCTGTTACTACGCCCTCTGAACCCCTCCCAGTGCCTCCTCTCAATGAAGCGGGCGCCATCAATTGCTTATATCTCCATGGCGACATACGGCACACGCGGACTTCGCTTCCTCTTAAGGCTGAAGGCCACAGAAGCGGATGGAGGGGAAAACCCGTTCCGTCCAACACTCAGGGCAGCATGACCATGGCATAGATGATGGCTTCGCAGAAGGTTGCGACCGCGGTAACCGTGTATGGCTCTAACCGCCAATATCCTCTGGGGTCACCAGAGGCGTGCCCTATTTTGGGTGGTCAGAGCCGCCGCCCACACTGGTGCACCATACAGTGCCATAGACCAGACAACTCCCGTGTACAGTTGTCTCTTCAGAAAAATTGGCTCTACCCAAATCGGGCAAAAGTCGTCCAAGTGCGGAGGCAGTGTCGACCAGCTTAAGATTATGCTTCGGAAGTGCTCGTCGAAGAGCCACCTACCGCCAAGGATCAAGCCCAGATAATTCATCTGGGCCCGGACCAGTACAATTCCCGAGTTGACCACGATGGAGGCGCCGGGGAGTGGCCTACGACGGGGCCCATGAAACAAAAGGGCCTCGTCTTATCCAGGGCCATCAGTAAGCCAAACGCCTCAATGCGCCCAACCACCAGGGAGACTCCTGTTGTGGCCAGTGTGCCCAGCCTGAAAGTTCACCCCCCCCTGGTTGTAGCCAGAGTGTCATCGTCGTTGGTATTGATTACGTCTAGCACAGGAGTAGTCCGAGGACTGACCCCTGCGAAACACGACAAGGCCCGACGTCTGAAAACACCATCTTGGCCCTCGTAAATGACGGAACGCTCTTCTAAATAGTATGCCACTAGCCGCCTCGGGTACTCGGGCACTCCGTGATAGAGGAGTGTTTCCCTGTTGCAGCTAAATGGTAGACTATCAAATGCATTGGTGATGTCCAAAGACACAGTACGCCGCCACTGCTTACTGTCTCTTCTATCACGGCTCTCATGCGCAATATAGCATCGACCGTCGAACGCCCTTTCCAAAATCCGAATTGGGTGTCCGAAAGATCATGGCCCACCTTGCATAGTTACCGGACGATGCGTGCAGAGAGCACCCTCACAAACAGCTTACCTAACTCGTCCAGCAACACGATGGACCTATAGGCCGCTGTGACTGAATCGGCAGATCGTCCTTTCTTCTGGAGTTTCACCAGCTTTCCGCTTTTCCAGCTCTCAGGGAAGCGTCCGGACACATGCTAGCGTCCAACACCTCCCTGAGGCGGACCGACATATGGACGACCGACAAATTCGGCTTAGTTTGGGACTAGATGGCGTTGTGTGTAAGATGTCCGAAATATTTATTTATTATTATGAACTTCAATTCAGTATTATTTATAATTTTTTGTTAAATTGAGTTCAATTAAAATCAGTTAATAACGTTTATCGAAGGTGCAATATTTTGATTTAGCAATTTTAAGACTCTTACTCGATATTGGTAACTGTGCGTCGTGAGATGTCTAGGTCGTGTAGGTTGGCATAACTTGATTTTTTTTCACTCGCTCGTGTACCTCCTCCACACCCCCCCACCGCCGACCAAGTACTGCCAACTCTTGGATATATTGACGTTGACAGGTGTATGGTTAGATCATAGAGGCCTATCTGCGCGACAGGACGGTGAAGTTTGTAGATCGGAACGGGGTGGAGAATCGAAGGGAAGTGTGTTGCGGGGTTTCTCAGGGCTCTATATTGGGCCAGGTATTATTATGGAACCTCGCATACGATGCGGTCCTCTGCACCAGTCTGCCCTCTGGCCTAAGTGTCGTCTGCTATTCGGACAATACCCTAATACTGGCCAGAGGGTCACGCTTCGACGAAGCGCTTCTGCTCACCGAGCAGGGAGTGGCTTGTGTTGTGGAAAAGATTCGTGAGCTGGGCCTAAGGGTGGCACCTCAGAGAACTGAGGCGATTTGGTTCCATGGCCTACGTAAGCGCCAGGAACCACCCAGCTCGCGCCTCCGAGTGAAGTCCGGGTGGGCCAGTACATAAAGTACTTAGCCTCATTCTGGACAGTCGGTGGAGCTTAGAAGAGCAAATCGGGTGATTAGTTCGCCGGGTTCGAGGGGTAGCAGGGGCGTTACAACGTCTGCTGCCCAATCTCGGGGACCAAGGGAAGAAGTTCATGGTACTCTATGGGGCACTCGTCTGGCCTAAGGACCTGGCGGGTTAAGGCTCAACTTATGAGTCTGCAGCGGCTGACCCTCCGACATTCTGGCCATGTCGACCACGATGGTCTACGACCAAATTCGTTCTGTCGGTCGGAATGGCGAAGGGACAGCGCCGGATCATGAGCCTGAAATGCTACGGCAGAACGCAAACACGCAAGCCCTACGGGCTTGGAGGACACGGCTTGAAACATAGGGCTATGCCAGCCAACGCGCTGTTGGAGCCGTTCTGCCAAGCTTCGAAGCTTGGATAGAGAGGACCGACTGTGTCACCTACTCAGATACTCATCGGACTTGGTTGTTTCGTTGAGTATCAGAATAGAATCGGGCGTGAAGTTACGGCAAAATGCCACCACTGTGGGTCCGACCGGGACTCCGCCGAGCAACGCTGGAGGACTACCCTGCGTCCGAGCGTCGAAACCTGGTTGGGAAAATCGGACGAACCCTGTCACCACCAGCATTGATCGCGGCAATGCTGGTGAGTGATGAAGGATGGGAGGCCGTAGTCTCCTGTGAGAACGTAATGCTCCAGAAGGAGTCCACAAAGTGGGATCGGTAAAAGGCCGATCCCGCTCGAAGAAGGCGGCGAAGGGGACGCGGTAGAGGCAGCTAGTCCCCAATCGTTGCCTAAGGGTCGTTGCGGCCACATTTTGGGGAAATGTGATCACTGCAAGCGACCCGAGAAAGCGACACCCCGGTGCGGCTGGGGGGTGTCGTCTGGGGCAGGTCGGTGTCCCGCCTTTTACTATGTAAAACGGCGAGAGGCACGATATCGTCCTGTCCAAGGGTAATTTATTGATAACCCTGAGATGTACCCCAGTCATGAGATAAGGCAGGGGGGAATCCAGATGTCGCTGATGCGTTCCTGGATCTCCTCCCGACTGCCGAGGTAGGACGCCACGAGGCTAAGTTGGTAGACCGGTTCGCCATGCGAAAAGCATTCCCTTAGCATAGCTTAAATAAGAACAAAAGTTGTAAAAGTAATCAAGGAACTAGATTATTTCCTAAAGAAAGGAATTAACTTTACTGTGAACAGTGTATCTAATTTTAAGAGTCAGTAGGGGCGGCAAAAATTTTAAAGCTTTGGGGCGGCAAATATGTAAATCCAGCACTGCCTCGATGGGTATGTTCAAGACTGAAGTTGTTAAAAGTTGAGATCAATTTCGATAGATGGCGTTGTACCGTTCTATGTGAATCGCGATATAATTTTTTATCGGGTGTAATATAAATACTTTCTTTAACCTTTTGACCGCCAGGGTCACATATATGTGACAAGCGAAAACTGTCCCTGTACGCCAACGTCACAAATATGTGACAAAAAAAGCGGTACACCAAAATACGAAATAAAGCATTTAAACATTACTTTTATGCCTTTAAATTTATATAAGTATCTTAAGAAGAAGCTCTAACTCTTATCTATTTCCATAAAACTATTGAAATTGCTTTATGATATTAAGAAATTTTACTCTAAAAAGAAAGCAATAAACTCTTAAAAAAGAATGTCCTCACACGCCAGAGTCACAAATATGTGACCACTAGTGATGTAGGGCACGTTAGGTGATATCATAAGTTTAAATTAAAATTTCCTTAGCCTGTTTTATTTTTGTTGTTAAGTTTTGTTATTATACTTATTCTGTTAAAGTGAGTAAGAAAGTAATTAACAGCCGTGCTCGTGAAATGATAACTAAAGTAGACAATTATTTTGTAAAGAAGAAAGAGGACTCTTAGTTATTGATACAAAATATAATCAGTGCCCTAAAAAATGCTTCGTACACTACTGAGGTTTAAATGAAATAAATAAAAGTTTTAAAATATCCGTACTCACAAGTTGCTTTGAAAACTTTTTCAATATTCTACTTGTTACTTTTTATGCCAGGTTTATAGAAGCTAGTATTTAAAAGCTATAAACGTATACATACTGTTTTACATTTTGTTAAAATTTTCTATTTTTATATAGTTGATTATATACATAACCTATTTGAATCGTGTATTTTTTTTTAATATCCCCTTCAACGGAATTATATAAATCTAATTTAAAATGTGTTTTATTTATTATTAGTTAATATTATACTCGATAAGCGAGATAGTACGTTGCTACATCCCTATTTGAGAAGCGCAATATTCATAAAAATGGCGTACCCTCCACGCCACGGTCACAATATCAAGACAACAGATCAAGAATAGTGTTGTACCTATAGTTAATATATTTAATTATATTGTCATCTCAATTCTGTTATTACGGTATTAAACAACTCTGTAAATAGTATATAACTATTACTAGAGTAGGAAGAAGTGTAATGTTGAAATAAATGCAATGTTATAAGGACATATATTTTGAAATTGTAGACGAAAATAAAAATAAAATTCATGTTATTTATCGATAAAGTTTTGGAATGCTTATTTTTTTCGTAGGTATTTGCGCTAAATTTGTGGTCTGGCGTTGAGGGCAAGTTGATGAGTTTTTGCTCTGGCGTTCAAAAGGTTAAAAGCCGGCTGGCCATCTGCTCAACTGGCCAACAGTCATACAAAACAAAAACAGAAATATAAACATAGCTACTTAATCCGATACCGGAAATCGAACCCGAGCCTTCTGGCTGAAAAGCCAAGTATCCTAGCTGTAATCGTAAATGTGTTACCTCAACAAAAAACCAAAAGGTCAGATTATAACAGAAACTTAGTGCAGCAAAAAAATTTTAAAGTCGTGTGGCACACGGGGACTGCCGCGGTAAAGCTATTGCATAGCATTTGTTATCTCAACTCAGGCGCGGTCCGAAGGGGGGGGGTCACAGGGGACATGACCCCCCCCAAAATCTAAGGTCAAAATTAATAAACTTGTTCGGATGACACATTTTTATGCCGAAATCTGAATAAACAGAAGAAGATCTTCTTATGTGAAGAAATTATCTGAATTCTATTCCCATTTTTAGGGTTCCGAAGTTTATGTCTCGGAACCCTTATAGATTCGTCATATCCGTATGTCCATCCGTCCGTCCTCGACTTACCGTCCAAACGGTAAGTGCTAGAAAGATGAAACTTTGCATGAATATGTGTTGTAATTAGTGCCACAATAAAATTATGAAAAATATTTTTATTTGGGGTGGGATGATTTTTTTTCTCGTGACTACCCCATCGTGTGGGGTATCATTAGATAGGTCTTTTAAAAACAATAAAGACTTACTTAGACGATTTTGTGATTTAGGTATTCGTTTGCGAAATATTTTAATTTAAAGGGTACCTTTTTGTAAAAACAGGGCGTCCCCCCCCCCCCTCTAAAAGCTAAACGGCTGGCTCGAATAATCTGGAAAAATGGTGGTGGTTTATATGGACCACCACCATTTTTTCACTTTAAAGAGCACTTTTTAGTAAAAACAGGGCGCTCCCCCCCCCTCTAAAAGCTAAATTGATGGCTCAAAAAATCTTGAAAAATTAGTGATGGTCGTCCATATAATGAACTTTGAAGGAAATCTATAACGGATTAGATGAATTCGTTAGTTCAGGAGTTATAGAGGCTTAACTTGTAAAATGCGCTCACTTGGAAAACGTCGTACAAAATTAACGCATTAATACTTAAACATAACAATTAACTATTGTATACGATTTTAAATCCACGCACTGTGACTGAGGAACACTTTCCTGTGCGTGGCCTGACACACACTTGGCCGATTTTTTTTTATCAGCTATGGATTACAAAGTGGAAACACACACAGTCACACAAAATGCTGATACGAAACTTCCTAAATGTGTAGTTTCTACCATCGAAGCTTGTGATGATGATTTATACCCAAATATAAAGACATTTCTCAAAATTCTGGCAACTCTTCCCATAAGTGGTGCGACAGCAGAGCGATCCATTGCTACGTGTTGAGAGAAGTGTAAAAACGTGGTTGAGAGAACATGTTAGAAGAACGATTAACAGATTAGGCTCTTCTAAACATTCACCCGGAAATAGTACCAGACGTCTCAAATATAATCCCCCGATTCGCAAATACAAAAAGACGACTTCCATTTGTTTTATAAGTAACTAGCTTTCGCCTGCGGCTCCGCCCGCATGTATGTCGGTTATTGCGTTAAAAAGTAGCCTATGTCCTTTCCCAAGTTCAGTTCTATCTATATATTCTATCATCAAAATCGGTTCAGTGGTTTAGGCGTAAAAGCGTAACAGACAGACAGAGTTACTTTCGCATTTATAATATTAGTAGGGATGTATAAAATAAAATTGTGTCTTGTGCAATAATGTTTATTTTATTCCAGATACCTATTTTCTATTAGTGTAGTGAGTGACCCTCTCCAAAATTTCAGGCTGCGTCCGCGCCTGTATCAACTTATACAATTTAATTATTTATGTAGTATTTTTTTTTCTTTGATAATATCAATTCAAGTTTACAAAACAATATACACTGTCTTTTTAGCAACATACATTCAAAAATATTATTGCCAAACAATTTATTCATCCTAATTTTTTTAAACGTAATTTTCTCTCACTTCAAAACGTCTTATTGAATTGACATCATCATTATCATTTTAAAATTTCACTATAAGCTTACGTGTAGTTATCGGTTCTCAAGGATTGTTAAAGGCAAGCTAGGAAAATTAAAGGCAAACATTTTGTAATCTAACTAAAAATTCATTAATAGTGAAATGTGAAACCACCTGAATTAAATTTAATGTATAACTAAGGATAGATTTTATCACACTACAATTTTATGATGGACACAAACAAATTTTACCATGTATCCTTTCGAAGTAGTGTATTTATCTTCCTGCTTAAAATGTGCGGAACAAATCGTACATACTACTTTTCGTAGACATCCAGTCGTATTCACTTCTTTCAGCCTGAACCATGCTAACCCATTTCAGTCTCGTAAGATCATCACTTGAAAATCTGGATAATACAAAACAATATACACTGTCTTTTTACCAACATACATATTAACACTATTATATCCAAAAAATATAATCAATCATCCTATTAACCGAAATACAATGACAACTAAACAGGGAACATAATAGTAATATAAGCATTTTAAAGGAATAAAAAAAACACTAAGATTCAATTAGACGGTACTGGAGGACGCGGACACTGTGTATTGTGCCTACGATATCCCTTCTGTTTGATTAATCTATTACGCATGTCAGTCGCCCGTTATTTGTCCTTGTCGCACTGCAGTTACAATCTTATCCTCTATCCATTTTTAACGCGTCTTTAATAATACTGGATATGATTTAATAATTTAGGTAATTTAGGGAAACAAAACCGTGACAAAATACAAATATTACGTACTTATAAATACTTACGAGTGGTGGTATGTAACTCCTTCATTTTTATTTACCTTGGAATCGTAGTTTTTACACCTTCTTAACACACAGCTCGGCATCTTAGTATTAATAGACACTCCACGGAAACGCTCTGACAAAGTGACAACGTGTTTATTCGCTAGCTAGCGTGAAGCTAATATAAAGCGTGTAATTAATGAACTATATCAGGTAAACTATACATTTAATATAAAATTAAATGTAAATAAAATTATTTTTGAATCTCTTTGTAATGTTTTGTAATATTGAATATGAAATGATAAAACTTTTAACAGTGCCATGATTAATTCTATGAAAAAGGTTTACATTGCACAGGGGACAAACAAGCAGGTTTACCGGATGGTACGTGGCTACAGCTGCTTCACAACACACACTTTTCTTTATTTTTGTACGAAGTTTTCCAAGTGAATGCATTTTACAAGTTAGGCCCTATAACTCCTTCCTCTTGAAAAGTTCTAAAAAGCGCCTGTTTTCGTGCTATAAGGACTTGTTCACGATGGATCTGGACACGGATAGATTTATATTCGAAATTGAACAACGCCCAGCAATTTGGCGACAAAGCCGACAGGCGCGTAGGCGCGGTAAAATCTGCTCGAACGGGCAGATCTGCTCCACCGTCGCCGCGCACGTGATCTGCTGCCACGCGCTCACGCGCCTGGGCGCGTGGCCAGTGTGTGAAGTCCCTAACATCACGATACGGCCAATCAAAGACGCAGGCGGGGCTGTGTGGGTTAGCTAGTCACTATTGTATGTTTACACAACAATCTTATTACAATTCCGAATAATTTCTTTCAAAAAAACCATAGTTAGGGGGCTTCCTAAAGCATTACTCACCTTTTGAACGCCAGAGCAAAAACTCATCAACTTGCCCTCAACGCCAGACCACAAATTTAGCGCAAATACCTACGAAAAAAATAAGCATTCCAAAACTTTATCGATAACATAAATTGTATTTTTATTTTCGTCTACAATTTCAAAATATATGTCCTTATAACACTGAATGTATTTCAACATTACACTTCTTCCTACTCTAGTAATAGTTATAAACTATTTACAGAGTTGTTTAATACCGTAATAACAGAATTGAGACGACAATATAATTAAATATAATAACTATAGGTACAACACTATTCTTGATCTGTTGTCTTGATATTGTGACCCTGGCGTGGACGGTACGTCATTTTTATGAATATTGCGCTTCTTAAATAAGGATGTAGCAACGTACATCTCGCTTATCGAGTATAATATTAACTAAAACACGTATTTTAAATTAGATTTCTATAATTCCGTTGAAGGAGATATTTAAAAAAAAAATACACGATTCAAATAGGTTAAGTAGGCATATAATCAACTATATATAAAAAAAAAAAATAACAAAATGTAAAACAGTATGTACGTTTATACTATAGCCTTTAAATACTAGCTTCTATAAACCTGGCATAAAAAGTAACAAATAGAATTTTGAAAAAGTTTTAAAATGTCGGTCACAAGTTGCTTTGAAATTAACACATGTTAATTTCAAAGCAACTTGTGACCGACATTTTAAAACTTTTATTTATTTCATTTAAACCTCAGTAGTGTACGAAGCATTTTTTAGGGCACTGCTTATATTTTGTATCAATAACTAAGAGTCCTCTTTCTTCTTTACAAAATAATTGTCTACTTTAATTATCATTTCACGAGCACGGCTGTTAATTACTTTCTTACTCATTTTAACAGAATAAGTATAATAACAAAACTTAACAACAAAAATAAAACAGGCTAACGAAACTTTAATATAAAGTTACGATATCACCTAACGTGCCCTACATCACTAGTGGTCACATATTTGTGACTCTGGCGTGTGAGGACATTCTTTTTTAAGAGTTTATTTCTTTCTTTTTAGAGTAAAATTTCATAATATCATAAAGCAATTTAAATAGTTTTATGGAAATAGATAAGAGTTAGAGCTTCTTCATAAGGTACTTATATAAATTTAAAGGCATAAAAGTAATGTTTAAAGACTTTATTTCGTATTTCGGTGTACCGCTTTTTTGTCACATATTTGTGACGTTGGCGTACAGGGACAGTTTTCGCTTGTCACATATATGTGACCCTGGCGGTCAAAAGGTTAATTAGTTTAATCTTTTGTTTGCCAAAGATTAAACTAAATAATTAACTAAAATAAATAAAAACAGATGCAACCTTGATACAAATATCAAGGTTGCATCTGTGGTTATAACCAAAGAACGTTACCTAGATGTACTACTAAGTAGTTCGCTGTACCGCCGCTAGATGGTTCTAAAATACATATTTTACAAAGCCATACATCTTTTTTCTTCAGAGCCAATGGACCCCAGACCTTCGTTATTTTATACTAACAGAGTCTTGCGGTATTTCCGAAGCAGTAAACGCAGCGGGACGATGCGAGTTTAAAAAGTTAGCCTGGTTACTCCTTACGTCATAAGCTATCTGCCAGTGGAAACTCTTTCAAGATCGGTACAGAGATTCGCCGGAACCAAACGACAGTCAGACAACATTTTTATAAATTGCTTTTGCATGTAACTACCGTATCAAAATACCATATTTAACGTACCGTACTCTGTGTAAACAAATTAAAAATCTTTTTTAGCATATCAATAGGCCGCCACAGTGTGGGTCACCATACTGATCACTCTTCTAGCATTCTCATACTTTCCGTAAGGCTCATATGGCAATATGGTAAGGAGTTGATGTGAGAGTATGTTGAGAGTGTTTTTGAAGTGAAACTTCTTTAGAATCGTTGTTATTTCAAACCGCATGCAACGGAAAAACGACAGGTAAGAGACACAAATACAAAATGAGTGAGCCAGAGCGAGAGAGCAAATGTCGGTGTGTATGTATATTGCACACTTTATAATACTTACTTGTATTTGAGCATTTAACGTGTATTGGTTTAAAAAAGTGAAACGTACGTGAGCTAATACTGTGCATATGCGGCTGCGTATTACAGCTTTTTATATACAGGGTGAATTTTTAGACGGGACAGTAAGGGCAGGTACCTTAACCATTATAGTTACAGCAAAACGTTTTTAGGACAGTATCCATAAATTTTTGAGATATTCTGAACTGTATTCACAGATTATGGAAAAAATGTACAGTCAGCTAGAAAATGGTCATTTTAAACAAAAACTTTTTTTGAGGCCAATCGATTCTGTTTCTTAAAAGGATGAAAAGTCTTTACTGGACCGATTGAGGTTTGAGTACTAGAAATGTGAGAATTCGTAAAAAACTTTTCCTATACGTTTGTACTGAAATACAGGGGGCATAAGATAATTACAGTTTTTGTTAAGCTGGCCGCGTGGCTTACTGTAATTAGAAGTAAAAGCGCCTACCTAAGTAGACAATCATCATAGTTGCATCGATAATCTTCTACAACATTATATTCATCTCATTCTTTTGTCGATTTACTGAAGTTTCACTTCTATCGTGTGTGAATCGTACACACACCTTTTTAGGGTTCCGTTGCCAAATGGCAAAAAACGGAACCCTTAGGGACTTCACACACTGGCGACGCGAACACGCGCGTAGGCGCGGGCAGCCAATCCCGAAGCTGCTAGCCGCACGCGCTCACGCGCCTAGGCGCGTGTTCAATGTGTTGGACCTGGCGTGTTTTCTATACAGTAAAAGCTCCTTATTCGCGCTTCCTTCATTCGCGTTTTCACTATTCGCGGATTAAAAAAATGCGACCCAATTCCTATATTCGCGGCAAAAAATTTCTTTATTCGCGGATCTAATAAGTACATACATAATAATAAAAATATTTCAATAGGTATCCAACCCAATATTCTTTGTAAATACCGTAAAATGGACTAATAAAAAAAGTAAAATAGATCTCAGTACAACTTTGCCTAAAGTATGTTGTTGAATGATATCGCCGAGGACTTTGATATAAGCCACCTTCGCCGTGATTAGTTTTTGAGAATGTAAACAAACGGAATGAAAGCAACCTTGTTCCGTAATGAATAAAGTATATTGTTAAATGTTGCTGTTCGGTTCGGTCCAAAAATTGTGATCGAGTACCACGTTTCTACCGCTCTCTTCCTAATCTATAATGTCAACTAAAAAAAATGAGAAACTTTTCAAACCATTGCCTATTATTTTGTAACCTAGGAACGTATCCCCTTTAATCCCATATAAATTACCATTCCGTATTCACGGTTTCTGTATTCGCGGCATATTCATGGAACGTATCTCTCCGCTCCAAATTTAAAGAGATAAATATTCTGACTGTATCTTCACAATATATATACGAAAATTTAATTTATGTTCAAAGAAATTTAGCAAAGTTTCCTAAACTCAGTGATGTTCATTCGGTAAATACCAGAAACAAACATAATCTTTGTGTTCACGTCACTCGTCTCCACAGAGTAGGCAACTCGTTCATGGGACAATGTATACGCTTCTACAACAAACTCCCTATTGCTATTAGAAATTTGCCATTACGGAAATTTAAGAATACCATTAAATCTAAGTTATCCGCAAAGGGGTATTATACCATAGCAGAATATATTGATGATCAAACCGCCTGGGATTGAGCTGCCCATTCTGCACATGATGTTTATTTTGAATGTTTAAATTTATGTTGATATGACGATAATTTATAGTTATATTTACATTACATATTTAAAAAAAAAATCTTTAATTTGTTGCTATTGTTGACATTTTTTAAATTATTATAGTTGTGACATAATTGTAATTATCGCTTTTATATATGTCTTTTGCATTTAAGAATATTGTCTGGACTTTAAAAGAGACTGTGATCCCTGAGTTTGTTTCGTCCTTTCTTCTCAGGGCTAGTCCAGTTAGGAAAGGCCGAACTCATCTGCTCAAAAAAAGTTTTACTTGCAAAAGTGTTCATGTAACCTAATTGCAGAATAAATGATTTGATTTGATTTGATTTAATAAAGAGCTTTTACTGTACTAATCGATGTACTTGCATACAATATTAAAATCTGCCGCTCCGCGCTACGCGTCGTAGCGCGGTGCAGTGTGTGATTGGCCTTATAGATTCGTCATGTCCGTGGGTATGTCACAGCCACTTTTCTCCGAAACTATAAGAGCTATACTGTTGAAACTTGGTCAGTAGATGAATTCTGTAAACCGCTTTAATATTTTTACATAAAAATAGAACAAAAGCAATAAATTTTGGGGGTCCCCATACTTGTGGGGTATCTATGGATAGGTCTTCAAAAATGATATTGAGGTTTCTAATATCATTTTTTTTTAAACTGAATAGTTTGCGCGAGAGACACTTCCAAAGTGGTAAAATGTTGGTCCCCCCCCTCTGTAACTTCTAAAATAAGAGAGTGATAAAACTAAAAAAAAAATATGATGTACATTACCATGCAAACTTCCAACGAAAATTGGTTTGAACGAGATCTAGTAAGTAGTTTTTTTTTAATACGTCACAAATCATAAACCGCAATTTACATTTCTTTCAATCAAAACACTATTATTAAAACATTGATGAAACGTTTAACGAACGACAACGAAACTACAAAAACTTTTATATGATGCTACGGAACCCTTCATGGACGAGTCCGACTCGCACGTGGCCAATTTTTTTTTATATTCAAGTCTGAGTAACTGCTCTAGTTGATGGAAAGCATGAGTAGAATCTAAGAGTAGGAGTACATTGAGTGCTAACAATGCAGGATCACGGTCTAGTTAGATGCTTCTGTTTCTTTGGACCTCCGATCTCACACTCACCAACGAAATACTGTACCTGTGAAATGATGAACCGACCACCGACCATCCTGACCTTGGTCGGGTGGGATATTAAAATGGATCGTGTAGAATTCGGTTGTCCCACCAACAGTGGGCGGAGCCAGTCGGCGGTCGGTCGGTTGGATCGTGTAGAAGGCTTTTTAACGCTGTTTCCGACGCGAGCGGTTGGTTGGTCGGTTCCCATCGTGTAGAAGGCCTTTTAGGTTGGTCTAGCTAAAGTCCAAATAGGTCTATGATTTACAATGTCATTGGTATGATTCTAAAATGTGTGTGTAAAGTTTTCTCCCCTCAAAAATTACAGATCTATTTTGTATCGAAAAAAACACTGGTTACTCCCCCCCCTCCAGACCGCCGCCGTGTTGCTTGATGAAGAGAGTCACTTGCGAAGTTACCATGGAGGAACTGGTATCATGACTCTCCAACACAAGGGTGATCATGTCTGACGGGCCCCGACCCAACAGTTAGCTGATGTTGGGTTGTATATATGCTAACTGGCGAGCCAATTTCTATATCGCGATTCGGGATTAGTAGTTACAATGCGTTTCAAATATGCATAGGATTTGAAAACCGCCATCTTGCCCTACATTTGTCAACAACTTCAGATATTTTGTATGGCGTGCAAAAAAGAACTTTATTACAAATTTTCAATGTCACTGATATTGTCATCATTTGAATCAGATCTTCTCAAAACAAAAATACTAACATAGTATATGCCGCGCTTTTAAAAAAAAAATATAATGTTTTTTTTTTAAATATTAATTGTATATGCCAACGTTACATTTCCAGTTTAGTTAGCCACAAATCCAATCTGATTCCTATTTAAAACGCATTGTACTCCATACAGTTCATAGCTTTCTTTTTACGTGGAAGTCGCCACAGTGACCATAATTCAAATAAAACAATATCTTCAACAACTCATTTAATACTCTTACAAATCTCTAGTAATCACAACACCATATAATTTTGTACTACATATACATATATGTGTAAATAATCTCCAATTACAACTATTCATAACTCCATTTTATATAATCACGCTAGTATTAACTATAAGGACTGGCAGACATAGTACATATGGCAACAATTTAGCCATTGACTGTCATGGAAGACACTTTTTATTTTAACAATAAACAGTACTGATTTAAGCACGTAAAGCCGTCGGTCCCGGTTGTCATGAACATCTATGGCAATCGTTATTGGGAAGTCAGTGCCCTCAAATATACTGACAACTAGTTCAACCTTCGAATTTCAGTTCTCCTTTAGGGTTGCGGAGGTCCGATGCCAGTCGCTCCGTGGGAAGATATTCAGGTATAACCGGTTGAACTAGTAGCCGACCACAAATAAACTTGGAATAAGGCTAGGAAGATGATGAGTAATTACTTATTTATAGAGAAGCTAAACCCCGGGGGACGAAGCTAGTCTAAAAAACAAACTAATCTGCCAGTCTCGTCAGAATCGGCTCAGCCGTTCAAGACATTGGACGGAACAGTCAGTCAATTGCTTTTTTAAATTCCATATTCCTAGTTAAAAACTGTTCCCTTGATATAACAGATACTTTAATTTTTATATTTATAGATTAATTACTTAAAATATAATAAGGCACTGAAAAATTCGCTTATGTTATACAAAAAAACTTATTTTTAACCCATTTCATGGTTTCTTGGCAAGGATATTAGAAGCTCTCATAGCCCTGGCCTTAGATGATTGGAAACAATTATTGAGGGTAAGCAACGGCGGCGCGGTCAGTACCTAGATGGGTGACCGTTTGTGGCATAATATTTTATGAGCTTTTCCGTGATTCGGTGGTCACGTTAAGCAGTCGGCGCGACCGAATGTTGTTGTCATAAGGTAGCAGTAAGTACCATAGCCAATATACATAAATACTTAACACCAAGTTAATAATATTTAATATCTTTATAATTTTAACAAAAACAAACGGACTTCAAAGAAAAACTATTCCGAGCACCGAAATCGCGACAATTGTGCCTATGATATTTGAGGAGTTCCCTCGATTTCCTTGGGATCCAATCATCATATCTCGATATGGTGACGACGGGACCACCTGTAAGCTACGCCCATTCCAATGCAAAAATAATTTTTGAAATCGGTTCATTAACGACGAAATTATCGCTGAACATACGTAAAAAAAAAAAAAGACGAATTGAGAACCTCCTCCTTTTTTTATTGAAGTCAGTTAAAAAGGAGCAATTTTTGTATATTTATGTTTATAAATGTGACTATATGATCTCGAAAACGGCTCAAACGATTATACTGGAATTTGATAGTCCCATCGAAATTGGTTCAGCAGTTCCAAAGATTATAATGAAGAAACAAAAATTTCAAGTTAAATATAAACGTACATGCGTTTGGTAAAAATAAATTCTAAACAATCTCTTTGTCAAATCTCTATCTAAATGAACTCGGCCGCTTAGGGCCACAGCACACTAGCTACTTTTAGCATCGGCGATCGGCAACTAGTCGCTTTTTAGAAGCTAAATACGGCGACCGAACGCTCTACACCGCACACTGAAAAACGCCAAACGCGGAGATTGAGTCGCTTTGTAGAAGCGCGACACAGCAGCTGAACGCTACTCTCCGTACACATTCGGATGCCGGTAGCAGCGACTTGGCATCTGAGCAGTCGCTAAAACGCGCGTTTCCGATACCGCGATCGAACGCAGGAAGTCGCTAAAACGCGATGCAACATCGATGCAGTCGCAAATTCGCCGATCGCCGATGCTAAAAGTAGCTAGTTTGCTGTGGCCCTTAAGTGCGTTTATGATACTACTATAGCAGTCACATTTAACATACTAGCACCGTTGGAATGTTTTAAGTACAAATATTATTATCTACTAGCTGAGTAATGCGGTGTTTCCCGCGTTTGTTGTTGTCATCATCATCATCAACAGCCTTTAACAGTCCACTGCTGGTCATAGGCCTCTCCTTAGAAAGGAGGTATTGGCCTACTATACCACGCTGGCCAGACGGGTTGGTTTCAAGTTTTCCTTCTCTTTGCATTGATGTTGTCTTGCGTAGTTTATCCCTTAGTCGCCTTTTAAGACACGCGCGGGATGAATAGGAGTGGTGACACTCTGTATTCTTAATCCGTCACTATACGGACGTTGTTGTTGTAACCGCGGGCAACGCCGCGGGGCGAAGCTAATCTAAAGAAGTAGCCTATATCATCAGCTATCTGCGAGTGAAAGTCCCGTCGAAATCTGTCCAGCCGTTAGAGAGATTACCCGGAACAAACAAACAGACAATATTGGCAAATGTACCGTGTATACATACATATACATTTAGTAAAAAGTGGTTATTTTAATATTACAAACAGATACTCCACTTTTATTTATTTGTATATACGCTTCGTTTGGAAATTTTAGTACTTTCTGGTTGATGGATTTTTAATTCTTATACATTGCGTGATCTTCTAAAATAAGACCTACCCTTCTTACAATAAGTAGACATCGGATTATATACACAATCAATTTACCAGCGGATTGCTGGTTACAGTTCTAATAATAATAATAAATATTTCGGACATCTTACACACAACGCCATCTAGTCCCAAAATAAGCAGAGCTTGTATTATGGTTACTAAACAACTGATATAAATACATAAATATTTTTTTTTTCTATAAATACATACATATTATACATCCAAACACTCAGACTCCGAAACAAATATTAGCGGATTACACAAAACATTTGGGTCCGACCCCGGAATGGAACCCGAGACCTCTAGATCAGCAGTCGCATATGCTAACCACTAGACCAACGAGGTACTTAAATTGAATAGAAATCAGGATAGTGACCCTTTGCTTTGCTGCTTTTGGGTTCTAATTCAATATAAAAATAATAATTTGATAGCGCTTACAATCTGATGTCTATATAAATAAGTCAACAATGTTAAACTATATATAATTAAATCTATATATTAACCGTACAATTATAATTCGTCCTTCTCATCCTCAGCAGCAATCTCAGGGTCTTCGCTCTCATCATCATCGTCGTCTCGCATGTTTGGCATCATGTTCTGTTGGGGTACGCCGCCGAAGCCGTAAGGGTCTGGACCATGGACCTGGAGCGGAAGAAAATAAATTTATAGAAATACTTTTGATAACAATATTGGATTTATAATATAATTTGGGCTACTTTTTAGGGTTCCGAAGTTTGTGACTCGGAACCCTTATAGATTGGTCCGAACGGTAAGTGCTATAAAGATGAAACTTTGCATGTATATGTGTTGTAATTACGTCGACAAAGTGCTACAACAAAATTATGAAAAATATTTTTATTTGGGGTACCTCCCCTACACGTAAAGTGGGAATGGGTTTTTTTGTAAGGGGTATCATTAGATAGGTCTTTTAAAAATTTTGGTATCCGTTTGCGAGAAATTCCACTTTAAGGGGCTCTTTTTTGTAAAAACAGGACGTCCCCCCCTAAACGACTGACTCAAAAAATCTGGAAAAATTCGTGATGGTCGTCCATAAAATGAATTTTAAATTAGATGACTTTGTTAGTTCAGGAGTTATAGAGGCTTAACTTGTAAAATGCGCTTACTTAGAAATTAACGTCATACCAAATTAACGTAAACTTAACAATTATATATTGGATACGATTTTAAATCCACGTACCATTATGGGTGACTGAGGAACCCTTTCCTGTGAGTGGCCTGAAACGCACTTGCCCCATTTTTTATGGACTAGCGTTGCAAAGCGAGGATACCCGCGGTAATCAGCTAGTTTTAAATAATCGACTTTTCGACTGTGTGGTTGGCGCCAAGACAATTCCCACATTAGGAATATACATCCTGTGTCACGGGAGACTTTAGAAACATAAATGAAACGGACACAAAGAACACCCAGAGTCAAGACAACAATTTCTGGATCACACAAATTATTTTCCCACATGGGATTCGAACCCTCAACACTTGACGCAGTAGAAAGCGGCGTGGCGCCCACTTAAACCACTGGGCCAACTGTGCAGTCAAACCTTTGAAGATATGGAGTATAGACATACCCTGACGTATTCAGCCTCCATCTCCCGCGTCCAGGTCGTGTCTTCCTCAGTGGGTAACATCCAGTCCTCGCAGTATTGAGCGTGGTTGAAGCAAATCTGTAATTTGTATTTATTTATTACATTAATATTATATACTGGCTGTGCCCGGCGGTGTTACCCGCGTTTGCTGTTGTAACCGCGGGCAACGTCGCGGGGGGAAGCTATTCTAAAAAAAAGCGGCCAAGTGCGAGTTGGACTCGCCCATGAAGGGTTCCGTAGCATCATATAAAAGTTTTTGTAGTTCGTTGTAACTTTCATCAATGTTTTAATAATAATGATTTATGACGTCTTAAAAAAAAACTACTTACTAGATCTCGTTCAAACCAATTTTCGTTGGAAGTTTGCATGGTAATGTACATCATATATTTTTTTAGTTTTATCACTCTCTTATTTTAGAAGTTACAGGGGGGGGGGGGGACCAACATTTTACCACTTTGGAAGTGTCTCTCGCGCAAACTATTCAGTTGAGAAAAAAATAACAGGACAGGATAGACACGTATGGTTTTGATGAAAAAAATTTTTTTGAGTTTCAGTTCTAAGTATGGGGACCCCCAAAATTTATTGCTTTTTTTCTATTTTTGTGTAAAAATATTATAGCGGTTCACAGAATACATCTACTGACCAAGTCTCAACAGTATAGCTCTTATAGTTTCGGAAAAAAGTGGCTGTGACATACGGACGGACAGACAGACAGACATGACGATTCTATAAGGGTTCCGTTTTTTGCCATTTGGCAACGGAACCCTAAAAAGTAGCCTAAGTTACAGTGAAAGTCCCGTCGAAATCGGTGCAGCCGTCTAGAGATTATCCTGAAGAAACAGACAGACAAAATTTGTAAAAAGAATCATTTTGGCATATGTACCGTGTACATACATATTATGCATTTAGTAAAAAGCGGTTATTTTAATATTACAAACAGACACTCCAATTTTATTTATTTATATAGATCAAAATGAATAGAAATGTTACGTATTACAAAAATAAAAAGTTTCAATACCAGGAGAAGTGAAAGTACTAGGAAAAATAACTTCAAAGTTATTTTTGGGGTTCCGTACCCAAAGGGTAAAAACGGGACCCTAAAAATTAACTAATATTGGAAAAGAGGAAACTCTTCAATAGCAGGTGCAAGGTCTTTACAAAAAAACCCTTATAGATGGTAATTAATATGAAAACATTTTGTCTTACATCTTTCTCAGCATCAGGCATGATGTCATCATCAGGTCTGTTCTTGTACAGCGATGTAATCTCGTCTTCGTTCTCCTCAAACATGCGCTCGCACTGGAAAAATCACAACATTTAGTGGTAAGCGTATGCGGCTACTGATCAAGAGGTCTCGGGTTCGATTCCCGGGTCGGACCAAATGTTTGTGTGCAAATATTTGATTCAGAGTCTTTGTGTTTTCTATGTATGTTTGTATTTACAAAAACAAGAATATTTATGTATTTATATCAATTGTCTAGTACCCGTAACACAAGCTCTGCTTAGTTTGGGACTAGATGGCGTTGTGTGTCAGATATGTCCGATACATTCTGGTTCTCACTTTCGATGCAAATCCTAGCACTGGACACAAATTGTATTTGTAGTAGAAGGTAGTTTCAAAGGTAGTAGAGCCACGCTGATTTCATCACGAATGGTCCGGCTCGACCGGGGCAGTACTACCCTCACACAGAAGATCACCTAATAATGACAGCATTCTTGCTGTCGTATTTCGTTGGTGAGCGTGAGACCGGAGGCCCAATCATACTGCATCATTCAGGTCGGGAGAATGATGCAGAAACATCTGACTGGCCTGCCATGGTATGGGTCACCATGCTGCATTGCATATCTTCACAATTAGGAAGGTGACTTCTACTCCTGCTTTCCATCAGGCAGAGTGGAGTCACTTTAGTAGGCTTTAATATTAAAAAAAAAATTGTACCTCGACTTCTAGTACGGACATGCTCAAATCTGGCTTAGCCACCAACTAGTGGTATCCAGGGGAATGTCGGGTATAAAGGGGGTGCTTAGATTTCTTTTAAATTTTAGGGGCTGCCTTCGTTTAGAAAAAAAAAAAAAAAAAGAGAGGACTCCTAGTAAGGACACGTTCCACACGTTAAACGGGTACCACGCCGCTTCTTACTTAACCAGTTGTTGCGGGTTCCAATCCCAAGATTATGATTCGTTCATACTAATAAATGAAAGTTCTCTCAAATTATAGCTAAGACTTGCTTAGCCCTGTGGCGGTACTCGTGTAAATTAAATTATATTGAAAAAAATGGTCCGTAACAGACAGACCACGGACACACTTCTTGTTTTTTTTTTTTTTTCCAGCATGCAGGAGTCACAGATTGTTATTGATCGTTATAGCACTGCATGTACATTTTGTTTATGTGACCTTGTTTAGGTCATAATTAATTCTTTTTTTTTTTTTTTTCTAGCTTTACATTGTTATCGCAGGCTGTCCTCAGAACATTCTGGTCCAGCCTGCGCCTATTCTATTACGACATAAATTTCAATGTTTACAATGTTTTATTACTATACACACTCCTTATTAGGAGATGGTTCAAATAGAGTTAGTGGAACCGGACATCAGTCTACCAGTTCATATAGATATTTCTTATATGTACTTACGTAATACTCCAAACTCTTATTGAGGTCATCATCGGTGACAAACTTGGTCTTGCTGAACTCGGAGTTCATGGTGCCATCTTTAGTGATGAGCTGCATAATAGCCAACTTGCCAGTCGACTTGTAGTACACACGCACATAGTCATCCATTTTCTTGCCTGTAAATAGATACAAAATATAATTAACTAAGAATATTCATTATGAAACACTCAGCTGAGTGGCCCACCTAGGGTAAGCAACAACTATGCTGTCAGTGTGGATGGGTGAACGTTTCTGGCATTATATATTATGTTATAAGCGTTTCCGTGATTCGGCATTAATCAGTCGGTCCCGGTTGTTATCATAACAGTTGTGAAGCTTAGTTGGGAGGCCTTTGGGGTTTAAAACATCCAACGGTGAGATTACGTAGCCACAACATGTATTGTCAATCCCCAACTCGGCTAGTGTGGGGACGTATGACCTCAACTCTCTGCTGAGATTAGACCCCAACCCAGCGTTGGGATGTTATAAGTCGATGATGATGATATTTTCCTTTCTGACCATGTGGTGTAAGTTAAATTTTTCTTTACCTATAAATATGTATATTTAGGCCTACCAAAGTGACACCACTCTGCCTAACCGATAGCATGAGTAGAATCCAGGAGTAGGGGTCACCATCCTTATAGTGAGATAAGACAATGCAGCATGCTGACCCACACTATGGTACCTTAATGAGATGTTTCTGCATCATATTAGGATCATCAAAATTAGTCTCATGTTTCTAGAATTTTAACAAGACTGACGAACAGATAATAATTTTTATTATGTATAAAATTTGATATGATAATGTTTTTATTATCCCCAACTTACTTAACTGCCTTGTTGGTCTAGTGGTTAGCGTATGTGGATGCTGATCAAGAGGTCTCGGGTTCGATTCCCGGGTCGGTCCAAATGTTTGTGTGATCCGCAAATATTTGTTTCGGAGTTTGGGTGTTTTCTATGTATAATTTGTATGTATTTACAAAAAAGTGCATATGTTTACGTGTTTAAATCAGTGGTCCATTATACAAACTCTGCTTAGTTCGGGACTAAATGGCGTTGTGTGTAAGATATCCGAAATATTTATTACTTATTTAACTGGAAAAATTGTGTATGTTTTCAACTTGATTTATTTGTTATTTGAAGTCTATGGCTCGTGTGTATGACGTCACCCCCTAGCAGCTGTTCACAGAGGGCCCGCTTAAACCTCTAGGCCAATCATGCCGTCAGTTTTAATCTAAAGCTATCTTTAAAGGTATATTGTTTTTTCTTACAGATATCATCAATCATTTCAGAGATGTAAACAGCTGAGCGGTGAGCCGGCACTTTATCTTGCATGGTGTTGCCACTCGCGTCCATTCTGAAGTTGCCAACCTAAAATAAGATTGGAATAAAATTAATTATTCAATTGGACGAGATCTACATAAAATAGGCTTTTTAACCGACTTCAAAAAAAAGGAGGAGGTTCTCAATTCGTCGGATTCTTTTTTTTTTTTTTTTTTATGTATGTTCAGCGATAATTTCGTCGTTTATGAACCGATTTCAAAAATTATTTTTGCATTGGAATGGGCGTAGCTTACAGGTGGTCCCATCGTCACCATATCGGGATCTGATCATGGGATCCCAAGGAAATCGAGGGAACTCCTCAAATATCATAGGCACAATGTCGCGATTTGGGTACTCGGAATAGTTTTTCATTGAAGTTGGTTCCTTTTTGTTAAAATTATAAAAATAAAACTACTCCTATACCACAAATGTGTGTGAAATAAAACACAACCATGTGTTTAAAATTATTTAAGAATCAATAGTAAGTGATTAAAATTACTATCTAAACAAATCAAATTGAAGTATCTGTTTCCAATTTCGAAATTAATAGCTTTTTCACAAAATGTATAAGAAAGTATATGTATATGTTACTTATAATAGATGTCCGTGTGGTGACGGATTAAGAATACAGAGTGTCCCCACCCCTATTCATCCCGCGCGTGTCGTAAAAGGCGACTAAGGGATAAACTACGCAAGACAACATCAATGCAAAGAGAAGGAAAACTTGAAACCAACCCTATACCAATGGTATAGTAGGCCTAAAACCTCCTTTCTAAGGAGAGGTCTATGTCCAGCAGTGGACTGTTACAGGCTGTTGATGATGATGATAATAGAAACTAATTTTTTTTTTTTTTGTCTGACTGTATGTTCTTTGGTTCCGACTAATCTGTAGAATGGCCAGAATAATTTTGATGAACCTTTCACTGGCAGATATCTTATGATGTTATGGCATAATGAGTAACTTGGATTTTTTTATATAACTGGTACATATTAATTGGACCTACAGACATGACAATTAACTGGTACATATTTATTGGTACTATAGACATGATAATTATTCGGCAATACACTTAATTTTGAAAATTGCAACCCAGGAGGTGTTGTGTCAGGATAATTATGTTACAGTCAGTTTTTAATTTATGTATCTGTGTATGTATTTATAGATATAAACATGCACAATGTTTATATGATACTACATTTTGCCTGCAGCTCTGCCTGCACAAAAGTACCCACTTTTGTGCAGGCAGGCCCGCAGCTTTTCTTATCACAGTGATAACATAAAGTCAAAGTTTATTTGTCATAATGATTAAAATAAAACAATCATGCGCACAAGCTTTAAATGGTAAGTAAGTTTTACCGCTATAGATGAGAGACAACCGCATGCAAATCCGTTAAGGCATTTTTGATATTAGATGTTTGACAAACAAACAGATAGAATTCTAAAGGCTTGTTTTGAGTTCTGTTTCTTTAACAAAGACCCTGTTCATTAGTTCTTTTTTCAATATCTTTAATGTACAACTCTTCCACTCTATACATCCTCCTAGCCATTATTCATAAGTTTATTTGGGGTCTGCTAATAGTCAGTTTTATCAGAATTTCAATATTTCCACCGAGCAACTGGCATCAGACAACTATAAGGGAGAACTGAAATTCAAAGATAGAACTAGTTGTCAGTATATTTGAGGGCACTGACTTCCCAATAACGATTGCCATAGATGTTCATGACAACCGGGACCAATGGCTTTACGTGCTCTCTGAGGCACGGGCGTGAACCACCGTCAAACTTCCAAACTCCGGGCAGCTATTAGGAATTTCCTAAGAAAATCCTAATAACACCTTGGATTTCAACTCGAGACCTCTTGAGTAGCAGTTGGATAGACCAATGAGGTAGCTATACAAATTAATAAAATTAAATAGAATGTTTGTGATTTCCAATGTACTGCTTTTCTCTAAATACATATGAAATTATGTATGACATGTACACTGAACAAGAAAAAAATTACAGTTTGTTACAGCTAATCTGGGGAGTGGCTGGCAAATCTCGAGTCAGACAAAAAAAGTGTTTTTGGGTTCTTCTTAGGAAATTCCTAATAGCAGCCCGGAGTTTGGAGGTTATTCACGCTCGTGTGTGCCTCGGAGAGAACGTAAAGCCGTCAGTCCCTGTTGTCTTGAACATGTTGGGAAGTCAGTGGAAGAATCGAGTGAAAGAGAGAAAACAAAAAGTGAAGGAATTTACTGAAAACTAGTTCAACCTACGAATTTTAGTTCTCCCTTTGGGCTGTGGAGGTCCTATGCCAGTCGCTCTGTGGAAAAACTGATATTCAGGTAAAACCGGTTGAACTAGTAGCCGACTCCAAATAATATTGGGAATAAGGCTAGGAAGAAGAAGAATAAGGATGGATAATGAATAAGTCCCTACTACAACTGGTACAGAATGTCTCTACTTTTTGACTTAAAATTCTGTCTCAAAACTTTTTGCTAACAAAGAATAAATTTATTAGATCATGATGTCACAGCTCTTTGTGACATTAAATCCTAATTTTTTTTTTTTTTTTACAAGACAACTCCCGCATTAGGAATATAAATTCCTGTGTCGCGGGGGACTTTACAAACATACATGAAACGGACACAAAGAACACCCAGACTCAGAACAACAAATTGTGAATCACACAAAGTGTTGTCCTACGTGGGATTTGAACCCACGACACTTGGCGTAGTAGGAAGCGGCATGGCGACCGCTTAAGCCACTAGGCCAACCGTGCAGTCAAATTATCTGCTATTAGGAAGGGGTCATCACTTATAAAATGATCTTTTTCATGTACTCTAAAGAAACTTAGGAACTTGGTACGGTTCTTCTGTCGATCGTCAGATTTATAACTAGTCATTCATAGATAACTGTATTTTACAAGTAAATTTGTAACATATCATGGTAAATAGTTTATACGTTGGTCGAAAGTAGAAAATAATAACATTGGCAAACTTCGAATAAACTCCGCACTTGAATATGTTGAAGTCATAAAATTTATACTTACATCCACTTTTTTCCATTTATCAACTTTTTTGATAGCCGCGTTAAGCTCTTCGAAGGTCGTTCGGCACACTGAAATTTTTATATAATTTAATAATCCCACAAATCTATCAAAATCAATTATATAAAAATAATTAAATACACACCTAAACACTTTAAATTTTTTGGATCAATTCTAGCCGAAACTATGGCGAACATTATAGTTAAAAAGCAGAGAAGTATGGAGCAACGCATTTTTAAAGATAATTTTAACAGCAAGTGTTTTAATTACTAGAAAATACAGGTAAATGTCGAACAAATTCCAATACGTGTTGAAGAAGTTTATCTTTTTACTGTCATACACCGGTCATACACGATCCTTTTTCTGATTGGTTAATATCTTTAAAAAAAATACGTAGTTTACTATTTGCTTATTGGTTGGTTGGCATTTGACATTAAAATCCAACCGAATTAAAAAGCAATGGGTATTCGATGCCCGCTATATAACTTGATGGTATTGAAATCATTAACCTTATACTAGATTATATTTTTTTAAACATATTAGCAAGAGTAACACTTTTGAAATAATTTTTTTTTTATGAGTAATAGCAATCACTCAAAAACCTTAATTGTATCTACAAAAATATATTTTTAAAATTATTTCATATAGAGTACACTTATACATTAACATTCGTCACACCTGTATTCATTATCAATTTTTTTATAGACAACACGATGACATCAAATTGCAAATGAGTCTGTGTGCGTAAACTGTAACATGAAAAATATCAATATCAAGACAACCACTAATATTATTATTTCACAACAGTAGAACTTCGTATAAAATGAGACACTCATTAAAAACAAAATATAGTTTATAATAGCCTTTCCGTTATTCGTTCATGAAATTATATTACTTTAAAATTAATTTATAATTGCCCTTTCTGAATCCCTCGATTGCCCGTTCTCCGGTTTTCCGCCCGCCCGTCCCTCCTCACCCCCTACCAACCAACCCAACCAAACCAAACTTACCAACAGTACGCATTCGGTCTCTATGCGCGATAGACGATTGCTCAACGGCATGTATAATTTTTTTATGCACATTAAATTGTTCAAAAATCTCAAAATACCTTAAATTTAACATTAAATTGTCTTGGAGTGACGTTCCAGTGAGTTTTGTGAAGAAATACACTCATTTCGTGTAAAAAATCAGGTAAGTGACTGCTTGACAGATTGCGTCTTTTCATATTCTCAGCTTATTATTTCATGTATTTAGTATATTTCTGTTGCTTTCGTTAGTGCCGTAAGTGTGGTGATAGTGTCAGCATAAACTAAATTAGTGGCATCTTATCTGCAGGTCCTCCCCGTTAGATACACCTGTGCTGAAACCATACGCTGCACTGTGTTCTATTTAGTATGGTACATTTCATGTTCGTTTGGAAAAAAGGACTCTTATTTTAGTGTGTCATGTATAGTTAGAAAATCCCCAATTTCATAAGTACAGAGTGCGCGGCCGCGCAGACTGACGACTTGGCAACGCGCTAGTCATCCGATAAAACTTGTTAAAAAGTTAATTTATCAAACATAAAATTATGTTATTATCCGTTGACCGGCATTTCCCTTTGTTTTCCGTGTGAAATCGTCCCTTTGTCCTTCGGCAGGGAGCGCTGGGCGCGTCGCGGTATAGGAATTTCAACTCTAGAAAAGTGCCATAATACAATGATGGTATACATCGGTAGGTCGAGCGCGTTCGCCGTCCGCTCGCGTCGTTTTCACAACGTCTGTGTTCGTGCGTATCTACGTGGTCGACGTCAGTGTGATCGTGCAGTAGTTTGTTTATAGTCACTATCGCTCGAATACCAAAGTTATTATTATAGCTGTAAGGCTCAGTATCCGATGTAGGTCGCCGTCCTCGTCCGTGTTTGTCTATCGATCTCTGCGGTGGCCAATGGCACATGTCGGCGCGGGCCTGCGCGGCCGCGCCTCGCCCCGCGCTTTGGTGAAAGCCGGGCGCGCTCGGACGATATATTACAATTCACGTATATCTATACGTTGTCTATAACTACTATCTTATCATTGGAAATGCTGTATAACATGACGCTCCCCCTCTACCCCTCTTAGCCTCGTCACTTGCACCCGTTCGCCAATATGAAGGCCTACTAGATCATAAGATTTTAAATAAGAACCCGCGAAGTTAATGTATAAATTGTAATCGTGAATGTTTTGTTGAGCGTTGTTTGGCGACCTCCGGCGTCACGGCGAAGGAGGGGTGTGTGGCGGGGGGGTTGAGGGGAGCCAGAAATAGAAGTGCGGATTGGAAACCTGCGACGTGGCAACGTCGCGCGCTCGGCCGTACTCAGTGTCGGTTCAAAATGGCGTCTGTGCGTGATCGATACCGCGGAATTTACGTTGAAAATGACCGTATTTGTGATGTATCTGGTTGTGAGTCGGCCGGAGGGTTACCCTGGATGTACGGGGTGAAGGCTCCACACCCGGTACTGGCTCACGACCTGCTCAATGTACGTATCTCAACCATATTGCGCCGACACTTTGTCCTCTACATGAATACCTAGGTATGGCTAGGCTACACTTGTATTATCGATGATCTAGGCATCTATAGCATGTCCATTATAATTTTTATATTCTCTTAAACCTAAATACGTTGAACTCATTCACGAAACATATACTTAAGTGCATTCCACACTTATCATACAAACCTTGATTATGTAATAAGCGTTTGTGCGGTGAAGTGCTGTAATATCAAGATTTCAGTTATTTATCTATAAATCTGTTAGATCCAACAAAAAAAGAGAATACATAGAATCGCATCACATCATTCGCGAGTTGCATCTGATAAATGAAACAAGATGGCGGCCATCGTAAAATTAAGACGTAGTAGCGATCTGAATGTTGGCAACGTCGCGCTTGACGAGTAATAAATTGTATGTAGTCGTAGTCAACTCACTTGTTCGATAAGAAGTTTCAAGGCTATAATACGTTGTGTATCCTCACTTTAACAATGGGATAAATTTAAAACAAACGATAAACGATTTTAAAACTTAATACCAATGCATTAGTGTTGTAATTCCAATTTAACTTGTGCGTTAAATACACACATAGACGCTTAATTGAGGTTAACACTTTGATCGGCTGTGTACCTGTTTACTTATACAGAGCTGGGCTATATCCAAACAAATAAGATTGTTATTCGCTAACTACTACTGGTACATAATAATGACTGATAAGTAGCTATTCACATCAATACCTTAAAACCAAAACATTAACTTGTAATGAAACAATTTGTAAGAACTGCAATACCATGCAGTTTGTACATGTATATGATGTACAAAATCATAATTGTTACTTTTTTCATGTAACAAATTGTTAAAAAGTGAAGTTTATGATCTCATTGCACAAAAATATGTAGTAGATACGATAAAGTTGCCTCACTCCAAAGACTTGAGAACTAAATCTTTTGAGCTTTTGGTTGACAAATTATTGTAGTTTTTATTTATGATATTGTAGCTTTCCTTGACCTTACGATATAACGCCATAGCCGAGACATTTATAATTCGTCACGAGTCTATTATTACTGAGTACCTACCAATTCTGTAGAAACTCATTTTCTGATGTCCAATACGGGTCTCAATTCAGGGCACAGGAAGTTGACCGTTTTATTGTGGCTCTCAATTAACAAAATAATTGATCTTAGATGGAAATTAGTTCAGAATTGTATTGACTTTTTACTAGTATTTAAAGTTATTTAGACTTAAATTGCGTGTGTAGTAAGTAGGCAGGCAACATTACCTAAGTGACAGTAAGGGCTAGGAATATCAGTTAGGCCTAAATATACATATTGAGCCGTAACTACTAAAGCTTCAATAATGATTTCATAATTAAAGAGAGACTATGAGGTCTTCTGTTTATTATAAATAAAACCTTGCAAGTCTATCTACCCTATCGTACCTTGACAATTTCGTAAATTTATCCTATTGTGCGTCTAATATTGTCTTAGTTCCTCAATATCAGCTGATATTATGTTACCGTTAATGCGCCAAATAGTACTGTTAAGTATAAAATTGGCCAAGGCCTTCCTTCCAAGGCTGTAATGCTGCTCTTATTTTTCACTAGTTCTCTGTTTTTGCTATCATATAAAGTCCTCTAAATTTTTCCATATTTATAGCCAACAGGAGTCTTTGACATCAAATTACTACAGTAGTAACCAAAAATGGTTACCTATCTAAAAAGTGATATTTAATACAACACTAGTTTTTGTAATTTAAAATGTTCAGAGATGATAAAGCTTTTGTTTTTTTCAATTTAGTTGATTGTTTATACTGACAAAATTTTGTGCTTGTAGAGTAAATTTTGTTATTCTTAGAATGAGCTGACATAGATTTTCGTAGCTATAAATGTAGTAATGTAATACTTTTCATAAAATTAATATTTTTATAACCTTATCAATTTTGCAGGTTTTTAATATACAGAAAACTGCTGCAAAATAAGACAGATTGCAAAGCAAATAAAATATGTTATTACTAATTGTTTCTTTTGTGTTTTAACCTAACAACTTCCCAAAATATCCTTGTAATCAATGTCGAAGTAATCTAGAGCCAAGTTTGTATTTTAATAGAATTCAATATGGATTTATACACCTTGGAGATTTGTGAGTCGGTATATTCTGTTTCTGATAGTAAAATTAAAGGTGTGATCAAGGCAAGGTTGAATTTCTTGGAGTTGTCTTTTCTCCAGAATGATTTTCCTGATTCAGTTTTTTTGATTAGACGATTTGTTTCCATTTACTTTCAAACATTTGAAATATGAATATTTGACTTATTTCTAATGTTAATTTTAGCTAAGTGTTAAAACTTGTTCATAGTTAGAAAAAAAAATGTGCACTGTCCAAAACCTTAATAAAATTTTAAGCAAGGAAAACGTGTGCTTGTTTTATGAAACAAAATTATAACGACCATACCAATCTATTTATCATCCATTTCTTTGAACTGTATTTGTTGACTGTTTTTTATTTTTGGCGGAAAATAAACAGAGTAGCCCGGGTGTGCTCTCAAAAGAGACTGTTGTATAATTTTAGAGAAAGGAGATTTTGTTTTGGTCCACCAGTGCCGCGGCAGAGGTTTATGGAATTTCATATCGTTGCAAGACCGTTTCGCTTGCTATTATTCCTATGGCGGCGTTGCCGTTCCGTCTAGTGGTTTGAGCTCGATTCTCTATCGGACCGCGGTGGTTGGAGGCGCTGCGGAGCAGTCAGTCGGCCGCGCAGCTCGGTGCGCGACGTTTGTCCGAGGAAGGGCTCCGCTTGCGTCCCTCCTGTCTTGGTGTGGCAGTATCGCGGGTGCGAAAGAGATAGAAATTTGTGGGAAAGAGATAGCGCTATGGCAGTGTCGCAACCTCGCCCACCTGACCGTGTTGATGCCGCGCTCGAAAAAGTTGCGCCGTTGCGCTATTTGGAGGCGCACGAATGTGCCTGCTCGGAGCAAGTCGTGACGCGCTTTTATCATTATTCATTGTCTCTTGACCGTTTTCTAAGTTACAAGAAAATTTCCTTGCATCCGATTGAATATCGTGTCGTGTCTGCTTTTGATATTGAACGGTATGTACTCATTTTATTATCTACTGATATCGATGTGTCCGAGGTCAATTCTTATCTTTTCCCAACAGATAAATAGTGACTTAAATCTTCCAGTTTCCAGTAAACTAGATTTAATTCAGTTCTTCTTCGTTTAACATTGATTCACTTAGACTTTCGGTTAGTGGCGCTATGTAATTGTTGGTATTTAGTCGCCATTTTCTACGTCGGTGACGAATACCACCGCGCCGTCCTCGTTTCCCTCTGCTTAATGCAAACCGGACTTTACTGCTATATTCCGAACGATGATTATCCATTTACACTTTTAAACTTTTTCTTCAAACGTGATCCACTTGCTATGAATCATTATAAAAATAAGAATACTTAACAAAATTCGCAAGTGATTGTACCATGACTGAAGTTTGGATATTAAAGTAAACTCCCAGAATAAGTGCTAAGAAAAGGAAGTTTGATTGACTGGGACTCGAACTTGTTAACAACAATCAAAAGCTACACATATTTGAAAGTTGAAGTACTTATTTTGCAGCGCCCCGCACTCTTGTGCACCTAGCTAGGGTGCTATCGATTTGTGTACGTTTTCCGCTATAAATAAGTTCGAGTTTGTGTCATCGTCATAGTTGCTGGACCGGTTTATGAACGAAACCTGTGTGGGTGCTGTGACCGGAGATTTGAAATTCCGAATTGAAATAAACGATGCCTCTCCATATAGCTTTCGAGCACTTATCTTTATGTTTATATTTTTAGTTGCGTAATAAGTTTAGAAAATCTCTACGTTCACAGTAGCGCGGTGTGCTAGTCACGTTGCCGCACAATTCTGACGTATACTTATCCACATTTCATTATATTTGCAAAGATAGAATTGAAGTGTATATTTTTATTACTTTGACCCTGGAAAGCTAAAATCCAAGATTTAAGAAAGTGGAGCGAGGAATAATTTTAATTCAGGACGTGACGTCACGACATTTACGTTCTTGTAATCACAAAAATTAAATCGTTTTTTATAAACATCTCGTGACAATGTGTTCGTTCGATTACGTATGTGCATTCTCAAAGTAAATTAAATTAGTTTACTGTCAAAACTCACCGGTAAGTGTGTTACATAATTGTTTTCTCCTAATTATCATACGGATAACGTAGCTATATAATAAACAAAACAAACGATATAATAGTGAGTCATTATTACTGTTAAAAATGGCGGGTCCAACAGCCGACAGTCATTTGTCACCGTTTGTTATTGGCACGCGGTCGCGTTCAGTATGTCTAACGTTTTTCCTTACAACTGTGCTTGTGTATTTTTCGTTTTCCTTACGAAAGATGACAGTCTAATATAATATTCTAGTGCTTATCACGTGCTCACTCACATAACCTCTTACAGTAGACGTGCTTTTGTTATCTTAATTTATCAGTGTCAATCGTAAACACGCCTTGAAACTTTGATTTGTATTCGATTGGGGTATGTATTTTGGACTATTCTGTGAAGAATTTCATGAAAACCTGGAATTGTTACTCAAATGAGTAATGAAATAAGTATATTTCTTAGAATTCGAAATATTTTATCCCCTCAATCCCGTTAGATACCACCATTGGTATAAGCTAACTGCGTACAAAGGGGTATATTAAATTATAAATAAGCA
The DNA here is from genome assembly GCA_932526445.1 of Phragmatobia fuliginosa. Classification (NCBI taxonomy): domain Eukaryota; kingdom Metazoa; phylum Arthropoda; class Insecta; order Lepidoptera; family Erebidae; genus Phragmatobia; species Phragmatobia fuliginosa. The sequence continues at coordinate 1,541,094 of OW052082.1, read as the reverse complement.
TTGGAAGCGTTGCACCGTGTTTGTGACATGCATTGTGCCGAAAATGTTTATACAAATATAAATCGTATTAATTTATCCACTAACTTCCTATTTCCTAGCACTTAATTTGCATAATTTAGATTTTCTAAAACCATGTCATAATATTTCATAACTTTACATAAATTCTTCCTTTTCTTTCGTAACAATTCTGATGACGATTTGTATGCTTTTATTGATCTGAGTGCCCAAGTGTTTGCATTGAAATGGTCACATCCACATCCTAGAAAGGTTAGGCAAAGTGCAAATTTAAGCCACCCTCATCGAAAGAGAGCAAGCATATTTCTGATGATGGCACTCTAGAAAATTGGTAATATATCTCAAGGAATAGGGGATAAGCAAAGAAAGTGAGAAAGGGAATTATAGGTAGCGGTAGTGCTTGTTGGGATGGACTGAGGAATGAATGCGTTAGTTCTTAGCAGGACAGGACTTCATTAACTATAATATCAGGCTTTATCAGTCCACAGCTGGACATGTCAGAAATTTGTTGAAGTTAGTAAAAAGTTATAAGGGTGAAAACTTAATTATTAAGTCAATTCGAGTTAGTTCCTAGTGACACAAAAATCTAAATTTTAAAGATATGAAGCTGTAGGCATGTGAAGTACTTTAAGGTCCACTTTTTCCATCAAGTAGAGCAGAGTCACATAAAAAAGACAGGCTGGTCAGGCTCACATACAAAAAAACTAACTACTTTTATTTCAAATACACCAATACAAATGGCACTTGAAACGTCAAGTCAGTAGTCAATCGTGAAGCTAATTGTCTGTTCCAATTCGTAGATAATTTCACTAAATAGGTCAGATACCTGACATGTTACCATATGTCATTAGTAGTGCAGCGGTTAAGTGGTAAGCCATTGCCAGAATGCCCTATAAACATTTATTTCACTAACACATTGAGTAGTTAGAAAGTTGGCTTTCTATTATTTGATGGTTGTTTTATGTTTTCTATAATGATAGCCTGTTGTATGTTAAAATATTATAATTTTAGTAGTTATCGCTACTGGTCTGATGGCATTTATAGGGCATAATATTAGTTGATTAATAGTTTATTTGATACTAGCTTCCACCCGCGACTCTGCCATCGTTTATAGCATTAATAAGTGGCCCATGTCCTTCCTCAGCCTTTAGACTATCTGTGTAGTTTTCTAGCTGATTTCATCTAAATCAGTTCTATACTATTGGTGTGCGAGCGTGACAGTCAGATCAGTGTTAGTAAGGATTATTTCCTGCATGTAGTGTCAGTAAAACTCGGTGAATGGATTTATCATACCAAAATAGCCATACATGTTAGGGTATACCCTATAGTTTTGCTTGCACTTTGCACATCTATGCTGGTACATCTACTATTCAGCTCAAGCTTACCTGATGGATGTCACTGGACATGTAAACTTGTCAGGAACAATCTCCAGTACGAAGTTAGCTAGAAATATTTGTGGATGTAAAGGAAATTAAGAAGAGTTGTTAAGATACATGATTTAATTTACATTAGACATGTTTCTAAACATCAAATTTCAAGCATACTAAGTAGCGACACACCTAGTACAATAATATTACATTAAAAATAATGTCGAATTACATTATAATGAAGTAAAGTACTTTATGTGATAGCAATAATTACAAAATTTAATTAAAACAGTATGTAATTATAATAATTGAACTGTAAAGTAATCAACACAAGTTGGGAAAATGTACTTTATTAAATTTGGTTTACATATTAATTTTATCACATATAAGCTATAAACTGTTACAATCGACATGCACGCGTTAAAAAGAGCCCATGCCATTCCTCGAAAATAAAACTATCTCCATTTCCAATTTCATTGAAATTAGTACAGCTTTCGAAATACTTTATGTACACAGGTACAGACAGTCATGTTGTCATGTATCACATGTCTCCCAAACAGCTGTGTTGTTATTCAAGTGAACAAAAGGCTTGGGGCAATAAATTTTTCGTAAATACAACAATTTGTTTCGAGAAAAAAAAGATTGGACTCAATTGTAACTACCTGTGCCCAGCCCCTATAAACTATAAGTAAAAAAAAATACATTCAGTACAAAAACCTCGATGCATTTTTTTTACTCTGTATACAGTCATTTTTTTATCATGTTTTTATTTGAATTTCAGGTGATCCGTGTTATGGGTGATCGCTGATCAGCTATGATGAAGCGTACAGGAGTCCCGAGGCTTGGGCCTGATGAGCCTGTACCGATGCCTCCTCAGAATCCAGCACAGGTAAAATATACTTTTATTATTTACTTTGTTTAGGAAACAACTGCCTACAAGATTGAAGTTTATTCTTAGTTGTCTATCGTATTATTTAGGGGATCTAGCGATTTGTAGAGGTTACTTAGAAGAATATATAGAGAACATCTTAGGCCGTATGTAGCCCTAAACGTGTAAGCTTTAAATAAAAAACACTACATACATACTTGACTCTGAAAAAAAATAACAAGCTTTGCTTTTGATTATAGTTCGAAAATTGAACGAACGTATTAAAATGTTACGTTCTAAATATGATTGCATTGGTGTTGCTATTGCGTAAAATCAAACGAATTATAAAAAAACACTGACACTCGAGTGAAACTAATTTGGTATCAAACCTTTTTGTTTATTACACAACTTGATAGTGTCATAGTATCGCTTTTCAAGGTGGTGTTCTAGGAGTGTAGGGGAGTAGGGAGGGCGATATACACCTGTCCTCCAATGCGCAGTTCTTGTTATACAAGTTATATAACACTGAGTCATCTTCATTTAAAATAAGTATGTTAATATGTATATCTGATCCAATCTTCAACATCACATTGTTGTGTAAATCTTCAAAGCATGTGAATTTTGAAATAAGATTTTGGCGCCAATTGAGAATGAATTTGTTAATTTTTAAATGTTGCTACAAATTATTAAACTAAGGTTACCTTTCTGTTCGAAAATCAAATTGTTTTAATTTATTTATAATTTACGTCTGAACGCTTTTACATAATTTTTTTCATAAAGTTGATAGGTGAAAGGAAATTCTGCCTTGGAAAGAGGGACCGGACATACCGGCAAGAGACCCTGAAGTCCAGTATCATTTGCCAATCGACTTTACTTTCATAAGCCTTGTTTCCTACCAGCCTTTAATAGTCCACATGAACATAGGCTTCCTTAGAAAGGTGACCTACTCGAATTAACGCGACCCGAATGAATCATTTTCTTAACCCTGGTTTAAGACTAAACTGCAAGGCTTTCAATTCGAACTATAAGTGCCCCAGGTTATTCAAACAAACTTTTGACACTGTAAAATTGTGCTTGAATGTTCATGCAATGTACTTTATAGGTACGTCCTATTAAGTAAATTATATACTTCGTAATGCCATTTATATTTTTAAATGCGCAGATGTTGTTGTGTAATAAAAATAATGATTAAAAAACACTACGACTAACAAAATAAAAACCAGCATAACCGTGGTTAATTATTATTTTACGTCATAACTTCGTAACACAAACAAAATGGCCGACGAATTCTTTTTGTTGTAACGTATAATTATAAATTGTATTTTAAACAAAAAAGTTTTAAACTTTCAGTTAAGTTTAGAAACGGTGTGAACTTTTTATTCGCATATGTAATCATTAGCTTTTGCCCGCGACTCCGCCCGCGTGTATCGCGGTTATCGCAGTAAATAGTAGCCTATATGTTATTCTGATCATCAACAGCCTTCAACAGTCCACTGCTGGACATAGGCCTCTCCTTAGAAAGCAGGTATTGGCCTACTATACCACGCTGGCCAGACGGGTTGGTAAAGGGTTGATATCAAGTTTTCCTTCTCTTTGCATTGATGTTGTCTTACGTATTTTATCCCTTAGTCGCCTTTTACGACACCCGCGGGATGAATAGGGGTGGTGACACTGTATTCTTAATCCGATATTTAAGCTATATTACTTCAAAGTTTTATGCAAATCCATTCAGTAGTTTTTGCGTGTAAGAGTAACAAACATCCATCCATACTCAAACTTTCACATTTATTATATGTATCCGCTTCAGGGTGGAGGAAATACGCACTAGATCAAAACGGTTCGGCTCTTCCTTCTTGTGCCCAGCAGTCAAAAGCTGGAACTCACTACCAGCTCACGTGTTTCCTTCCCAATATGATCCCGGGTCCTGTTAAGCGGGGCGTGAAAAAGCATCTCACTAAGCCACCATAGTGTGGACCGCCATACTTTATTGTTTGCATTTGCAGCAATGATGTGTGGTTTCCCCCACTCTTGGATTTTGCTCATGCTTTCCATCAGGCAGGGTAGTCACTTTGGTAGGCTAAATATAAAAAAAATATGTATATTTTTTAATATAATAGCTTTCGTCCGCCTTTCGCGGTAAAAATTACAATATTATTATGTCCTTTCTCGACTACTTTTACACATAAGGTGGACACTTAAGTGTACTACACCAATATCATGGCTAGGTGAAATGTAATAAATTTTATCTATATAAGTAACTATTAGGTTTTACCCGCGTATGTACCCGCGTGTTTGTCTGTTATTACGCTGAAAGGTAACCCCATATCCTTTTGCAAGAATCAAAGTGTCTTTATGCCAAATTTCATTGAAATCGTAACAGGCGGTTACTTTCATCATCATCATCAACCTATCGCAGTCCACTGCTGGACATAGGCCTCTCCCATTGCACACCACTCTGATCGATTTTGTGCTTCTCGCATCCAGCTCCTGCCAGCTATCTTACGCAGGTCGTCACTCCACCTCGCCTGTTATTTTCGAGTTTATATATATAATGGATCTTAAATATATTTAAATATCTTAAATATCTTAAATATGTATAATATTATAATGGATCTTAAAGGTCTGCGCGTGATTCAAATCAGTTCATCCTACTATTATAAACGCGAAAGTTTGTATTTATGTATATTTGTTGCTCTTTCACGCAAAAACTACTGAATGGATTTTGATGAAACTTCACAATAATATAGCTTACATATGAGAATAACACAGGCTTCTATTTACCGCAAGCGGGCAAAAGCTAATTAATAATAAAATTAAATCTACAATACTCACACCTTTATTGCCTTTGGGGTGGACTGAGGGTGTATTAAACACCCTCTTATTAAGAACAATAATTTTGCCTTCCTAAGAGGCAGTACCAAGCCGTTAATTGCGCACTATGGGAATTGAACAAAGGTATATTAAAAGTAGACACATAGAAAGGGCACTGTACTATAGGTAAAGTGTGAAGGTATATTGTGATGGGTTACCGTTAGCAGCATGATGCCACGAGAGTCCGTGATTGTGTTATCATAGGTTAACAGTCGTGAAAAATATTACTATACGTGAATTTGCAACATTGATTTCAGTATAAAACCTAAAAAATGTCTACGTAATGTTTGTTTTGAAACGCTTTTTACGCTCAGTCATTAAATTGCATCTTCCAACACAACCCCTACGTATACTACAATGACGTCACCCATCCCCCTCGCCCCTTATGACATGCGCACAACTGGGAAGCTCCGGACTTGCAAATATAAATCAATTCTATTTCCGATTCCGAGCGCTTCTTATAAGTCCCGATTAAGCGTTGTGAAGTTCGTGAACTCTAGTATTGTAAATCGTATTGTAGATAATATAAAAAGAAAATTTCTTGCTGTTACCGATAGATTCATCAATGTAACTTCGAAAGCACTTTACATACTTTAAATTATGGAAGATAATATTTTATATGTTGTACTAGCTTCCGCCCGCCATTCCCCCCAGTCGGTTCTCGCGTTAAAAAGTAGGCGATGTCCTTTCTCGGGCTTTAGACTATCTGGGCACAACATTTCATTTAAATTGATTCAGTGGTTTTTGACTATATCGCAAATAATATAGTCACTGTCCGTTGTGGCAGTGAGGACGGTGGCCGCCACTTCTGGATTCTGTTCATGCTTAGCATCAGGTAGGCCAGAGTCATTTTGGCGGGTACTATAAAAAAAAATGAACAAGCAGACTCAGACCCAGCGCAGGACTTGTGTGAATTTTTAGCTATTTCACATCTTAAAATGATCGGTTATATGGAAAAACAACGTAATCCATGCTATAATATTATAAATTTATTCTGTCTGTTACACTTTTACGACACCACACATAATCAATGAAATTTGGTGACATGAATATACTTTGATTCACATACACGCGGGCGTAGCCGCCGCCTAAAGCTAGTAACAAAATAAATAATACACGAGCGAAGCCCATCATAATAACCATCTTCCTGCCTATTCAATTTTATTCCAAGTCATCGCAATATATATTTTAAAGAGGTTTAGCTACTTTCTTTTATAACCGACCCCTACCTAAAACCCACTCCTTATGTGAATATATTCGTTTTAAGACGGGACAAAGGAAACGAATAAATTGGGGCCGAAACGGATAGGGAGATCAAGCTTTACCCTGTATAGTACAGGAAGCTGCACGTAGTAGTTACAAACCAATCCAAATATAAAGATAAATTATTTATTTATTTTATATACTAGGCTTAAAAACATCCAACGGCATGACTACATTGCCGCAACGTGTCTTGCCAGTCCCCAACTCGCACTCAGCCAGTGTAGAGACGTATGACCTCTTCTCAAAGAAGACCAGAGCCCAGCAGTGGGTTATGGATAGTAGATGAAATAAAATTGATTTAAATTTAGAAGGAGAAAGAGTCGAAGTAGGTCGACCCGATCTGAGGAATAGTTTCACAGAAAAACAATTCTTTAGTTGCTTTTCATCGAGTTGGGGGAGGGAGATGTCTTGAAATTGTACCACGTGCTAATAACTAAGAAGTTGAAGACCCTATGTCAACGGGCGGTACTCTATTACCATAAGGTTACCGTAAAAAAAGAATAGAAGATACCAGTCCTCTAGCCAAGTTGCAAAGTAATAGTTTGTCGTTTGCAACTTGGCTGGGGGAGGGGGGGAGGCAGGTGACGAAACGAAATGAAATAAATGTATAAGGCTACATACAACAGATACCTTGGAACCTTACCAATTTATTAACACGAACGCCGTAGTAGTAACAACGTTGGCGTGTTGTCAGAGAGTGCATTGACATCTATGAAGCGCATTTAGGATCCGCGATCGGAATGTAACCCAATTAACATGGTTCTGTCATCATATCACTTAGAGGGGGATATTCTATGGTATTGGGGGCATACGAGCATACGTGTTGGGAAACTATTACCGATGGCCATGTACTTACAAGTATGAAGTCCCTCAGTATCATACAGGTTGGACTCTGATAACCCGACTATTCAAAATAAACCAAAAGAGTGTGATAATACCCCGGTCGAAGGTTCTCAAGGGACCCCTACACTCTATTTTCAACACAAGGTTATTCCGTCAATGGATCAAAATACGTCATTAATTGAAAACATCGGCATGAATAAGGTGCGTGGGTGGAATTCTCATAACAAACTTAAAGTTTCTAGTAATTCTAGTATGCATTTCGAACATCATTATACAGGGTGAATTTTTGAGACGGGACAGTAAGGGTAGGTACCTTAACCGTTGCAGTTACAGGAAAACGCTTTTAGGAGACTATCCATAATTTTTTAAGATATTCTGAACTGCATTTACAGATTTTGGAAAAAATGCACAGCCAGCAAGAAAATGGTCATTTTAAACAAAAACTTTTTTTGATGCCAATCGATCCTGTTTTTTATAAGGATCAAAAGTCTCTACTGTACCGACTGAGGTTTGAGTACTAGAAATGTCAGAAATTGCAAAAAACTTTTTCCATACATTTGTACGGAAATAAATAATTTTAATTTGTATTTTAGACACAGACAACAGATAACTTACATTTAGATGATCTACGAAATAAATTGGTCAAAATGAACGCCGTTTTAACGAATACATAAGTACACTGGTTTTTGTAGCTGCCGATAATTTTCTTGGATAGATATCAGTTAAAATCGTTGTTTATGCATCTTTTGTATTAAGCGTATTTTGTAAATAATAGAAACACGGAATCTGCATTGGTGTGGTACGCGAGTAATTACCGACTAGTATCGTGTGGTAATGGTGGAGTTTTATGAAGGTACTCTTAACTCTGCCGTGTATAACGACGTCATTGTAGAGAATCTCCAAAACCAGTTGGATGAATTTCTCTTATCAGAATTGCGAAAAGTTTATTTTCAGCACGATGGTGCTCCGCCACACAGCACACGCCGCGTATTCCAGTTTGAATAGGCAGTTCGGGTCACAGTCGATAGGTACACATGGTCCAACCAAGTGGCCACCACGTAGCCCCGATCTAACGCCTCTCGATATTTTTAAAGAAAAAACGAAGACTACAAAAAAAATACAACAGTATTCAGGAGCTGAAAGATGTATTAACAAGGATTTTAAATGATATCTATCCAAGAAAATTATCAGCTGCTACTAGCTCAGTAAAAAATGAGTGAACTCATGCATTCGTGAAAACGGCGGTCGTTTTGAGCAATTTATTTCGTAGATTAATTAAATGTAAGTTATCTAAATGGAAGTTATCTGTTTTCTGTGTCTAAAATACATATTAAAATGATTTATTTTCGTACAAATGTATGAGAAAAGTTTTTTGCGATTTCTGACATTTCTAGTACTCAAACCTCAATCGGTCCAGTAGAGACTTTTGATCCTTATAGGAAACAGGATCGATTGGCATTAAAAAAAGTTTTTGCTTAAAATGACTATTTTCTTGCTGACTGTACATTTTTTTCAAAATCTGTAAATGCAGTTCAGAATATCTTAAAAAATTATGGATAGTCTTTTTAAAGCGTTTTCCTGTAACTATAACGATTAAGGTACCTGCCCTTACTGTCCCGTCTCAAAAATTCACCCTGTATTAATACGTAAAGCTAAAACTTTGTGTAACCCGTTTTACGAAAACTGCTAGGTAGGAATAGTATGAAATTTTGCACAATTGTAGTTTATGTGGAGTAGGAGTGCAGGAAGCCATTATTTTTAAAAAAATACGCGTTAAAATACATTTTATCAATAAATAAAACGTCACACACACTGCCATGTACTTGACACACATACGCATGTCAAATTAACATTGTAGCGTAGTTTTGCCGAAATCCGTGATTAAAGAAGTTATAAGTCTTTGACAATAGGACCTTAATAATATTGCAACTTAATATCCACCACTCGGCGACCTCTACTCCTCTTTAAACCCTCACATGACAGGACAATATGCTTTTAAATGTTATGGAGACAATACAATTTTACTTTAAACCATAACATGAACTTATCCAAGTAAGTCACACTGTATACATGCTCTTAACTTCCTAGTGCTTTTCACACGGCTCTTCTTCAGAACATCACAGATTTGATCGTCGGTATTTCGTATAATTCCCCCCCATCCTGTTGGATATCTTAATAGATATATCAATTGCGTACAAGGGGGTACATCAATATTTGGCATTGGAAGCGTCGCATACGTCTTATGACTTGCGGCGTGCCGAAAATGTTAAAACAAATGTTTCAATCGAATATTTACATAGTGTATATATATATATTCTTTTTTTATATTTAAGCCTACCAAAGTGACTACTCTGCCTGATGGAAAGCTAAGTAGAATTCAGTAGAATTCACCATCCTCATTGTGAGAGTAAGAAATGCAGCATGGTGTTGGTGACCCATACCATGGCGGCCTGGTCGGATGTTTCTGCATCATTCTCCCGGCCTCTGGAAGCCGGGAGAATGATGCAGAATGATTGGGCCTCCGGTCTCACACTCACCAATGAAATACGACAGCAAGAGTGCTGTCCTTATTTGGATGGTCTTCTGTGTGATGGTAGTACTACCCCAGTAGAGCCGGCTCGTTCGTGTTGAAATAAGCGTGGCTGTACTATCTACCGAACGGTATAGATTACAGCCTTCCTGATAGACTATCCAACAATATATTATTTTTTTCAATTCGAAATATTAAAAAGGAAACTTACTAGGCCGAAATATTGTGGATAACCATGATTTATTGTCCACATTCAAACAAAATGTGGATGGTGACCACCACTTTTGTATTCCGCCAATAAGTTAACTAACTTTACTTATATCTTAACGTGCGTGTGCTGTACCAAAATCATCTTCAGTTGTCTCCTTACACAAATCCTTGTACTCATCAACTTACTAACACAGCATTGTACATAGATAACACACATATATACATAAACACAAACAGCCGGGTTATCGACTCGTTATCTACATACACTAATATAAACATGTTTGTGTTAATTTATCATTTAAGTAATATATGCTAATTGTAGAACACTTAGTTATCAACGTGGACTGGATTCCACAAATGCTAAGCTGTGATTTCAATTCGATATATACTCAGTGTTGTGGAATTCGTAGAAGAGTTGTAGACATTTGATTATACTTACTACTGATAAACAAACCTAAACATATTATACTAGCTTTAGACCGCGGTTCCTCCTCCATGTATGTTGGTTATCAAATATTTATTATCAAATAGCCTTGTCGTTCTTGAAGAATCAAAGTATTTCCGCCCCAAATTACATCGAAATTGGTGCAGCGGTTTGACCGTGAAAGCGTAACAAACAGACCTTGGTGGTATAACAATCATCCTCACTAATATAATAAACGCGACATATTGTGAGTATGTATGCATTATGTATGTATGTGTTGCTCTTTCACGCAAAAACTACTGAACGGATTTAGATGAAACTTTACAGTAATATAGCTATTAGACATTAGTATATTTATACAAATATAAACCAAAATATGCAATTTTCAAATACTGACCATATTCATCTTTGTCACACCCACGACAAATTAAAACCAAGTCCACGTATTCAGAACACGAGAAATGTGAATAAATTAAGAAAAAAATATGCCTTGTCTATACACAGGTGAGCCAAGGACACGTTTAGCGGAAACATTCATTTCGCGCGCAGTTTTTTCTATTAATATCAGTGTGACTCACTTGTATTGGCAGAGATATAAAGTGGATTTTGATTTTGTTTACTATAGTTAAAACTACCTAAGTTCCGCGGCGTTATCCGTGATTACCAACCGTAGCCGTGCAAAGCTAGTCAAAAAAATTGGCTCAAGTAACTTACGTCATCAGCCATATGCGAGTGGAAGTTCCATCAAATTAGGTTAGGGTCAGCTGTTCCAGGGATTTCCCGGAACAGACAGACAGACAAAAATTTTAAAAAATATTGTCATTGTACGTAACGATACTTTCGTATGAATTAAGTAAAAGCTTTTCTTTTGATATTACATACGGACGCTTCAACCTTTTTTTATTTGTTAAAGATTCACTAAAAAGTAGCCTTTGCCCCTTTCCCAAGGTTCCATCCATCTGTCTCTGTACCAAAAATCATCAAAATCGGTTCATCGGTTTAGGCGTGAAAACGTAACAGATTGACATCATTACTAACTGCCTCGTTGGTCTAGTGGTTAGTGTACGCGACTGCTAATCAAGGGGTCTCGGGTTCAAATCCCGGGTCGGGCCAAAGTGTTTTTGGGATTTTCTTAGGAAATTCCTAATAGCAGCAGCCCGGAGTTTGGAAGTTTAGCGGTGATTCACGCCCGTGCCTCGGAGAGCACGTGTTAAGCCGTCGGTCCCGGGTGTCATGAACATCTATGTCAATCGTTACTGGGAAGTCAGTGCCCTCAAATATACTGACAACTAGTTCAATCTTCGAATTTCAATTCTCCCTTAGGGTTGCGGAGGTCCGATGCCAGTCGCTTCGTGGAAAAACTGAAATTCAGGTAAAACTGGTTGAACTAGTAGCCGACCCCAAATAAACTTAGGAATAAGGCTCTATAATATTAGTAGGGAAGTAGGGGTTTTACATAGTGTAGTATTAGCACGGAATTTTATACAAGTTTTCCTACTGAATACATACTTATGTGACAAGCGAATATACTGACAGCTGTATCTACAAACAGTGCAGGAAAACATATGAACATATTTTTGAGATGTATTATCATCCAGTATAAACAAACATAACACAACTTATTATTTAATAAATGCACATAAACATTATTATTTGTTATGTAACCTTATAGGAAGTTGTCTTAGATACCATATTAGGTCTGTGTCGTCAGTTTTAATATATTTTAGGTAAAGAGAGCTGTTTAGTTGTTTTACTTCCATTTGCTTGCGTAGAATCCAGGAGTAAGGGTCACGCAGCATGGTTACCCATACCATGGCGGCCTGGTCAGATGTTACTTCATCATTTTCCCGGCCTCCGGAGGCTGGGAGTATGATGCAGAATGATTGGGCTCCGCTCACTAACGAAATACTACAACAAGAATGCTGCCATTATTAGGTTGGTCTTCTGTGTGAGGGTAGTAGTGCCCCGGTCAAGCCGGCCCATGCGTGCTGGAATCAGCGTGGCTCTGCTACCTAGTAGATGGTGAAGAGAACTACGGGTATTTAGTAGTTTTACCTCCATTTATAGACAGACACTGTTTTATTTCTAGGGAATAATGTAATTTGATCTAATTTTAAGTAAAATACACTATGAACTTTTAAAAGACGCGAAGATATTTATAATAAATCTGCTGTTCCTGTGTTTGTAATTAAACTCCTTCTAAACTTCTAGACCGATTTTGACGGGACTTTCACTAACAGCAAGCTGATGACCCTTTTTTTTTGACCTGATGACCTAAGGAGTAATTAAGCTAATTTATTTAGACTAGCTTCCCTCCGCGACTTCATTTGCCATTAACAACAATAACCTGCGAGACTTGTTCTAAAAACATAATTTGTATTCTTCTTAATTTTCTTCATTTTCTGTATATTTATATTGTATTTTGTATTGTTATAGATACAACAAGCAAGCGCCAGTAGCATGCACCAAATGACACAGCCAGCGCCATCTCAAATGATGTGTAAGTTTACATTAATTAACAAATAATATGATCTCGGCCAAAATATATCCACTGCTGGACATAGATGTCTACCGAGATAAATTATAATCTAATGGTATTTACAATTTTTTTCGGGTTCAAATCCCGGGTCAGGCCGAAAAGTGTTTTAGGGTTTTTCTTAAAGGAAATACCTAATAGCAGCCCGGAGTTTGGAAGTTGGGCGATGATTCGTCCGTGCCTCGGAGAGCACTTAAAGCGTCGGTCCCGGTTGTCATGAACATCTATGGCGATCGATATTGGGAAATAACTAGTTCAACCTTCGAATTTCAGTTCTCCCTTAGGGTTGCGGAGGTCCGATGTCAGTCGCGCCGTGGAAAATATGATATTCAGGTAAAACCGGTTGAACTGTTAGCCGACCCCAAATAATATTGAGAATAAGGCTAGGAAGAAGTTGACATATACATAGTTTGGTAGTTTAAGTCATATATTGTAACCTATATATTATTAAAAAACAAATATTAACAAAAAAAAAAACTAAAACTTGCACTCTGGTAATAATGAATTCAAATCACTACATATTATGAAATAAAATCCTCCGCCTCGAGTGTCTGTCTGTCTGTTCGCGATAAACTCAAATACCAGTGCACCGTTTTAAATGAATTTTTGTACCCAGATACTATAAAACCTGAGAAAGGACATACTATACTACTTTTTACCGTGGGCTCCCCCGTGAGAGGACTACTTTTCTTTATAAATTTGACCATATTTTAGTTGGCCTGGAGGACATTGCTTTTGACAATAAGGCCGCCTTTTGTACATATTACATTGAATAAGTTTAATTTAGACCGGTGCTGCAGTCGTTTTGGCGTGAAACTACAGACAGACAGACATAATATTAGTAACAAATACAGAATTTAAGTTCTATAAATGCTTACAAATAACTAAAGTTGTTTAAATAAGTACTTTTTTGTTTCATGCAGCACGAGGTATAATTTTCTTTTTATATTTATAAAAATATCATTATTTTTATTGCCTATACTTAAACTGTTGCTTATATTGAGAGTATAGATCTCATATGAGTGGGTAATGGTAAGCCACTAGTGGAGACAGCAACTGCCTTGTTGGTCTAGTGGTTAGCGTATGCCGCTGCTGATAAAGAGGTCTCGGGTTCGATTCCCGGGTCGAACAAAATGTTTGTGTGATCCGCGAATATTTGTTTCGGAGTTTTGGTGTTTTCTATAAAAATAATGTATTTGTATCAGTTGTCTAGTACCGCTGTCTAGCTTAGTTTGGTTTGGGACTAGATGTGTGTGTAAGATGTCAGAAATGTATTTATTAGAATGTTCCTCCACCCCAGCAGGTGCAGGGACGATGTTAAGTGTTGGCGGGGGTAGTTTCGCCCGCACTACGGCCCGCCCGACGAGCGGTGGCCCCGCCGTCATCAACTACATGAAGACAGGAGGCGTTCAGTACTCGGCTAAACAACCGCCGCCTCAACAAGTGCCACAACGGCTGAAGGTTAGTGTTGAAGCCTACCGTATGACTACTCTGTATGATGGAAAGCAGTAGGGGTCACCATCCTCATTGACATGACTGCCTTGTTGGTCTAGTAGTTAGCGTATGCGGCTGCTGATAGTCTCGGGTTCGATTCCCGGGTCGGACTAAATATTTCTGTGATCCACAAATATTTATTTCGGAGTCTGGGTGTTTTCTATGTATGTGTTTACAAAAAAAAGTATGTTTATGTATTTATATCAGTTATTTAATAATTCGGTCGATCATCGGAAATCAGCATGGCTACTACTTTGAAGCTTAGTTAGTTATATTATAGTTACAGAGATTAACGTATTCACACAAACATGAAACAAAAATATAACGTCAACTGATTATTATATATTATTTAAATTCTAACTTAAGCAAACGGTCGTATAAGTCAACAAAGTTGTATGCTTGTTTGTCACTTAAATAGCATAAATAAACATTTATAATCGCTCTCAATTTGTCTTCACACGTTTTTTTATTTATTTATGACACCTACGACCGGCGTTGGAAATATTCTCGGACGGCACCACACCGCTACACTATTTATATTTATAACCCGTACTACCTAAATTGCGTCACAAGCCGACACACTGATATTGTTGTCTATTTATAAATGCCTTGGGAAACTTTCACGAAAATAGCATTGATACTGATAAGTAAACATTGTACTTTTTACGTTTTAATCTACACAACTATCTTTAGACCGCGGCTCCGCCTGCATGTATTTCAGTTTTCGCAGTAAATAGTAGCCAATGTGTTATTCTGATATATCTGACCCAGCGAACTTCGTACCGCCCAACATTGAAATCCCAGAACTCGATCGCAGTGCCACCTACCGGGCCCAATTGCGAATCTAAACCATTCTCGAACCTACTTGAACACACACCAAAAATTTCATCAAAATCGGTTCAGCCGTTTAGAAGGAGTTTAATTACAAAAAAAGTGTCATTTATTTTTATATATATAAGCTATATAACTGAATACTTTTATCCAATTTAGTAGTTTTTGCTTGAAAATAAATATAAATATAAAATTTTGATAGTACAATGTTTGTATGTTTATCAGTGGACTGCGATGTTTGTCTAATACGCTTTCAAAGCTGCATCGATTTTAATGTAATTTAACAACTAGATTCTTTGATTTTTGAGAAATGACATTAACTGTATTAGAAAATCATTACTTAAAATAGGAAATTAAAAAATCTATTTATTATAATAAATTCTACATTTATTTTTCAAGTATTTAAATTATTTATTTAAACTAAATAAAACACTGTTTAAATATCCCTACCAGTTCAAAACAATTATATATCAACCGTTCAAGGTGTTATAAACAACCTTCCTAAGTTCAAAGCCCGTTCGAATGTGGGGCATTTTCCTCTTGACTACCTCTGTCCTTCAATCGACCCTACGATACGGCGCGTACGATATTAAATTCTCGATAACATATTTTCATTCAACAATTTATAAAATGTAGTTATACTATGAAATTGCATTCTATGAACTTATTACGTTTGTTGAACACCAGAGCTCTGTATGGAGTGACTTTAAACTGTTTGACGTTTTTTTGTTGAAATTGACTTCACTGCCTTGTTGGTCTAGTGGTTAGCGTATGCGGCTGCTGATCAAGAGGTCTCGGATTCGATTAGCGGGTCGGTCTAAATATTATTTGTGGGATTCTTAAATATTTATTTCGGAGTCTGGGTGTTTTCTATGTATAATATTTATGTATTTACCAAAAAAAAGTTAGTTTATGTATTTATATCAGTCGTGTAGTACCAAGGCACAAGCTCTGCTTAGTAAATATTTATTTATTTATTCTAATTTAGAGATGACTTTGTTTGGTAGAATGCACTAATCTCGTAAACTATTCGTTCGAACTGAACAATTATTAGCACACATTCTTCCAAGGTAGTAGAGCCACGCTGATTTCAGCACGATTGGTCCGGCTCGACCGGGACAGTACTACCCTCACACTGAAGACCATCCTAATAATGACAACATTCTTGCTGTCGTATTTCGTTGGTCAGTGTGAGACCAGAGGCCCAATCATTCTGCATCAATCACCATGCTGCATTTACCTCCCAATGAGGACCCCTAGAATGACTCCTACTCCTGGATTCTCCCGGCCTCCGAAGTCTGGGAGAATGATGCAGAATTATCTAACCACTTAACAAAAATACTGCATGTTTTCATGTACAGTTTCAACTACTATTAATAGTACAATTGTTATACAGCAGGCGTTACCGCCCCAACAATCAAACCTTGGATCTCTACCAGCGGCCCTAGGCCGCCAGTCACCTGCTCCAGCGCCAATCCCACCCCCAACAGTGGGAGTGGGCCCACCAGGAGTTGGACCTCCAGGCGTAGGCCCACCTGGATCACAGCCACCTGCCGGGGCGCAGTTCCAGCGGTTGAAAGTCGAGGATGCGTTGTCATATCTTGATCAAGTTAAATACAAGTTCAACAACCAACCCCAAGTGTACAATGACTTCTTGGATATCATGAAAGAGTTCAAAAGTCAGACGTAAGTATGATCATCACTTAAATAGACTATTATGTTAACTAAACTGATTGCCTCGTTGGCGCAGTGGTAGCATATAAGACTGCTGTGCTTGAGGGTTCGATTCCTATGTAAGGCCAAAAATTTGTGTGATCCGCAAATATTTATTTCGGAGTCTGGGTGTTTAATATGTATGTTTAAAAAAAATGTTTGTTTATGTATTTGTATTTGCATCAGTTGTTTATATACAAGCACTGCTTAGTTTGGGACTAGATGGCGTCGTGTGTAAGAGAGTATTTTTTTTATATAAAAGATAAGTCCCGCATTAGGAATAAATATCCTGTCTCCTGGGGGACTTTACAAGCACACATGAAACTGATACAAAGAACACCCAGATATAGAACTACAATTTATTTTGTAGATCACACAAAGTTATTACTATAATGATGATAAAAATTACCGTTTGAAATGTAATGAAAAATTTAATGGCTGCAATAATATTGTAACTGAATGTATTCACATATTATAACACATTTCTTGTACATATTATACGAGATTAAATATAGATTTTTTTTCCAGTATCGATACTCCGGGAGTTATAACCAGGGTGTCGAATCTGTTCAAAGGCCACCCAGAGCTCATTGTCGGTTTCAACACATTTCTACCGCCGGGCTATAAAATAGAAGTGCAGAGTAATGGACAGGTGAGATTTTAAAGACTTCTAGAATTGAGAAGACTGTTATCAAATATCGCTATCTGACTTTTTTTTAGTGAAGTCTACCAAAGGGACTACTCTGGCCCGGCTTGAACAAAATTTACCATGAGAACGCTATTCTTCTTATATATTTGGGACTACCAAAGAGATTCTACTATGCCTGATGGAAAGCATGAGTAAAATCCAGGAGTAGGGATCACCATCTTCATTGTGAACGCATACAATGCAGCATGGAGACCCAGACTTAGTAAGAAGTTACTGCATCATTTGGCAACACTTATTGACAAATGTTGGTGAATTTATAGAAAGAAATTGTTTAGTTCTATTCCACTGACAGTTATCTGGAGTGAGATTTCAATTTAGTTTTCCACCAATTTTGTACTGTATACTTAAACGTTTTTATTTACATGAATCTGTGTATGTGTGTGTGTGAATGTACAGAATTCAACCTTCGAATATATTCGACTCAATTACTCTCTTAGCACATGAAAGCTGCTGGTTTATTATGTAATTTTATCTCCGTATGCGGACATACAGTGGGTCTCTGGAAGTATTTTTTGTCTGTAAAATGTATTTAAAAATTGGCTCTTTAGTTTTAGAGTAGACTATGTTGTGCGTGTGATATATGAAATTAAAATCATGATGACAATAATAATAATAATATATATAACATAATTATCATAAGGAATTAAGATGCAACGACTATCAGGAAAGCATACAATGTGATATTTCAACCCGTTACTGGTACAGGTATCGGTGTCTATGCCCTCGCCCACGGGCTTCGGCGCTCCTCCCAACGTGCTCCTCGGCAACTCCCTCGGCGTGCAGCATCCGCCCCCACAGCCGCCGCTCGTGCACCTGTTACCTGTCGCGCAGTAAGTACACTATCACTATCCGATTCCTCACTATCAGTACTATCACTATCGACGCCCTCACTATCGAAGTCGTTACTATCAATGTTTTCAATATCCTTTCTATCATATTTGCAAATAGCTTGATATAGACTGCTACAGGTTTTATCAGACATTGTAGGAAAACCAATAAATACATAATTATACTCTGTAGAAAGAAGTATAAAATGGCTTGTGTTATATAACTATTGCATATTAAGAGCTTGAAAATAGAAACGAATATCCTTTTCTCCACTTGATTTTAGTATGAGAAAAGTATGATAATAATGAGATAGTATCCAGTCGTTAACATAAAATAGTATATTGTTTTAAACTTTCATGGTCAGTAACGATAAAACAGAAATCTGTGGTCTTGCTACCATGTAAATATAGTAGTTTATTATAGGTGTCTTTCTAGAACAGTTTGATTGTCTGTGATGTGAGAGATTTATTGGTCCTTGCATATTTGCTTGCTTTTTAACTTGCAATGATAGTAGAATCTAGATTCAAATAAGGTATAGTCAATTCAATTATACTTTTAAGACATATTACCTAAGTATATTTTTTTTTTAAATCATTTCATTAGCTAATCATAATATTCTGCTTTCTCACCGCTATCACAGGCGAAGAGGTTCTGTATCCTCTGGACAGAAGTGAGTGCTTTTTAATGTATTATATCTATGTTTAAATATTAGTATATTAGACGAATTATTTTTAATTACTAAGAAAACGGATAACAGAATTTGAGCCAGTGTAAAAATTACAATGAAATGATTTTGATGTTCTTTTTTAAACCTTGTAACAGGTTACAGTTTACGATGATAGATAGAGGTACTCTTTATTGCACACAATATTACAAAGAAACACTGTAAGATCATATCCAATAAAAACAGTGGTACAATGGGTACAATCGCAGACTGTGATCTCTTCCAGGCAACCTTATGATGGACTATACCTAAAAGTAATGGTATGATGCTTTGCTTTATAGTTTAAACTTATCCACAATTCAGTCACATGATCACCTAGTTTAGGAGTCGGGGGTACCTTATTCGTAAGACCTTTAGTTAACACAATTTATGTATCCTAGTTCTTAAACAAGTTAATTTTTATTATATCAATAAACACTTTTAATCTATACATATCTAAAATATATATTCACGTTGCTAAACGTTAGAAGTAGTTTTTAGCAAAGCTTTTATGTAACTAACAGTTTGGATACATCTGTATACATCTGAATAACTTTGTATACATCTGAATACGTTTGTATACTATTGAATATTTTTGTATACATTAGAAACTGTTTATGCTTACAATACAACACTTCTACAATAATCTATAAATCCTTCATATAAGCATTTAACATAAAAACTAAATTTCCATTACGAAATTGAATAGTTTAATATCCAATAATAAAACTAGAAATGTTTTTCTTTTACATTTTATGTACATATAAATGGTATACATGTGACCATAAAATTTACGACAGATTATCGCGAGTCCTATTTAGGCTTGACAATATAATTAATTGAACATTTTCTATGATTTCTAAACCCATTTGTTTTGTTAGAAGGTAAGACTTCTTTTGGAATGTAAACTACTATACTTATATGCCGTTATGAGGATCGAACTAAGTGGCGTGCAATTTCTCCAATTGCCTATGGCCTATGTCCAGCAGTGGACTGCGATAGGCTGCTGATGATGATGATGATGATGATGTGTATATCTGTTTGAGTCAATACAGTTCTTAAAAAGATAGACTGATTTAGATAAAAAAATATATTTGAACAATGATGGAGATATTAATGAGTAGCAACAAGCATGGTAACCATCACTTGTGGCGGCCTAATGACTGATAGTCATTAATTACAACTTCGGCAGGTTTAGATAATATTTTTTTTTTATTTTATTACTAGATTTCGCCCGCGAATCTACCCACAGAAATTTCAGTTATCGCTACAAAAAGTACCCTATGTCCTCAGTCAGACTAGGCCATCTGTATACTTAATTTCATTTAAATTGGTTCAGTACTTTATTAAGAATTATTTCAATTAAATTTATTAAAAACTAAAATCATTTAAGTAAATTATGTTTACAATACTTTTCATTAAACCGCAATACATAAGCTATATTCGCACCACTAAAACATGTAAGTTGTTATACAAACAATACACACCCATAACACTATCTCATTTAGCGCTGTTATCTCCACACGTCACCTACATGATATTAGATAACTGTATTGATTACGGTGATGTATTATTCTGACGGGCAGAGAATCGATTTTTATGATAAATAACAGACAATATAGTTTCAGCAGACTTTATATGTCACGGCTAATACCTGAAGTGCGGCTACACCTAGTTCTAGCCGGCTATAATTGGTTGAAACTAGGTATAATTTGGCTTTTAGTATTTTTATATATATGAATAGACACCTCAATAGAGACACCTAATATTAGCCGTAACAAATCTGTTACACCTAGGTTAAACCAACGGCTACCGGCCTACACCTTGTTATAGCCGGCTAGAACTAGGTATAGCCGCACTTCGAAGCCGTAACGTCAAAACGTAACTAGGAATCTCGGACAGATCCAAACGGCGATTACGCTGTCGGTAGTCATGTTTGATTTTGAAGCGACTTCCGCTGACAGGAAACCGCTGTTATAAGAAGCAACTTAGGCAAATTTTTTTAGACTAGTTTCGTTCCGCGGGCAACACCACTTATGTTGTCTTTCAAATAAAGTTCTTTTATTATTATTATTTATTAATTAAAATTATGAAGTAATAGATTTGAAAAACCAACTACATATGTAATTAATATTATTTCTACGGGAATTAACGCGATCACTTATTTAGGGTAATACATACCTGTGACCACGGCCGGTGCAACCTGGTCGAAACGTCAGGCAAATCAGAGGTATGTAACCCTAAATAAGTGATCGCGTTAATTCCCGTAGAAATACTATTAATTATCACGGAACGCGAAAGTTTAAAAGTTAGTACAACTACATATGTATTAGAATTTAATCTATAAAGTGTGACGTCTTTATGTGGGTAGTTAGAAATAATTAGGTGTGTGAATTTGTAACGATCTTTAGTCTCAGAATACAAGTGCCATGGGCAGGTTGTCGTTAGTTGCCAACCGTACCATATTGTTCAGTGATAATGAAAATTTTAGATAGATAATTTCAATTATTTGGTTATTACTCAGTGAATACGACGAAAGAAAAATGATTACAAGTTATACAAAATCGAATACTATGTCTAATCTTACGTTAGTAACAATGCTTGTCTTATTTCTACAATATGAAGCTTATATATATTATATTTTGTACATGCTACCCGTAGCGGGCCACCGTCTAAGAAGCAGTATGTATTAATTTATAATTTTATATGTATTAGTTTAACGTTAATATTAATTTTGGGATAACGATTACAAGTTAATATCTTTTTTTTATTTATTATGGACAAGGCATTACAGTATACATATTATAATATTTATCACAATCACTCGCTTAAACCGTGTAGGTTTTTATGCGAGAGGGGTTCGCTCACTCAACAAACCATTATTTATATTACAACACATTACATTACTTATAGAACTTATAGAACGGCTGGACCGATTTTGACGGAACTTCACTGACAGAAAGATGATGGCATACGACGTAACTTACGCTAATATTTTTAGACTAGCTTCGTTCCTCGGCCTGATTATTTTCGGCTTTCGGCTATAATTTGGGATGGTTGGCGTTCCTTCGTCCAGCAGTGGACGGCTATATGTTACACGTAATATTAAATTTTATATCAAACTATTTTAAAGTTGAAACGTTTAGTAAACGCGTTAATCTGAGACTACCACCGGGTTCGAATTGATAAAAATACTTTCTTATTGAATAGCCCATTTATCTATGAAGGGTATATTTTTGTAATTTTTACTAGCTGACCCAGCGAACTTCGTACCGTCCAACTTTGAAATCCCAGAACTTGATTGCAGTGCCACCTAATTACCTACCTACCTACTTGAATGAACACACATTTCATCAAAATCGGTTCAGCCGTTTAGAAGTAGTTTAATTACAACGAAAAGTGGAATCTAACAATAAAATCATAAATTATGAACATGTTAGCAAATTCCCAGTGACGTAACTAAGAGACATTTAATTTACACATCTAGTAATGCTTTTACTAATAGTGTTTATCTCGCTTTTTTGCTTTAAAAACTAGCATATATTGCTGTCTTAAAAATAATAATTAAAATCAGTAAATAACGACTCTATTCCTCTTAGATCTATCTAATACCACATACAAATCTTATATTGCTTTGTTTGCCCATCAAAGTCAAAAATTGTTTGATCCGATCGAGCTTAAGTTTCGGTACTTTATAAAACAAACCGCTTCTAAGATGGTTTTAATTATTTTTCTTCTACTTGGCAGAATACAACTAGATAACAATAAAAATATTGAAATAAAGGTTTTGTCGCAATTTATTTTTATAGGGTAGTTTCTGAGAAAATTCCTCGATCCGGTTTTTACAAACCGTTATTACTATTTTAAAGAAATAAGTTCATCAGATCCTGACATGGTGGTAATGGAACCACTATGGGAGTATACCCTTTCGGATGCAAAAATAATTTTCAAAATCAGTCTACAATTGACATAAAAATACATTCAGTGAAACATACTACCTCCTCCTTTTTGAAGTCGGTTATATATGAACGAACTTAATATCGAAGAACCCTCCTCCCTTTTGAAGTCGGTAAAATATAAACGAATCTCAATATCGAACCGAACAAAAGTTTATAAAGTATTGTTATGTAAATGCACAATAACCGCTTGAATATGACGCAATGCACAGCTGGCACGGTTCACTCACCCCTGCGCCCGTGCCGAGAATAATTTCCTTAACGTTTGAAATTTAGATGTGTGACGTTTCGCATAATATCTAAATAACATTTCTGTAAGTTGAGAGGTCCATAAACTATGAGAACGTACGATATATTGTTAGGTTATAGTTTAAAAACATATTTGTGTTTTATAAGAAAACTAGCTGATGCCTGCGGCTCCGCTTGCGTCCTAGGGGTATGAAAAATAGATAGTAGCCGATTCTCAGACTTACTGAAAATGCATAAAAAATTTCATAAGAATCGGTCAAGGCGTTTCGGACAATGTATGGGAACGAACATTGTGACACGGGAATTCTATAAAAGATATTTTGTAAATTGGTTTTTAATAATTATTGACGGTAGACAAATAATATGGTGTGACCAATTATAGGTAACTAACTTGATATTTAAATTCTAACTAATTATATAATATCACAAGCAAAGCAATCAACGTCTCTAGCCAAGTTACGTTATACAAACTAATAAATACGTTTAGATTACGTCTCTAAACGTTACAAACAAAATATTAGCGATTGTAGTTACAGAAACGATTCGAAAAAATTACAACTTGACTAATTGAGCCCCCCCCTAGCCAGGTTTCAAACGTTTTTTGTTTTCAATTCTCTTTTCATTGGCCAATGTCACTCAGTCAGTCACGTGATCATATCAAAATATTAGTCCATGAAACACAGTAGTTGTCTGTTGTTGTATGTTGACAATAAAATTACACTTCAGTGGACTTTTAAAGCATGTGTCTTTAAATATTTAGATAACTTTGTAACACAAAGAGAATATTATGTATTTGCATAATTCATTACTTTGTTCAGTTGTTCCTAACAAAAGACAAAAATCTTTTCAGTTCATTAAACTCGATTTGTTCTCAAGCAAATAAAAGTTGCTTTACTTAAATATAGTCCTATTTGCTTTGTATGCCTAATTAGCTCTTGTGGTTCTTTTCGTAGACCCTCTCGTTCGGGTCTCTGGTTAACTTTTCAAGGTCTAAGGCCTATTGAAGTGATAGTCCACGCCTGCGACTACATGCGTTATTAATGGGTTAGGCATGTTAGTAGTTGGGCGCTACTGATGGGGTCGTGTCAAAGTGTGGGTAGGCCTCGTGTCATGATCATTAAATGCCAGTGACGCTCATGTTTTATGCTTGGCGAAGTCGAGCTCCTATGGGTGCAGACCCTAAGGAGCGACCGTCAGCCAGTTCTAAGTCGGGTGTGGTCCACTTGGAATTTTAGGCGTCTCCAATCTGAACTATCGAAATTCTAATGAATAGTAGCTTTCCATTCCTTCTTGCAATAGTCGCTACAACTATTTAATACATCTCATGATGACAAACCATTATTATCTATTAGTTGACTCGACAAACGTTCTAATGCTAATAAAAAAATATTTTAACATAACTTCGGGTAGGAAGGTAAAAATATTTTCTAGTATATAAAAGAAAAGTTTATAATAGGTTGAGCTCTTCAGCATGATTGCTACCCTAATCACCGACATGTGATATTCATATAGGGGTATTACTATTAAGTCCCCATAGTAATGTTTTTTTTTTTGCTGCAAACGGGACTTCTTCGCGATAAAATTAAAAAGTTTAAGATACCTTCTACTTTTAGACATTTCGCACGGGTTATCGCGAATAACTCCCCTTTACAGCAAAAAAAAAAACATGATTGTGTAAAAATCGAGAAAGTCTAAAAAGTCCCATTTCCTCTGTGCTACAGTAAAACTATGTATACTTATTATGTAAGTATTCACTCCTATCTTCAACTACTGTTAACAATAATTTCGTTTGAACCAGATCGGTTAGCAACGCCATTGTCCACAACCTATCAGTCAGCGCTGCACCCACCAACACTCTGCACCAGATATCTCAAGCCCATCAGCAGATTGAAGCCGCTGCTATACATCATTCCACACCTGGTATGTATACTTTGGGATTTATGTGACTTTGATCCAGGAGTTTGATCTATTTTGACTGCCTCTGTGGCGCAGTGGTAGCGTATGTGACTGCTGTGCTTGAGGTTATAGGGTTCGATTCCCGGGTCGAGTCAAATATTTGTGTGATCCACGAATATTTGTTTGAGTGTGGGTGTTTGTATGGATGTAATGTATTATGAAAAAAAAAGTATGCTTATGTATTTAAGGGCAATTAAACTTACGCTGACCTTCGAAGAGTGTTACAGATCTTCAAAATAGATAAATATTAGTAAATCAGGTTATTTAAGTTATTTAAACCCACTTATGCAACAAGGAACCAACCAACACATGCCAAAACCGAAATAGGGACCAAAAGAGACAAAGATTATCTTGATTTGGCATGTGTAGATTGGTTCTTTGTTGCATAAGTAGGTCCATTTGTATGTAAAATGTCAACAAAGAAAACATCCTTAAAATGATGAAATCAATTACCGATTGACCTACATGAGAAAAACTTGCGGCTGCTCATTAAGAGTTCTGATTCAATCTCTAAAATACCATAAGTTTCTTTCAAATATGAACAGTTGATAAAAAGTGTGTTTATGGTTCAGGGGCGAATCAACAAACTGCTGCGACGCATTCTACACCTGCACCTCCGAGTCAACCCGTGGAGTTCAACCACGCTATCGAATATGTTAACAAAATCAAGGTAATATTTACTGAAATTGATAAATTTCTTTTGCGAGAAATAATAATATAATATTAAACTAATATTTATAGATATTAATGTTACTAGGTAGGTGTTTAAGTATCTATTATTTTACCGTCAATAGTTTTAGTTAAGTGTCGATAGATTGCGTGCTCGCCATTTTCTGAATCGCGCTAATGTTTGTCTCCGAGACGAAAAAACTCGTGGAACATTTGTACATGAACGATTCTACACCCAATAAACATTCAGCACAGTATTCTAGTGTTTTATTGCGGTTCACACCTAGGAGTTGTAGTCAGTAGGTAACCTTTCGTTCTGAAATTATAAAAGCAAGAAATACAAACATAGTCGAAGAGTATTTTCCCGTTTATAATATTAGTAAGAATCGGGACAGTCAACGCATAGCTAAAATACATTTAAACCAATATGATGAAATTAATTACCGTTCGAATCTAATGATAAAAACTAGCGGCTGCTCTTTTGAGTTCTGATCTTCCTAAATTCTATTTCTCATACAATTCTCTATTACCCCATAAACTAATGTTCCCTTCGTATTTTCCCATAGTCACGGTTCTCGAGACAACCGGACAAGTACAAGCGTTTCTTGGAAATCCTCCACGCTTACCAGCGAGGACATCGCGAGATGAAGGAGCCACAAGCTAAACAGCAAACTGAACAGGAAGTATATGCACAGGTTAGTTATCTGTACTATAATATTGACTGCACGATTACTGTGATCTAATTCATCAAGTAAGTGTTGTGGGTTCAAAGCCCACATGGGACAACATTTTGTGTGATATACAAACTGTTGTTCTGAGTCTGTGTGTTCTTTGTGTCCGTTTCATGTGTCTTTGTAAATCCACGAAACAGGATTTGTATTTCTATCTTAATGCTTGGAGTTGTTTATAAATCGTTTTATAGGCGCTAGTCTTTAGAACTACTGTATTATTCTGTTCTCTTTTGTTAGTGTTGTAGAGGAAGACCTAAGCTATATGAGGTTCTTGACACTACCAATAAGAATAGTGTCAAGTAAGAAACTCAAAAAATGCTGCAAAAATTAGACGCTGTGACAAGTAGGAAGGAGCAAAGCATCAATGAGATATTATGGATTAAGAAATAGATTTACAGCTGTGAAACTTGGTCAACGTACAATTACGTAGCCATAACTTTGTTTTGCCAGTGCCAGGTGCCCCACACCCTGCACTCGGTCAGCAAGAGGACCTATGGTCTTAACCATGTCCAGCTGTGGGACATTAATGGGTGGTTGATGACGTAAATTTGAAAGACTCAGTCAAGTGGACGAAGTTGTGTAGGATCAATTAATAATTTTGGCCATATAAAAAAATCTCAGTTCAAAAATTAGTCGTATGTTACGAAAAAAGACGAATTGAAATGTCTTAATTTCAAAATTGTGTTTTCTGTTCAGGTAGCAAAGCTGTTTGAGAATCAAGATGATTTACTGGCGGAGTTCGGTCAGTTTTTACCTGACGCTAAGGCGGTGACCAAACCACCCGCCGAGAGAGAGAGGCACTACCCTCACACGCGCTCTCCTACACCTGCCACTCATCATCAGGTATGGCACCTCTTAAAAATTAAAATCCGATTGCATAGACGGCATAGTGATTTAAACGGTCACTAGCTGCTTTCAAGTGTTGTGGGTTCAAATCCCACATAGAACAACATTTTGGGTGATCCCAAAATTGTTGTTCTGAGTATAGGTGTTATTTGTGTCCGTTTCATGTAGATTATTAAAAATAACAAAATTGTTGTTGTTGGGTTGACTAAAAGGCTGGCTAACTTATTACTAAATAGCTTTTGAGCGCGGTTCCACCTGTCTGTATGTCGGTTATTGCAACAAAAAGTTTCTTCATGATCCAGTCTTAACTCTATACTGAAATTCACACACTAGAAGCTAGTCTAAAATATATCCTGAGTTAATCTATGTGATCACCAATCAAACAGACAGACAGACCGAGAAAAATTAAAAAAATGCTTAGTACCATCAAAACTATTTATTTAAATTACAAACGGAGACTTCAATTTTATTAGTTTAAAAGTGTGTTTAGTATGCTGTAGATGTTTAATTAGAATATTTTTGTGCAGCAACAACGCGTGGAGTCTGAGCCGGAGAGGTTCCCGCCTGCAGCGCCCGCCTCCCCACCACACGCGCCCCACCACCATCATCACCACACACAAGTATGTCTTCTACCACTTATACCACATAATATTCACCCATATCCATATACGACTGCTGTGCTTTAAATACTCGGGTTCGATTCCCTGGTCTGACCAGTTGTTTGTATGATCTGTAAATATTTGTTTTGCAGTTTGGGTGTCTCTTGTCTAGTTTAATATTTCAGTTAACTTTTCGTTCTCTAGATGGAGCTGTACCAATACTTAGATCGCGCTATCGTTCTATTACACGTGTTAGTATATAAGGCGGCTAAACATTTGTATGACAGAACACGACTGGTATTGAGTTCAAGGCGTCTGCCAATTAAACCGTGGAGTCCTACGACCCCACAAAACAGTGCAACATCCTTCTATATTGTCGGCTCACAGTCGTCCGCGCCCACTCGCTATCGTCGCTAACAATCGACTGAACTGTGTCACCCCCGCACGTACTCTGGAGATGACATAATGCTTCCTTCTCATTCATTCATAGTGAACGTGTGAATGAATAACTTGGTAACACCTCATTCATTCACAGTGAACAAATGAATGATTAACTCGCTGACACATACACTACAATCCTATTCTCAGACTTACTGAATAAACAATCTAAATTTCATTAGAATTGATTTAGTAGTTTCAGATAAGTATAGCAACTAATATTGCGACATATGAATTTTAAACAGAGATATCAATTGTACATAACAAGTTGTCTTTATTGAATAATATCTTGTACAAAAGAAGTCGTATATCTGTCAGTTGTTGTGCTTGTTCCTCGTTCTTGGGTTTGTGTAATCATTGCAGGCTTAAATCTAGATTTGTTAAGGAGCTACATGGCATTGTCTGAATGTGATGAAATATTAGTATAATATAATTTTTTGTACTTTATATTAATATTAACATTTTGTCCTTAGCCGGAAATGCCATGGGATGTTAATATAACCCTATCATCTGTACAGCCTCCAAAGCATACAAGTTCCAGTTCCTCCACCACTGCTGCACCACCATCGCAACACCATCATCTCAAGAGGTCGCCAAGCTTCACCTCCTCCAGCCAGATCTGTAAGTTGTCTAAAATAGATAAATAATTTAATGATTAGAAATTTGTCTGATTTAGATTGGAAAACATCATAAGAATTGGAGTGACACCACCTCTATCACCTATCTATCACCTGAGAAGTGACTAAGGGAGGCGATAATGTGAATTAAACTATATAACAGCCCATTTAGATCGTGTGATGTAGTAGGTCAACACCTTAGAAAGACTCTGTGTCATTCAGTGGACTGTTGAAAGCTGTTGATGATGAAGTTGATGCTGGAGACCACATTGATTATCTCACTAGGTTGCTATAGTGTTGGTCTGCATGTTGCATTGTGTATATTCACAATGAGATGAAAACACTCTTAGATTGTACTCATGCAGGGTAAAATCACTTTGGAAACTCTCATACTTTATGTAAAGGGAGCGACAATTTAAAATGGTTAGTTAAGGTTCTACCCTCTCCTGAGAGCAGACCCGAGCCCAGCAGTGGAACGTTATGGGTTAATAGAAGGTTCTAGCTAGGTAGGTAGCGTTGTGGAGCAGTGTGTGTGGTGTGGTGGGTAAGAGGTGTGCGTGTTGCAGCAGGGCTGGGCGGGCCGCCGGCCAAGAAGGCGCGCGCGTCGGGCCTGTCCGTGCGCGACGTGTCGTACGCGGAGGCGGCCAAGCTGGCCACCGTGCACGAGTTTAACTTCTTCGACAAGGCTCGCAAGGCGCTGCGATCGCAGCACGTCTACGACAACTTCCTCAGGTACTACTCAACATGTCATTCACTCACTCTCAAACTAGGTCTTCCACGACATTCAAAAACAAACATTTAAGAGCCATCGGGAGATGTTATGTAAATGTAAAATGTGCTCAAGGTTTACTTCAGTTACTGTAGTTTAGCTCAAAAATTACTTTACTTGAATAAGTTTTATACGTAATTCATTTGATGTAGGTCTGATACAAAACATAATGAGTAGTCCAAGGTCAGAAGCAGCTAAATACTATGTCACCTGATCACAATAGTTCAGCAATGATATCATTATGTAATTTAATTATTTATATCGTCTATGTATCAAGGTCTAGGATCAAAGCCTCTAAAAAAAAGTTTTATACGTAGCGTGACGACGCGTCGCCACGGCAATATACAGTCTAGTTTTCCAGATTAAATGTTACACATCAAAAAACAAACATTTAAAAACATACAAAATTTGTAAAAAACTATTTTTCATAATTTTTATAAAAAAACATTTATTATAAAAATATGAGACAATGATGAGAAACCATGCGATGTGCCTTTGACAGAATGTCTGTGGTGATACATGCATGCTGCCTTCCTACTGATGTCTCTTTCAATTAAAAAAATCTTGATTACTCGAAGAAAAGATTTATTTTGATTCACTTTGAGATAATATATTCATATTTACTTTTCAAATAAATACATAGAAACGTTAAACTTATTACACCCATTATTGAAAATACTGTACAATTTAATGAATATTAATTATATTTTGGTAAATAATATATTATAAACGTCGTTTCTGTTCCACAGATGCCTGTTATTGTTTACAAACGAGATCATCTCATCCTCTGAGCTGTTGATGGTGACTGCCCCGTTCCTGTGCAGACATCCTGAATTGCAGAAGTGGCTGCAGGACTTCCTCGGTCCACCTTCACCGCCACACACGCCCACTAACACGACACATAGTGGTTAGTAATTATTTTTAAAGTGACAACTTCTTACGTAAGGGACCCTTTTTCGTTAAGTAACGCGTTATGACGACTGTCTGTTTTGCTTCCAGTGGTAGGCAGGTTTCTCCATTTTGACTCTAACCCACAGGATTAATCGTTATTTTAACTATTTCAATATCAAATAGTTTGAAAGTGATTATGTACTAAGATAAACTTTACACAAAATGGAGTTTTTTTCCAGCAAACCTTGAGTGAATAGTAGAGAAAAGTAAGGACATGTTATATTTCAACTTAGTTTAAGTTGTTGTATGTTGATTATCGCGGTAATGAATAGGGTTATATTTAATGTTAAAGGTGTACAAATATAAATGTATTAAAGATATTTTTACAATACGTAATTTAAAGCAATATGATGAAATTAATTACCGTTCGAATCTAATGATAAAAACTAGCGGCTGCTCTTTTGAGTTCTGATCTTTCCGAATTTTCTTTCTCTTATAATGTCTGGTTAGACATGTTGTAATGGTTCCTTGGTTTGTGCGCAGGTCTGAGCAACTGCTACGGCGTGGGCGTGGGAGGTGTGGGGGGAGTGGGCGCGCTGCTGGGGCGGGGTGGGGTCGGAGCGGCCGCGGAACCCAAGGTGCGGCATGAGCCGGTGGCAGCTCTGGCCGCGCAACTGCGACATGAACGGCCGCAGGGAGACGCCGCCATGGATATCGGTACCTACCACATATACTATACAACACTTACTTTCAAACACATCAAGTTAGCGTGGCTCTACTTCTAAAGGCAGTAGTACCATGTTGACTTTTTATAAAATCTCTTTTTATATGTTTACTTTACGCTTTTTTTTAAACACTAATTCTGTCAAAATACAGAATATACTATACATATTATAAAATGAAATAATGTACTATATAATAGTATGAAAATAATAAAAATTAATGATGTCATTAGTAGATAAGACTTCTACTAAAAAGAGCCCAAAAAACTTACATTTTTTAGAAAAAATACAATCATAAATATTTGTTTTATAAACACAAACAGTGTTAATTCTATCTGCACAATTAAAAAATGAGCTGAAGTAAAATTAGTTTGTCATTAACACCAGTGTCGTTTGTCCCAGACCTATCGACGTGCAAGCGGCTGGGCACGTCGTACTGCGCGCTGCCACGCGACGCGGCCGCCCGGCGCTGCTCGGGACGGACGCCGCTCTGCAAGGAGGTACGTCCCGACTACAACTCTCTCTTACTACACCTACATTATTGTCTCCTTCATCCATTGTAAATGCTCGCTTGTTCTTTGAAATAACCTTGACTAAGGGCCACAGCACACTAGCTAATTTTAGCATCGGCGACCGGCGATTTTGCGACTTCATCGATGCTGCATCGCGTTTTAGCGACTTCCTGCGTTCGATCGCGGTATCAGAAACGCGCG
The DNA here is from genome assembly GCA_932526445.1 of Phragmatobia fuliginosa. Classification (NCBI taxonomy): domain Eukaryota; kingdom Metazoa; phylum Arthropoda; class Insecta; order Lepidoptera; family Erebidae; genus Phragmatobia; species Phragmatobia fuliginosa. The sequence continues at coordinate 1,508,733 of OW052082.1, read as the reverse complement.
TTTTAGCGACTGCTCAGATGCCAAATCGATGCTACCGGCATCCGAATCTGTGTGGAGAGTGGCGTTCAGCTGCTGTGTCGCGCTTCTAAAATGCTGAACAATCGACTGAACTGTGTCACGACTGCACGTACTCTCGAGATGACATAATGCTTCCTTCTCATTCATTCATAGTGAACGAGTGAATGAGTAACTTAGTAACACCTCATTCATTCACAGTGAAGTGAATGAATAACTCGGTGACACATACACCACAACTAATCGATATAATTATGGGTTTTTTTGAAATGAAGTTTTATGAAGCATATTTTAAAATGTTGTTGTCTGTTCTGGCTAGTCTCTGGTACGGTTGAACCGATTTTGATGAAACTTATACTAGCAGATAACTGATAACGTAAAGAGTAACTTAGACTTCGCTCCGCGGCGTTACTCTCTTTTTACAGTTATAACCACTAAACTCTACTAATAAAATTAATGGTTAATAAAATTTGAGAAGAAACATGAATTTTACACACACACATACACACACACATACATACACACACACACACATACACACACACACACATACACACACACACACATACACACACACACACACACACACACACATACACACATACACACACACACACACACATACACACACACACACATACATACACACACACACACACACACACGCAGTAAAAAAACTGTTAACACTGTTATATTACACGTTAATTTTATTACTTTCACAAATGAAACATGGACAAGTATATTGCATAAATATTAATCAATTAGCGCGCGATAATGTAGCGTAGCTACTGTAAATTATGTATGTCTCGCTTATATAAACTATTATTGAAAATATTAAAATTTGTTTTTATTTAAGAAGAACTTCCGCATTAGGAATATAAATCCCGTGTCACAGGGACTTAACAAACATACATGAAATGGACACAAAGAACTCCCAAGTTTGTGCCAAAAGTGTTGTCCCACTTGGGATTTGAAACCACGACATTTGACTAAGAAAGGGGCGTGGCGACCCCTTAAGCCACTTGGCCAACCGTGCAGTCATATAACACAATCATGTCTTGTTTTTAAAATTTTTTTTTTTATAAAAATAAATATGTATTTAATACGAGACAATGATGAGAAACCATGCGATGTGCCTTTGACAGAACGTCTGTGGTGATACATGCATGCTGCCTTCCTACTGATGTCTCTTTGAAAAATATTTATATTGTAGACTTATTAACACACTAATAAAAAAGAAATTTATTGAAGTCTCGGGTTCGATTCCCTGTTCGGACTAAGTGTTTCTATGATCTGCATTTATTTGTTTTAGTTTGACTATTTTCTATGTATAATATGTATGTAGATTTACTAATATATATATATATATATATATATATACATATTTATGTCAGTTATGTATCCCTAATTTTAACTCTGTTTAGTTTTGGGACTAGATGGCGTTTTGTATCAGATTAATTTATAGTAATCTAGTTCCAAACTTAGCACAAGTTGTACTACAGGTACTAGACAACTGATAGAAAAGTAAATACTTCTTATCATACATAGAAAACACACAACCTTCGAAACAAATATTTTGCAGATCATACAAATATTTGGTCCGACCCAGGAATCGAACCCGAGACCTCTTGATCAGCAGCCGCATACGCCTAACCACTAGACTATTAAGGAAGTAAAGTAATATATTAATAAAAGGTGGGAATTTCCAGGTTCTCAACGACACTTGGGTGTCATTCCCGACTTGGAGCGAAGAATCTACTTTTGTTACGTCACGGAAAACTCAGTATGAAGAATATATTTATAGATGTGAAGACGAAAGATTTGAGGTAAGTTCCATTATAAACTACAACATAAACTCGTGTATCTGTCCGTCACAAGTATCATAGCTTGGATTTTAAATCAAGTTTAAAAAGCCTTTATTTCAAGTAGACTTTTTTGAAATGTTATATTACTGACCCGTAGTCACTAGTAATAGACTCATTTTCATGGAGAAGAATCAGCAAGGAAGTCCATAAGTTTATTTTTTTTACTGATTTACAATTCTATAGTACATTAATATATTTATATATGTATGTAATAACACTGCTCGACTGTATAAGAAAAGATAGTTTCTGTTTTATGATTACTTTACCAATTTTTATCTATGTATATGTTCATCATTGCCTGCCTGGTTGGTCTAGTGGTTAGCGTATCCGGCCGCTGATCAAGAGGTCTCGGGTTCGATTCCCGGGTCAAATATTTGTGTGATCCACTAATATTTGTTTCAGAGTCTGGGTGTTGTCTATGTATAATATGTATTTACAAAAAAAAAGTATGTTTATGTATTTATATCAGTTGTCTAGTACCCATAACACAAGCTCTGCTTAGTTTGGGACTAGACGGCGGTGTGTGTAAGATGTCCAAAATATTTATTAATTTATATATCTTAATTCCAGCTGGACGTAGTGATAGAGACGAACGCATCAACGATCCGCGTGCTGGAAGGCGTACAGAAGAAGCTGGCGCGTATGACGCCGGAGGACGCGGCCAAGTACCGGCTCGACGACTGCCTCGGCGGACACTCGCCCACCATCCACCAGCGCGCGCTGCGACGGATATACGGAGACAAGGTGGTACGATCGAGTCGGACTTGTAGGCATGCTGTGTCACAACACTACTACCCCAACCTACCTATATATACCAGATGCTTTAGTTGCCTACTTGCCTTTTACTCTGGATAAAACACTACTTCATACCGGTCTTAATGTTGAGGATCCTCCGATCACCGAGGTGATCATGCCTGGTGGGCTACTGCCCAACAGTTGATGTTGATTGATGCGAGAATGTCACTTTCGCGATTCAGGATTAGTAATTACTCTGTATAGATCGTTACGTGTTTTTCTTAGTAGTTCAGTGTTCCTTCGCTAGATAGCGCTGTCGTATATTATTCGTCGAGCTGAATGTGGAAGTCGCCACATGAGCTACTGCCAGCCTGCGTAGGTTGTAATATCTAAGGACAATCTGACAAGGTGGGGATTTAGACCCAAGCGCAAATAACCTTATCTGTGGCGCGTCACCACAGACAATGGGCCATTTATTTACACGCCCCATGAGTCCAGATTCGTGTACGCTGGACGACCTTCAAACCTTCAATCACCTACCATCAAGTAATCCGTCTTCTCGATTGCCCCCTATAATACAAAAAAAGCAAGGCCAAATTGTGTAAAGTGTTGCCATTGACACGATACAAAGAAGAACACTGCTATAAGGAAGGGAAACTTCAAACAAACCTTATACTAACTTGTTTGGCTAGTGTAGTGTTATATTGAATCCTGCAAAAACAATATTTTTACAATATTTTGTGGATCAAGTCTTGCTATAATTTTTCTAGCAGCATTCATTGATCAGGAATTGATAATATGTTAGCATAATTCTATATATTCCACATAGTATTATTTATTTTCCATAAATTTGGAGGCAAGTATGGCAACATTAAACCATCTTGTAGATAAAAAATAAACTACATTCAGTAATAATTGTTTACGCTTTTAAAATTGATTATTAGATTTTCGATCTGTGAATGATTGTATTTGACGGTCGGTGTACTTTTTTTTTTTGCCTTTTTTTAGTTATATACACAGCATTGCATGCCTTTGTCTATGCTCTTTTATATTTAGTCTGTAGTTATCTAATAAGCGGTGATGGTGTTATATATGTATATATATTAATGAGTAACATGCACTATATTTTGTACTTTGCTATTTGTCTTTTGTAATTATTAGGGTTGGCTCAACTGAGTTTACAGAAAACTGTAGTTATATTCTCGTGGTTTTAAATGCAACCACCTGAATCTAGGCAAGGGTGGAATGGATGGAAAGGATATAAAAAGTATTCTTGTCATTTATGGGCACAAAATGTCATTGTATAGAGATGCATTTGAAAATATTTTGAATAATTGTTAGAAATGGTACGAAAATTGATTTCTAATTAAGTTGAAAGTCTGATGCCAGTTTATCAATCATCATCAACAGCCTTTAACAGTCCACTGCTGGACATAGGCCTCTCTTTTGAAAGGAGGTTTTGGTCTACGATACCACGCTGGCCAGACGGGTTGGTAAAGGGTTTGTTTCAAGTTTTCTTTCTCTTGGCAGTGATGTTAGCTCTTTATTGTTTCCTTTAGTCGCCTCTTACGTCACCCATGGAATGAACAGAAATGCCAGTTGTATCATGGAAAAAGTGATATTCAGGTAAAACCAATTGAACTAGTAGCCGACCCCAAATATTCTTAGGAATAATGAAGGTTTAGGTAGATCAGGGTACGAGAATTGTATTGTAGTTAAACTGTTGTTGTAGAGTTTATTTGATATCAATGTTTTTTTTTGCTCGTAGATGCTTTCTTACTAGTAACTATTATTTATATATTAAGTAATCTACTTGTATAAAATATATGATTCAATAGTTTATTGTCAGTTCTTAACATCAAAATTCATTTGATAGCCAAAATGAATTAATTGACGGCGAGATAATTCTTATCTACATAGAAAATAATAATGTGACTATCATTTGGTAAAAGAATTTTCAAAATCGATTCAGTAAATCCAGAGAGAGATCTTCACAAACATTACCTCTTTATAATATTAGTCCCGATTATAGCCATTTCTACACAAATGGATTTAATCACAGAAATGGTATTACATGAAGTAATTGGGTAACTGCACGGTTGGCCTAGTGGCTTAAGCGGTCGCCACGCCGCTTCCCACTGCGCCAAGTGATTCAAATCCCACATGGGATAACTGAGTCTGGGTGTTCTTTGTGTCCGTTTCATGTATGTTTGTATAGTCCTCGCGACACAGGAATTTATATTCGTAATGCGAAAGCTGTCTTCTAAACACAAAAAAAAATAGAAACTGAAATTATTTAGACGGAATTAAAATTAAAATGTATCTCTGTATGTATGTTAACATCCACCTGTCACTAATAGTGCACTATTGTAGTTAGCACCACAAATGTATTGAGTATCACCAACATAAAAAAAAAAAAATTAAAGTATGTGTACGAATTTTTAAGAATTCCAGTCTACAACATTTTGAATAATATTTTTTACAAGTAGATTACATTTTTTTTTTTAACTTGGCTGGCCAAAGAAAAAACTCGATTTCAAATGTTCATTCTATTGCAGGCGGTGGACATCATCGCTGGTCTAAAGAAGAACCCTGTTGTCGCAGTGCCCGTTGTGTTACGGAGGTTAAAAGCCAAAGAAGAGGAATGGCGGGAGGCCCAGAAGGTAATATTCTTCTTACTTTTATTATTAGCTTACAATAAATAACCCTAGATGTTTTGGTAATCTTTTGAGGCAAAATATACTTGTTGAGGCTTTCAATAATTTTGCTTCCGTTTCAAAGTCGGGATATTCGAAATTTTTGTATGAAATTTCTAGGTAACATTTTATTAATAATGGTATGTTAAATTTGTATATAATTTCTTAATAACTTATTGTAATCTTGTTTCAATTTTAAACACAAATGTAATTTACGAGACAATGATGAGAAACCATGCGATGTGCCTTTAACAGAATGTCTGTGGTGATACATGCATGCTGCCTTCCTACTGATGTCTCTTTGAAAATAAAATCCTTTTTTGTATTTTATAATTAAATAATAAATCCTTATTTCATGCAGCAACTTGTTGTTAGTAAATAAATGTGAGCCAAATTGATTAATTTAAAGCTCTTATAAAACCGTTACGCTACATACAATTAGAAGGAACTAGTTAGCTTTGATATTTTAGTTTTTATTATTTATTTTGTCTACCAATATTTGTTTCAACATAAATATAATTAATTCAAGGTTAACAATTATAAATAATCACAACTTAACTAACTTTTAAAAATACAGTTATACTTAAGTTTTATTTAACCCTAATTTTGGTCTTTCATAATGGAAAAAAAAAACTAATTCAGAAAACATTTGATACAGGGCTTCAACAAGCAGTGGCGCGAACAGAACGAGAAGTACTACCTGAAGTCGCTGGACCACCAGGGCATCAACTTCAAGCAGAACGACCTAAAGGCGATGCGCTCCAAGACTCTGTTCAACGAGGTCGAGAGCGCCTACGCCGCGCGCCGGCCCGGCCCGCACGTCGTCGTCGACTACAACCTGCAGAGCCGGCAGGAAGGTACGTCACAAACCCTCCACCACTCCACCCCTCGTCATCATCATCAACAGTCCACTACTGGACATAGGGCCACTCCTTAGAAAGGAGGTTTTGACCTACTATACCACGCTGGCCAGACGTGTTGGTATAGGGTTGGTTTCAAGTTTTACTTCTCTTTGCATTGATGTTGTCTTGCCTAGTTTATCCCTTAGTCGCCTTTTACGACACCCGGAATGAATAGGAGTGGTGACACTCTGTATTCTTTATCCGTCACCACAATCACCAATCACCAACAATCTACATCAGTCCACTGCTGGAAATGTGCCTCTGTCAAGTTGGTCTTCTCTGTGCCATGATGTTGTCATAGTTAACGCATTTAGTCTACTCTTACGAAACCCACAGGATGAAATCTGCTACCAGCTACCACACAGACACTCAAAACCTAATTTATAGTGGTATAGTTTAATACACTGTTAAGCATGCAAAAGTCTCTGTTGGTCTAGTGGTTAGCCTTTTGTGACTGCTGATCAAGAGGTCTCGGGTTCGATTCTCGGGTCGGACCAAATGTTTGTGTGATCCGCAAATATTTGTTTTGGAGTTGGTGTTTTCTATGTATGTATGTGTTTACTAAAAAAGTATGTATGTATGTATTTATATCAGTTGTCTAGTACCCATAACACAAGCTCTGCTTAGTTTGGAACTAGATGGCGTTGTGTGTAAGATGTCCGAAATATCTATTTATCATACAATCTCAAAATTTATTTACTGTATTTTGTTATTCAGCCATCAAGATAGTTCGTGACACGGCAGAGCTGCTGATCCACCACGCGCGACGACAGACGGCCATACAGAAAGCCGAAAAACGTCGAATCAAGCAGCTTCTGCGACAGTTCCTGCCAGATCTCTTTTCACACCCAAGACAGCCGCTTTCTGACGATGAAAGAGATGATGGTACGTTAACATACCGACACACAGTTTTAACGTGTTTCCCTCCTTCTATGATCCCTTGTCCTTTGAACAACGGGGCTTGAAAAAAAAAGCATCTTACAAAGCCTCTACAGTGTCACCAATCGATGTTTATTTGCGGGTAACCTGGGTCAGTCACAGATGTTAGAGGTACACCATGTCCTAACACATAATGCGTTGTACAAATATTTATACATACATGCAAGTATTATGTGCATCTGCAATGAGTGCACTCGCATCTAAAATCAAAAGAGTAGTTATCAACCCTGATATGAATCCCTTTATTATTTTTTAAACTCCCAATTTTCTTTTGATTTCTTTCCTTGCGTTTTCCAAGACAAGTAATTCCTGGGACTTCCCGAGTGTCATAACTTGGTTGTTTCATGGGTCACTGCTGTTGGTCCTGATGTACAGGGGCTGCAGTGTGGGGCGTGTGGGAGGGAATAGTCCCGTATGACCAGAAACTTCTTGTCTTCTGCTCGATACCCACATAATACTCTCTATACATAAGGTAATATACAAGGTAAACTGCTATATTACCGTCCAGCACTAACACTAATCTTCCACCTTCCATAGAAATCACATCATCTACTTTTCAAAGTCCATTGCTTGCCAGAAATATTAAACTAAACAACTAATATGACAGATCTCTTTTGGAGGGCGGAAGATAGTTTAGTGGAAATACGAGACAATGATGAGAAACCATGCGATGTGCCTTTGACAGAATGTCTGTGGTGATACATGCATGCTGCCTTCCTACTGATGTCTCTGAATATTATTTTTACAAAGTACATATTATCCACATACAAATAAGCTAATAAAATACTACTTTCATTTATTTGTTTGAAAGTATTTAGCAAAACATTGTCAGAAATTCTGCAATAATATAGTGTGCATTGATTTTGTAAGTGAAATCTTGTTTTATTAAATTTTGTAAAGTATTTAAGAGGCATGGCAAAGGGTAGTTTGTGACAAATACCGGTAACTAATGTGTTTATATATTTGTACAGAAGAGAAAGAAGAAGCGCCGAGTCCAGGTAGTGCTGGCGACGATCCCTCCACGCAAGAAGATAGTGCGGTGAAGCAAGAGAAACAAGAGGTACCTTACCAATCTATTACCTATTTTACATAGCATTTATGTTAATCTTTAAGTAACATCAAACGAATAGCGTACATAAATCAAATAGTCTTTTGTTATTAGGTCTTAAAATGTGTTTCCTAAGGTTCTAAATACATAAAATGGTAGTCCGTTGAGTTTTATGTTAATCTTTAAGTAACATCAAACGAAGATCGTACTTAAATCAAATAGTCTTTTGTAATTAGGTCTTAAAATGTGTTTCTTAAGGTTCTAAATACATAAAATGGTAGTCCGTTGAGTAATGAGTTGACAATATAGTTGTGGAGACAATGATGAGAAACCATGCGATGTGCCTTTGACAGAATGTCTGTGGTGATACATGCATGCTGCCTTCCTACTGATGTCTCTTTGTATACACTTAGCTTAACTTGAAAAAGACTACGAAAAATTTCCCAAAATTCATATTAACGTCCTCAGTTTTGAAGTCAGTAAAACCTTGAACATGCCGTTGGATGATATATAACAACTCACTCATGATTAAATCTTCCCTAATGAATGCTCTATTTCTGTGCTATATGTATGTCATCATCATCATCATCATCAGCCTATCGCAATCCACTGCTGGACATACGCCTCTCCCATTGCACACCACCATTGCTATATTAATTATAATGAAATCACACTGCATCAGTGGTATTAATGGGTGTATTTAACGAGTCCACACACCACTACCAGACATAACTATCTCTTTGAAAATGTACAGACTGCCCTGCTATACAATTGCTGACCGAATAGCTTGTAATAGGGTATGGGTCAAGTTTTCTTTATCTTTGCAATAAGTATTTACAAAACCTCACAATGAATAGTGGCGGTGACACTCCGTACTACACCTATTAAGATTTATACATCTTATGTACATATATGAAGTGGCAGTGGGCTGGCCTTATTAGCTGCAGAACTGATGACTGTTGGGGTAAAATAGTTCTGGAGTGGAGACCGCGTCTCGGCAAACGTAGTGAAGAACGCCCACAGGCGAGGTGGAGTGACGACCTGCGTAAGATGGCTGGCAGGAGCTGGATGTGAGAAGCCCATATTTTTAACAAAAAAGAAAAACTATTCCGACTACCCATATCGCGACAATTGTGCCTATGATATTTGAGGAATTTCCTCGATTTCCTTGGGATCCCATCATCAGATCCCGATATGTTGACCATGGGACCACCTGTAAGCTACGCCCATTCCAGTGCAAAAAAAATTTTTGAAATCGGTTCATAAACGACGAAATTATCGCTGAACATACATAAAAAAAAGAGATTCCGACGAATTGAGAACCTCCTCCTTTGTTAAAGTCGGTTAAAAATCGATTACAGTGGTGTGCAATGGGAGAGATCTATGTCTAGCAGAGGACTGCGATAGGCTTGTCTTTTGAATGTCTTTTGAAAATGCTTCGATATTTTGATAAATTATTCCATTAATCTCTTATATAATCATTATGTTACAAGACACCAACACTGCTAATACAACACATAAATAACATCTCCCCCACATGTCAGCGGTACATAACTCAAGAACGAATGAGCTGAACGCCATGACCTACTAACCTGATTATGATTATGTAATGAATGAATGTGTGTTGTTTTGTCAACAGTCGTCGGAGTCTGATAACGCGTCTGACAAGAGCGGCAAGAATAATAAGAATAAAGAAAACAAACCGAAAAACAATAACAATACAGAAACTAAAGGTGAGACATCAATGTTAACTTGTCTTTGTTTGTGACTTCACTCGCGATGTTAAGTAGGCTTTTCCAAATCGAATGACTGACTAGTTTTTTTTTTTTAAATTTGAGGCTTACCAAAGTAACATAAATTACCTGCCCGATGGAAAGCAATAGTAGGCGTAATCATCAACATGCAGCATGTTGACTCTCATTAAAAGCAGCCTCCGGTCTCACACAAGCATGAATGCTGTCAATTTAGTTGGTCTTCTGTGTGAGGGTAGTACTGCCCCAGTTGAATCGACAGGCCCATGTTATTTTTAGGACATCTGACACACAACATCAGATAGTTCCTGAGCAGAGCTTGTATTAAAGTACTAGACAACTGATATAAATACATAAACATACTTTTTTTGTAAATACATACTTAATATACATAGGAAACATCCAAGCTCCGAAACAAATATTTGTGATTCACACAAAATAAATTTGGTCCTACACAGGAATCGAACCCGAGGCCTCTTGATCAGTAGCCGCATACGCTAACCATTAGACCAACAAGGCAGTCAATGTTGAAAATCGAGTAGCTCTTACCACCTTTGATTCAGCTACTAGTTATTTATATTAAGTTTAAAACTTGTCGTTTTCAATCATGCAAGTGTATTATATTAAAGATTTTTGAATATACAATGTAAATTGGTATTGTATTTTGTGAGATTGTGATGAGAAACCATGCGATGTGCCTTTGACAGAACGTCTGTGGTGATACATGCATGCTGCCTTCCTACTGATGTCTCTTTCAATGTTTTTAATGATAATTTGATTTTTATTTATATAAGATAATAATATATACTAATATAAATGTTCTTATCGTTCAGATATTACAAGTACAGCAGCGAATAGTGTGAAGCGGAGTAGTAGCAGTAATGAAGATATGTCAGTCAAGTCAGAATATAAGAGCGAAACGAATGACGTGGAAGATGATTACAGAGAACATTCGCCTAATGTAAGTTTTTATTGAAATTACTCCTCTCATATGTGGTGTAACTGGGTCGAGGAATGGCATTGTAGTACGAATAGCTTTTAGATCTTTACATAAAAATGCTCGGTCGTCATAAAATTGCCTATTTTGACTTGACAATGACTTAATAATCGATGTACATACGTCGGTTGCATGCATGAGTAATCATGATTAATTGAGCGTGCAAGCAAGAGCGACAGAGGCAGGATCGTTCTAAGCTTGTGTCGTGTGTCTATGTCTTCCCCTCCATCGACCGAAACGTCTGTGTAGAAGAGAGACAGCGGTAGTACACAATATATATGTGAAACTATTGTTTTGTCAAGTGTTAATAAATGAAAAGTATGTTTTCGTATGACGTTATCACATAAAATTATCGTTTGTAAATCGATTTTATAGACAACCAATTTTGTTGTTGTATAAAAGTGTACTTTGATATGAAATATACGGATTTTATATCAAGCTTGTGGTATGAAAAATGATTAATAAAATCGAGAAGTATTAAAAATTGAGACGTTGCGCTGCAGCGCTTTGTTATCAGTTATGTTGTTTACCAAGTTATTAAAACAGTGTTAGAATGCTTATTTTAAAGAGTATTTTTTTGTGATAACAGATGAGTTTCAAATTTTTACGCGTTTTTTTGTTTCCTAAATTGTTAACTAAGGAAATGCAATGGTCGACAAATGTTGAAAAACGTTATGAATATGTGTGTTGCGTGTGCGTGCAGGAGAGTCGTTTCGTGTGCACGTCGTCGTGGTACCTGTTCCTGCGCGTGCACGGCGCGCTGGTGCAGCGGCTGGGCGCGGCGCGGCGATGGGCACTCGCGCTAGGCGCGGCCGGAGCCGCCGAGCGCGAGCGCCCGCGCCCCGCCGCCAGCGCGCTGCGCCTCAAGCCCTCCAACCTGCCCGCCGACGCGGCCAGCCCCGCGCAGTACTACGACGTGCTGCTGGAGCTCGTGCGCGCCGTGCTCGACGGCAACATGGACGCGCCCGCCTACGAGGACGCCGCGCGCGAGATGTTTGGCATCCGCGCCTACCCCGCCTACACGCTCGACAAGCTCGTGTCCATCGCCGTGCGCCAGCTGCAGCACGCCGTCGCCGAGCCGTGGTCGGCGCGCGCCGTCGAGCTGGCGCAGCGCGGCATGCGCGGCTCGCCTGCCTATGTGCGGCGCGCCGCGCGGCTCCTGCGCCGCGACCACGCCGCCTTCCTCGTGCGGGTGCGCGACGCGCGCCTCGCCATCGAGCTGTTGGCGCCGCCAGACGCGCGTGCGCCGCCGCCCGCCGCGCGCCTTGCCGCCTGGTCGCTGTACCGCGAGCGGTTCGCGCGGCCGCCCGACTCTTGCACCGCCCGCGCCGAGCCCGTGTTCCTGCTGCGCAACGCCCGCGCGCGCGCCCCCGGCTACACGCACAACGCGCACTCGCTGGCCCCGCCGCGCGCCCCGCCAGCGCCGCACGCGCGCCGCAAGCCGCCGCGCCTGCTCGACTCGGCCGAGTGCACGCTCAGCGCGTCGCTGCGCTGCCGCCTGCTGGCCTTCCGCCCGCTGCAGCTGTACCGCGCGGGCGCGCTGGGGGCGGCGCGAGCCTCGCACGCGCGCCTGGCGGCCCGGCGGAGGGAGCGCTTCCGCCGGTGGCTCGCTGACCGACACCAGCCGCCCCACGCCCACTGACTGAACCGCCCACATTGACCGCGCCCAACACGCTACACCTTGTAAATACTACCCCCTCCCCCCTCTTGTACATACTCAACATTTTTAAATAAAAATAAGACGAATAATTACTTCTGTGGTTTTATTTATAAATTCATACTGTTACATATATGGCGCTCTAATACATTTTGTTAAAATCACCAAGCCAAGAGAAACATAGGTTTCTAAAGACTCAAAGATGCTTTGGTTGGTTCTAATTATCTAGTAATGGTTTAATTCGGATAGCAATTGAAACTATAACTAAACGTTAGTTTTCAGACAAATAAATTAAATATCACTGAACAATTGTAACAAAATAAACTCCAAAAGATATTATTTTTACAAGTCGAATATTTTTCTGCTTTCCCTCAGTGCTAATAAACGAGTACAGCATCACTTACAAGGTTTACTCATTTCCAAGTTACTTTTTTTACCTACAATCTACCATGTAGAACATGAGAAAATGTGAAGTAGCTATGGTTTGTCTATGGACCACGATAAAATTAAAACAATGGTCCAAGAGCCCAGAGCGATCAGACATAACTTATTTTCACATGGATGAAACCTTAACTACTCAGTAGCGTCTAGTGTACTTTTAAATACCTGCGTGTTTGTGGAACTAGATCTGTGACACCTGGGCAGATATCAGGTGAGAAAGGTAACTAAAAATAAGAGTTATCTAACTTAAATTAGTATGGCTGATCTTTATATATATTTTGTAGAATATTATTCTAAACTAGTTTCATAAAGTGTCAGACACTTTTCATGGACCAGAGCTTGTGTCAGACGCTTTAAAAATCGACAAAAAATTAATGAACTTTACTTACTTTACTCCGTGTGGTGACGGATTAAGAATACAGAGTGTCACCACCCCTATTCATCCCGCGGGTGTCGTAAAAGGCGACTAAGGGATAAACTACGCAAGACAACATCGATGCAAAGAGAAGGAAAACTTGAAACCAACCCTATACCAACCCGTCTGGCCAGCGTGGTATAGTAGGCCAAATCCTCCTTTCTATGGAGAGGCCTATGTCCAGCAGTGGACTGCTAAAGGCTGTTGATGATGATGACTTATTTTTACATGTCTGATTTTTTAATATGTTATTAAAGTAACTATTACAAAGTTACATTTCATCAGTCAGACAAATTCGAGTGACCAAACATCCCTTAAACACAAAAATTATTCAGCCGGGAGTGCGATCATCATGCTATTTTAGAGCGAGTGAGACGTCCACAGCAACTTGGATCCCGTTTTTTAGGGTTCCATAGCCAAATGGCAAAAAACGGAACCCTTATAGATTCGTCATGTCTGTCTGTCTGTCCGTCCGTCCGTATGTCACAGCCACTTTTTTCGGAAACCTTATGAGCTATACTTTTGAAACTTGGTAATTTCATCGAACCCATCGAGTAAAAAAATTAAATGTAATGAAAATACTTACTAATTTCAATCTAAGATTTTCGCATTCTTGTTTCAATAACATGGGCTTCAACATTAAGTTGTTAATTATTAAATATTAAAGTGAATTCATTTATTGCATGTATTTGTGATAGGTGAATATATGAGGATCCATTTTATTTTATAAGGAAATATCTTTATTTTATTGTAAAAAAAGATACCAGTTAGAAAAAGATATAAACAAAATATTACCACTACCACAAAAATATCACTATGATTAATTACAGCAAATATCTCCCAATCATCGCAATCATCGACGCAGTCATTAGAATAAATAAATAAATAAATTAAAAAAAATTGCAGTTTACGATTTATGACGTATTAAAAAAAAACTACTTACTAGATCTCGATCAAACCAATTTTCGTTGGTAGTTTGCATGGTAATGTACAACATACATTTTTTTTAGTTTTATCACTCTCTTATTTTATAAGTTAGAGGGGGGGGGGACACACATTTTTCCACTTTGGATGTGTCTCTCGCGCAAACTATTCAATTTAGAAAAAAATGATATAAGAAACCTCATCATTTTTGAACACCTATCCATAGATACAACACGTATAGGTTTGATGAAAAAAAATTTTTGAGTTTCAGTTCCAAGTATGGGGACCCCCAAAATGTATTGTTTTTTTTTCTATTTTTATGTAAAAATCTTAATGCGGTTCACAGATTACATCTACTTACCAAGTTTCAAAAGTATAGCTCTTATGGTTTCCGAAAAAAGTGGCTGTGACATATGGACGGACAGTCAGACAGACAGACAGACAGACATGACGAATCTATAAGGGTTCCGTTTTTTGCCATTTGGCTATGGAACCCTAAAAACGGGATCCAAGTTGCTGTGAACGTCTCACTCGCTCTGAAATAGCATGATGATCGCACTCCCGGCTGAATAATTTTTGTGTTTAAGGGATGTTTGGTCACTCGAATTTGTCTGACTGATGAAATGTAACTTTGTAATAGTTACTTTAATAACATATTAAAAAATCAGACATGTAAAAATAAGTAAAGTTCATTAATTTTTTGTCGATCTTTAAAGCGTCTGACACAAGCTCTGGTCCATGAAAAGTGTCTGACACTTTATGAAACTAGTTTAGAATAATATTCTACAAAATATATATAAAGATCAGCCATACTAAAATAAGTTAGATAACTCTTATTTTTAGTTACCTTTCTCACCTGATATCTGCCCAGGTGTCACAGATCTAGTTCCACAAACACGCAGGTATTTAAAAGTACACTAGACGCTACTGAATAGTTAAGGTTTCATCCATGTGAAAATAAGTTATGTCTGATCGCTCTGGGCTCTTACTCAACGGCGATGACACAAGACAAGTCATCTCCTTTATCGAAGGCTCAATCTCTGGGGGAAATTACTTATTATTAAGTATCATATTTGATAATAACTAAAAAAAAAAAATATTTTGGACATCTTACACACAACATCATCAAGTCCCAAACTAAGCAGAGCTTGTATTAAGGGTACTAATCAACTGATATAAATACATACATACTTTTTTTTGTAATTACATGCATATTAAACATAGAAAACACCCAAAACAAATCCTACTAATATAAACGTGAAAGTTTTCGAGTATGCGTGTATGTTTGTTGCTCTTTCACGCAAAAACTACTGAGCTTACATATTTTATTTATTACGATTAAATATTTTGGTGGTCTTAAAATAGAATTGTCACAACTATTGTATTTTAAGATCAACAAAATTTTGATGTAGGTACTAGATGCTTAGCAAAATGTATGTCTCAGTACCTATGATTATCTATCTAAAAACGGCAGCAACTTTACCCACCCAGAATTGCCAAACTTCATACTACCTATATATGTATAGGTATTATATAATTTCAATTGACGCTGTGTGTGTAAGATGTCCGAAATATAATTAAATAATAAATATAATTGGTATATGATAACTTCAAAATTGAGATCGGAACTAAAACGATTCATATTAAAATAAAATATTTCGGACATCGTATACACAACGTCATCTAGTCCCAAACTAAGCAGAGTTTGTATTATGGGTACTAGACATCTGATATAAATACATAAACATACTTTTGTTTTGTAAATACATATGTACATATTATACATAGAAAACACCGAAACAAGTATTTGCGGATTACACAAACATTTGGTCCGACTCGGGAATCGAACCCGAGACCTCTTGGTCAGTAGCTGCATACGCTAACCACTAGACCAACAAGGCAGTTCTCAGACCTTTTGAATAACCACACAAAATTTCTGCAAGTCGGAGCGTGAGTATGCCTATCAGGTGTTCCAACGACTTGGTTGATGGGATTTGAGCCTTGGTGGAGGCCTATGTCTTATGTCAATCATTAGACGTCTTGAGCTGAGGTTTTTTTATATAAATTTAAACCTACCAAAGTGGCGATTCTACTCTGCCTGATGGAAAGCATGAGTAGAATCCAGGAGTAGGGGCTACCCTCCTCATTGTAAGCGCATAATGCAGAATGGTGACCTAACACCTCTGTGTGAGGATAGTACTGCCCCTGAATTCAGCGAGGTTCTACTAATTATTAAACTGAACAGATTTTGAATAGTAATATTATCACTAAAATTAAATTACATGCTGATTTTAACCACAGATTCTGTTTTTTTAAAACTTGTGTCGGTTTGTTCCCGCTAATCTCTGTAGCGGCTGAACTAATTTTGATGGGACTTTCACTGGCAGGCAGGAACCGATTTTGAAAATTCTTTAATTAATAGAAAGGAAAGCCTTGTGAGTGTCATAGGCTATAAACCCAAAAAATTTAAATCATTTTGTAACAGTTGGATTTGCTTCAAAATGTTTTTCGCTCAACGAAGTGGGCCCCGGTCAGATGGTTATTCAACAAAAGAACTGATTACGAGGTATTTCTCAACATGATGTGTCAGGTGACGTGTCTCCTAGTTCGCACCTTTTCTTTTCATGTGTGGAAATCCCCCTGGAACCGCACGCCGTTTTAGGTACCGTAGCCTGGGATCTCATCATCAATCTCAATGGATCAGAGATAAAATTGAAGTGTCTGAACATTATATCGCATTAACAATTTTTTAATAAATGCATATGGAAGTTATGTAGGACGCCCACAGGCCAGGTGGAGTGAGGACTTACGCAGGATGGCTGGCGGGAGCTGGATTCGAGAAGCTCGATCACAGTGGTGTGCAATTGGAGAGGCCTATGTCCAGCAGTGGACTGCGATAGGCTGATGATGATATGAAAGTAACTTTAGTACTTACACCAAAAAAGCTATCTTTAAAATTTTTGTGTTTGTTTGTTCCGGCTATTCTCTGGAACGGCTTTACTGGCAGAAAGCTGGTGACCTAAGGAATAACTAACATAAATTAGCGGCGTTACACGCGATTTACAACAATAATAGCGGGTAACACGGCGGGACTTATGCTAGTAAAAAATATTATAGGATAATTTTAATAAAAAGAAACCGACTTCAAAGAAAAATTATCCCGAGTACCCAAATCGTGACAACTGTGCCTATGATATTTGAGGAGTTCCCTCGATTTCCTTGGGATCCCATCATCAGATCCCGATATGGTGACGATGGGACCACCTATAAGCTACACCCATTCCAATGCAAAAAGAATTTTTGAAATCGGTTCATAAACGACGGAATTATCGCTGAACATACATAAAAAAAAAGCCGACGAATTGAGAACCTCCTCCTTTTTTTTGAAGTCGGTTAAAAATAGGAAGGGTAGGTAGGACGCAAAATATATGGAAAAAACAAAATAATGTAGAAGTGTCATTTATTAAAACGAGTGTGTAAACAAAATACTGTTATTTTCGTTGTAAGTAACATAGATGGCAGCACTAAAGCTTTGTTCTATAAACATTCTTAAACTTAACAAGTTTATTTTTTTTATAAAAATGAGCCTCACAATACTTCTAGTCTACTGCCACACAATATAAAGACCATATAAATATATTGAGACCAAACGTATCGCATTAACCACAAATCACTTTTTATCTATAACAATTAATAAAATTGAAGTCAATTAATCAATCAACAACCCATAACGTCCCACGGCTGGGCTCGGCTCTTTTCTCAAGAGAGGGTTAAGGCCATACGTGCCCACGCTGGCCGAGTGCGGGTTGGGGACTGGCAAGACACGTTGTGGCTAAGTAATCTTGTTGTTGGATGTTTTTAAGCCCCCGAAGGCCTCCAACTAAGCTTCACGACTGCTATCTTATGATAACAACCGGGACCGACTGCTTAAAGTGACCGTTTCATGGAACCACGCTCATAACATATAATAACTCAAACGGTCACCCATCTAGGTCTGACCGCGCCCTTATTGCTTACCTTCGGTGATTGTTTCCAATCCACCTAAGGTCACGCGGCTATGATCGCTTGATGAAATTGAAGTATCTGTATGTAATATCAAATTACTAAATACATTTGAAATTAACTTACTTCTTACTATAATGAAGTAAACTTCTTCAAAAAAGATTTTTTTTTAATTTGTCCGTCGGTCTGTTCGCTCCAGCTAATCTCTGTAACGGTTAGACCGATTTTGACGACTGGGAGGCAGCTGATGACACAAGATGTAACTTAGGTGTGCTATTTTTTTGAACTTTGCGACTTACAACATTAACCGCAGGTGAGCGAGTGGCATCGCGGGACTCTGCTAGTGTTATAATAAGAGAAAACATAAACATAATATTTACTTATGTCAAAGCTGAGGAGTTTACAAATAGTTGCGAATCACACATACATTTGGTCCGATCCGGGAATCGAATCCGAGCCCTCAAGCGCAACAGTCGCTACCACTGCGCAAGTAAGTATTATTTTTGACCAACTTCATAAAAGGCCAAGTTTTTATATCTGTTACTTAAGTTTTATATGAATTGATTTAGTATTGTTACTTGAAAAGCAATTTCTAATCAAACGTAAACAAAATTAACAATATTATTTATTACAATTAATTCATCCTGATGGTAGATTCATTAAAATTGCTGATTCTTTTTTAAAGTAAATATTATTTACACATATAGATGAATTTATGAGACGGGACAATAAGGGTAGGTACCTTAACCGTTAAAGTTACAAGAAAACGCTAGTACAAGACTATCCATAATTTTTTAAGAAATTCTAAACTGCATTTACAGATTTGGTGTTTATATTGACCATTTTCTTGCTGGCTGTACATTTTTTCCAAAATCTGTAAATGCAGTTCAGAATTTCTTAAAAAATTATGGATAGTCTCCTAAAAGCGTTTTCCTGTAACTTTAACGGTTAAGGTACCTACCCTTACTGTCCCGTCTCAAAAATTCAGCCTGTATATATCGATCAGAGTGCTGTGCAATGGGAGAGGCTTATGTCCAGCAGTGGACTGCGATAAGCTGATGATGATAATACATATATGTATGTGTAACCGCCGGTTTTTGTTTGTTTATCGCGGTAAGAAGTAGCCCATGTCTTTTCCTAAGAATCAAAATATCTAAATGTCAAAATTTATCAAAATCGATTCGGTTGTTTAGCCCTAGACAGTGACAGTTACTTAAGCATTTATAATAATTTAAAGTAGGTATTACATTATTGGTAGGAGCTGGATGCGAGAGGCCCAAAATCGATCAGAGTGGTGGTCAATGGGAGAGGCCTATGTCCAGCAGTGGACTGCGATAGGCGGATGATGATTACATTATCCTCTACCCTCATAAGTCGATAATGTGAAGTGGTAAATGCGTACATTTAATTGAATGTTTTACCTATCTGCAATACTTAATCTCAATTTATTTTTATGTCCTCATAATCTTACTTTATATAAATGAAGAAAATGATTAGTTTCTATAGTATTAACAGAGCAGGTCACTAATAGCCTTGTTTTAAACGGCCATAAGAAATTGTATCTTAAACAGACTGTGGTAGAATAGACATTCTTATAACATAATAATAATTAATAATTTTAATTCTTATAACATGTTGTGACATGATACAACTTATCTTATTCGTTACTGATTTTACTAAAAAACATAAGTAGCTTTACAAAATGGAGAAGTCAGATCGGTATTGCTCCTGAGTAAAATGTTTGTGGTGTTCTCTTCGTGGGCTAAGGTAATCGCTTACCTTTAGGCCGGCGGCTTCATTTAAAACTTAGTAATGTTATATTTAAGGGTAAAATTTTTCAACTGGTCCTTTAAGGCAATTATAATTAAAAGTTATTACCAAACTAAAATATACCTTACAAGCCTTATTAGAAAGTTCATTATTTCTCTCCAAACCTAATTTATTGCAACAAATATGAAACTACCCTCAAACCGATTTTATAAAGTAAGCTACATGAATTCAGTATTTAATTTGTACAGTATAATTAAAAATATTTGTTCATTGTCATACACGTATTATATAATTTCAAAAGGAGAAATCTTACGCTTCTTGCGATAAACAATCTCTTTTTCATAATCAATGTTCGTTGGAAAACTAATAATAATATCTGTAAGTACATGATTTGTCAATTATTTATTACTCTATCAAAAACATTGATACATTATATAAAGCATTTTACGTTTAGCTGTATAACAACATGCTCAGCGCTGTCTAAATGCTCTATCTAAAAGAGATGTTCGAACTAATTTGAATCGTTATCATTCGATCTTGAATCGCGCAATATAAAGCACCCACGTTATTTAGTATTAACATAAACTTTGGAGTTGCTAAGACTATCCTACGATACCCAATCCTGGCCAGAGGATTCGTCCCTTGTGGATATCTCACTCCATTCCTCGGCATTTTTAGTTAAATCAGTAATCCTCGAAATATCAAAACATCTTCTATAAAAGATATTACTAAAAACTCTTAAACCTCCCAAAGTATAATTATTGAGATTCGTGACAACATTGGATGTTATAATGTAGGTACTTTTAGGCTTATATTCATGTCTGATTGAACATTTACAGTGGACCTGTTATGTCGCATGTGTGACTTAACCAGATCTGAATTCACCAAGGCGGCCATTAAACTCAACTCTCCAGCGAGAACAGTTGCGCAAATCAATGAAGCAAGTCTTGCAGAGTTCTCTGCAGGTGTAACTCCAGCTCCTTTAACACCTAAAATCTCTAAGCATGCACCTTGGGCTGTCAGGATTGTCCCCCCACCAACCGTACCAACTTCAAGAGAAGGCATAGTACATGTCACATACAAATCTTCACCGTTTTCACCACAAATCTCCATATTCGTGGAACAGTTCGAGCTGGTAACGTTTTGAGCAGGATCTTGCCCGGTTGCTATGAAAATGGCAGTTACCATATTTGCTGCATGCGCGTTATTTCCTCCAATTGATCCAGCTAAAGCAGAACCAGATAGATTTTTAATCTTGTTGCATCTAGCCAGAGTTCTCGAGTCAGTTTTAAATATTGTTTTCAGATTTTCATGGCTGATGATAGTTTCACACACAACCCGTTTACCCCTACCCTTTATCCAGTTAATTGCAGCGGCTTTTTTGTCCGAACAATAGTTACCAGATAAACTTATCACTTCCATTTCGGGGAAATAAGTTTTGAGGAGTCTTAAGGCATTTTCCGCACCTTTGGATACCATGTTCATGCCCATAGCATCACCCGTTGTTGCTCTGAATCTTAAATAAAGTGTTGCACCATCTACTCCAATATGTATCTCTTGAAGACGAGCAAATCTAGAGGTGGAATCAAATGCTTCTTTAATTAAAGCGTAGTTTTCTTTATTGTCTATCCATTGGCGGCATTGGTGGGCTTTGACAACGTTTGGTAGCTTCACAGCTGGTGCCCTCGTCATACCCACATCTTCAACTACACTAGTCACACCTCTAGTACCTATAGCCTTTGCTCCCCTATTGGTAGAAGCCACTAAAGCACCTTCAGTTGTAGCCATTGGAATCATGTAAGCCTTTCCGTCAACTACTAATGGACCTGCATATCCAACTGGCACGCCAACATATCCAATCACGTTTTCGCAACAAGCATTTAAAACTTTAGAATAATCGTAATTTAAGTAAGGCAGTCGCTTTATTGCTAATTCAGTCTGGAACCTGCTACCTATAACCTTCCTACGCAGTTTTACTCCACGTAAAGGATCTCCTAAAACGGATTCAAGGCGATGTAGGGGTATATGTGACTGTTCCACTAACATTATGACTTCTTCATCGCTCAAAGATGTACAAGCTCCTTCAGATCTATAAATTTCTAGGCATTCGGCCATTGGTCGCTTCTTGGCGTTCAGTTTAGCAGCAGAAGAACTGGGAGAAAGTGTAGGCCATTCAGATTCTTCTAATCCACCTTCCGTTTGAGTAGAAATTTCAGAAATTGAATCATCTCCAACTGAGAATTTAGGCTTGCGTTTCTCTTGATCTTGGACCATTTCTTTGACTAACATATCATTCATGTCTATTATCCAGTTCCTGTGCTCTTCAAAGAAGACAAACTTAATAATAAGAGCACATAGCAAGGTCGCTATCACAATATAGTCGGCTGAAACGGAAAACCATTTCACATATGAATGGAGGAGCACATTGTCATGAGTCGTGGGAGTCAATGTATCAGTGGGACCCTCGATAATCCTGTTGTCCACGCTCCATGGCCATCTGCTTGTCAAATGAACACATAATAAACCCGCAGCCATTATCATTTTAACTCTTTGTACAACTGGGTTCGGTTTCAAATCAGCTTCTGAGAAGGGACTATCGTGAGCCATCTCTTTCCGTCCTGACGCAAAATCGGCAACGAGGGACAAGCACGCCGGATAAAAAGTCACGAATACTAAGTAATCTACTAGTAAGGCTAAACAAGCGAATGTACACATGTGTTCTAGTCTTGGAACTCCAGATAGAGCTCCTACTCCGACTAGCAGGACAGCTAATAAAGTGTCTAATGTTGCTGTAGGGCCCAGTAAAGATAAGGCTTTGCCGACTCTTTTGCCTTGGTCTTCTCCGGCCGACCAACCTGCTTTTGCCATTCTGGCTCCTCGAGCAACATCAGCTACTAGTAAAAATAAAAACGGGGCGTCCTTTATGCTAGCTAACTCGTTAAAGAACAAACTGGCTACAGCTGAGGTGAAAATAAAACTCGCAAACGTCGAAAACACCCCGGCAATGATGAGAAGATACTTCGAAGCTATTTTGTGTAGGTTTGATATTTGGTAGTAGGCGTAGAGAAGCGCTGCGCAACGAACGAAAGTCATAATAACAGCGTCAGCTGCTTGATATTCTGCTTCTAATCCTGGGCAAGCTCTAGCCCAGCCAGCGCAATGTTCAGATCTGTTTCCAGGGCCATTCCTTTCAACGCTAGCAGCGCAGGCCAGTAAAGCTAGCGTGGCGACTATAACCTCCCACTGGTGTCTCGCACAAAACTCGCCGTGAGCTCCCCAAACCTTCATTTTTTTCACTGCTTAACTGCTGTACAGCAGATATCTGAAAAGATAAAAATTTGACTATTATTGTTTTATATTGAAACATTTACATCTGTTCTGGGACAAGACAAGTAAGAATTGTTACTACACAGAAAAGAGTGTTCTCTCTTGTTTCATTGGCTAATATTTTGTTTTGATCACGTGATTGTTACATAAGCAATATGTAACAATAGAATAGAATACGAAAAACGTTTGCAACTTGGTTTGGCAAAGCAAGCTGGCCCATATTTGTCTAGTAAAGGCTCTCCCACAGTTATTACATCATAATCAGTCATGGCTCTATAAAGATTAGATAGGGTAATTCGGATTCTTTCGAATGATAGAGAGATAATGGAAAAGGCAATGCACAATGGTAGAAAATATTTATTTCTTCACGATAATTTCAAGACATTCACTGCAGTATAGGACAGGCTCTGCACAACAACTGGTTATGTATTGGCCCCCATCCAAGAGTAATTACTGTTTATACAGAGGGATTGAGGAAAATAACACAAACCCGAATTCGCTGACGGAAAGTTCGTTCTCTACAACCGATATGACTTTATTTCCTTTTAATTTTATAAATAGTTTTAAAGAACTTAGCAGCTTTAATAATGTAATACGTAAATGCAATACAATCGAACATCGTCATAGACTTTAATCATAATACTTTGAGATAAGATAATTTGAATCTGTGCTGGTATAAAAATTAAAAGTAGGTCAGCCGAGGGTATCAATTATCATAATCTACATTGGGTCAGTGACGTTAAATGTGGCCTAATCTGCCTCGTAATACTAAAACACTCATCGGCATGTCTGGCCAGTTTAACGACTTGTTTTTGCAAATCTATGAGTAGAACATTAAAAGCTTTCAAAGGTAATTATATAAATTTATTTTAATTTCGAAAGTAACCTGGAAATCCGTCTTTGTCCGTTTTGTTTTTTTATCCCTTCGGAGAAAAATCACATGAGTGGGTAAAAAAATACCATTCAGTCAGATTCTCAGAATGTGTCTAATCTTATCCATCAGTGTGATACATTATTATTTACGTAAGAAGCATATTATGTTAAACAGACAAGTAGAAATATTGGCTGAGAGAATTTTGGATCAATCTTGAAGAAATTGAATCTAAATTATGATAGAGCTATTACTTACACAGCTTCACCAAAACCGGTGTTGCGGGAAACTCTTTCATTGCTTTTAACCGAGTTATTAGGGGTACTGAAGACCGGTCTTTAAATTTGGGGAAGGAATGTAAAAGAGTGACAGTGTCCTTGAATGTTTCGTCAATTGGTTGTATTTTACCATCAAGTTAGAGAGTAGCAGAGCCACGCTGATTTCAGAATGAATGGTCCGGCTTGACCGCGGCAGTACTACCCTCAAACAGAAGACCAACCTAATAATGACAGCATTCTTGCTGTCGTATTTCGTTGGTGAGTGTAAGACCGGAGGCTCAATCATTCTCCCGGTCGGTTTACGAAGGCCAGGAGAATGATTCAGACACATCTGACCAGGTCACCATGCCGCATTGCCTACCCTCACAATGAGGATGGTGACCCCTACTCCTGAATACTACTTATGCTTTTCATCAGGCAAAGTAAAGTCATTTTGGTAGGCTTAGATATAAAGAATCAAATAGACCACTCGACTCGAAACAAATGGCATCGAACAGATTTGCTATTTCTTATTAACATTCCACAATACTTATTGGACCAACCAGTATTCTTACAAATAATGTATTGTATTGTATTAGCATCCATGCAGGCTAAAAGCTATAAAGGAGGTGATTTAATAACTATTCAAAAACTGCATCACTGATATACTACACACGTAAACATGAACTCACTTTTATTCTTATACAATACCAGTAAACTACCACGCTCTGGATCTCATGTTGGCATTGATGAGAAAACAGAAAAAAAATGGTGCAGAAAATTTATGTTTGTACTCCAAATTTTCCTTTACAGCAATAACATTCTCGAATATTGTATCGTGAGACTAAACTTGATTGTGTGTTGACGGATTTACTAAATACAGAGTGTCACCACCTCTACTTATCTTATACTAGCTTTCGCCCGAGTTTATGCCGATTCATCATCATCAACAGCCTTCAACAGTCCACTGCTGGACATAAGCCTCTCCTTAGAAAGGAGGTATTGGCCTACTATACCACGCTGGCCAGACGGGTTGGTATAGGGTTGGTTTCAAGTTTTCCTTCTCTTTGCATTGATGTTGTCTTGCGTAGTTTATCCCTTAGTCGCCTTTTACGACACCCGCGGGTTGAATAGGGGTGGTTACACTCTGTATTCTTAATCCGTCACCACACAGACTACATGCCGTTATCACGGTAAAAAGTAGTCTATGTCCTTTTTCAGGCTTTAGACTATATCTGGGTACAAAATTTCATTTAAATCGGTGCAGTGTTTTTTGAGTTTATCGCCTCCAGACTGACCCGACGGAGGACTTTATTTTATAATGTGTAGTAAGAGGTGACTAATAGAGCAAATTACGTAGGCTTAAACAGCTCAGCAAAGAGAAGGAGAAATTGAAAACCCCCTATACCGACCCCCCTGACCAGCGTGACTAGTGTCTAATAGTCCTTCCTACTAATATTATTAATGTGAAAGTTTGTATAGATGTGTGTGTGTATGTATGCGTGTGTGTCTGTGTGTGTGTTTGTTACTCTTTCACGCTAAAAATGTTGAACGGGTTTGGATGAAACTTTCTTTACAGTAATATAGCTTATACATCAGAATAACACAGGCTACTTTTTATTGAAATAATCGAGATACACGCGGGCGGAAGCTAGTGTTCTTATAAAGGCTGTGAGAGTAAAATAATTATAATTAATAAAGTTTTGACGTTAAATTCGCATCTTGTTACCTCCTTCGGTTTCCAAACGTTTTGCAATCGTACAAAGTGTATCTAATTTAAAAGTCAAATATGAAATTCTGAATCTGATTTTGATCTAGGGTTAAAGTTAGACGGGATCACGTCAGTCACTTTTGTTGCAGACAATTGTCTCTGCGGCAGCAATTTTGCGATAAAGATTTTTACAAATTGTTTTCGTCTTTGTGAATACCTACACTAAAAAGCTGTAAAAAGGAAACAGATGAGAATTCGTTTATAGACTTTGAATTATTTAAGTAAGATCATTAAGTGTTGTACTGTGTGTATTTACTAGTTACTAATATTACAAGTAGGATATCATATTTTTGTTAGTCTATTCATTAGTTAGGGACCATTCTTTAATTACGAACAGCCCGCCCCGGCTTTCCACGGGTAGATTTATTTTATTAATTTATTATAACCTTTATTACACACCACTTTACAGAACAAAAAATATTATTTACAGAGATCAACGTTGGTTATACAATAGGCGGTCTTATCGTTCACGGCGATCTCTTCCAGACAACGACAGGATATTTTTTTAATAAAATTTTGGGTTGTCAGTGATATACTTTCACAATATTTTTTTATATTAATAATACATAAAGATACTTACATATTTTATCACAGTATACATACCTCTAATACACATAATTTATAAATAAATTAAGAGAAAAAGAGTTAATAGATTAATTAATCATACTACTACAATTACACACCATCATTACACACACAAACTTTCACAAACATTTACACACAATTATTATTAATACATAGGATACCTACACACAATGTTTATAAGAATGACACATAATAGTAATCGTAATCAGTTATCTGTTCCCAGGAAGCCCCTACACAGCCAAGTAATAATTGGTGAGATTTATTTTAAATATTTGCAGAAACTTGACTTTTCTTATTGACTCAGGCAAACTATTCCAGAGTCTAACGGATTGTAAAAAAGACTTGTCTTGGGAAGTCAATGCCCTCAAATATACTGACAACTAGTTCAATCTTCGAATTTCAGTTCTCCCTTAGGGTTGCGGAGGTCCGATGCCAGTCGCTCCGTGGAAAATCTGAAATTCAGGTGAAACTAACCCTAAATAAACTTGGGAATAAAGGCTAGGAAGATGGAACAGACAGACCGACGCGGCAGAGAACTTTGTTTTCTGAAATAGAAAACACCCAAATCCCGTAAACAATATCTGTATATCTACATTATTTGTTCCGCCCCGAGATTTGAATACGAAATCTCAAGCTTAGCAGTCGCATACACTACCGCTGCGCCATCCAGGCAGTTCAGTACTGTTCAATGAGTTCAACTCCTTGAATATTACTGAATATGTATAATGAAGATTTTTGTCAGTAAGAGTTTCCAAGTTTTTAGTGTATAACGAGAATTTGTTATGGAAAATCCGCCAAGTGCGTTTCAGGCCACGCACAGGAAAGGGTACCTCAGTCACCTATAGTGGTATGTGGATTTAAAATCGTATCCAATAGATAATTGTTATGTTTACGTATTAATGCGGTAATTTTGTATGACGTTTTCCAAGTGAGCGCATTTTACAAGTTAAGCCTCTATAACTCCTGAACTAACAAAGTCATCTAATCCGTTATAGTTTTCCTTTAAAGTTCATTATATGGACCTCCATCACGAATTTTTCCAGATTTTTTGAGCCCGTCGTTTAGCTTTTAGAGGAGGGGGGGGGGGGGCCTTGTTTTACAAAAAAGTGCTTTAGAGGTAAAGTGGAATTTCTCGCAAACGAATACCTAAATAAAAAATCTTCTTAGAAACCCATGATGATCTAATGATACCTCACACGATGGTTACCGCGAGAAATAAAATTATGTTTAGGGGAGGTACCCCAAATAAAAATATTTTTCATAATTTTACTGTAGCACTTTGTCGACGTAATAATTACAACACATATTCATGCAAATTTTCATCTTTCTAGCACTTACCGTTTGGACGGTAAGTCGAGGACGGACGGACGGACATGACGAATTTATAAGGGTTCCGTGTCATAAACTTCGGAGCCCTAAAACCACTGGTATGCGGAACAAAGGCAACATTAGCATTGTTATTTTTGTTTTTCAATATTGATGGTTCGAGGGAAGCATCAGAATTGACGGATGAGAATATTAAATATCAGCCAAGTGAGTGTCAGGCCACGCATAGAATAGGGTTCCGCAGTCATCCATAATGGAATGTGAACTTAAATAGTATCCAAAAGATAATTGTTATGTTTACTTAGTTTTCTAGCGCATTTTACAAATTAGGCCTCTATAAGTCCTCAATATGGTTTTAGACAAAACAAGGGCACGAGAGAAGCTGTTCCAGCCTTACGTTTAATTATTGATAGACGAATGGATCTAACTCTCCCAACATGTATAGCATTTATAGATCTAGAAAAGGCATTTGATAGGGTAAACTGGACAAAAATGATGGATATTCGAAAGGAAGTAGGCATAGATTACAGAGACCGGAGAATAATTTACCAACTTTACAAAAACCAGAAAACAGTAATAGAAGTAGGAGAAGAAAAACAGTACGCAGATGTTAAACAAGGCGTAAGACAGGGGTGCCCTCTGTCACCTTTAATTTTTAATATTTTTATTGAATATGCCATAAGAAAAATTGTAGAATCGGGTAAAGGAGGGGTAAAATTTAATGGGGAAACTATACGTTTTATTAGATTTGCAGATGATATTGCAGCAATAGCCGATACCACGAGCAATTTAGAACAACTGCTAACAATAATGAATAATACTTTTGAAGACTATGGATTAAAGTATAAACTTTTTTTTTTTTTTTTTTTTATTGTTGTAATGGAATAGGATAAAACTGCAATAAAACCAAAATTCTAATTACCTCCAAATCTCAATCCATAGCCAGCCATATTGAAATTCACAACAATCACATAAAACAGGTAGAAAGCTTTAAGTATCTAGGTAGCCGAATAACACAGGACTCGAGATGTTCTCCGGACATAGTAGAGAGGATAGCAATCGCGAAACAAGCCTACAACCGCAAAAAACATCTATTTAAGGCAAAGATCAACATAAACATAAAAAAACAGCTCATCAAAACCTATATTTGGAGCATTGCCCTTTATGGCTGCGAAACGTGGACGCTGACTCAAAGAGACAGGGATAAGTTGGCAGCATTTAAAATGTGGTGCTGGAGGCGGATGATGAACATCAGTTGGACAGAGAAAAAATCCAACGAGGAAGTCCTACTAATGGTTGATGAAGAAAGGAGACTTCTGAATACTGTTGACAACAAAAGAGGCAAAATGGTTGGCCATTTGATAAGACACGACAACCTTTTTAAAACCATTCTAGAAGGAAAGATAGAAGGTAGAAGAAAACGCGGAAGGCCTAGATTGGCGTACATACAACAAGTAAAGGAGAAAGTAGGAGTCGTGGCCTATCAAGATGTCAAACGGATTGCGGAAAACAGACAGGAGTGGCGATTGCTCCACCGACAAGGGACTGACCCTTAAATTAAGAAGAAGTAGTCCTGAAGTAACAAAGTCATCTAAGCCGTTATAGTTTAATAGCCGTTCTAGACGTTATACTACCATTATGGTTTTTTTCAGATTTTTCAAGCCAGCCGCTTAGCTTTTAGAGAGAGGGAGGGGAAGGCCCTGTTTTTTACAGAAAAATGCCGTTTAAAATCATATAACTCGCAAACGGATACTTAAATCAATAAATCATTCTCGCAACCTCCTAATGTTTTAAAAGACCTATCTAATTATATCCCACACAAAGTGGTACACAGGGTAACTGCGAGAAAAAACAATCATCCCCACTTTACGTGTAATGTAAGGGAGGTACCAAAAATAAACATATTTTGGTGATTTTATTCGACGTGATAAATAACATCATATCCATGCAAAGTTTCATCTTTTTAGCACTAACCGTTTCGACGGTAAGTCGAGGACGGACGGACATGACGAAACTTCCGAATCAAGAACCTCGGAAGCCTAAAAAGTTAGGCACAGATGCAACCTTGGTTAGTTGTCTTCAGAGTTGCCTAATATTATATTTAGGCCCAAATAAGACGTGAATAATATTGAATTCGGTTATTTAAAGGACAAAAACCAACAAATCAGTTGACCTTTAAATGAAAATGTTTTTATTGTGGTTGTTTCTTGTTGGTAATTTTTGTTTTTCCGGTCTAGTATCACTTAAGATTCAAATTAAAGTTAAAATAAAATTGTTGCAGAATATTGTAATTCATTTTACATATTTTGTTATAATAATTTGTTTAGACATCAAAGTTATCGTTAATTTTATATGAATTCTTGAAATTTAACTCACATGTAATTTTATTTTCGTTATTTTCATTGCTTACTAGCTTTCATCCGCGGCTTTGCCCGTGGTTATCGCGGCCTATGTCCTTTCTCAGGCTCTAGACTATGTGTGTACCAAATTTTATTCAAATCCATTCTTGAAATTAAACTGACATACTTTTATTCCACAATTTTTCCCGAATTATCTAACCCGGCCGTCATGGTATATGTCACCATGCTGCATTTCCTACCTTCACTATGAGGATGGTGACTCCTACGTCTGGATTCTACTCATGCTTTCCATCAGGCGGAGTAGAGTCACTTAAATATATAAAAATAAAACAACAATTCACAAGTTTCGCTTTATACCACAAAAAACATATTTTTCGTGATTTTTTTTTGTAGACGTCATTACAACACATATTCATGCAAAATTTCATCTTTCTAGCACTTACCGTTTGGGCGGTAGGTCGAGAACGGACATGACGAATCTATAAGGGTTCCGAGACATGAACTACGGAACCCTTAAGTGGCAGAAACATGCAGTTGCTACGTGAACATAAATAACTTTATATGAATGACTTGTTACTTGTATGGTAGACGGAAATTGAGGACCGGTTTAAACTTGGCTCGACTAATGCTGCTTCTCAATAACTTTATATTACTGTCAAATATGTATATGCCAATCACATCACTGCCAAGAGAAGGAAAAATTGAAACAAACCCTTTACCAACCCGTCTGGACAGCGTGGTATAGTAGGCCAAAACCTCCTTTCAAAGGGGAGACCTATGTCCAGCAGTGGACTGTTAAAGGCTGTTGATGATGATGATGACCCACACAGCTCCATCTGCGTCTTCTATTGCCCGATGTTATACCACGGAAGTAAATTGGTTTCCAATAAATAAGGTTATAGTGAGTCAACTTTAAAAGATAGACATACGCTGTCGCGCACTTATTTTAAGAACTTTTAAAGGAGAACAATTCTGTTTCTCTTAGGGATCATATCAGGAATAAGGTGATCCGTCAGAGAACTAAGGTCATCGACATAGCCCACCGGATTAGCAAACCGAAGTGACAGTGGGCTGGCCATATTAGAACGCCATATTAGGCAGAAGAGTTCTGGAGTGGAGACCGCGTCTCGGTAAACGTAGTGTAGAACGCCCACAGGCGAGGTAGAGTGAAGACCTGCGTAAGATGGCTGGCAGGAGCTGGATGAGAGAAGCCCAAAATCGATCAGAGTGGTGTGCGATGGGAGAGACCTATGTTCAGCAGTGGACTGCGATAGGCTGATGATGATGATGAATTCTGTCATACATGATTTTTACGAAACACGTAGCGGAAACTCTCAAGAGGAAAAGAAGTTCCAAGATTTTGAAACATTCTTAATTGGTCTTAGCGTGAAAGACTGAAATTAACACTGAAAGAAAATTTCAATTCGGACCAGGATTTCCTGAGATTTGTGCATTCAACCAAACAAACAGGTTATTCAGCTTTATAAATTAGTGCAGATATCTGTCGACAAATTACACAGATAAGACGAATATGATATTACAAATAGACATTTCAATGTTGGCTGGATTAAGTAAAGGGTTATCTGTCCATTAAAAAAAAAAAAAATGACAATTTGCATCTACCCACAATTTTTAAAAATAATAATTAATTTCTTAACATTTTAAAATGTCAAGGTCAAAAGAAAGTGCCGCTCTGACCTCGTATGTGGTCTCTCGCCGACAGCCGCCGAGAACTGGTTTCAGTAAATGTGTGCCACCGTCATTTAACTACACCTAGTGATGTGTTGGTAACACAAAATCTGTATTTTATGATAAATTTTAGCTTCTCCTTATTGAATACTTTAATTTGTTATTTATGGTTCCAATGGACTAAATGTTTGTGTGATCCGCAAATATTTGTTTGGGAGTCTGGGTGTTTTTTTTTTATGTATAATATTTATCATCATCAACAGCCTTCAACAGTCCACTGCTGGACATAGGCCTCTCCTTAGAAAGGAGGTTTTGGCCTACTATACCACGCTGGCCAGACGAATTGGTATAGGGTTGGTTTCAAGTTTTCCTTCTCTTTGCATTGATGTTGTCTTGCGTAGTTTATCCCTTAGTCGCCTTTTACGACACCCGCGGGATGAATAGGGGTGGTGACACTCTGTATTCTTAATCCGTCACCACACGGATTGTTCACTTCGAACAAAAATGCAGTTTTAAAAAAATTGTCTGCCGGTCTGTCTGTTTGCTCCGGGTAATTTCTGGAACGGCGGGACCGATTTTGATGATGACCTGATGACCTCAGGAGTAACTTAGGTATTTTTTAGACAAGCTTCGCTCCCCGGCGTTCCTCGATTTACAATAATAACCACAGGGCTCAGCTAGTTAGTGAATAATATTTGATGACTGCCTTGTTGGTCTAGGGTTCGATTCCCGGGTCGGACTAAATATTTGTGTGATCCACAAATGATGATGAACTATATACTTTCATATGTATTAAGTAAAAAACTGTTTATTTATTACTACATACAGACACACCAATTTTATTTATTTGTATGTATAGATGAACTGTCTAGGTTGCGCTACCTATAAGATTTAAAAGTCACTATGACAAGTAGCCAACGATGCAGTCGCCTATAAAGAAAGTGCCCTAGAATGTGCGTAGAATATTAATTGGCAGAGAAAATTGTAAGCTTCGGTGCAGAGAAGGCTCTGTTTTAATGATAGAAGTTATAAACCTACCGGTTGGGCTGTTTTATGTCTAACAATCCATATTAAAATCGAACAACGAACACAAATACTATCTTATCCCTACTAATATTATAAATGCGAAAGTAACTATGTCTGTCTGTTACGCTTTCACGCCTAAACCACTAAACCAATTTTGATGAAATTTGGTATGAAGATAGAACGGAACTTGGGCAAGGACATCGGCTACTTTTTACCGCGATAACCGACATACATGCGGGCGGAGCCGCGGGCGAAAGCTAGTTAGGAATAAAGAAATAAATAAACATACATATCTAGTTTTAAAGTCGTTTGTACTATGAAACCTAGTCCCCTAGACAAGTTGCAAATGTTTTTCGTTTTCTATTTCTCTATTCTCTTGTTTCATAGGCTAATATTTTGTTTTGATGACGTCACGTGTCATTTTTTTTATATTAGCTGTCAAAATGACAGCCCTGCCTGATGGAAAGCATGAACACAATCCAGAAGTGGGGCCACCGTCCTCATTGCCACAATGGACAGTGCAGCACGGCGACCTACACTATGGCGGCCTAGTAAGATGCTTTTACACGCCCCGCTTGAAGGACTCGGGGTCATAGAAGGAAGGAAACTATGTGACATTAGCCAATGAAACAAGAGAATAGAGAAATAGAATAGAAAACGATAATCGTCTGCAACTTGGCTAGGGTGGCAGGTCTTTCAAGTCAGGGGTGAAGAAGCATCTCCATAGGCCGCCATAGTGTTTCTCATGCTGCATTGTCTGCATTTACAGCGAAGACGGTGACCTTCTTTGTCTGATGGAAAGCATGAGTAGAATCCAGAACTAGGAGTCACCATCTTCATTGTGAGTGCACACAATGCACCGTGGTGACAAACACTATGTGTGTCTAGTTAGGTGCTTATGCATTTTTAACCGACTTCAAAACCAAGGAGGAGGTTCGCAATTCGTCGGAATCTTGTTTATTTTTTTGTATGTTCAGCGATAATTTCGTCGCTTATGAACCGATTTCAAAAATTATTGTTGCATTGGAATGGGCGTAGCTTACAGGTGCGCTAACTACGCTGAATTCAATGCAAAAGGTTTTTTTTTTAATCGGTACATAAACGACGAAATTATCGCTTTTCAAAAATTATTTTTGCATTGGAATGGGCGTAGCTTACAGGTGGTCCCATCGTCACCATATCGGGATCTGATGATGGGATCCCAAGGAAATCGAGAGAACTCTTCAAATATCATAGGTACATTTGTCGCGATTTGGGTACTCGGAATAGTTTTTCATTGAAGTCGGTTCCTTCTTGTTAAAATTATATTAATTTATGATGTGCTGGTGATCTGAAAAAAAAGTTTAGGAAGGGTAGACTTACATTCACCTAATTAACTCTTATGAAAAGCAAAGAGAGAATTTGTTTACATTAGCGTTTTGTGAGGCACTGGTGTAACTGCGGTTTTCCCACATTGCAGATGTCTGTGCAGCTAAGTACATACATCTAAATTTAGACGGAATTCTTAACGAATCCATGAATGGCAACACCTCCGACATAAAGTGTCTTGATAAAATCACTTACGTCATTGTACATAGATACACAATAAGTGCATTGTTATGCAGAATGTAAACGGAAACCGATTCGCCTTACAAATCTAAATAATGTATAACACGCTATGTGAAGTATGTTTCTTTCAAGAATCCACTTGAGTATGCAAACGCAGTATTTTTTCCCTCAAGTTTACAAACAATCCAATCGTAAATAAAAATAATACATTATTTTTATTGGTAACACTCAACATAATTAGAGTTATTGAATTTGTCTAGTTGTCAATTGTTTTTCTTTTTACTTTTGTTCAGTGTTGAAGGCTAATAAATAGGTGGCTTTGACTATTAAATGTGCATAGACAAGAAGGAATTTTATAAATAGGTATACATATATGGACTAGCCAGCGGCTCCTCTGGTGTCCTCTAGGGGTATGAAAAACAGATGTTGGCCGACTCTCAGACAAAATTTCATACAAATCGATCTTATATTATAAGTACTAGACAACTGATATAAATACATAAACATACTTTTTTTTTTAAATAATATGTATATACATAAAATACACCCGAACTCCGAAACAAATATTTACGGATAACACAAAAATTTGGTCCGACCCAGGAATCGAACCCGAGACCTCAAGCACAGCACTCGCATACGCTCCCACTGCGCCACCGAGGCAGTCTCTGAATTTAAGCGGCCACTTCGAAAGAGTTAGTTAAACCTTAGATAAGTTTTTGTATTCACCAACTTTTGATTGTCCAGGCGTTGGTCTAATATACCATACAGGCCAGATTGGTATTTTTTTTTGTAAGTAAATCATCATCAACAGCCTTTAACAATTCACTGCTGGACATAGGCCTCTCCTTTGAAAGGAGGTTTTGGCCTACCACGCTGGCCAGACGGGTTAGTAAAGGGTTTGTTTCAAGTTTTCATTCTCTTGGCAGTGATGTTAGCTGTTATTTTGTTCCTTTAGTCGCCTCTTACGACACCCATGGAATGAATAGGAGTGGTGACACTTTGTATTATTAATCCGTCACCACATGGACAAATCTTAAATCTTTGACAGATATTTTTACAAATCGGACTTACAGCTAGAAAGCGTCAGTTGATATATTGTGTCAAGTGTCAAGTTTTCCTTCTCTTTTCAGAGCAAAATCCCAATATATTTTATACAATTGATTGCGTTGTTATATCAATACACGCTACTAAGATATAACACAATGGAACATCTTTATAACATGATTCACAATCAAAATGGAGAATAAAATTACGAATTCAAGTCGTCATCTTATCAAGGACATTAAACTAGTATTTATTATTTGAGACATCCCAAGATTATTCGTCGAATGTCATATTAAATTTTTAGTGAATTTCCTCTGTCTGGAAATTGAATTCATGAGTACAATCTAGAAGTATGCCTCGTTGGTCTAGTGGTTAAAGTATGCGACTGCTGATCAAGAGGTCTCGGGTTCGATTCCCGGGTCGGACCAAATGTTTGTGTGATCCGCAAATATTTGTTTCGGAGTTTGGGTGTTTTCTATGTATATTAAGTATCTATTTACAAAAAAAAAAGTATGTTTATGTATTTATATCAGTTGTCCAGTTACCCATATTACAAGCTCTGCTTAGTTTGGGGACTAGATGGCGTTGTATGTAAAATGTCCAAAATATTTATTTCATTTTATATATTAGGTCACAGTCCTCCGGTTTAACACTCACGAACGAAATACGAATGCTGACATTTTGGTTTGGTCTCCTCTCCTGTAGTAGTACTGAGGGTAGCCGGTCGAGCCGGCCCATTCGTACTGAAATCAGCAAGGCTCTTCTAGCTATATGGTACCTATTTGTAAGTTACTACTGCCAGATATGGACATCTGCAATTCCAGACTCACAAGTACATTATCACCCTTGGATTCCTTCTTCCAGAATCAGGTAGGAGAGGGGGAGGTTGGACTCTGGTAATCTCACATACTCTGAGAAAACAAAGTAAAATTGAATGTAAATATATTGCCGTGGGAATCAGGTGGACAGAAGTCAGAATAATGGTTTTCAGAATCCGAAATCGCCTTTCGCTAAAAGATAAGCATAATTACGTTGTCGCGTAACTTTTAAAGGGTACTAATTATTTCATACATTGTTTTTCTATTGTATTTTGACTTGTTCTATGTGTTTGTAAAACTCCCTGCGACACTGAATATATCCCTAGAGCGGAGAATGTCTTTTAAAAGTAAGATAAAGAAATCGGCCAAGCGCGTGTCAGTTCACGCACAGGAAAGGGTTCCTTAGTCACCAATAATGGCACGTGGATTTAAAATTGTATCCAATAGAAAATTGTTATGTTTACGTATTAATGCGTTAATTTTGTATGACGTTTTCTAAGTAAGCGCATTTTACAAGTTAAGCCTCTATAACTCCTGAACTAACAAAGTCATCTAAACCGTTATAGTTTTCAATTAAAGTTCATGATATGGACTGCCATCGTAAATTTCTCCAGATTTTTTTAGCCAGCCGATTAGCTGTTACGGCCTGGCCACGAGTTTTGGTCTTAGCGAAAAGCGGAGCGGCGTCGGTGAGCGTTGCGTTTGTCACGCCACGTACCCTCAGTAGCGGTTAGTTGCAGCGGCGACGGTGGACGTATTTAGGTAGTCGAAACGTGTTAAAAATCATGGCGTTATAAAAATTATCCCCTGTCTGTTTAGAAACAACTTTTTTTTTTTAAATATGATAGAATGAGTGCACGAACTAAATAAAGATCGGTATTTAGATGGTGGATTTAGTGACCTATACGAAGGTCCTACCTATAAGAAGTAACTGATGTTTCCAAGTGTTTTGCTAAGTAGGTACTTACAGAGAGAAAGAACTTTAAAAACTTGTCAACTACTTACATTGCGTATAAGACATACTAGTAGTTTCGTGTGTAGTTATATCTACAGACAAAACTACTGATATGTAAACTGTTTTGCTAATTAGGTACCTACTGACAGAGAAAAAAATTAACTTTTAAAACTTGTCAACTATCCACCTACATTACGTAAACATACCAGTAGTTTTGTCAACATATCAGTAGCTTCGTTTGGTAGGTACTTAGGTTCTATGTTTTTGTGTTTTCAATTTAAATTAAACGTAAGTACCATTATATTCCGGAAAACATTGTTTAATTTCTTACCACAACCTTTTTATATTTATGTTGGGGATATTTTGACATCCATATAGGCGGTCTATTTAAAATTTCTGTTTTAAAAGCCTCGGTATCCATTACCGCCATAAAATCGTCTAAAATTTTTTGATTTTATTTAACGCCGCTGAGTCCGTCACTCCTGAACCGCTGTCCACGCCGCTCTGTTTCGTGGCGTCGCACATACGAACTTGTGCCTTTGTTCCCGCCGCTCTCCATACCGCTAGCTTTTTCGCTAGCCTTTTCGCTATGAGCGGCGACTCGTGGCGTGCCTCGTACATTTCTATACTTTTGATATGACCGCTCGGCGTTTCGCTCTTAGCTGCCGCTCACAGCGGAAAGGTCGTGAATGGGCCGTTAGAGGGGGACAAGTGGAATAACTCGCAAACGGATACTTAAATGAAAAAATAGTCGTATCACCCTCCTAATGTTTTTAAAAGACCTATCTTATGATACCCCACATGATGGGGTAGCTGCACGAAAAAAAAGAAATCCCACTTTACACGTAGGGGAGGTACCTCAAATAAAAATATTTCCCGTGATTTTATTCTATCACTTTGTCGACGTGATAATAACACATAGGTATTCATGTTTCATCTTTCTAGCACTAGCCGTTTCGACGGTAAGTCGAGGACGGACGGACATAACGAACCTATAAGAGTTCTGAGTCATGAACTTCGGAACCCGAACAAATGGGATCTGACTTCCGAATATGTTAACACACTCAAGTTATTTACTCGTAGATGAGAATTCAACATGTGTGCACAAGTTATATTGTAATATGTATTAGGAAACCAGCCCTAAGTTTACACAAGTCATAAAGTATTGTGAAAGATGCCCTTGGACGATAGGCGTAAAGTCCGTTTTTATTTGCACGGAATGCATATTAATACATAGGTATTTACGTAACCATTTATATTTCGGTGAATCTTGTATATAAATTAATCACCAAATGTATGGCAAAAGTCGAGAACGAATTGACCAATTCGGTTTTCTTTTCAAATTTTCATTATGGCATAAATAAGGTTCTGAAAGATCTCGTTCTTTCAGGACCTTCGTTAAGGTAAGTAAAGCCACACTAATTTTGGCATGAATAGACCGGCTCTACTACCCTCACACAGAAGACCAACCTAATATTGACAGCATTCAGCTAGCTGTCAATTTTAGGTTGGTCGTATTTCGTTGGTGAGTGTGAGACCGGAGGCTCAATGATGCAGAAGCATCGCATTAATCCGCCATAGTGTGCTCACCATGCTGCATTGTCTGCACTCACAATGAGGATGGTGACCTCTAATCCTGGATTCTAGGCAGAGTGAAGTCACTTTACACTACGCGCACACTAGGCGACACGCGACAGCGACAGCTCGACGACTTGACGCGACGACAGGCTGCGGCCGACAAATTTCATATACTTTGCTCTAAGCTCCGCACACTAGGCGTCAGAGACGCCCGAAGAAACAAAGACGCCGCGTCTTGTCACGGTGACGAGACGCGGCGACAAGTCGCCCAGTTTGCGATGGCCGTTTATAGGCTTCAATATAAAAAAAGCACACATGACTGTCAAACATTTGACGTCAATCAAAAGGTCGTTTAGATTTCTTTTTGGTATGACTTTTCTGAATTGGAGAAGATCAAAATGGCGTTCAACAGAATCTCAGCAATGAGCTGCGATAGGCTGATGATGCTTTAAACTTGATAAGGTTGCATAAACGTCACTGAAATATATTCATCTAATATACATATCTTATATATTAGTTTAATATTGGTAAAATATTGAGATAAGACGTATTGGCGGTCCTGTTAAAACTTATTGGCCTACCCAATAAGTTTTGACAGAACCAAGACCATTTTCTCAGCTATAATATAATAATAAGTATGTGGTTAGATGGGTGTTGTGTCCCTCCAACACGAGGGTCCTCCAACCAGACGATGTGTTTATGCCTGGTGGGCCACTGCCCAATGGTTGATGTTCGATCAAATTTGATATGAGGAATTTGTTTTATGTAGCTCGAAGAGAATCAGATAC
Organism: Phragmatobia fuliginosa; assembly: GCA_932526445.1. Classification (NCBI taxonomy): domain Eukaryota; kingdom Metazoa; phylum Arthropoda; class Insecta; order Lepidoptera; family Erebidae; genus Phragmatobia; species Phragmatobia fuliginosa. Next base: position 1,468,633 of record OW052082.1, on the reverse strand, counting down.
GCATACATATTTGTTAAAAAAAAAATAAGCAGAACTCTAAGAGTTTTCACTGAACACACTTTATGAAACAATGCTCTAGATATTTCTCGTTTTAGAAGTTAATTATTGACCTTCAGTTACTGGATAAGTAATGATAGGCAATAAATCAAATTAACATCAGATTGTTAACTGTAAATAATCTTGCGTTTGCGCAAAAGTATTTGGGTTCGAAACCTGTTCGATAACAATGAATAAACTTCTGTCTATTTGGTTTATGTTATTAGGGGGGGAAGGGTGTAACAGATGGGTTTCATGAAGGTACTACTGGGGTGACTACTGACACTTGTAACTGGCGAGGCGCCACTTCTTTGATGCCTCTAATTGCTCTATATTTGTACTAACCCTTAAAGGCTTAAAGAATGGTTATGACTGCACGGTTAGCTTAGTGGCTTAAGAGGTCGCTACGCCGCTTCCTACTGCGCCAAGTGTCGTGGGTTCAAATCCCATGTGGGATAACACTTTGTGTGATTCACAATTCGTTGTTTTGAGTCTGGGTGTTGTGTGTGTGTGTGTGTGTGTGTGTGTGGTGTTGGTAGTTTTATAAAACCAAAGTTGTCATTTAAAACAAATATTTTCATTTTTGTCTGTCTGTTTATTCCAACTAATCTCTGGAACGGCTGGACAGATATTGATGAGAGTTTTACTGGTCGACAACTGATGACATATGAAGTCATTTAGGTTATTTTTATACTCGTCGCATTCGGCTGCTTATTTAGTTCCAAAATATATATACTCTATCTATAAATATTTGACTGCACTGTTGGTCTAGTGGTTAACGTATGCGGCTGCTGATCAAGAGGTCTCGGGTTCGATTCCCGGGTCAGACCAAATATTTGTGTGATCCACAAATATTCGTTTCGGAGTCTGGGTGTTTTTCTATCTATAATATGTATGTATTTACAAAAAAAAGTATGTTTATGTATTTAAATCACTTGTTTAGTACCCATAACTTTGGGACTAGATGATGTTGTGTGTAAGATGTCCAAAATATTTATTTATTTATTTAATCAAACTAAAATAGTTCAAAGAGTATGGAGTTTTAACAAACAACAAGTTAAAATACATGTAGATGCAACAAAACATCGCTTTAAAAAGCCGACTCGATTAGAGCGATGCTAAAAATAAAATCGAATGGAACTTTGGCTAAATACAGATCACTCGTGCGTTAGTGGCTTACTCAATATATTATGCAATATACCCGCAGTCACTATTATATGCTTACACAAGTCCTTTAAACAGATTTTAATCAACTTTAAAAGCAAATTTATTATTTTTATTTTTCATTTGTTGTGTCGTCTTCAATTGTGTACAACTTATTGTTGTCCGATAAGTATTATCATGTATTATTCATTTGTGAGAATGATGAAAGAGGCGGAAATCTATAAGGGCCACAGCACACTAGCTACTTTTAGCATCGGCGATCGGCAACTAGTGTCTACCGGCATCCGTTTGTGTGCGGAGAGTAGCGTTCAGCTGCTGTGTCGCGCTTCTAAAAAGCGACTCAATCTCCGCGTTTGGCGTTTTTAAGTGTGCGGTGTAGAGCGTTCGGTCGCCGTATTTAGCTTCTAAAAAGCGACTAGTTGCCGATCGCCGATGCTAAAAGTAGCTAGTGGTGGCCCTAACAGGGAAGCGCGCGCTTTCTATTGCGCGATTCTCGATTCGACTAAAAATTTCAAGGAATTAGAGTATTTGATGAATTTAGCACGACCGGGGCAGTAGGTACTATCATCACACAGTAAACCAAAAATCTTATGTTGGTCAGGGAGACCGAAGGCACAATGACGCAAACGCATCTCTCTAGCCCGCGATAGTGTCGGTCACACAATGTCAACATTTTTAGGGTTCCGTAGTTCATGACTTGGAACCCTTATGGATTCGTCATGTCCGTCCGTCCGTCTCTCCTCGGCCTACCGCCCAAACGGTTGGTGCAAGAAAGATGAAACTTTGCACGAATATGTGCTGTAATTACGTCGAATAGGGGCTACAATAAAATTATGAAAAATATTTTTATTTGGGGTACCTACCCTACACGTAAAGTGGGGATGATTCTTTTTCCTTGCGTTCATCCCATCGTGTGAGGTATCTTTGGATAGGTCTTTTAAAAACATTGCAAGGTTGTTAAGACCATTTTTCGATTTAGGTATCCGTTTGCGAGTTATTGAACTTTAAAGCGCAATTTTTTGGAAAAACAGAGCATCACCCCCTTCCCCCCCGCTCTAAAACCCATTTTTTATATATATTTTAGACTACCAAAGTGACTAAAATTAATGATAGTAATAGTAACCTATACTTCTAAATACTACTCTTGCTTTCCATCAGACAGAATACTGGCTTTAGTCAGCTTGTTTTTAACGACGACTGTTATGGTGACTCTACTCTGCCTGATGGAAAGCATGAGTAGAAAAGTGGGGGTCACCACACTTACTGCGAACGCAGGCAGTATGGAGACCCACACTTTAGTGGCACAGTGACTTCTGACTAGGCCGCCATGGTATGGGTCACCATGCTGCATTGCTTGCCCTTACAGTGAGAATGGTGATCCTTACTCCTAGATTCTACTCATGCTTTCCATCAGGCAGAGTAGTCACTTTGGTAGACTTAAGCATTAAAAAAACGCTAACCTTCTTTCTAAGGGCCACAGCACACTAGCTACTTTTAGCATCGGCGATCGGCAACTAGTTGCTTTTTAGAAGCTAAATACGGCGACCGAACGCTCTACACAGCACACTTAAAAACGTCAAACGCGGAGATTGAGTCGCTTTTTAGAAGCGCGACACAGCAGCTGAACGCTACTCTCCGCACACATTCGGATGCCGGTAACGCGCGTTCCGATACCGCGATCGAACGCAGGAAGTCTCTAAAACGCGCTGCAGCATCGATGCAGTCGCAAAATCGCCGATGCTAAAAGTAGCTAGTGTGCTGTGACCCTAAGTTGAGGCCTATGTCCCGCAGTGGGCTGGCTGTTGATGATGTCATCTACTTCACTGAGGTATATCAAATAATAGATTTCTTTTATTTAGTTTATAGCCATAGCATTGATAACATGTACAATTCCATTAAAACCATAACACATAAAAAAAATTAGATTAGTCCCACGGTGTAACGCGGTTGTAAATCGCGAGAAACGCCGCGGAGCAAACTAGACTCTAGACTGCGTGTTAGACAGTCTTCTTGGTAAATCTATATTAATATTATAGAGCTTAAAAGTTTGTTCGTTCAGGTGCATTTCAGTATTTCAATACTCGTACAACTAGTGTCATATGGCCCAGTTATCATAGAAGTCTATAATGTCTCTTTACACTACAGCTGAATGGCGGCCTTGAAATCTTTCATTAGTAATAAATAATAAAAGCATTCTTTTCTTTATAAAGTTCTAAATAAAATTTCAAAGGAACATAATATATGGCAATGGTTCTTTTTTCCCCAGACATCTCACACAACGTCATCTAGTCCCAAACTAAGCAGAGCTTGTATTATGGGTACTAAACAACTGATATAAATTCATAAACTTACTGATCAGTTGTCTGTGAGAGGGTTGATTACCCGTTGAGACAGTCGATTAGTGCTGAAATCATCATGGCTCTACTAGCTTAGCTTTGAATGCCTCAGTGGCCCAGTGGTAGCGTTTGCAATTGCTGTGCTTGAGGTCTCAGGTTTGATTCCCAAATATTTGGGTGATCCGCAAATATTGGTGTCAGAGATTCGGTATTTTCTATGTAGATATAATAATATGTATGTATTTACATAAAGTCTAGTACCCATAATACAAGCTCTGCTTAGTTGAGGCTAATAGCGCTGTGTGTAAGGTGTCCAAAACATTTATTATTCTAACTAGCTTGGAAAATGTTTGACTCGGAACAATATTCACAAGACATCTACATAGTTTGTTTGAAAACCTTTATTTTTCTGACAGAATTTTAAAAAGTAACACAACCTTATATTTTAGATGTGATGAATGAATCTCTCATTATTATTGTAATTTATTAAATTATAAATTCAACGCAATAATTTGATAAGCAATTACTTTGTTTTCACTAACTTTGTTTACATTTTTATAATTTCTCAAAAGCCAACTTTCTAAAGTTTTGCGATATGTACTCAATTAAAATGTAATAAAGCACAAAATTGTCTATGACTAGAGAAAGTATGTCAACAGCTTCCGCGCCGTTAGTAGGTCATCAAACAGTTCTTAAATAAACTTTGACTTGTTATCAACACATATACCCAATTTCTTTCTATCTACAATATTATTTGAAACCGGAACAGTATTATTATTTTCCTACTTATTAACTTCGCAGCTTCTTCATATTGTAAGCTATAGCTACTTAATCGATCACGCAACCTAGGTTGCCAAAGCGCAGTCATTTCTCGTTCATTTCAGAGTGGAAACGAACTAATTAAACACATACGAACGATGATAAAGTAACCACAATTATATAAAAGAGGTCAAAATTAAGATCTGTTTTAATTCAATTTTATATTCAAATTAAATGATAAAAGACACCGATGTTATTTCGAAAATTTCACTTTTTCTTAGTAATCAAATATAATTTTATTACTCACCAGTTGAGTGTTATATTAATTTTGTGTACACTAAAATTAATATCCTGTGTTTTTTTGCCGCGATAATAATTTTCCTTGTGAATAAATACTCAGTTTTAATATAGAATTATAAATGAAGTCAACGGAACGCACTTCTCGCCATTTTCGGGGTGACTGACGTAAACAGAGGCGTAAAGAAGATTTTTTCTACCATTATTTTCTTATGTCAAAAACAGTGTTGCCACTACTATTTATATATTTCAATCAAAGTTTACAATATAAGTACAAAAATGTTGTGTAGAACTAAGTAAATTGCACATCGAACAGTAATTTATTTTTATGTGTAAGTACTAAGTTTTCAACAACAAACTCGAGTTCACAAACCAATCCAGAACAAACCCATTACCTGAAATGCAAACTCAATAAATGGTGACATCTATACTACTCTTTCAGTAACACTTAATTAGTAGTTGGCTAGTACTCCATCACAGCAACACTACAGCTACTGGAGAGAATAGATGGCGTTGTTAAGCAATATGAAAATCAAGCAAAACTCCCTGCCCAAGTACAATTTTTATTAAAAAAACTTCATTACTTAATCTGAGATCAAATCTAGGGTCGGCAGACTAAACCACCACTATGGAAACTGTACGAAATACTGATCCAGATATTCTAGAACCAGAAGAAGATTAAGAATTATAAGTGACATCAACAAGTAAAAAAGTTGACTCTTTTTTTTTAAATTATTTTTTCCTTTTTATGTTACTTTCATTTAAATTTTTTATTGTTGAACTTTTTCAAGTCACGCTACTAGAATGTTCCTCTTAACTTAAGTCGCGTAAATATTAAACTTTTATATTCCTACTAAAATAATTTATCATATTATTATGGTATTGTAATACACTCATAAAGCTAATTATAATATTTTAAAGTTTATAAAACTTCATAGTTTTATAAACTTTGATAAAAAACTATTGATAAAATCATTTTTATCAATAGTTTTTTTTAGTTCTTGTAATGTAGGGTTTATTGACTTATGTGCTTTAGTCTGCCGAACCAAGAAATAATAAGGTAGATAAACTTAGAATAAGAAGAAAGTGTAACCATTTTTTTAAGTGAGTGACAGAAGTGTTGTCACATTTAAAAAAAAATGTCTGGAAATTACGTAAAAAGAATTTAGGAGTCATATATACAGTCCTAGGGATTTCCTTGCAAGGGTACACCTGGTTCCTCAGCTTCTGGTACTTGTGACGGCGTGTGGTTTTGGTCGGTTCGAGTCCGACTTAACCACCAACTGGTGGGGAAAGGTTTTCCGCACACAAAAAAAAAGAGGCATATATATGGGTACCCTGATGATAATCCAATTTAAAATGTGATTTATGAATGATTTTCATTGGAATAGTTAAGAAGGTACTGCACGAAATTGTGGGATTTGACGTATTTTCAAATGAGTAGTACTGTGCGCTGCATTAATTAAATACATCAAAAGTATTTGTATAGTTTAGGTCGATCCTTGAACAAGATCTATGTAAGGTTGGAATTTGAAACAGATACATATGAAATGAAAAAACGATACATATATGTTGTGTGTCAGATGAAATCTTAAAAACATTTTTCTTCGAAAAGATAGTAGATTTTACGTCTAGAACAATAATTTTCATATGACAATATTTGTATTTACATCGTGCAGGGTATAGACAGTGTTTAATTTAATTTAAAAGTATAAATCTAAAAATATTAAGACTTTTCAATTTTTAACACAAACGCCTGATGCACATTGCACATTGCGCAGAAAAAAACATTGCTCTAATTAAATTACTAGGTCTGAAACTTCAAAGCAGAATGGATCTAATTACTAATATTAATGAGATGGATTTTGTTTTGAAGTTTTTTTTAGACTTATGTCAGTATTGTATTGTGTATCATGTCTATATGTCATTGGTTATACTTACTGGCAAATAAGAAAATTGGAAAAAAATCAAATTTCGAGTCGAATCCTGTACAGAGTAGTGCGAACGCAGAGCAACAAATGTACGAAACACAATACAAACGTACAAACGCAAATAGGTAAATATCTCAAACAGGTATGTTTAATGTAACTGTTATAATTTTATTGTAAATTCAATGTTCCGTTCACAATTATTCGTCAGTTGCTAATCAATCAATACAAGTAATCAAGACGGTAAAACTTCAAAACGTAAATATTTACCTTTGATTATAAACATGTAATTAATCAAAGGTACCTAACCTACTCTTATCAAACTCACTTTATTATTATAGGCCTATGTTTTTCAGGTTACATGTAATCTTATGGTCAAGAAAGAACTTATAATAGAAAAGGAAAACACGAATAAAAGCAAAGCCACAATTCGGGTAACCAAGAACTTACTCACCACAACTCTCCATTTGGTTGCAACTTCAGTAATTTAAAAATTAATGGAGAATATAGAAATTGTTTTCATTCCTCCTGTTTCATAGTATGCAATATGTGTAATGCAAAATTAAGATTGGAAAATTGTAGAAAACCTAGAAACAGCAAGGAACTTGTACTCAATCAAAATATCGTGAGTAATTAAGTGTGTAGGTATGGGATTCAGTGCCCTGGAGCAAGTCACAACTTCTCTTGATATACCCTGCATGTCAGAACATTTTTATGCCAAATGTCATGCTAAAGTATGTGAACTCTGGGAACTGGCCAAAGAAAAAAGCATAGAGGAAGCAACAAAAGAAAAACTTGAACTGGCTGAAAAAAATGGTGACTTTAATGCAGATAGCGTACCGATGATAACAGTTGTATCTGATGCGTTTTGGAGTAAGAGGTTATACAGGAAAAACTATACGACCTTTTCAGGAGCTGCAGATATCATTGGCTACAAACTAAAACAGTTCTCTACATGTCTGTTAAAAATAAAAACTCTATGGTCTGCGGGCGAGCTCAGAAGCGCAAACTTGAAGTACCTGAGCATGTATCATATACAAACTCATAGCTGATGGTGATTCCTGCACCTACAAAAATATTCTGGATACCAAACCATATGCCGCACTTATTGTCGAAAAGATAGAGTGTTCTAACCACCTCCTCAGAAACTTTTGTACAAGACTAGATGAATTATCAAGAAAAATGGAAATTAAGGAGCCTCATTATATATTGAAAGCTTTCAAAAAAAACAGGTTAAAAATAAACGAAAAATAACAAATAACGATAGTATAACTATACCCAAACATCGTAAATCTAACTATTAAACCTATTATTATTGTTATTGATGTCTTTCATTTCTGATTTGCTTACTCTTTTCCAGATATCAATCGTTGTGAATGAGGTTATCTTTATATATATATATAATTCTTCTGTGAGTGTGTATGTCACTGAACTTCTCTCAAACGACTGGACCGATTTTGATGAATTTTTTGTGTGTGTTCAAGGGGATCTGGGAATGGTTTAGATTCGCAATTGGACCCGGTAGGTGGCGCTGCGATCAAGTTCTGGAATTTTAAAGTTGGGCGGTGTCCCATGGTGTCACATGGTGTCCCAGAAATAATGGATAATCCTGGAGCATTTAGTAGTACAGCTATCTGGCGTACAAAAAAAATGCCCAAAAAAAATTAATGCAAATTATTGAAAATTAATTAAATTTGTTGCGTTTTTAACGTTTTCTTATTCTTCACAGACACTTTAATTAGAATTGCAGTAACTAGTATACTCATACTAGTTACTGCAATAGTACCTATTGTACTTTTTTGAAAGAAAAATATGAACTAAAATTTTTAACATGAATTTTGATAAAAAAAAATATGACAAAGTTTGAGAATAATTTGAGAGTTTGTATAATTTCATAATTTCATTATATGCAGTGATTGTTATTTAGATGCAAAAAGAGCAAATTCGACTGAATAAATCTTGTTTTAAATTATAATAATAAAAAGCTTTAAGATGTGGAAAAAATCATTTTTATTTTATAAGAGGTGTTCGAATTGTCTGCCACCAACTGAGATACAAGTTCGACATCTTCTGATAAATGCTCTTTCAAGAAGTCATGCGCAGCGCCGTTCAGTTATTTTTGAAGCAGCCTCCTGAACACGACTGCGTAATTCCTCCAAACTTGAAGTGGGCCTAAAGTGCATCCGTTCTTTTAGCAGCCCCAGTAAAAAAAATCTAGTGGATTTAAGTTCGGGGATCGTGGAGGCCACAAAATAGGAGACAAACTACCCATCTATACATTTAGATATGAGGCATTTAAATAGGCACGGACATTTGCAGCACGTAGCCAGTGGGATTGCCTCACCTCCTCAGGTACCTCTTCTATTAAATTTGGCAGATCATTTTGTAAAAAATGTAAATAACTTTGGCCAGATAACTTTCCGGACAGTTCAAATGGACCAACGATTTTTTCGTTGAAAATACCAGTTCAATAATTTATTTTGAACTGGTATTACGATTTTTCTTCTCGCATTAGATGCGGGTTCGAGAGTTGCCAGCTGCGCAGTTTATGCACGTTGTTATATCCATCTCTTTTAAGAGTGGGTTCATCTCTCCACAGAATGTTGTCAAACTACAGGCCCGTGGCATTAATACCAATAATGTCAAAAATCTTTGAGAAGATAATGCTGAAAAGACTTCAGGATTTTACAACAAAACACCATATACTTAATGATCAGCAATTCGGGTTTAGACAAAACAGTACCACCTCACTAGCCTGTTTTGATTTAATCAAAACTGTTACCCAAGCTGTTAATGATGGAGTACCAGTTGCGGCGGTATTTTTGGACATGAGCAAGGCCTTTGATTTTGTGGATCATGTACTGCTTTTGCAAAAACTAGAAACCTATGGTATAAGGGGTAAAGCGAACGACTGGCTCAGAAATTATCTACAGTCTAGACAACAATGTGTACATATATCCAAAACTGTGAAAGGAAAAAAGATGTCGTACAAGAGTGAATTTCAGCAGAATAACTATGGAGTACCGCAGGGCAGTGTTCTGGGACCATTTTTATTTTTGCTGTATATCAATGATCTCCCAAACATTACTCGCCATAAAATAATTTTATTTGCTGATGATAAATAAATAAATAAATAAATAAATATTTCGGACATCTTACACACAACATCATCTAGTCCCAAACTAAGCAGAGCTTGTGTTATGGGTACTAGACAACTGATATATAAATACATAAACATACTTTTTTTTTGTAAATACATACATATTATACATAGAAAACACCCAGACTCCGAAACAAATATTTGTGAATTACACAAATAATATTTGTTCCGACCCGGGAATCGAACCCGAGACCTCTTGATCAGCAGCCGCATACGTTAACCACTAGACCAACGAGGCAGTATACGACTCTTATAGTAAAGCGTGAAGGCAGTGACTATGAGAACGAAATAACTGAAGCTTTTAATAATATAATAAACTGGTTAAAGACAAACAATTTAAAAATCAATGTGAATAAAACAAAATTAATCCAATTCCAAACGTACAAAAAACATCCAATACATTTGAACGTTAAATATAACAATATGGAAATTGAAAAAGTAGTAACCACAACATTTCTTGGCTTAAAGTTAGATCAAAATTGTGACTGGAAAAGTCACGTAGAAGGCGTCTGTGATAAACTCGACAGATTTGTTTATGCATTAAAGAGAGTGCGGGTTACAGTATCGGTCGATGCTGCACTCTGTGCATATCATGGCTACGTTTCGTCTGTTCTGTCGTATGGTCTTTTGTTGTGGGGCAATTCAGTGGTCGTCATCAAAGCATTTAAGGTGCAAAAAAAATGTGTGAGAGCAATTTGTGGAGCGGGTTATATGGATAGCTGTAAACCTATATTTAAGAAATTTAACATCCTGCCATTACCGTGCATGTATATTAGAGAGCTATGCATATTTGTGCGACAACACCCGAAATATTTTTCCAAGCATGAAGATGTTTCCAAACGAAATGTAGCATCTAGAGATAGACATAAGTTACATTTTCCTCGATGTAGGCTCGAAATGTATAAGAGGAACTCTTATGTAAATGCCATAAAGGTCTACAATAAATTGCCAAATAGGTTTAAAGAGCTACCGGTAATTAAATTTAAAAAAGACTTGACGCAATGGCTAAAGGAGAAATGTTTTTACGATTTGACTGAATTTATGTCATATCGTGAGGAAGGGAAGTAACGGTACAGAGTATTAGTATTATTATTTTTAAACCAATTTTATCATTTTGACATAGACAATATCCATGAACAATATATAATTAATGTACCTAGTTTTAAATATTCTAGAATTTATTTGACAAAATTTTAATTTCCTTGTTGACTTACCGAAATGATTATTTTGACATTGCATGCAATAATTAATTTAATGTAATTCATATAGATAATTGCTACTTAAATAATTTCATTTTAATACACCTTACTAATATTTGCATACCATGTATACTGGTAGGATGTAAATGGGACGTGTTTAATTTTAAGATCATACTTTGTACACCTACATTCTGGCAAATAAACGATTATTATTATTATTATTATTATTAAAGAATTGTGGATTTTGTTCTATTTTTGCAAGCATTTGTCGACAAAAAAAAAATTCTTGCGTTGTAATCTCTCGGCTGAATAGCTTGAACCCGTGGTAGGGATGAATTTTTTTTTTTCAGTACACGGTGCAGGGTCGTCTTTGTCTTCTTCTGAATTTCGTCAAGCACAGTGTCTTGTGTATTGATATTTGCTATTCTCCCAGTGCTTGTACCACCTATGCATTCTACCTTCCGAATAACATCTGTGCACTCTTATGAATACGCGGTAATCTGGATGACGCGCTATAGGGTATCTTTCCCTATAAAGGAATGCATCAGTCTTGCGCTACTTCTACATTCACCATAAATAAAGTGCATGTTTGCGTATTCTTGTGCCGTATATTGAATACGAGGCATATTGATACACGAAACCAGTTCAGATACAAGCCAAGTCGTCGTAAAATCACCAAACTATCAAGTCCAAATCAGTGAGCAAAACTGAGAGTCCAATGATTTCATTGGACTCTTAGTTAAAACGATGACTTCTGGCTGTTTAGCCAGAAATCGTCGTTGTAACACTGATTGAAAATCACAGAGAACTGCAAAATGAATGGGCACATGCGATACCGAACAAGTCAAGCGACGCACCAAATACTTGCCATTGTTATGAGAGATAAGGTACAATGTAATAATAATATACTCTTCTCTCGCTCGCTGACACTGTACTTAAGTACTAAATATATTCACCTATCTCTGTCTCGTAATTAACAAAAAATTACTTCGGCCACACTCAGGTAGTAAATAGCGAAATAACATTATAATTATCACACGACCTGCTACACTAAAAAGGAAGCTTTCATTTTCTCTCTTTGGATAAAATTATGTATTATACCATTTTTTTTAAATATAGTTGCTGCTTAGTTTTTCATACATTTTTTTTTTCACAAAAATTTCAAATTTTGTAATAATTTATTTTTGATCAAATTTCATGTTATTGTTTTTTTCCAAAAAAGTATAATAGGCACTCATACTATGTACTGAATTTCTAATAAGATTGTTAGTGAGGAATAAGATAACTTCAAAACTTGGGCAACAATTGGATTTTTTTTTGGGTTTTTTTTTGTACGCCGGATAGCTATACTACTAAGTGCTTTAGGATTACCCATTCTTTCTGGGACACCCTGTATAGATGATATATTTATAGTGACGGAAGCTGGATGTGAGAAGCGCAAAATCGATCAGAGTGGTGTGCAATTGGAGAGGCCTATGTCCAGCAAAGGACTTCGATAGGCTGATCATGAAAATGATGATTTATAGATTCTAGAAATTATTACTTATGAACAAAACTTTCAGAAATAGCGACTGAATATTTAGAAGATATGTATTACTTCTGTGTGGAGCCTACTCTGTACAATTATTTTACATATTTTAGATAAAATGTTTTTACGTAGGAAGCGGCAACGGTGCTGCCTAGCGGCGCTGCCGCGCAACTCTGCTCGTAAATACCTAAACTCGACGTTTTTTGTTCGCGCAGCACACTCTTAACGAGATGTAGCGTAGTTTGATACATGTGTTTACTTGAAGTAGCCGAGTTTGGTGACTTCAGAAAGAACAAAGGCCATGCGTTATTTATTTTTTAATTAATTTTAGCACACGATCAACACAGTATGAAAACAAAAAAAAACAAGTGTTGCAGAAAATTTCGGAAAAAACGCACTGTTGTGTACTGACGACCATCTAAGTGATGAGGATGGAAATGCTGTCGCGTGGGACGATGACGGAAAGAAGCGGCAGTGATCAACTCGAACAACTCCTTGGAGCACTCTCCGTGGTATAAGCGATAGAAGATACAGAGTGATGCTACATCTCTACGCAGCGCCAAGGGATCAAGCGGATCTGAAATATCCCGGCAGTCAATGATTCGAGTCGCTCTCCGCTGAATACAGTCCAGAGGGAGAAGCTGGTACTGTGGTGCCCCGGCCCAAAGATGAGAACAGTTTCCACATGCGGACGAACCTGCACCTTGTAAAGTAGCAGGCAGGCAGCTTGGTGTGCTCTATTGAGCACACCAAGCTTCTTTGAAGCTAATTTGGCCTTACCCTCCAAACGGCCACGGAACTTGACTTCGCCCGATATGCCGATAGCAAGAATTTCAATATTGGTAGAGGCCGTTAGGGGAGTGCTCTCAAAACGAGGTGATATGACAAACAGCATTTTTTTTGCTGTGAACGCGCAAACCTGTGTCTTTGTGGGGTTAAATTGGACAAAATTGAGTCGACCCCATCGACCCCACTCGACTTTTTCGAGGGAAGTCTCAATTTCAGACACAAGTCTATTTCAGCTCTCACTGACGTGTTTCCGAGAGATGTTTGCACGGCCGGTATAAAGGCCATCACCGTTCTATCACCTTAATAGCAATGAATGCCGCTTAAATGCAGCATATCATTGGTATGTAGAAAAAACAGTGTAGGCGAAATCACCTGCATTCACAGACAAGGATTCCGAGCATGCACCATCGACTACGACCTTATGCTCGTGTCTGCTAAAAAACTGGCGACCCATTTGCATAAAGTCCCAGGAAGTCCATTACTGGGTAACTTTCAAAGAAGTGCTTTGTGCTAGACTCACCAGCCGAGGTGCCCTTAATGAGATAAAATGTGTATAATAATTGTCATTATCAACTGGATATCAATATTTTTAATTAAAGTTCGTTTCAATTCGGAGAAATTAACTATTTTTAATTGGATCAAACTGTATATTTATGCAACATTTCTGAAACCTTTCAAGTAAAAATTACGTAAATATTATAAAGTATGTGTCACCTTTCTGGTCTCTTTAACGAATAGTTTTATTTTTGACAAAGTGATAAGGAAGTAAAGTCCTCAGTGTGAAAATGATAAAAAAGAAATAAACATGATGTATTTAATCAAACACTTTGTATATAATTACATCAACAATGAAAGTCAATATTCTTACTTCCCGACTCGTTAAGGGTATGTTTTCAGCCCCAGAAGGAGATAAATCCGCCGTGTTATCAAATATTTCACCCTTTTTGAAACAATATTTTCTGAATCGTAACCTATTTGATTTAGGGCTGTAAGGCTTGCTCTCAACACCGATGAACGCTTCATAATATGCAACGAAATACGGCACGATCACTGACCTCCCAATCCACATCCATATAAGAACGAAAAAAGAAGTTAAAAGAATAACCTGACAAAACATGTAAAAATAATACGGAAATATAATAGGGTCAGGGGTGGTGAAGTGGGTGATTTTGCATACAATCCATTGTATTAACATCCAATAGATAAGGCACTGGTTTGTTCCAGAGCATAGTGATACGCAGCAATCCCAAAATCTAGCGCATAATATATAAGGAAAGCAGAATACTTCCCACCAATTGTATCTAAAGAGATCATCAGCGCCTGTATGGAATCGTTCTCCCTCTAACTGAGTGCAGTTCACATCCTTTGGCCTAGGTTTTGGTTTTGGTCTTGGTTGTCTTGCCATTTTATGTTCTTGCTAAATACTCCTATATATTTTCACTTTTGCAATTCGATCACAAGGACCATAATTTGGATTTATTGTTAGGATACAACAATAAGTTTTATGTAGGTAATGATTAAAAGTTTTTTGTAAATAATCTGTAAATATTGATTGTCATTGTAAGACAAAATGACAGTATAGAATAGAATAAAATCATAGGTACAGCCAGAGAGTTCACAAAATATCATGATAGAAATTAATAAACAGTGCAGTCAGTACCTCTTTGCCAGTTTATAATATGTAAAAAAATGTGATGGTTGTGAAATAGGGGCAAATAAGCAGACACAGACATGAAGTTTTAAAGTATATTGCTAAATAATCTTTAATAAGTAAAGGTTCACATTAAAATCCGATATTTTTTAATAACCTGTACTGTACCCATCTTCGAAAAAAAAGATTGCTTGGAAAAATAGGTAAAGGAAATTTGGTGTCCCAATTTTTTAGGTCGATTAAGAGGATAATTTGCTAGTTCTATTTGTTGAATTTATGTTCTTTGTATTTGTCTAGAAGTCAATACACGTGACCACAAACAAGATTGGTCCTTGATCTAGAACAGAGAAGTAACAGTAGGTGAATTTAATTTAAAGGAATGTTTTGATGCTCGTGTATTATTGTTTCATGATTTTCATTAAATTTTACATGTCAAAATATCTACAAGTTTATCGTCTGAGATGATTAATCAACATATTTAATCTATGTTGCTAATATTACGTCTGTCATTTGAGAATTGTTGCCTATGTCACATGTCAAAATCAAAAACTTTAGTTTGGTGTTGACCATGGTGGGGTGAAGTGCTACAGTTCTTCTCAAACAAAAAATATTACGTCTTGTAACAACATTGTTATGTTAAGGACGTAGAGGATTATCTATCACCTGCAGGATTTGCTTAATCCATGTTTATTCAAGGATCTAACGCAGGTAAACTGATTAAATAACTTTTATAAAAAGTGAAAGTTCGAACCGAACTTAAGGATTTGTTATTTTCAAGGGAATGCCAACACGTATTACGTATTAATTACCATATATAAAAATAACTTACATTAAGCTTCGTTATTCCTACTTTGTTATTTAATAGAACAGGTTTTCTGACCTTTATTATAGCAAACAAACTGAACAAGTTATTTGTTTCACGCACCTTGTTTTAAGTTAAGATCTCTACAACCTTGAAAGCTTAAGCATATCCTGGTTTAAAATCTACGTACATATAATAATATTAAATTATCATCCTAAGAATATACATCTTATAAGAATAAACTTAGAAAGTTTTAGCAATATAAAATATATCGCTATAACTTTCTATTAATATTTTTTCTTTTCGGACATAATGTCATCTAGCTTTAAATCAAGAGCAGAACCTGTACTATCACTGCTAAATTGACTTATAAAATACTTATATTTTTGTAGTAAAACCCAAAGTCTGAAACATAATATTTGTAGGTCATAAAAACATATGCTCCAAACCAGGAATCAAACTTAACAAGTCACCGAGTCAGTCTATTAGTCGTATCATACCTAGAATGTGTATATATTAAGTAACAATCTGACATAATTTACATAATTAGGAATACAATGAGTCTTTGTCTGTATTTTTTTTTCATACTTTTTCATTATAATTATCATTATATTGTTCTATAGTGAAGTGGTTATATGTTATGTTTTGAAAACAAACTTATCTCTACATATCCATAATAATATTATAAACACGAAAGTTTGTATGTATGTTTGTTGCTCTTTCAAGGAGCTGAACGGATTTGGATGAAACTTTACGGTAATAAAGCTTATATATTAGTTACAAAATTAAATCCTCCACCACATCTGTCTACCTGTTCACGATAAACTCAAAATCCTCTGCACCAATTTAAATGAAATTTTGTACCCAGATAGAATAAGCCTCAGAAAGGACATGGCTAATTTTTACAGCGATAATTGACATATACACGGGCGCAGTCACATGCGAAACCTAGTTTGAAATATTTATGACAGAATTTGAGTTTGATTTTTATTTCTTAACCAGCTGATCCCTGTTTAATTTTTTAAGACCTAGGCATTTAATAAAAATAGTTTGTGGTTCATTTTTTCACCTACTAAATAAACACAAAATTTTATAAGAATGAATCACAATTTCGAAGGAGTATGGCAACTAACATTGTGACAGAAGACTTTTATATATATTTGTATTGCATCATGATTTAAGCTATTACATAGTAGGTTACCATTGGTCAATTTGGTCAAAACAATTTTTAATTAAATAGTATACAATTCTTGTTGGGTACATGAGCCTATGCCATACAGTATAAATTGTAATGGCCTTTTCCAATGGGGCAATGAGTTAGCTAGGGGGGCAGTGCCATGGTTGGGTGATAGAAATCGAAATTAGCCATAGTTATTTCAAAGTTAGAATTCATTTTTGTTCAGTCTTGTTTATACTTCCAATAAAGTAAAATGCCTTTCAATCAAGTTCATGTCTCCCTCACTTTCATCCCGACCATCACTCGACTCTAGTCATGGCACTTCGCGACCATATCCGCAAGATATGAAAGGCGGGAAGCGAGAGCGAGCGAGAGAGGCCTTCGACACGTTATTCTTTTAATGTATTTAAATTGTACTTCTATCTGTTGTGTACAATTCCTTGAAAATTCTAAAACTGATTACAAGATCGATATTGATGCATGTCATGTAATGTATGTTGCATAGTTAATTTATTTATTTATTTTATTTATTTATTGTCTTCATTGTTAATACAAAATAGTAGGTACAAAAGAAAAGAGTCATAAAATATGAGTTACAAATTATATGTACAACAATTGGCGGTCTTATCGCTCATGGTTAAATATTATTTAAGAGCAAAAGATTACTCTTGCCCAATCTACAGAGTGTAAGTATACCCCAAGGCAGTATTCTGGGTCCTTCCTTATTTCTGGACTGCAGAATACATAAATAACTATGAAAAGTAATTTTTTGATAATCGTTTTACTTTTGTATTTGTGTAAAAAGATCGTGTAAATGCACAATTCTTTCATAGTTTAAACATTTTCATTGATAAACATAGTATTGTTATAGTATAATAGAGTAAATGAGTATACGCGTCACCTAATTGTTTGTGGTCGCCACTCATGAACGCCAGCAACTATGGACTTCAACAATAAGACCCCAGTGCATTGCCATACTTTGAGTCTTCCTCCCAAAATCAAGGAATGGAACGCAAATCCTCCTTAATTGCTTAACTCTGGATATCTGTGAAGCTGTTGTCAATTCGGTCCAGCTCATCTATTACTCGAAGCTCTTTGTTACTATGTTTGCTTCCATAATGTTGTATTTTTTTCCATAATGTTGTTTTTTTTCCAGATCAATCACCCACCAAAATGGTCTCACAAATAATATTTACCCTGGCAATACTGCTTACATACACAAACACTGAGTATATACCCCCCGGCCCTGCGTACCCTTGTCCAAAAGATTCTAGCACATCGTTACTATATCCATGTGTGTGTGAAAGAGGTAGCGACACAGGACTGTACATTAGATGCGAGAACACCGGGTTGGCTGTCCTCAGTGTGGGGTTGGGTAATATTGCTGGATTGGGGTTGCCAATAGAGAAATTACATTTGAGGGAGTGTAAAATTTGTAAGTATTTAAATATACATTTATTTCTAATTTCAAAAATGTTTGTTAAGGTGTCTGAATATTTCTTAGTATAGTTTAGTCAACATTTTGCCTTTATAAATATAACTCACAATTAATGATAGGTTATCTTTCTGGACCCGAGCACTTCTCATCATCTTCTTAGCTTTTAGTATTCCCAAAACCATTTGGAGTCGGCTACTAGTTCAACTAGTTTCACCTGAACTTCAGTTTTTACTCGGAGCTCCTGGTATCGGACCTCCGCGACCCTGATCAGTATATTATAAGGCACTGAGTACGACAACTGTGACCGACGGCTTAAGGTTTATGGCAAGCCGCCGCCTTTAAATGCCGCTTAGTAGCCTGAAAAGTAGACTTTTAGCAATTCTTTTTAGAATAAATCTAGTAATAATTTATATATTTCATTGTCGTTTGGTCTTTAAGGTTATCTACAAGAAATTGCTCTTAACGATAAGACCGCCCTTGGTTTATCCTCTTGATGTAAAGTATTTATTTTTATGCCCACTTTTCTTACTTATTTCTGTGCATTGTGAGAAAACAAAGTAATATTTCAGTTATTAACTAACTTATTTACTTACTTAAAGCTGCAGACACGGTTCTGTGGTACGGCTTTGGAGAGGCCTATATCTAGCACTGCTGATGGTGATGAGAAACAATTTATGTTAACCACCAATATTACTAGCAGTTACTAGCTACATCTACATAGAGTTTACCATCTTTTACGAACTTGGGTTTCGAAACAGGCAACTAAGAGCAAACTACAGTATACCAAAACTAAACTACTCCTCTGACTGGTTATAAGCCACTCCTTAGAAGGTTTTAGCCTACTATACCACGCTGGAGAGACCGTTTGGGATATGTTTTTGTAGTATATCCTTCTATATTGTCGGCTGACAGACGCACGCGCCCACTCGCTATCGTCGCTAAAGTCGACTGCCTGTGTCACGACCGCACGTACTCTGGAGATGACATAATGCTTCCTTCTCATTCATTCATAGTGAACGAGTGCATGAATAACGTAGTGAGACATACACTACAGTTTTCATATTAGAGTTTAGCAAAATAATTACTCCTCCTGATAGACAGCATGACCAGAATCCAATATTCTCATTGTGAATTTAGACAATCCGTCATGGTGACTCACAATATGGCAGCACAGATTACCGCTCAGACAAAACAGTCTCTCTGTTTCAATAACCTGATCTGTGAAATGTTCTTCTTGCAGCAAAACTCTTCGGCTCTCTGTTCCATCGTTCCATCATTCGTGTAATGATGATAGAAGACTCTCCAATAAAAGAAATAGACGAGTATGCATTTGCTGGTGTCAACAGAACATTGCAGGAGTTGTATTTCAAGAATACCAAGATCGTGGAATTCCCTTCAGCTGCTTTCAAGGTGAAGTATAAGTGTTTTTGAACGAATTTTCTTTACAGGTCAAATTAGGTCCTTAGGATACCTATCCTGGTATCCTAAGGACCTAATCTATCCTGGGTATCTGGTATCCTGGTAAACCTATCCTGGGTACCTACCCATCATCATCAACAACCCATAATGTCCCACTGATGAGTTCGGGTCTCTTCTCAGGAGAGGGTTACAACCATACGTTCCCACAGTGGCCGAATGTGGGTTGGGGACTGGCAAGACACGTTGTCGCTACCTGAAGACCTCCAACTAAGCTTCACGACTGTGACTGTAACAACTGGGACCGACAACTTAACGTGACGTCCGAATCACGGAAACGCTCATAACATATCATGCCACGAACGGTCACCCATCTAGGTCTGACCGCGCTCTCGTTGCTTACCCTCGGTGATTGTTTCCAATCACCTAAGGCCACCCAATTTTGTCTTCTTTACTTTTCTCAGGAAGTACATGTCTAATTTGAAAAAATAGTAAGTCTTAGATAGTTATCCTGTTAAGAGCTTCCATTGCGTGCAGTGTGTAAACTGCACTGCACTGTGACTGCCGTGGTGGCGCAGTGGTAACGTATGCGACTGCTGTGATTGAGGTCTTGGGTTCTATTCCCTGGTCGGACCTATTGTTTGTGTGGTGTGATCCACAAATTTTTGTTTCGGAGTTTGGGTATTTTCTAAGTATAATTTTTGTGTAGTTACAGAAAAAAGTATGTATATATAAGTCCCTGTGACACAGGAATATATTCCTAATGCGGGAGATAGATAGATAACTCTTTATTGCACACTAAATTACAGAGTCACAAGAAAATAACACAATAATCAAATATAGAGTGTACAAAGAGCGGCCTTATTGCTAAAAGCTATTTCTTCCAGGCAACCTTAGAGTTGTCTTTTTTAAAAAGTAAAGAAAGAAAGAACCTATAAACCCAACCTATCATCATCATCAACAGCCTTTAACAGTCCACTGCTGGACATAGGCTTCTCCTTAGAAAGGAGGTATTAGTCTACTATGCCACGCTGGCCAGAAGGGTTGTTAAAGGGTTTGTTTCAAGTTTTCCTTCTCTTTGCATTGATGTTGCCTTGCGTAGTTTATCCCTTAGTCGCCTTTTGCGACAACAACCTATTGCATGACAATTGCACCATTTTAATATTTTATTAATTTCTTCAAAATGTTTGTAAACAAAACTTGATATTATTAAACAATTTACAGACACTGTTTTTAATTTTAAAATATAGGTTGTGATAAACAGTATTTAGCAGAGATTATAGTTCAAAAGATCAAAAACTCATTGATTGTAAGGTATGAATATTAATTAAAATTAATTATATTAGATACTGAGGTGGCGTTGAAGCTATATCTGCTGTCTGTCTGGGACATATTTTCTAATAATAAACACATTTATCAGATGCCAGAATTAGGGCAACACAAATACTACTACTGCCTTGTTGGTCTAGTGGTTAGCGTATGCGGCTGCTGATCAAGAGGTCTCGGGTTCGATTCCCGGGTCAGACCAAATATTCCGTGTGGTGACTAATTAAGAATACAGAGTGTCACCACCTCTATTCATCCCGCGGGTTTCGTAAAAGGCGACTAAGGGATAAACTACGCAAGACAACATCAATGCAAAGAGAAGGAAAACTTGAAACCAACCCTATACCAACCCGTCTGGCCAGCGTGGTATAGTAGGCCAAAACCTCCTTTCTAAGGAGAGGTCTATGTCCAGCAGTGAACTGTTAAAGGCTGTTGATATGATGTGTTGTGATGTGATGTTTAGTACCCATAACACAAGCTCTGCTTACTTTGGGTCTAGATGATGTTGTGTGTAAGATGATCTTAAGAAAAGTATTCTAAAGGTATATAAGAAAACTAGTTGACCCACGCTGCCCCTGCCAAGTCTTCAATTACCCCTATGTTATACAGCGTGAACAAAGATTTGCAAAAAAAAAAAAGAATTATAGTGAGCCATAATAAAAGAAAGACATATGCTGTCGCGGACTGTAGAGGAACGGGTATCGTGTTCCTCCATCGAAAAGGGAGGATCCTCGGACCAGGCGAGATGATCGTGCCTGGTGGGCTACAACCCAATAGTTGATGTTATGATGTTGTAATATATGCTTATCGGCGCGAGAATTTCTAAATCGCGATTCAGAATTAGTAGTTACTCTGTATAGTTCATTTCGTGTTTTATTCGTAGTTCAATGTTTCTTTGGTAGATGGCGCTGTTGTATGGTTTTCGATTGCGCTGTATGTGAAAGTCGCCACATCATTATTATTTTTTTCCTTTAAGTATTTAAACCTACCAAAGTGACTCTACCCTGCCTGATAGAAAACATGAGTAGAATCCAGGAGTAGGAGTCACAATTCTGATTGTGAGGGTAGGCCAGTGCATTTGGTAAGGTTCACCACGCTGAATTTAGCATGGTGACCCATACCATCCCGGCCTGGTTAGATAATTTCACATCAGTCTCCCGCCTGGCTGGAATGATGCAGAATGATTGGGCCTCCGGTCTCACATTCATCAACGAAATATGACATCAAGAATGCTGTCATTATTAGGATGGTCTTCTGTTTGAGGGTAGTACCACTCCGGTCGAGATTGCACATTCGTGCTGAAGTCAGCGTAACTCTACTACCTACAACGTCACCTTTTCGTGTTAGGGTCTCTGTATCAACCAGGAGGCTAACCAGCCCCGGATCTAAGGGGGGGCAAGCCGGGGACCTTGCCCCGGGCGACAGTTTCATTGGTGGCGCCAAATCTTGAGACAAGAATTCGAAATATCGAACAAATGAAGCCTCTTTTCCTAGAATCTCATAGGTTTCTATCAAGTAATGGAATTTTAATATAATATGTTTGATAATGAAACTTTTCTATTTCCATACGCCCAGTTAGTTTTTTAACACACACTAAGTTAATAATGAACGCAAAACGTAGTAGTATCACAAAAATGCTACTCATTCGCAGTTTTAACAGTTTTTTTCAAACACCACTGGGACTGACGGGGGGGGGGGGGGAACTAAAGAGAGGGGCGCCACTATCAAGGTTTTTCCCCGGTTCGAAACAATCGTAGATCCGGTGGTAACCACTAAACCAACAGGCCCAATTTCAATTTTTATTTCTCCTTTCACAGATCCTGGGCAATGTCTCAATATTATCAATAGATGGTCATCTAATGCCAAAGTTGAATAAAGACATTTTCGCCGGGAGCCTGGCTGCAGGGAAGCTGGAGAGATTGCATCTCTCTAACGGTCTTCTAGCAGATATCCCTATTGAAGCATTTCAGGTAAGGTTATATTGCTGACTAGCTGAGTCCCGCAGTGTCACCTGCGGTTATTGTTGTCAATCTCGAGTAACGCCGTGTAGTGAAGCTAGTCTAAAAAAGTCCAAGTTACTCTTAGTGTCATCAGCTTTCTGCCAATGAAAATTCGGTCAAAATCGGTCCAGCCCTTCCAGATATTAGCCGGAAGAAACACACAGACAATTTTTTAAGACATTGCTGTTTTGATGTTAGCACCATATATACTTTGAAATGCATTTAGTAAAAAAACTAATATTTTGATATTACATACATACAAACCCGAAGTATAGTTTTTGTAGAAATTCTTAATAACAGCTCGGGGTATGGAAGTATGGCGGTGTTACACGTCCGTGCCTCGAAGAGCACTTTAAGCCGTCGGTCTGGGCTGTCATGAACATCTATGGAAACCGTTACTGGGAAGTCGGTGCCCTTAAATATACTGACAACTAGTTTAATATTCGAATTTCAGTTCGACCTCAGGGTTGCGGGGAGGTGGTGTGTGAGATGTCTGAAATATTCAAATTATTTCATTTTTGAATTTCCAGCCTTTAAGAAAACTCAAAACTTTAGACCTTCATGGCAACAAGTTGGCCACGCTGAAAAGGAACCAGTTTAAAGGTCTGAGGGACACCGAAGTTTTGGACATCAGGTAAGAACTGCTTCGTCTGAGTACCATGTCCTTCGCAGTGCGATGTCGAAAGAACCCTTTTCTGGGGTCTACGTACAGCTGGTATGAGATGCTCAAATATTGCCTCTATCAACTATAAATCATGGGTCTTACCACTGTATTGAACCATCAGCCCTTTTGTTTTATTTTTTACGCGGGGAATGCATTTCCCATACCCTTCATGGGGAACAAAGGGCGTGTGGGTGTCGGAGTAAACGGTCTACCCACTGAACCCCGCGGCAGTCTACTACGGCAGTCGGGAGGAGCACCAGGAACGCTTTAGTCGCTTCTGTAGTCCTTCCTGCCGTACCTCACAACTGAGGTACAACCTGTAGTGACGGGACTCACTCCTGGGGCAGGACTCTGTCGTGCCTCTCACAGTTTTACTCAGTAAGCGGCGGAATATTGATCAGCCTCAGACGACACTCCCCGGCCGCACCACCTGTCACCTATTTCCTGTCATAACTCCTCAAGATGTGACTACCACAATAAACATTTCAACGACACATCATATGTCAAAAAAATTGGAGACGTACGCCTGAAATACATTACCCTCCTTGTGCCGCAGTCGGGTTAAAAGAAGTTCTTTATTTTTTAATGAAATTGAAGGCTGAAACTGAGTCAACTAATCACAAAACTGTCAGAAAAGTTTTTTTAATACGAAATCTCATCTTTCTTACGCCATTCAGTGGAACCCGATCGGACTTATACATCACGAGATACAGATAATTAAAGACATCTATTTAAAAAAAAACGGATTTCTTTTAACTACACTCTAAAGATTATGATTACTGTGCCAAGTGTTGTGGGTTCAAATTCTACATGGGATAACACTTTGTGTGATCCTCAAATTGTTATTCTGAGTCGGGGTGTTTCTTGTATGTTTGTAAAGTCCTTCGCGACAAAGAACTATATTCCAAATACGGAAGTTATCTTTAAAAAAAAGTTTTTAGAAGCTGATTTTGGATTTGGAATATGAAAAATAAAACTTATAATTTTATGGCATTCCTTGCAGTTACAACAGTATTACAAAATTAGATGGTACTCACATCGGGGACCTCTCCAAGCTAGGCTGGTGTAATGCTAGCCATAATCAAATTGGAGATATACCTAGGTAAGTTGTATTATAGTAACATACTGTCCCACTGCTGGGCTCGGGTCTCCTCTTAGGAGAGGGTTAAGGCCATGGCCAAATGGCCTTAGGTGATTAGAAACAATCACCGAGGGTAAACAACTACAGCGCGCAACCATAAGTTTTTTTTTTTGGGATTTAATGACCTGGTAACTAAGACCTTTAAGTCAAGTCTTATTTTATTTAAACAAACATAGCACTTTGCTTCATTACAGCATTGGAGAGGCATAGTTTTAGCACACATTTCATATTGTATCAGCAAACATGTAAAGCATTGGCGCTTTTGCGGCCATTATACGAGTCAAACGTTTCACAGTTTTCCCGCGGTAACGAAATTTATTTTCAAAATGATGGTTTAACTTGTCAGACATTCATGTTATTACTTAACTACGCTTTATTTTATTCATGCTAAACACTTAAATTACTAATCTCTTCAATTTGCACTCCCGCGCTTTTTGAAAGTTCCCGCCCGCCGCCACATATCACACACAACTCTCCGCAACCATAAGGTAGAACTGAAATTCGTAGGTTGCACTAGTTGTCAGTAAAATTGAGGGCACTGACTTCCCAAATAACGATTGCCATAGATATTCATGACAACCGGGACCGACGGCTTTTGGTGCTCTCCGAGGCACGGGCGTGAATCACCGCCAAACTTCCAAACTCCAGGCTGCTATTAGGAATTTCCTAAGAAATACCCAGAAACACTTTTTTGACCCGACCCGGGGTTCGAACCCGAGACCTCTTGATTAGCAGCAGTATAGATAGTCAGCTTTTTCTTTTTTTTTTTAAATACATATGTTAACTAAGTACTAACTATTATTTTCAGGGCCATGTTTGCAAGAAACACACTTTTAAAAGTACTACATTTGGATAATAATAAAATAAAGAAATTGGACACGAACAGTTTTAGGGGAATGAGGCTTTTAAGGTAAGTACCTATTTTTAGGTTTCCGTTGTTCATGACTCGGAACTCTTATAGTTTCATAATGTCCGTCCGTCTATACTGTTGTTTAATTTAACATAGTTCAGTTAAAAAAAAATAACTTACATTACTTACTACGTTACTTACTTTGATTTAACAAGTTTACAAAAAAAAGTGATTTAGGTAATCTTTACCATTTTTTTATAAATATGTTAAAATATGTGATGTCAATCTATGAAGGGGGGGAGTCCCATAAATGTGATCAGCTGTGACAAGGACGGGGGCAAGAAGGGGCAAAAAATCATGAAATTTGTGTGACGTAATTTATGGATGAGCCCTAAGTGAATATAGAGAGAGAGAGTTACGTTTCGTATGTTACTGTAGGAGTAAGAGAGAGAGAGAGAGTAATGCGTCCACAACAGTGCGTTTTCCCCAAAGTTCCCTACCTCGCACATCTAAATCGTGGAATGAACTGTCGCCTGTGGTGTTTCCGGACCGATACGACCTTCAAACCTTCAAAAAAAGAACGTACTCCCATCTCAAAGGCCGGCAAGGCACCTGTGACTCCTCTGATATTTCGGGTGTCCATGGGCGGCGGTAATCACCTACCATAAAGTGATCCGTCTGCTCGTTTGCTCCCTATAATATAAAAAAAAACACATTTTCTTTCTCTGTCTCTCTCATAGCTTCTTCTTCTTCCTCCTTTAGCACGGTTAAGTGCATTGTCTCTATTTAATTGAGCTTCTTTTAGGTCCGTCGTCCACCAGGTGGTGAACGGTCTCCCACGCGATAGTCTTGTTATTGGCAAGTCTCGGGCAAGCTTCACCATATGATCATCCGGGCGCCTTAAGACCTGACCGTACCATCTCAAGCGTTTCTGTTTTACCTTATCGACTATCGCGACTCTGTCCCTCTCGTACATCTAAGACTAGGTGCAAGCCAATTGTCTGTATTCTATATTTCATCATCATCATCAGCCTATCGCAGTCCACTGCTGGACATAGGCCTCTCCAATTGCACGCCACTTGGTTCGATCCTTGGCTACTCGCATCCAGCTCCTGCCTGTCTTGCGTAAATCATCACTCCACCTGGCCTGTGGACGTCCTACACTACGTTTGCCGAGTCGCGGTCTCCACTCAAGAACCCGTTTACCCCAACGGTTATCGGTTCTACGGCATATATGGCCAGCCCACTGTCACTTCAGCTTGCAAATCCTGTGGGCTATGTCGATGACTTTGGTTCTCTTTCGTATCACCTTGATCCGGACACGATCCTTCAGAGATACGCCGAGTATAGCCCTCTCTATAGCACGCTGAGCAACCTTGAACTTGTGGACCAGTCGTACCGTAAGTGTCCACGTTTCGGCTCCGTATGTCATTCTATATTTGCTTAGGTTTTACTTCAGTCCTGTCTGTCTGCAGTCTGTCTGTCTGTCTGTCGGTCTGAAGCACACTTGATTTTTGTTTATTCCAGACGCCTGTATCTCCAAGATAATCAGATCTCGGACATCGGCCGTGGGACTTTCTCCGCCGTCACCAGGATTGGTACCGTGGATTTGGCGAGGAACAAGATCTCGAAGGTTGACTTCCAGATGTTTCAACAAGTCAAATATGCTGAAGTAAGTCGTTATTTCTGATTTCCGAATTCCTGAAACTTCCGATTAGTGGCCGACTAAGGGAGCGAACTAATCGGTGACTGCCTCGTTGGTCTAGTGGTTAGCGCATACAGCTGCTGATCAAGAGGTTTCGGGTTCGATTCCCGGGTCGAATAAAAATATTTGTATGATCTGCAAATATTTGTTTTTTGTATGATATGTATGTATTTACAAAAAAAGTATGTTTATGTATTTATATCAGTTGTCTAGTGCCCATAATACATAATGCAAGCTCTGCTTAGTTTGGGACTAGATGACGTTGTGTGTAACTGTCCGAAGTATTTATAATTAGTCTACCTGACTATATATATTTTCAATCTCTTTCTACAATCGCTAAAGTCTTTATTCTCTTGTATCCATAATCTTTTTTTTTTATTTGAGCCTTCCAAAGTGGCTCCACTCTGCCTGATGGAAAGCATGAGTAGAATCCAAGAGTAGGGCTCACCATCCTCATTGTGAGTACAGACAATACAGCATGCTGACCCACACTATAGACGCTTAGTGAGATGCTTCTTTATTATTGGACCACCGGTCTCACACTCACCAACGAAATACGACTGCAAGAGTGCTGTCATTATTAGGATGGTCTTCTGTGTGAAGGTAGTACCTACTGCCCCGGTCGAGCCGGACCATTCGTGATGAAATCATCGTGGTTCTACAACTTTTTAAGACTCACTTATTTTACATTCCGAAGTGTTTATAACCGAGTGGCCTTAAGTGATTGGAAACAATCACCGAGGGTAAGCAACTAAGGCGCGGTCAGTACCCAGATGGGTGACCGTTTGTGGCATAATATGTTATATATATAAGCGTTTCCGTGATTCGGAGGTCACGTTAAGCAGTAGGTCCCGATTGTTATCTTATGATAACAGTCGTAAAGTATAGTTGGTGGCCTTCGGGCAGCTTAAAAACATTTAACGGCAGGACCTACATAGCGACAACGCACTCGGCCAGTGTGGGGACGTATGGCCTCACCCTCTCCTGGGAGGAGACTCGAGCCCAGCAGTGGGACGTTATGGGTTGTTTATTGATGATGACTTAATTTAAACTTTTTTATAGATCCTCAATCTCGCTGAAAATCGAATCACAATTATCGAGAAGCAAGCCTTCACAGATTTATACCAAGCCGTGGTGAACATCTCTCATAACGCCTTGACCACCATAGAAGTGGATGCCTTCCAAAACTGCAACAACATGACGTTATTGGATTTCAGTCACAACAACCTCTCCCAAATACCCAGGAGGGCCTTCGATGAGAACAGCTATGCGTACCAGCTGCAAATGTCTTATAACAATTTTAAGGACTTTAGCCAGGTAAGAGTGTAGCTACCGTGTAGCTATTGTATAGCTTTTATCGCTGGCTTTGAGCGCGGCGACCGAATCAAGAAATTCCGTAACGAAAAAACCTAACACCCTTAAAAAGGATAGAGAATATGATTGTAACTGCAGTGCGACAAGGATGTGGCGGCTCCGTGCTCTATAGGCAGATTAGCGAATGCGTGCTGCCGCCACCGGCCGTTAACCGTTGCCTTGACAACACAGTCATGCTAGATTCTTCTTCCTTGCTTTTCTTGCATAAGTTGATAGCTTTACCGCGGCAGTCCTCGAGTGCCACACGCCTTTTTTCTTGCTTATTAGTAAGCATACCAAAGTGACTCTACTGTGCCTGATGGAAAGCATGAGTAGAATCCAGGAGTAGGGGCCACCATCCGCATTGTGAGGGAAAGCAATGCAGCATGGTGACCCATACCATGGCGGCCTGGTCTGATGTTTCTGCATCATTCTTCCCGATACTACCCGAGGTTTTAGTTATAGTGGACATAGCCACCAACTGGTGGTATTCGTGGTGATTTTTATCGAAGAGATTTATCGACACAAACAAACACGAAAATTAAAAGAATTATATTTATCATGGGGGGGGGGGGGGAATTAAACTCATGATAAGACTATCTTTAGCTCTCGGCTCCGGCCCCGTCTACGTTTTTGTTGATCTAGTGGTTAGTGTTTGCGGATGTAGGTCTTGACCTCTTGAGGTCTCGGGTTCGAATCCCGGGTCGCACAAAATATTTGTTTCAGAGTTTGGGTGTTTTCTATGTTTAATATGTATGTATTTACAAAAAAAAAGTATGTTTATGTAGTTATATCAGTTGTCTAGTACCCATAATACAAGCTCTGCTTAGTTTGGGACTCGATGACGTTGTGTGTTACATGTTCAAAATTTTTTTTCAGATACCAATACACAACATGTCAGGTATACAGGTCCTGAACGCGTCCTACAATCTGATCGAGTCTATTCCCAAGAATGCCTTCCCCAAACTGTACGAACTGAACACGGTCGACTTGTCCTACAATAACATTAGTGAAATTTTTAATGGTGTCTTTCAAAATTTATTCTCATTGCGGTAAGTTTTTCTATTAATTACTAACGGACTTGGTGTGAATCTTCTTTTCATTTATCATCAGTGGCTTTTAAAATTACATTACTGGACACTGGTCTATTATGAAAATGAAAAATATTTATTAATTATAATATTATTAGAGTTATTATTTGTTTTTTTTATATTAAAGCGTTCCAAAGTGACTTTACTCTGCCTGATGGAAAGCAGGAGTAAAATTCAGGAGTAGTGGTCATTGTCAACGCGCACGCTTCGTATTTGGCGGAAGGGGAGCATAGGAGTTCTCGCACGGTAGGGGGCCGTCTGCAAGCCATAGATGGTCCGAGGTGCGTCGGGGTTCCAGGGGCTTCCTTTCGAGGGTATACCTGGTTCCTCGACCCATAGTACCCGAGACGGCGTGCGGTTTTAGTCGGTTCGAGTCCGACATAGTCACCAACTGGTGGCATCCGCGCGAAAGAAAAAAAAGGAGTAGGGGTCACCATCCTCATTGTGAGGGTAGGCAATGTAGCATGGTGGCCTGGTCAAATGTTTCTGCTCTCCAACTCAACTTAACTCACCAGCGAAATACGACAGCAAGAGTGTGGTCATTATTAGAATGGTCTTTTGTATGAAGGTAGTACTGCCCCCTTCGAGTCGGCACATTCGTGCTGAAATCAGAGTGGCTTTACTACCTACAGAATAGTGCCTCAGATATCCAGATAAAAATATATATCATTTCGGACATGTTCACTGACAATTTTTTCAAATTTGGTGAGAGCTTGTGCTCATCTAATGAACAGCGGCAATGCATTCCATAATCGTACAGCTTTAAATTATTTTTTTCAGTTTCGTAAACCTAAGTCATAACTCCCTACAACAAATCCGTCCATCCACATTTGGCACTGTACCCACGATATTGGAGCTGGACCTGTCCTACAACAAGTTGAGAGACATATCCAGAGGGAGTCTGGCAAAGTTGGCCAGCTGCAGATCTATTGACGTCAGCCATAACCTACTGGAGAAATTGTTCCAAATACCTATTAGTTTAGGGTGAGTATTCGAATACAATATCATCCAGCAAGTAGTCCAACATGCTAGGCAACTTGTCAGGCAGCAAGTTGTTCAACATGTCAGGCAACATGTTGGGAGTTAGAAAGTTAGAATAAGCCTTATGTTACATGCACTGCTGTATGAACACACTATGTATATTTTTTACTTTGTGTTAACAGCACCTAAAACTCATATTAATGACAGGTAGTTTTGTATTTGAACTCTACACTAAATAAGATTAATACACTCGTATTGATAATTCTAAAATTTCTCTAATTTTAATGAAACAATTTTCAAAATGCTATTTTTGTATTTTGAAAACTAATTTTATTGTGCCATATCTAATTTTGACTTTGACCGCCTCATTGGTATTGCGGTTAGTGTATACGACTGCTGTTCGAGAGGTTTCAGGTTCTGTCGGTCATATATTATGTCAAAGATACAGGCTCAGGCTGTTGATCAAGAGGTCTCGGGTTCGATTCTTGGGTCTGACCAAATATTTGTTTCGGAGTCTGGGTGTTTTCTATGTATAATATGTAACTATTTACAAAAAAAAAATATGTTTATGTATTCATATCAGTTGTTTAGTACCCATTACATAAGCTCTGCTTAGTTTGGGACTAGATGACGTTGTGTGTAAGATGTCCAAAATATTTATTTATTTTAAACTTAATGCACATGTTGGACAAATTAAATTTTAGTTTACACAGTCTTCGAATAACAGAATCAATAATATTTTTTGTTTTCAGTGAAATAAATTTAGCGGATAATAGACTCACAGAGATCAAAGCAAACACGTGGCCTGCAATGAACGCGTTACTCAGAATCAACATGTCGTCCAACATGTTGACCGACACGTTGCACTCCGCCAGCTTCTCAAGCTTGTTGACCTTACAGTCGCTCGATTTATCAGACAATGGGTTGACTCAACCTCCTTGGGAAGCACTCAGTTCTCTTACCAGTTTGCAGTACTTATATTTGCAGGTAAATATAATCTTTTACCCTCTAGAAAGACTTTGACTGCCTTGTTGGTCTAGTGGTAAGAAGGCTCGGGTTCGATTCCCGGGTCGGGCCAAATGTTTGTTTGACAAAAATTTGGCTCGGAGTTTCTATGTATAATATGTGTGTTTTTACAAAAAAGAAATGTTTAATATGTATTTATATCAGTTGTTTAGTACCCATAATACAAGCTCTGCTTAGTTTGGGACTAGATGGCGTTGTTTATAAGATATCCAAAATGATATTTTTTTACAGAACAACAATTTAACATCTCTGAGTAGGTCAGCGTTCGGCAACCTCCCAACAACCTTCAAGATAGACCTATCCTACAACCAGATAACAACAATCGCGCAACGGTCGTTCAACGGCCTACAACAGTTGTTGGACCTCTCCCTCAGAGGGAACGGCCTGGAGAGGATCCCCAACGAAGTTTTTAAAGGACTGGTCGCTTTGAGGTCAGTTTTTGTTTTTATCTAGACACTGTCCGTGTGGTGACGGATTAAGAATACAAAGTGTCATTACCCCTATTCATTCCATGGGTGTCGTAAGAGTCGACTAAAGGAACAAAATAAGCAGCTAACAGCACTGCCAAGAGAAGGAAAACTTGAAACAAACCCTTTACCAACCCGTCTGGCCAGCGTGGTATAGTAGGCTAAAACCTCCTTTCTAAGGAGAGGCCTATGTCCAGCAGTGGACTGTTAAAGGCTGTTGATGATGTTGATGACACTGTATGAGAATATTTATCCTTTGGGTGTCGTAACAAACCATGCAGGATAACAGTAGTGCAAAGAAAAGGAAATATAAAAAGGTGTATAGTCAGTATAAAGTATAGGTAAGTAGGTTTAGCGGGTAGGTAAAGTGCGGCCAACGAGAAGCGATATTAAAGTTTCATTTGCTTAAAAGCGACTGTGGAGTTGACAATCTATTGTCTCTTTCCGTTTTTTGAATTTGTTGTAATGTCTCTTTCTACCGGCACAAATATGTTAGAATCAAGACGAAATTGTCAACTTTCTGACGGCCAGTTTAGTAATAATAGTGATTCATTCCCTTTCGGAACGTGCTCGTGTTGATACAATTATTTGTTAAAATTTTTGTTAGTGTTTGTTGTTTATTTAATTATTGTTATTTTGTTTTCTTCATCATTGTCTTTTATTAAGATGAAGAATGACAAATCATAAGGCTACGAACCGATGCTGTTTTTGTTTACAATTAGTATCGCTTCTCGTTGGCCGTTAATTTTTTGTATGTTTGTATTATAATTATTTTTTATCTTATCGCAAATGAATTATAGTTCAGATCTACAATGTGGTACTACTTTCTCTTTGTTTGTTATATTTACTAGCCTTATACTGCTTCTTCGGACAAACCTGATAATGTTTTAAAAGCATTAATATTAAACTAGATTTCGCTCGCGGCTCCGCCCACGTGTATGTTAGTTATCGCGGTAAAAAGTAGCCTATGTTATTTCTTAGGCTCTAGACTATTTATGAACCAAATTTAGTTTAAATCGACTTAGTAGTTTTGTGGCGAAAGCGCGACAGACCTACATAATTACTATCGCATTTAAAATATATAAAAATTCGACCCCTTATAGGGCTTGGCGCTGATGCGAGATGGCTTATATAGCCGATTTTCGCAGCAAACTCCCTTGCACAATGTGTGCAAATAAACTTATATCATAATTATAGTGAATGGCGGTGAGTGGACGGGCTTTAAGCTCATCGCGCTTGGCGTCGAGGTCAGCTAAACGCTGTTCCTCAAATTCGCGGATTCGCTTCTTCACAGTCTCGCGCCATTCCGGTCGCTGTGCTGCTAAACTCTCCCAGCGAGAGGGCTCTATGTTGCATCTTTTCATGTGACGCTTTGGAACATCTTTATACCTGAGGAGTTGTCCGCCATGCTTTCGCTTGCCCTCCTCTTGCATTTATAATATTAGTATTATGAAGGATTAATTATTCTTTAATATTACAGGAAACTGGATTTGTCACACAATTTGCTTGAAAAAATTGATAACAAAACAAATGGATTGTTGGATGATTGTCTTTCTTTGGAGACGGTGAGTACATCTTATTCTCTACTAGCTGAGTCCCGTGGCGTTACCCGCGTATATTGTTGTAAACAGCCGGAACAAACGGACTGACAATAGAACAAATTTAAATTTTAATATTAGTAAATGTTTAAAACTACCTCGTTGGTCTAGTGGTTAGCGTATGTGAATGCTAATCAGGGTTCAAATCCGGGGTCGGGCCAGAGTGTTTTTTGGTTTTTCTTAGGAAATTCCTAATAGCCGGAGTTTAGAAGTTTGGCTGTAACTCACGCCCGTGCCTCGAAGAGCATGTAAAGCCGTCGGTCCCGCTTGTCATGAACATTCTATGGCAATCGTTATTGGAAGTCAGTGCCTTCAAATATACTGACAACTAGTTCAACCTTCAAATTTTAGTTCTCCCTTAGGGTTGCGGAGGTCCGATGCCAGTCGCTCCGTGGAGAAACTGAAATTCAGGTAAAACCGGTTGAACTAGTAGCCGACCACAAATAATATTAGGAATAAAGGCTAGGAAGATTATGTGTTTAAATAACTCTAAATCATCTTATTTACAGGTGAACCTAAGTCACAATAAATTCGGTTTCCTAACAAAGAAAATGTTCCCCTCCAATCCCTGGATCCCGTACAGACTGCAGGAAATCGACCTGAGTTACAATGACATACCCGTTGTGACGTATGATCTCACTATAGGAGCCAAGAAAGTCAAGAAATTGAATTTATCTGGCAATATTATCAACGAAGTGAGAAATAGTAAGTGTTCTTAACCGACTTGAAAAAGGGAGGTTATTACTGTTTTTTTTTATAAATATTTAAGCCTACCAAAGTGACTCCACTCTTGAGACTTCTGATGGAAAGCATGAGAAAGCAATGCAGCATGGTGGCCTGGACAGATGCTTCTGAATCATTCGCCTCCGAAATTGATTGTTATTATGAGTATGTATCTCCCTTTCAGTCCCTCCACTTTTTATAACGGGGAGGGAAGGTAAAGGCAAAACCTGGGGGAGATAGGCTAGACCATCTGTCACATCAGTAGAAGCAGGGTGGCAGGTTGACGCGCCCTTCAAAGGGCAGTAAGGAAATATCAAGGTTCCCAGTCAAGAGGGTGCCATCTGCATCTGTAGGAAGATTGTCCGGGGTACGTCGGGGTTCTAGGGATTTTCTTTGTAGGTCAGCACGTGTCTTGCCAGTCCCCAACCTGCGTTTGGCTAGCGTGGGGACGTATGGCCTTAACCCTCTCCTGGGAGGAGACCCGATCCCAGCAGTGGGACATAGGTTATGGGTATTTTTTTTTTTCATTTTTACATTTATTTGATATAACAAACAGACAGTTTAATTTTATATGTACATATTACAAGCGAGTGCATCGGTGGCGCAGTGGGAGCGTATGTGACTGAAGTGCTTTAGGTCTCGGGTTCGATTCCCGGGTCGTACCAAATGTTTGTGTTTCGCAAATATTTGTTTTGGAGTCTGGGTGTTTTCTATGTATAATATGTATGTATTTATATCAGTTGTTTAGTACCCATAATACAAGCTCTGCTTAGTTTTGGACTAGATAACGTTGTGTGTAAGACAAAATTATATTGTTTTGTATTTGTTTTCTAACTTATGTATATGTTTTAGATGTCCTCGGCAATTTGACGTCATTGGAAGTTTTAGATTTGTCCAACAATAATCTAAAGGATTTGATATCGAGAACATGTAAGTATTAATAATTTTAACAAAAAGGACTTCAATGAAAAACTATTCCGAGTACCCAGATCGCGACAATTGTGCCTATGATACATGAGGAGTTCCCTTGATTTCCTTGGGATCCCATCATCAGATCCCGATATGGTGACGATGGGACCACCTGTAAGCTACGCCCATTCCAATGCAACTAGAATTTTTGAAATCGGTTCATAAACGTCGAAATTATCGCTGAACATACATAAAAAAAAACGACGAATTGAGAACCTCCTTTTTTTAAGTCGGTTAAAAATACGGTAAAAGAAAGTTGTTTTTTCAGCCGATTTCGGCCACCAACACCTAGTTGACTTGTCTATAGTGCAGGAGATATTGTAATGTGTGAGTATGTGCGTTAACATAGGTGCACTCTTTGTTAGCTCACTCTCCAGTTATCTAGATCTGGGGCATGTAGGTTGACACCCCAACTTTCAAACTCCAGGCTGTTATTAATAATTTGATTGCCTGGTTGCCTGAGAAAGATTGCTTTTGGCAATAAGGCCGCCCTTTGTACATTAACTGTAACTCTGTAATATGGTGTGCAAATAAAGTGTTATGTATCTAATTATTTATATTTATATAGAGAAATTCAATAGTAACCTTTCTAGAATTCTTCCTTTTTAACCTGAGACTGCTGTGCTTGAGGTCATGGGTTTGAATACCGGGTTGGACTAAGTGTTTTTATGATCTGCAAATATTTGTTTCGGAGTTTGGGTGTTTTCTATGTATAATATGTATGTACTTACAAAAACAATAAATGTATTTATATCAGTTGTATAGTAACCATATAAAATATCTGTTTAGTTTGGGACTAAAGTACAGCTAACGAGAAGCGATACAAAAGTTCATTTAACTTAAAGCAACTGTGGAGTTGACAATCCATTTTCTATCTCTTTTCATCTTTTGCATTTGTCGTAATGTCTCATTCTCATTCTAAATGTTTGTTTACATTTAGTATCGCTTTTCGTTGGCCGTACTTTAGATGGCGTTGTGTATCACTTGTCCGAAATACTAATTTATATTTCAATTTCACAGCCGAAATAAAATTCGCTTTACCGGAGAATATAACGGAGCTGTATTTACAAAACAATACGTTACTGTCTCTGCCTACCCCCCATCTTGTAAACGCAACACAACTGAGGATTCTGGACGTCAGAAACAACCAGCTCGAGAGCTTCGAACCAGAAATTGTCAAAAAGGTGGAGAAAGATGGATTGGTTGTGTATTTTGAAGGTGAGTTTGAGTATTAAATTAGATTTGATAAGTTGGTCATTTTTTTTTATATTTAGGCTATTTTTGTTTTTCTTTTGACGTGGGAACGCGTTTCGCGCCATACCCTTCATGAGGTCACGAAGGGCGTGTGTGGGACTCCTGAAAAACCTGGTCTTCATACTAAACCCGGGGAACTCTACCTCGTCAGTCGAGAGGAGCTTCAGGAACGCATGAGCGGCTTCTGGAGATTTATATTTAGGCCTATCAAAGTGACTCTACTGCCCTATGGACTGCCTCGTTGGTCTAGTGGTTAGCGTATGCGGTTGCTGATCAACAGGTCTCGGGTTCGATTCCTGGGTCGGCCCAAATCTTAATGATCCGCAAATATTTATTTCGGAGCCTAAGTGTTTCCTATGTATAATATGTATGTGTTTACAAAAAAATAATGATATACATTTATATCAGTTGTCTGCTACCCATAATACAATCGCTGCTGAGTTTAGACTGCACGGTTGGCCTAGTGGCTTAAGCGGTCGCAACGCCGCTTCCTACTACGCCAAGTGTCGTGGGTTCAAATCCCACGTACGACAACACTTTGTGTGATTCACAATTTGTTGTTCTGAGTCAGGGTGTTCTTTGTGTCCGTTTCTTGTATGTTTGTAAAGTCCCCGCGACACAGGAATTTATATTCCTAATGTGGGAGTTGTCTTAAAAAAAAAAAAGTTTGGGACTAGATGACGTTGTGTGTAAGATGTAGTAATAAAGTCTGTGTGTTAAAAAGAAATTTTGTACCCAGATAATCTAAAGCCTAAGAAAGCACATAGGCTACTTTTTACTACGATAACCGACATAGACTCGGGCGCAGCAGCTGGAGAAAGCTAGTAAATAAATAATAACACTTGGCAATTTTTTCCAGGCAACAATCTAAAATGTGATTGCTTTATCCGTCCCTTGAAACACTACTTAAATCACATCACACCATCGTCATTAAAAAAAGACCAAAAATACCAAAATTTGACCTGCGCTGAACCTGCTACCCTTGAGAATGAAAACTTACTAACAGTCGACGAGGAAAGATTATTGTGCGCTGGTAACACTGAAGTAGATAGTAAGATTATTGAACATAGCAACACTGAAGGGGAAACGACGTTTGATTTTATTTTGGAACCAGATGTTGCTTTTCGACATGTACAATAGTGGGTATCATTATATTTCTTTTTTTTTATATTTCATCATCATCATCAACAGAATTTAACAGTCCACTGCTGGACATAGGCCTGTCCTTTGAAAGGAGGTTTTGGCCTACTATACCACGGTGGGTATAAAGGGTTTGTTTCAAGTTTTCCTTTTCTTGGCAGTGATGTTAGCTGCTTATTTTGTTCCTTTAGTCGCCTCTTACGACACCCATTGAATGAATAGGGATGGTGACACTTTGTATTCTTAATCCGTCACCACACGGATATTTAAGCCTATCAAAGTGACTCTACTCTGCCTGATGGAAAGCATGCGTAGAATCTAGGAATAGGAGCCACCATCCACATTGTGAAAATAAGCAATGCAGCATGGTGACCCATACAATAGCGGCCTGGTCGGATGTTTTTGCATCATTCTCCCGGCCTCTGCAGAATGCAGAAATGATGCGGAATGATTGGGCCTCCGGTCTCACACCAGCTAACGAAATACGACAGCAAGAATACTGTCATTATTAGGATGGTCTTCTGTGTGAGGGTAGAACTGATCCTGTCGAGCCGGACCATTCGTGATGAAGTCAGCTTGGCTCTACTACCTACCTTACCAACTTGGATTAATGATCAAGAAAGGAAGAAAAATGTATGTTTGTGTATTTATATCACTTGTCTAGTACCTATAATACAAGCTCTGCTTAGTTTAGGACTAGATGATGTTCTGTGTCAGATGTCCGAAATATTTATTTATTATTTATTTTAACTAATTACTTCTATTCTTATTTCCAGCTCCCAGTCATCAATTTATGTGCATTGGTTTGTATCAACGAAGGAGGACGTTGCTGATTTTGTCATTTACATCAGAGACAGTTCGAACAAGCTGCAACACTCCTCGGATATCAGCTACCACCTGAGGTCCATCACCATTCCCATTGAGGAGGAGTTCAAAACCGCCCTTAGAACTGGTGGAAGCCATCAAATTTGCATCCAAGCGAAAAGCTCCAACGGTGCGCCGAGGAAATGGCATCCATCACAGTGTCAGGCAGTTCCATCGGACTTCGATTCCTGGGCGAAGAAGTTGGTGGTAGATAAGAGGAAGATTACCAAAAAGAAATCCAGAAGGGGCTGGTTTCGTAATAGTGTGATGGGGTTAGTAAGTGATTCGATATTGATTACTTTGTGTATATTTCTAGGGGTGTGTTTTAAAATAACTGATGGGTTGTGAGAATTTTGAATTGTAAAGGTCTGTATTCACTGTACTGTTATATAATTAGTCGTGATTTTTCACGAGTAAAACTATAATTTGAAGAAACTGTAATGATTGTTGTACACTATGAGTTGAGCCTTTGATAGGTTCAAATATCTTGACAAAAGTATACTATGTTTATATGTATATGTAGTATGCTTGCTATGTAGAGATGTCATTATATTTGATCAGAATTACAAATATTTATTAAAAAATGAATCCCAGTATTAGGCAAATCGATTCATTTAAAGAAATCGAGAATCAAATCGATTAGAGTAGATTCGATTGCTTTGACATAAGTATACGAATAATCGATTTATCAGTTCATTTTAAAAAGAAATACCGAGTATTCGTATCATTTTTACGCCCTCAGCTGCTTTGCCAACTTACACCATAAAAAGATTCCTTTTTAAATTCTAAGACTGCTATAAAAGTCATTAAAGTGGTATAGGTCGTTCCTCGACCATGCCGGTTAGTTTGCACGACAAGACCGTCATGGTGTGTAAAAGCCCTAAAGTTAATTATTGGTGACGTTTCCATTAAGCAGTCGGTTGTTATCACGAGGTAGCAGTCGTGAAGCTCAGTTATAGGTCTTAAAAACATCCAACGGCGAGATTACGTAGCCACAACATGTCTTGCCAGTCCCCAACCCGCACTCGGTCAGTGTGGGGACGTATGGCCTTAACCCTCTCCTGAGAGGAGACCCAAGCCCAGCAGTGGGACGTTATGGGTCTTTGATTTGATTTGATTGGTGATACCTAATATGTGACCACAGTTTTAATTATAAGTAATCATCACTGCCATTGATGTTGTCACAAAAAGTCGATCAATCAAACAGATCTATCGCTCTCTTGCTTCACAGGGAGTTGACAGAGTTGAGTATAAGGGTGCCTTCATTAATTACGTAAAGATTTTGTTTAGTACATCTACCCTCATAATATACACTTTTTATGAGACATTTTTTTTATTCAATGCAATTTAAAAGTAATGTATGAATGATGAGAGTTATGAATTGGTATTAATTAATGCTATTTTCTTAAAGAATCATTGTCTGAAGTTAATGTTTATATGTAATATGCTACTAGCTCTTGAAAGTTGAATTGTAAGCGCTTTTGTCAATTTTGCTAATACATTTTGGCTTGTCAGAATGAATACTAAAATCAGATTTCTCAATATCTCAGTGTCAAATTCCGTAGCATTCTGATTTGTCATCTACCCTCATCTATTAATCCAAAATATTACACAACTTTGCTGTTTTAGCTTCATCTTCATATAAAATCGTGTAGTGATTTATAGAATCCGTGTTAAATTTAGTCAGTCGATCCTTTCAGAATAAATACGTAATAAATTTTAACTACAGTCAACTCTTGCGTAATTAATGAATGAACCCTTATATTATGACTAGGTCGCGCTTTGTACAAAAGAAATAACGACAAGCAAATGTTTTCCAATGCAATTTGCACCTAATTTCGGAATATCGAGAATTGCTTTTTATGACTTTGAACTTTTGAAAACTTTTTTATACATTTTTATTATACTTATGCATTTTATTTTATACATTTTTATGTTTCGTTAAATATTTACAAACTATATTTTTTATGTATATAAGATACAAAGAAACCATTGTTATGCTAAAATGTATGTTAGTGCTATTGTAATAAGGTCTATTGTTTGAACCTAGTTCTGATTGTTTACGACTCGACAGGATTCTTTCACACACATGGGTTTTGGGAGTCTTGAAGGTTGTTTTAACATGTTTTTGAAAAACAGTCATGTTTTAGGCCAAAATTTTTTTATGTACCTGTTTATAATCTGTGAAAAAAAATACTATATGCATATCATCACAAATTCAAGCTTTAAAATGAAAATGAGTCAATTGAGCTCAAAATTTAAAAAATATATATGCTTAATATTTAAGTTTTTATACATTTGTACAGGTTTTTATAGATATTTTATACATTTTTTTGTATTTTATATATAAGAGAAAGTGAAACTCCGTCCTATTTTTTTAAAATTTTTATTACAATAAATATGAAGTTACCTATATAAATTAAAAATGCATTTTTCTTTTTGTGTTACATTTACTTAAATATTTAAAAAACTCTGTATTTTCGGTGAGAGATTAAGAATACAGAGTGTCACACCGACTAAGGGATAAACTACGTAAGACAACATCAATGCAAAGAGAAGGAAAACTTGAAACCAACCCTATACCACCAACTCGTCTGGCCAGCGTGGTATAGTAGGCCAATACCTCCTTCTAAGGAGAGGCCTGTGTCCAGCAGTGGACTGTTAAAGGCTGTTGATGATGATTGATGATGTATTTTCGGTAGCATTCGGTGGTATTCGGTAGTAAGAATGCTGTTATTGGATGGTCTGCTGTGCGAGGGTAGTACTGCCCCGGTCGGGTCGGCCCTTTGTGCTGAAATCAGCGTGGATCTACTACCTTCTTAAAAATATAAATATACATATATGACGACGAAGTAAATTGTCGAGATTCTTGACGGTTCTTCTCTACGGATTCTTTTCTTTCTTTTTCTTCTCTCTTCTCCATAGAAATGACTTTGGAACCGTGCAATTAGAGTCAGTAATGTAACGTTTCGAAATTTCTAAGTAAAAGCTTTTTGATTTTGAATAGAGTTACAGAAAAATCCGGCCATGTGGCGCGACCGAATACCTAGGTAATTCTTACATCATACACCTCGCCTTCGCCTTATCAATGTTAGTGATCGTGTAGGATTAGATCGAATCTAATAGGTACCGCAGATCGATTTAAAGTTAGATAATAATTGGTATTAGAACTTTTCATCTCACTGTTACGAGCTATAACAATAATAGAAAAGAACCAATTATTATACTTAGAAACGGCGGTTTTATTACGACTGATCCACCTCTCACATGTATCGTTAGTAAGTACTATCGTCTATAGAGCAACGTGGTGGGAAGTAGCCAATGCAGGTGTTCCCCTCTGGGGTTCGAGGTTCGGAACCTCCACGTGGTGCACCCTGGACGGCAAGTAGAAGAGACGCAGTGTGGCATTCTTACACTGCCTCAGAAAGGAGTAGTGTATGCACCCCAATACTGTCAGCTGCTGAGCTGTATCAACAGGGTTCTCAAATAGGAAAAGACGCCACCTCCACCGAGAAGAGAAAAACGTGACTGAGTCGGTCTCTAGTGATGTAATGACTTTACTCAGAGACCGGCAGCTCCGCGACGGCTGCAGCCGACCTCGGAAGGCAATCGGTCAAATAGGAGAGGCAGATTGACTCATCTGTTTCATCAAAGAGGGCTGAAGTTCTTGTCAAGGCCCTTGTTGAAAAGGTCGCATTCGACAGACCTGTTGATGCGAAGGACGTGAGCCTGGAGGAAATACGCGTAAGGGTGGGGAACTCCGTGGAGCGAATCGAAGAAGCAATCGGCACATCCGATTGCTTACTTCACACGTCCCAAGAATCCGGAGACCTCAAACAAGAGACCCTGATAGTAGTCATGCGTGCCATGTTCGAGGCCGAAAGACTCCTAGTGGTCGAGAATAAGGCCTACGAAAGGGAGAAAGTCCGCCTTGAAGAAAATCTTTCGAAAGCGAAGCTAAAATCGTCGCCACCAACGGTGGAGCCAAATATAATCCGATTCATGGCGGAGATGGAGGAGCGATTAATGAAGCGCATCGCTGCTGTGGAGAGCGCTTATAATCGTCCACCTTTAGCTCCGCTAAGGGCGACGTATGCGTCTGCTGCTAAGGCCAGCTCAATAGCTCAGCCAGCAGCCAGGGTGGCTAGGCCAACGTCTGAGAAGGCCACCCAAAAGAAGAAAAAAAGTAAGGCGAAGCAACCCTAACCCAAACCTCAGGCTCAGCCCCGGCTAGAAAGGGGCTAGATGGTAGCCAGGGAGAATAAAAAGAGGCGGAAGGCTGCCAAAAAGGCTTCAAGGGCCGCCGTTGCTGCTATCGGAACGTCGAGGAGGCTCCGTACGCTTCGCTCTGCGGCCGTCGTTGACCCTGACGACGGAAGCAGCGGAGAGGGAGCCAGAGCCTTCTGCCTCTGAACCGGCAACGGAGGGTGCCACTGGAGAGCGGCAATATTCGCGGCGTGATGTGAAGACGGAAATCCAATAATGGATCCGATCTCCGCATTCTTCAGGCGAACATGGGCCACGGTGCCGCCGCTTAGGATCTTCTGCTTCAGAGCATGCACAGTGGTCCATTAACATTGACGCTGTCGCCATGTCAAACACCCACCGGTTTCTCGGGGCTGCCTGGGAGACTGACTTGGATGGCTCTGCGGCACTGGTGCAAGGTACCCCCCTTCTGCCGTGGTTTCAAAGGAACGGGGTTGCATGAACGGCGGTGGTTGGTGATATAGCGGTCGTGGCTGCTTATTTCACGCTGAACCGAGACATAACTGAGTATCAGCAATAGCTCGCTCAGTTGGCCGTCGTCGACGACGCCTTAAATTATTATATGTTAAGTTCATAGGAATAAGCGATTGTTTTTCTATGTGAGTCTAAAAGTGTATGTGCAAAGATTTCCCCTCGCTAATAATGACAGACTGTTTTGCATCGGAAAAAGACGCTATGGGTACTACCTTCGGTCTACCGGCCTGTGTTGCTTTATGTCTATCATCTATCTTAGGTTCAGAAGCATTTCGAAAATAAGCTGTTTAACATTAGGATTTTAAATCACGGATGATATCAACTAAGGCCGATGCGTTCTTTCTTAATATCAGGCTTGTGCTCCAATCCCTCGTTTTGCTGTTCATGCGTCAGGATCGTCTTGTAACTTGGTTCTGTGATCTTGTAAGCTTCAACAGCATATGACTTCCATGTTGTAGGAAAGTATGCACCTGTTGGAAATATCAGAATGAGTTTCAGATCATCATCTTTTTAACAGACCTTCTGGCCAGGCCGCCATGATCACCATGCTGCATTGCCTACCCTCACAATGAGGATGGTGACACTTACTCAGGGATTCTACTCATGCTTTCCATCAGGCAGAGTAGAACTTTGGTAGGCCTTAATATATATAAAAAAAAATATGTTTGTTTGTTTGTACCCGACTATTGTAAGAGTTTTCTTTTAGTTTTAAACAGTGATAGTTCCTATTTGTTTTAAAAGGACGATGCCCGCACCACGATAAGCAATCATTTATTCCTTAATC
Organism: Phragmatobia fuliginosa; assembly: GCA_932526445.1. NCBI lineage: Eukaryota > Metazoa > Arthropoda > Insecta > Lepidoptera > Erebidae > Phragmatobia > Phragmatobia fuliginosa. The sequence continues at coordinate 1,424,277 of OW052082.1, read as the reverse complement.
TTGTGTTGCGCGGTACTTCACAAACAAACATGAGACGAACACAAAGAACTCCCAGAGTCAGAACTACAATTTGTAAATCACACAAAGTCTTGTCCCATGTGGGATTTGAACCCACATGTTACCAATATCACACTGCCTGTGTAGTTGAAAATAGTTATATATTACTAGCTTTCGCCTGCGGCTCCGTTCGCGTTATGACAGTTATCGCGGCAAAAAGTAGTCTATGTTTTTTCACAGGCTCCAGACTAGCCTTGAACCAAATTTCATTTAAATCGTCACAGACAGACAGACAGAGTTGCTTTTGCATTTATAATATTAATAAGGAGTAAAGATACACACAACTTAGCTACCAACCAAAATCTTAAATCATAAAGTTCAATAAAATATAAATAAAATGTGAATTTCTTACCTACATCAGTAAGACTTCGAACATGACCTGTAAGTAGAAACAGATCTTTTATTAAATGGTTTGTGTAAGATTTTGTTTGATAACAATATTAAATGGCTTTACTATAATCCCCCCAACATGCAATCGACCAGAGTGGTGACGTATTCCCATCGAACGCTTGGACACCACTGTCGCGTGATTTGTTAACAATACATTGTATAGAACTAATACATGAAATGCCTTGAAAGGATTAATGAAAATTGAAATGCTTGGTCTATACGAGTATAAGTCGCCATGTGAACCAAACTATATTGCGTTTCAGAAAAGGTGAGGTGCGCCATCTATCGATCGATCGATAAACTAAATTTATGTTACTTCTAAACAACGGCCTGAGAGGAGATCCGATCCCATAAGTGGGACATTATTGGTTGTTTACTATAATTACGATTGTTATAATGATGGAGCCCCATTCTTCGGTATAAATCGGTTCGTAGAAAACAGTTGTCCAGCAGTTCTCCATTCAGACTTGGCTCGTGGCGAAGTTGTAGCCTATGCAACTGCTGAGTTTGAGGTCTCTAGTTAGATTCCCGGGTCGAACCTGTGTAATCCGCAAATGCGTGCGGGTGTACCCACACTAAACGAATGGAGACCCACGTGTGAGAAATTCGTTTAGTCTAAACTCTAACAATATTCACAGAAGCCGATTTAGAATCAATTACCCCCTTTTCTACTTTTCAGTTCGTTCATAAATGCATCAGAATAAATAGTAGAGTATTCGTACCATGATGCTCATAATGTGGAGACCACGAATACTCGGGTTGGTGATGACTTTTAGCCTTCAGCGAAGTGAAGAATGCTGCCACCTGGGAACAGATTAAAAACAAATATACAACAACTAGATGACACAGCGAACTTCGTACCGCCCAACTTTAAAATTCCATTACTTGATCGCAGCGCCACCTACCGGGTCCAATTGCGAATCTAAACCATTCCCAGATCCCCTTGAACACACACAAAAAATTTCATCAAAATCGGCCCAGTCGTTTGAGAGAAGTTCAGTGACATACACACTCACAGAAGAATTATATATTTTAAGATATGGAGTGCAATTAATGAATTGAATTTAATAAATACTAGCTGAATCCTTAACCCCTCTCCTCAGAGGGACCCAAGCCCAGCAGTGGGGTGATATAGGTTGTAGTTGAAGCCTGTTATGCTTCATCATCATCATCAACAGCCTTTAACAGTCCACTGCTGGACATAGGCCTCTCCTTAGAAAGGAGGTTTTGGCCTACTATACCACGCTGGCCAGACGGGTTGGTATAGGGTTGGTTTCAAGTTTTCCTTCTCTTTGCATTGATGTTGTCTTGCGTAGTTTATCCCTTAGTCGCCTTTTAAGACACCCGCGGAATGAATAGGGGTGGTGATACACTATATTCTTAATCCGTCACCACACGGTGTTCACTGAGCCCTATTGTGGTTAACTGCCTCTGATAAGTGATACTGTGCATACGACTGTTGTGCCTAAGGTTTCAAATCAAATCCTGCCCCCAGCCAATTGCAAACGTTTTTTGTTCTACAATCGCTGGTGGCTCTATTCTCTTCTTTGATTGGCTAATGTCACTCAGTCATGTGATTAAAATCAAAATATTAATTTGAGGGTACTGAATTCGCGCAGGCCAGGGTGGCGGCGCCAGTGCCACGAAGCACCCGCGCCCCCTTTTAGACAGCTCTGAACTTGGGTTTCACACAGGAGAGGGTCACCTGCAAGGCGTAGATGGACCGAGGTACGTCGGGGTTCCAGGGACTTCCTTCCGAGGGTACACCTGGCTCCTCGGCTTATAGTACCCGAGGCGGCGTGCGGTTTTGGTCGGTTCGAGTCCGACATAACCATCAACTGATGGTATCCGGGGGGATTTCCGCACGAAAAAAAAAAAAAAAAAGGGTACTGAATTCGCAATAATGATTTATATGTTTGTACGAAGCTTTCCAAGTAAGCGTATCTTTTAAGTGCTTCACTTGAAAGTATCATAGCCGCTATAGAGGCCCAACTTGAAGTACGGTGCACTCTATAGCAGCTTTGATATGGTGCGAGAGCGCGTGAACTCTTTCTGGGAGCAAGTTATGCTTGCGAAGGAGATGGTGGAGCGGGAGAGGATTAGAACTCTCCCGGTCAACTAGGCAAACCGTTGAACCGATGTTAATTAAGTTTGCCATGGAGATAATTTGATTCGCGAAATACATATACTACTAGTCCCTACTAATATTATAAATGCGAAAGTAAATCTGTCTGTCTGTCTGACTGTTACGTGTTCACGACTAAACCACTGGAACGATTTTGTTGAATTTTGATATAGAGATAGATTGAACCTTGGGAAAGAACATAGGCTACTTTCTACCGCGAACGAAAGCTAGTATAAAACTAATTTTCAAATCAGTATAAAAAGTTCGTGTTCTGAAGCAAGACACATGAAAAGAAAAACAACAAACTTTAGAAGTTATTTTTGTGTAATTGCAAATATCATTAGCGTGAATAAGATCTATTTAAACTAAATAACCAATGTCTTTATAAAACTAGACATTTAAACATTAAAACCTCACTAGCATAAAAATTGAGTGAGATTAATCTGTCTGGCAATTTCTAGGTCATTACAAATGGAGGCATCAAATTATGATAAGGAAAAACAACTAAAAAACAAAATAGCTTATTAAATATTGTGCAAATAAAGTGGGTTGTGAGTGACAACGGTATTTGAGACTGTCTCATTTGTCTAGCGGTTAACATATGTGATTGCCGATTAACACGTCTCGAGTTCGATTTCCTGAAAGTGTTATTGAGTAATAAAGCTGAATATTTTTTGTTTTTTTTTTGTTTCTTTAGTTGAACGCGCTAATCTCAAGAAATACTGGTCCGATTTGAAAAATTCTTTCAGTGTTAGATAGCTCATTTATCGAGGAATGCTATAGGCTATATATCATCACATCAAGACCAATGGGAGCGGAGCACCAATGAAGAACGTTTCAAAATCGGTTTTTTTTTCTCTTGAGAGCTTCCACTGCGTGTGCTGCGTAAACGGTTAAAGTTACGCAAAAATCATGTAAGACAGAATTGTTCCCCTTTGACAGAAAAGTTCTTAAAAAAAGTCCGTAACAGCATAATAATATGTCTATCTTTTAAGGTTGGCTCACTATAACCTTTTTTATGCGAAACAAATTTGCTTCCGCGGTATAACATCTTGCTACGGGCAATAGCAGAATGGGCTGCCTGGGTCAGCTAGTCTTAATTTCCATGTCTTGGAAAGTAAATAAAGCCGTTGGTACTGTACCTTTCAAAATTATTGCTGAACATACATATAGACAAATAAAAAGAAGCGGCCAAGTGCGAGTCAGACTCGCCCATGAAGGGTTCTGTATCAGCAAGTAACATCATATAAGAGTTATGGTAGTTCGTTGTAACTTTGAACGATGTTTTTATAATAGTTTATTGATTGAATGAAAGGTAAATTGCGGTTTACGATTTATGACGTATTAAAAAACTACTTACTAGAATCTCGTTCAAACCAATTTTCGTTGGTAGTTTGCATGGTAGTGTACAACATATATTTTTTTTAGTTTTATCACTCTCTTATTTTGGAAATTACAAGGGGGGGGGGGAGACACACATTTTTCCACTTTGGAAGTGTCTCTCGCGCAAGCTATTCAGTTTAGAAAAAAATTATATTAGAAACCTCAAAATCATTTTTGAACACCTATCCACATGGTTTTGATGATTCACGTATGGTTTTGATGAAAAAAACTTTTTTGAGTTTTTGTTTCAAGTATGGAGATCCCCAAAATGTATTGTTTTTTCAATTTTAATGTGAAAATCTTAATGCGGTTCACAGATTACATCTACTTACCAAGTTTCAAAAGTATAGTTCTTATGGTTTCGGAAAAAGGTGGCTGTGACATACGGACGGACAGACAGACAGATAGACAGACAGACATAACGAATCTATAAGGATTCAGTTTTTTGTCATTTGGCTACGGAACCCTAAAAAAAGGTTCCGTCGAATTGAGAATCTCCTCCTGTTTTGAAAGTTAGTTAAAAAGAGTTTCTTACCTTGGCCGAGCTGACGGCGATTTTGAACACCAGTAAGATCAAGCCTATAGTCACTGACTTGACTGCCATGATACTGGTCAGGATCAACCACGTGGAAGTAGCTCCGACTTGGAAGACGAGCGGGATCAGGGCCAATGATAATTTCTTCATGCTCCTGCTGTCTGATGTAGAGATCAAATTCAAATTATTCATTGCACTCCATTTTTTTATCTTTAGTGACTACTCTGCCTGATGGAAAGCATGAGTAAAATCCAAGAGTAGGGGTTCATCCATTCTCATTGTGAGAGTAGGCAAAGCAGCATGGTGACCCATACCACGGCCTGGTCAATTGGTTCTGAGAATGATTAGGTCTCCGGTCTCACACTACCAAGGAAATACGACGGCAAGAATGCCGTCATTATTAGTATGGATGCACTCCATACTGCACAGTATGGAGTGCACAATATCTATACTGTACATTAAAGGTGTTATAAACATTTTAGAGAAAGCAATTATAGACCCTGTCGGGCTCGGCAAAGTCTAGAAGAGTCTAGAAGAGAAGGCGAATCATTTACTATCAATAAAGCATATCATATTATTGTTGAGTCTAACTAGATACGTATCAGAAGATGCGCTCGGTGGTGATTCGGAGGTCACGTTAAACTTTCGGTCCCGGTTTTTATCATAAGATAGAAGTTGTGAAGCTTCTTTGGAGGCTTTCGGGAGGTGTGGAGACCGTGTGGTGACGGATTAAGAATACAAAGTGTCACTACCCCTATTCATTCCATGGGTGTCTAAGAACCGACTAAAGGAACAAAATAAGCAGCTAACATCACTGCCAAGAGAAGGAAAATTTGAAACAAACCCTTTACCAACCCGTCTGGCCAGCGTGGTATAGTAGGCCAGAACCTCCTTTCAAAGGAGAGGTCTATGTCCAGTAGTGGACTATTAAAGGCTGTTGATGAAGGTCACTATGAATTCATCCCCGTGGGTGTCGTAAGAGTTGACTATGGGAGCAAAATACGCAGGATAAAGCACTGCATAGAAAAGGCAAACTTGAAATAATCTGTATACCAACCCGTCTGGTCAGCGTGTTATAATAGACCAAAAGCTCCTTTCTAAGGCGAGGCCTATGTCCAGCAGTGGACTGTTTTAGGCTGTTGATGATGATTCATCAAAGGTATCATAGATATAATATGTGTAACGAAACGTTAAGAAAAGCGATATTGAATTGGTTAAGAATTTAGGCTTGGGATCAAAATGTTTGGGGTTTCGAAAACGCGTAGCAAACTATGATTGAAATCTTAAGAAATAAACTTAATACTTTTGGGATTGAGTATTTGTTGTTATGAGTTTAAATAAATTATGTATTTAGTTTTATTTAGATAAAAGTCTAATTGTAAATAAATATATATTCATTTATAATTGGACATTGGCAGAGTAGAGTCACTTTGGTAGGCTTATATAATAAAAAAAAAGTTTGACATTAGGATTCCTGACTTTTATGCACTAAACAGGCCCATAACACACTTTTATGTAAAAGTAAGAAAAAAAATACACTGTCAATACAATACAATGCCTAGAAGTGCTAGCAAAGTTCTAATGCCTGAAAAAAAAAAGGATAAAAAAAATCATGAAATTGCTATTGTATGTAGGTATGTGTATTAATTATGTGAGCTTAACTCGCATAAATAAGCTTTAATATTTAAGTTTAATTGTTACTAGCTTAGCTTCAAGTCACGATTCGTTAACTTTGTTACATAGTTATTTTGAGTCTGAAATATTTTAAATAGATATGCAAAATATAATTAATATATGCAAAGGTAACCTATTAACAAGTGCACAGATAAATTAAAAAGTTACTAACCTCGTGATATACTTCCAAATTTCGGTTTCAAATTATCGTAGTCCAACATTTTACCTATTTCACTTTTCGCTAAATGTCGATCATTAAATTCTTCCAACCATTTTGTAACATAATTAGTACAATCACTTAAAAAAGTTTGATCATTATCTTCGGCCAAATTTATTTTAAAGTTCAAACAAAGGATAAATAAAAAAAAAAGTTTTGGTATGGATTCCATTTTCAAAATTTTATATAGAAATACGCGCGCTCTCTAGCGTCTCGTAAATGCGACTGTTGAATCCATATTTTCAAAGTTCTCTGTGTGAAGATAGTGTCTGAATTAAAAAGATCTTGAATTTGATACAGTTTATACTATAAGATGGGTCTAATTTAAGTGGATGATTTTACGAAGATTGTAAGATCCAATATTAGATGAACTTTATTGTGCTTCTACATATTAAGTAGGCCTTTAGTAATTTGTACGTTGTAGTTGTTTTATTGCGTATTTATTGAAAATGCAAGTTAGATAGCCTATATAGTATAATAGAATTTCAATTAATGGTTTTATTTGTCTTTTTAGTCATATTTTTAGCGTAAGTCGGACCAAATATTTGTGTGATCCACAAATATTTGTTTTGGAGTTTGGGTATTTTCTATGTAAAAGTATGTTTATGTATCATAGATATATAGTTAGTTCGTTTGGGACTAGATGGCGTTGTGTGTCATTTGTCCGAAATATTTTTCGTATTTGTTGTTTTGGTGCTACAAAGCTTTTGGTAAATCGTTTTGTTAATGGGTCATGTTAATATAGTTTGTGTTACCAATAAGTTTGGGCTCCAATCTAACCTTACCTGCAAGTGGAGCACCTGCTGACCGAAGGAAGAGGTTTTGACAAATAAAAAATCCCGGTAAGGGGCAATAGGCTCGATGCGCTCGTTGCCTATTAAAAATTGGCTAAGTGCGTGTCAGGCCACGCATAGAATAGGGTTCCGTGGTCATCCACAATGGTAGGTAGAATTAAAATCGTGTCCAATAGATAAAAATATTTTTAATAACTTTGTTGTAGCACTTTCAACATGACAACCGGGACCGACGGCTTTACGTGCTCTGCTAGGCACGGGCGTGAATCACCGCCAAACTTCCAAACTCCGCGCTGCTATTAGGAATTTCGTAAGAAAAACCCAAAAATAAATTTTATGGTCCGACCCAGCATTTGAACCCGATACCTCTTGATTAGCAGTCACATTAGACTAACGAGGCAGTTAGCACTATATAAATATCAAGTCTATTCTGATCTAATTAAAAAGGTAAAAGTGTTAAGTACATACAATTATATTTCATGTATTACAAAAATTAAAGTTGTCTACTAATTAACAACATTGCTCATTTCTCTTTTATAAAGTTATAAATAATAGGTAATGGTCTATGTATGTTTTTGAACTGAGAATTTTTTTTTGGCTAGGGATAGCATCTTCACTTGTATTTTTAACCGATTTAAAAAAGGAATAGTTTCTCAATTCGTAATTTTAGCCAGTTTAATTAAAGCCAATTAGTTTTACACTTTTCTGTGTCCTATCAGGGATTTTGCGTTTGATGCCCTTTTTTTGTAAATCAGTTATTTAAAAAAAAGGTTGTATATATAATTAGTGACGAAAAAAATTTAAATAAGTTTGCATAATAGGCAAGGATTCTGTAGTCTATACTGCTCTTATTAAAAATATAGGTGCAGTGGTTTTTAAGTTCATTGCGAAACAGACGCGGCAAAGGACTTTGTTTTTAAAATCTTTAGTGATGAAAATATTAACATACAAGCATCAAAAAATTCCTCCGCATCATCACTTACTTACTGGTAACGTTCTCAAAAGATTGGCAGTATTGCCACGTTCAATGGTAATGCTAATTTTCTGTGCTAGATAAATGCCAACACTCTGACTGTACGTGTGGTGACGGATTAAGAATACAGAATGTCACCACCCCTATTCATCCCGCGGATGTCGTAAAAGGCGACTAAGGGATAAACTACGCAAGACAACATCAGTCCAAAGAGAAGGAAAACTTGAAACCAACCCTATACCAACCCGTCTGGCCAGCGTGGTATAGTAGGCCAAAACCTCCTTTCTAAGGAGAGGCCTATGTGATGTGTGCCTTGATGATGATGATGACTCTGGTGACGAGAAGCGTAAATCAGTTGCTTATTTAGTTTGTTCATACATAGCACGAGCAATAACGCTAACACCCCATGAACCTAGCGTCTGGACCCCAATGGGTTCAAAAATATAATTTACCAACAATTTTTTGGTATTTACGCCTTTTGAGTTGTATGTTTACCAGGATTATGCTGCAGCCGGCGTAGTCTAAAAAAAAACCCAATTAAATAATGTTACATTGTTTTATTACACTGCCTTGTTGGTCTAGTGAATAGCGTATGCGATTGCTAATCAAGAGGTCTCGGGTTCAAATCCCGGGTCGGGTCAAAAGTGTTATTGGGTTTTTCTTACAGGAAATTCTTAATAGCAGCCCGGAGTTTGGAAGTTAGGCGGTGATTCACGCCCGTGCCTCGGAGAGCATGTTAGGCCGTCGGTCCCGTTTGTCATGACCATCTATGGCATCGTTATTGGGAAGTCAGTGCCCTCAAATATACTGACAACTAGTGCAACCTTCGAATTTCAGTTCTCCTTTAGGGTAGCGGAGGTCCGATGGCAGCCGCTCCGTGCAAAAACGGAGATGTTCAGGTAAAACCGGCTTCAATAGTAGCCGACCCCAAATAATATTTTGAATAAAGACTAGGAAGAAGATGAGTTTGAGTTGTATGTTCACCAGCCGGCGAGATAGTAAATAAATAAATAATAATAAATATTTCGGACATCTTACACACAACATCATCTAGTCCCAAAGCTTGTATTATGGGTACTAGACAACTGGTATAAATACATAAACATACTTTTTTTTGTAAAAACATACATATTATACATAGAAAACACCCAGACTTCGAAACAAATATTTGTGGATCACACAAATATGTGGTCCGACACGGGAATTGAACCCGAGACTTCTTGATTAGCAGCCGCATACAATAACCACTAGACCAACAAGGCAGAGAGATGTGCGTTCTAGAGAGTGAAAACAAATAAACCCAATTCGATAAGGTTGCATTGTTTTATTAAAGTTTCCAATAATACCTTCCGGTACTATTAAGAGATCAACTATTTCTAATAATAAAACTACGCATGATTCAATCGGAAACAAGAAAGTAGGTCCAAATTAATTTGCGTTACACATTCTTATACAAACAACAAAAAAAACTTTACGCTTTATAAGGTTTATAAAATATAGTCATTACTTGTCTATTGTAGACGTATTTGGTTGTACAATAGATAAAGTAATGGATTTTTTGATAAAGATCTTTTTATTAAATACTAGCTTTCGCCCACGGCTCCGCCCGCATGTATCTCGATTATTACAGTAAAAAGTAGCCTAAGGCTAAGTACACACGAAGCGTTTTTCTCCCGTGCCCGCTACGGTGGTGGAACTGCGGTTTTTTTTCTATACTCACGAAACCGGTTATGTGCGCGGTTACGCGGCCGTCGCGGTTGCGATCTTCGCCCGCCACGACTGCGGGCATTGATCGCAAGACAGGCGGTTCCAAGATGCGGTAATGTTCAGTTGAGGTGGACGACTGCGACCCGCGCGGTTCTACAGGTTGCCCGTCGGTGCAGCGGGAGCCGCAAACAATCGCGCACGCCGCGGGCGTAAAACGCGTCGTGAGTTGTGCTTTGTTTTTTTAATATAAATCTGCATTCTACGGAAGCTGCGGGCCCGCAACCGCAGCGGGCACGGGAGAAAAACGCTTTGTGTTTACTTAGCCTAAATGTTATTCTGATATATAAGCTACTAGCTTTTGCTCGCGGCTCCGCCCGCTTATATGTCTTAAAAGTAGCCTATGTCCTTCCTCAGACTCTAGACTATCTGTGTACCAAATTTCATCAAAATCAGTTTAGCAGTTTAGGCGTGAAAACGTAACAAACAGACAGACAGAGTTACTTTCGCATTTATAATATTAGTAGGTGTATCACTGTAGTTTCATCCAAATCCATTTAGTAGTTTTTGCGTGAAAGAGCAATAAACATACATACTCACAAATTTAAAATTTCCTTTTTAGGGTTCCGTAGCCAAATGGCAAAAAACGGAACCCTTATAGATTCGTCAAGTCTGTCTGTCTGTCTGTCCGTCCGTATGTCACAGCCAATTATTTCCGAAAATATAAGAGCTATACTGTTGAAATTTGGTCAGTCGATGTATTCTGTGAACCGCATTAAGATTTTTACATAAAAATAGAAAAAAAGCAATACATTTTGGGGGTCCCCATACTTGGAACTGATACTCAAAAATTTTTTTTTCATCAAACCTATACGTGTGGGGTATCTATAGATAGGCGTTCAAAAATGATGTTGAGGTTACTATTATCATTTTATTCTAAACTGAATAGTTTGCGCGAGAGACACTTCCAAAGTGGAAAAATGTGTGTCCCCCCCCTCTAACTTCTAAACTAAGAGAGTGATAAAACTAAAAAAAATATATGTTGTACATTACCATGTAAACTACCAACGAAAATTGGTTTGAACGAGATCTAGTGAGTAAATTTTTTTTTATTAATTCATAAATCGTAACACGCAATTTACCTTTCATCCAATCAATACACTACTATAAAAACATCGATGAAAGTTACAACGAACTACAAGAACTTTTATATGATGTTACTTGCTGATACGGAACCCTTCATGGGCGAGTCCGACTCGCACTTGGCCGCTTTTTTATTTAAGTACCGCACGTACCTACTTTAGTGTTTGGCGGTGATTCACGCCCGTGCCTCGGAGAGCACTTAAAGCCGTCGGTCCCGGTTGTCATGACCATCTATGGCAGTCGTTATTGGGAAGTCAGTGCCCTCAAATATACTGACAACTAGTTCAATCTTCGAATTTCAGTTCTTAGGGTTGCGTAGGTCCGATGCCAGTCGCTCCGTGGAAAAACTGAAATTCAGGTAAAACCGGTTGAACTAGTGGCCGACCACAAATAAAATAGGTAATAAAGGCTCGGAAGATGACCTACTTACTTTAATGTGCATTTAATAAAAAAACTGTTTATTTGATATTTGGTACATACAGACAAGCCAATTTTATTTATTAGTATGTATAGATGTATTCACTTTACGTATGAAGGTACAGTTAAATATTTGTATTGCCACTTACTTAAGTGATTTTTTTAGCACGAAGCCATTAGAATATTTTAGCTTTTTTAATTTACTAGCTTTCACCCGCGGCTCCACCCGCGTTTATCTCGATTATTGCCGTAAAAAGTAGTCTATGTGTTATTCTGATATATAAGCTATATTACTGTAAAGTTTCATCCAAATCCGTTCAGTAGTTTTTGCGTGAAAGAGCAACAAACATACATATGCATAGGTACATACAAACTTTCGCGTTTATAATATTGTAAGGGTATTCTTTTCGACTATCTCGTTGGTATAGCGGTTAGTGTATGCGACTGTTGATCAAGAAGGTTTCAGTTTCAATTCCCAGATCGATAAGAAAGTGATGTTGGGAATTTCTTACAAAAAATTCTTCAACAGCCCCAAGTATAGACTGCACGGTTGGCCTAGTGGCTTAAGCGGTCGCCACACCCCTTTCTACTGCGCCAAGTGTCGTGGATTCAAATCCCACGCAGGATAACACTTTGTATGATTCACAATTTGTTGTTCTGAGTCCGGGTATTCTTTGTGTCCGTTTCATGTATGTTTGTAAAGTCCCCCGCGACACAGGAATTTATGTTCCTAATGCGGGAGTTGTCGTAAAATAGACGTTTGCAGGTGTTTCATGCCTATTCCTCTGGGAGAAAGTTAAGCTTTCGGTCCCGGTTGTCATGGACATCTATGGCAATCGTTATTGGAAAGTCAGTGCCCTCACATTGTTATAGACACCTAATTCAATAAAACCGGTTGAAAGCCGACCCAAAATAATCTTCAGAATAATGAAGGCTAGGGAGATGGAATATGTTGTTTATCGGGCAATTATGAAGCCTGTGTTTAAGATTTTGATTAGCTATGGGGATGGGGAATGGAGATTGTAATAGTATAATAGGTAGTTTCAGTATGAATGGGTCGGCTCGACCTCCTAATATATCTGTCTATCCCATAATAATGACAGCATTCTTGCTGTCGTATGTCGTTGGTGAGTGTGAGACCGGAGGTTCAATAATTCTGCAGAAACATCTGACCAGGCCGCCATGGTATGGGTCAATATGCTGCATTGCTTACCCTCACAATGAGGATGGTGACCCCTACTCCTGGATTCTAGTCATCCTTTCCATTAGGCCGAGTAAAGTCACTTTGGTGGGCTTAAATATAAAAAAAGTAAAAAATCGTACAGTAACAAAGCCTCGCGGACTGGAGGAGATCAGTTATAGTTTCTTTTCGATAAAATACAGTCTGTCATTATTTGCGTGGGGAAAAAATGATTAAAAAAACCTAGGAAAATTATTTCTTTAGAAAGCTTCCATTCCGAGTGATCCATACAAAAAAATGTCGGCGACATTGTCTTTTAAGGTTGGATCGCTATAACCTTTTTTATGGGAAGCAAATTTGTTTCCACCGTAACCAAATATGACAGCATACGTGCTTTCGTGTTTCGTTAGTGCCACAGCACACTAGCTACTTTTAGCATCGGCGATCGGCGATTTTGCGACTGCATCGATGCTGCATCGCGTTTTAGCGACTTCCTGCGTTCGATCGCGGTATCAAAATCGCGCGTCATGTTGCATCAGTCGTGACTTTCTGCGTTCGAACGCGGTATCGGAAACGCGCGTTTTAGGGCCACAGCACACTAGCTACTTTTAGCATCGGCGATCAGCGATTTTGCGACTGCATCGATGCTGCATCGCGTTTTAGCGACTTCCTGCGTTCGATCGCGGTATTTAAAATCGCGCGTCATGTTGCATCTTTCGCGACTTTCTGCGTTCGAACGCGGTATCGGAAACGCGCGTTTTACCGACTGCTCAGGTGCCTAGATTGCGTCGGCTATAGTGTTGTCTATAATTTTCCGACGCCAAAACGATGCTACCAGCATCCGAATGTGTGTGGAGCGTTCTGCTGCTGTGTCGCGCTTCTAAAAAGCGACTTAATCTCCGCGTTTGGCGTTTTTAAGTGTGCGGTGTGGAGCGTTCGGTCGCCGTATTTAGCTTCTAAAAAGCAACCAGCTGCCGATCGTCAATGCTAAAAGTAGCTAGTGTGCAGTGGCCCTTAGTGAGTGTAAGATGGTGTGAGACCGGAGATCCAATGATGCAGAACCGTCGCACTAAGCCGCCATACTGAGGGTCACCATGCTGCATATGCACTATAAGTATGGTGACCTCTATTTTAGTATGAGTACTTTCCATCAGGCAGAGTAGTTTCACTTTGGCAGACTTATACCTCTAAACCTAAATTTCAGTTTTAAGGAGAGGTCAATTCCAGCAGTGGTCAGTGGTCTGCTAAAGACTGATGATGACTGCAACAAATTGTATTTAAACTAAATAAACGACGTCACACACAAAAAACCATTCAAATAAATAATTTTCCTCCAACTCCTAAAAGTTAAAGAGTTGTACCTTCCATCATCGGTTCGTTCGTTCGTACCACATAAAACTGATAATATGTCCCTATACAATTTAAAAGTGGCTCTCGATTTCCTCGAGATCCCATCATCAGATCCCGATATGGTGACGATGGGATCACCAGTAAGCTACGCCCATTCCCATGCAAAACGAATTTTTGAAATCGGTTCATAAACGACGAAATTATCGCTGAACATACATAAAAAAAAAGATTCCGACGAATTGAGAACTTCCTCCTTTTTGAAGTCGGTTAAAAAGCTCGATCTTTTTGATGTCATTCAAAAAACACAGGTACAAATTGTGATATTATGTAGGTCAATTCAACTTTAACGTTATAACAGTGAAATGTTGTGGTCAAACCTTTATTACCTTTCTTGTGATGTGCTCTTTAGAATATTTATAATAACTAGTGGTCGTCAAGTGTTGTGGTCAATAATTAATTTGAATTGTAGGAGACAACATTATTAAGGTCCTATTGTCAAAGACTATAACTTCTTTAATCACGGATTTCGCCAACGACGATTTGAAGACTTTAGAATTGAAGAGGTATACACTTGAAATTGCCAGAAATAGACTGCCTTGTTGGGCTATTGGTTAGCGTATGCGGCTGCTGATCAAGAAGTCTCGGGTTCGATTCCCGAGTCGGACCAAATGTTAGTGTCACAAATATTTGTTTCGAAGTTTGGGTGTTTTCTTTGTATAATATATAATATGTAGTTAAAAAAAAGTATGTTTATGTATTTATATCAGTTATTTAGTACCCATAATACATGCTCTGCTTAGTTTGGGATTGTCGTGTGTAAGATGTCTAAAAATGTATTTAAAATATTTAAATAGCTGATATATTAGGCTGGTGCCATCTCATCAAAAGAAGAAGAAGACAATGCTAATTTGACAAAAGAATATCTATGGGTGTGTGTCAAATCCGTGGTAGCGTGTGTGACGATTTATCTATTGCCTTGTTAGTCTAGTGGTTAGCGTATGCGGCTGCTGATCAAGAAGTCTCGGGTTCGATTCCCGGGTCGGACCAAATGTTAGTGTCACAAATATTTGTTTCGGAGTTTGGGTGTTTTCTATGTATAATATGTTCTTAAAATCAGTTTATGTATGACGGAACGGTGTGCCCGGTAGTGTTTTTAAAACTAGTGACGTCATTACTAATATTATTATTGGAGTATTCCATTTTCAGAAATAACTTAAAATAAACTTTACTTCAACCAGAATTCAATTTTAATTAGTATTGATTACACAGCTTCGAACTTATCACAATAACTTAAGTGTTTGCTGTCCGAGCGCAGACAAACGAATCCTCGCTCCGCTGCAGCGGGCGGCTTTTATAGGCATTGTAGTGGGGTCGACCGTTGCGTGTTGTTTACGTCACTGAGAACACGTGCAGCGATGACGTAGTTCGTTGAATGTTGTGTTGTGCCGATATGTATAATTAATTATGTATTTATATCAGTTGTCTAGTACCCATAGTAGAAGCTCCGCTTAGTTTGGCTTACCCTCACAATGCAGATAGTGACCTCCACTCCTGAATTCTACTAACGCTTTCCATCAGGCAGAGTAGAGTCACTTTGGTAGGCTTCAATATATATAAGAAAACATCATTAGCTATCTTCCAGAGAAAGTCCTGTCAAAATTATCAAACCGTTCCAGAGATTAGCCATCACAAACATACAGATTGTCAAAAAAAGTGCGAGTCGGACTCGCCCATGAAGGGTCAGCAAGTAACATCATATAAAAGTTCTTGTAGTTCGTTGTAACATTCATCGATGTTTTTATACTAGTGTATTAATTGGATGAAAGGTAAATTGCGTGTTACGATTTAGGACGTATTAAAAAAAAACTACTCACTAGATCTCGTTCAAACCAATTTTCGTTGGTAGTTTGCATGGTAATGTACAACATATATTTTTTTTAGTTTTATCACTCTCTTATTTTAGAAGTTAGGTGGACACACACATTTTTCCACTTTGGAAGTGTCTCTCGCGCAAACTATTCAGTTTAGAAAAAAATGATATTAGAAACCTCAACATCATTTTTGAACACCTATCCATAGATACCCCACACGTATAGGTTTTGATGAAAAAAAAATTTTTGAGTTTCAGTTCCCAAGTATCGGGACCCCCAAAATGTATTGTTTTTTTTCTATTTTTATGTAAAAATCTTAATGCGGTTTACAGAATACATCGACTGACCAAATTTCAATAGT
Source organism: Phragmatobia fuliginosa (assembly GCA_932526445.1). NCBI lineage: Eukaryota > Metazoa > Arthropoda > Insecta > Lepidoptera > Erebidae > Phragmatobia > Phragmatobia fuliginosa. Next base: position 1,408,103 of record OW052082.1, on the reverse strand, counting down.
ATAGCTCAGTATAGACAGTATCAGTATAGACAGACAGACTTGACGAATCTATAAGGGTTCCGTTTTTTGCCATTTGGCTACGGAACCCTAAAAAGTTATTTGATATTGCAAACTGACGTTTCATTTTATTTAATTGTTAGATGTATAGATAAGACGCTTATTATGTTCAGTCAAATAATTCAATCTCTTATTTTGTTGATGCTGTTAGTAAACGTGCTTTATTTACATATTAATACGTAAAGCAAAAACTTTGTACCTCTTTTTACGAAAATTGTGTGGAAGTGGAAGACGAAAATAGTTTACGTGGAGGAGGAATGCATTTTTTAAATATGCAGAAAAATACATTAGATCAATAGATAAAACTATTGTATTTATGACTGGCATCGGACCTCCGCAACCATAAAGGGAGAACTCTAATTCGAAAGGTTTAACTAGTTGTCAGTAAATTTGAGGGCACTGACTTCCCAATAACGATTGCCATAGATGTTCATGACAACCGGGACCGACGGCTTCACGTGCTTCCCGAGGCACGGGTAACTATTTAAGAAAATTTAGTTACTCGACAGACGTGACAATGAGATATTAATTTATTCTAATTAATTCCATTAACAGTATTTCATTGAAAGTAAATGTAAAAATATTTAATTTCATTGTAAGTTTTTATAACGTGTCTAAGCTGTTGAAAAGAGTTTAAAATTACAAGTAAGGAACAAAAAATGAGTCTTGGTCTCACTGTGAGCGTATTTCTGATCAACAACCCATAATGTCGCTGGGATCGGCACGTAAATCTTGCCGATTTATGTAGGCCGATATAGTATTTCAAGTATTTCGAACATCTAATACACATCGTTATCCAGCCCCCAAACTAAGAAGATCTTGTCTAGTACAAGTGATATTTATATATATATTTATTTTGTAAATAATACAGTTTTTTTTAATATTTGCAAATCATACCAGAATTCAGTCCGCCTTGAAATCTAACTTGAGACGTCAAGCATAGCAGTCGCATACGCAACCAACGTGCCATTGAGATCGTCAAAATATAGAGTTTTATTTATTGAATAAACCGATATATACGCGTGAATGGAGCCGTATGGCAAAGTTAGTTATTGATAAATTACATCTACACAGATCTTGTAAGTGATATTATTGTACGGCAAGAAGTTATATAGTTTCGCTTCCCCGCTAACAGTCAGACCTCACCCAATGTAGACCTGTATGAACATCTACAAGTCGCAAATGACTTTCTCTCTAGAAAAAAAATTGAAACTAGATTAAAGTGAAAGAATATGTATTTGAAAAAATGGTCTAGATTTGTCTAGGTAACAAGAGGTTTTTGTTTACAAAAAAATTAAGAAAGTTTAATGAACCACTATTATGTTCTTATAAATCTAATTAAGTAATGATTGCGAATTTCAATCATTTTGAATTTTTGGTTTTATTTTTGACTGCCTAGTGCCTCTTGAGGTCTCGGGTTCGATTTTTGGGTCGGACAAAATGTTTATGTGATTCGTGAAATATATTTTTCAGAGTTTGTGTATTTTCTATGTATAATATGTATGTATTTACAAAAAAAGTATGTTTCTGTATTTTATTAATTTATATCAGTTGTCTAGTACCCATAATACAAGCTCTGCTTGTTACGGACTAGATGGCGTTGTGTGTAAGATGTCTGCAATGTTGATTATTATTATTTGAATTAATTTCTTTATGAGTGTTGCCCGCGACTCCGTTCGCTTGTTTGTTTCTTATTGCAGTAAAAAGTAGCGTTTATCCTTCCTCAAGGAGGTGGTATTTGACTGTCTCGGTGGCGCAGTGGGAGCGTATGTGACTGCTGTGCTTGAGTTCTCGGGTTTGATTCCCAGTTTGGGTCAAATGTTTGTGATGCGCAAAATATTTGTTTCGGATATAAATCTGCAGGATTGCTACCATGTACCTTTTTTTTTAGTGAGTATCCGATATTTCGGCGCTGTTGCAAGCGCCATGATCACGGAGTAACTGAAGATCTTGCGGATGGGATGTTATTGGCAGACATATCGGTCTACCCTCTTTCACAGTCTTTTTAACAGACTTCAAAAAAAAGGAGGTTCTAAATTCGTCGGAGTTTTTTTTTTTATGTATGTTCAGCGATTATTTCGTCGTTTATGAACCGATTTCAAAAATTTTTGCATTGGAATGGGCGTAGCTTACAGGTGGTCCCATCGTCACCATATTGCGATCTGATGATGGAATCCCAAGGAAATCGAGGGAACTCCTCAAATATCATAGGCACAATGTCGCGATTTGGGTACTCGGAATAGTTTTTCATTGAAGTCGGTTCCTTTTTGTTAAAATTATACTACGATCGCCCCCGGTACCTACATCACTAACTCACTATTCACTCGTAACTGTTCTCGACACACAATATTGGATATTCACAAACAAAAAGGTACATGGTAGCAATCCCGCAGATTTATATTTAAATGTTACTGACCATGAAAGTTTAAAACAATATATTTGTTTCGTAGTTTAGTGTTTTCCAAATATAATATGCAATAGTACCCTTATTACACAAGCTCTGTTTAGTTTGGGACTAGATGAAGTTGTGTGTAAGATGTCCGATTTTTTTAAAATACACTAGAAAATGGAAGTAGCACAGGAACATAAAATAAAACAAAATTTTTAACATCCATTTAATTCTTAATTAAAACTTAGGTACCTAGACGAAATAGTAACAGTTAGCAAAAATGTTAGCAGAGCAGCTGGGGTGACCCTCAATGATGTACTGGAACCTCGTCTTGGAGCGAAGAGGGCCACGTCATGGTAGTTGGAACTCCAACCTATGAGGGGTTCATCTCGGTTCTGAACGCGAAGCCACAGTTCCAGGGGACGGAAGTATCTGAAAGGAGATTAAGAACAAAATGAATTCTGGAAAGAATTATCCAGTCCCCCTAAGGGGGCTTTCTTGCCAAGCTGAGTTGCAAACGTTTTTCGTTTTTTATTCTATTCTCTTGTTTTATTGGCTAATGTCACTCAGTCACGTGATCTAAACAAAATATTATTGTAACATTAACTACCAACTGCCTCGATAGATGGCGATAGTAGTAAAATTAGATCGCGCTATATTCCGCCTCACGGCGTTAGTATATAAGGACGAGCATTTGAAGCCTGTTATCGGGTAGCTAGCTGCGAAAACAATATTGTTTAGTGCGCATGATACCGGGCTGCGAATGCAATCTTCAATCCAATGCTAGCTAGCTACTGTGAAATCTGTGAATGTGTACACCTAGTGACACCTACGCGGACCGTTCGCAGCGCCCTCTATATTTGTGTAATTTTTGTGTAACGTCAACTCTCAATATATCCCGCATATTTCTTGAATCTTCGTGTATTTTTTGCCCTTCTGTCTTAAGCAGGCACCACACTTCGTTATTCGCTATTCGTTATGTGTCTGCGCCGTATTCGCCCAAATATTAGTTATGCGCGCTAACAACAAACATGCCATACACAATTCGAACTGTTATGTCAAATAAGCATCAAATAAGTAAATATGTGTGTTGTAGAGACGTGTCATTGTCATTTTTATGGTGAACGAAACGCATATACTCTCCACACTTCGCCGTATGCGCGCGAATAACCCGAATAACGAATAGCGCATAGCGAAGTGTGGTGCCTGCTTTACATTAAATGCCAATAAAGTATCATTAGGAGTATCCTGGAAAAGAAAACCCTGGTACTTCGAAGGATGAGCACTTTGAAGTGTCAAGACTCTTCATCCCGTGGGTGTCGTAAGAGCAGACTAAGGGAGCATATTACTAGGACATCAGCAATGCAAAGAGAAGGAAAACTTGACACGAACTAACAGAAGGTTACGTGTTTAAATCACGTCGGGGTCACCACCAGGAACGGGTATAGTGTCCCTCCAATACAAAGGAAGGATCCTCGGTCCAGGCGATTTTATCATGCCTGGCTGGACACTCAACAGTTGATGTGGAGATGTTGTATATTTGCTAATCGACGCGAGAATTTCTCTATCGCGATTCAGGATTAGTTACTGCGTATAGCTCGTACTGTGTTGCTTCGTAGTTCAACGTTTCTTCGGTAGATGGCGCTGCTGTAAATACACAATACCTACCACAATATCAACAGCTGTTGATATTGTGGTAGGTATTGTGATGTTGATGACTGTTGACGCTGATGACCCATAATTACTTACTTGACGAGGGCTTCAGGGGATATCCTGTTGGTCTTTCCCCTGGTCATAGACTTGATGATTTCTGATGCAGGCTTAGAAGATCCTGCTTGCATAATTTCACTGAAACAAATAATTATTCCTACTAATATTATCTATGCGAAAGTAATTGTTTGTCTGTTACGATTTCACACCTAAACCGCCTAAACTAGATGGAAAGGACATAGGCTACTTTTTAACGCGATAACCGATACACACACGGGCGGAGCCGCGGGCAAAAGCTAGTATTAAATAGTAGAAAACTCCCAAATATTAAATTTCAGCGAAAATGTTAGAGCTGTTAAATCAGAGAGAAAGTGTTTCAATAATGACGACTGTGAAATTAAATATCTGCCTTGTTGGTCAAGTGGTTAGCGGATGCGGCTGCTGATCAAGAGGTCTCGGGTTCGATTCCTGGGTGTCCGACCCAGGAATCGAACCCGATATAATAAATGTTTGTGTGATCCGCAAATATTTGTTTCGGAGTTTGGGTGTTTTCTATGTACAATGTATTTACAAAAAAGTATGTTTATGTATTTATTAATAGTTGTTTAGTACCCATAATACAAGCTATGCTCAGTTTGGGAACTAGATGACGTTGTGTGTAAATGTCCTAAATATATTTTTAGATCTTTTTATCAATGTCTAAGAAGATAGACGCAGTTGAGTTTTAGTATGAGATACTGAGAATTGAAAATATCTAAAAAGCGAGTATCAATTTATATACCCTCACAAGAAAAGTTTAAAAATCTATAACCCCACTAGCTACGTAAAACTATTGATAAATTGAATATAGCCTATATTATATATATTGACATCGACTCAGTTGTTTAGTCACTTCTGTGGAAGATGCAAACATATATAGATTGCAGTAATTATGCTTTTTTTACGCGGGGAATGCTTTTCGCTCCATACTCTTCATGGGGAATGAAGAGCGTGTGTGGGACTCTTGGAGTAACCGGTCTACTCCTTAAACCTCACGGCGGCATACCTCATCAGTTTGGAGGAATATTAGGAGCTTCCCCTGTAATATTACTTAACCTGATATAAGATTGATTAGCCAAACTGATTTCATCACGAATGGTCCAGCTCGACCGGGGCAGTACTACCCTCACACAGAAGACCATCCTAATAACGACAGCATTCTTGATGTCGTATTTCGTTGGTGAGTATGAGACTGGAGACCTAATCATTCTCTCTAAATTCAAAAATTCAAAATTCAAAATTCTTTATTCACTTAGGATGCAATACATCTCTTGTGACAGGTCAAGATTCTACATGTACATTTATGCCATGTTCGCAAACAATAGGTAGAGCCGGAGAAAAGAACATGGCAATAAAAACTCGCGGCCACTCCTTTCAAATCGCCAATGTTTACATAGTTTTAATGTTTATAAACCTGATATGGGGGTAAGGTGCTGCCACTAATATACTATACACCATGTTAGAGGACTGATGCAAATTATAGTGTTTAAAAATTAGAACTTACGCTAATTTAAAAAAAAACAACAACCTCAGTGGGTACAACATAGTAGGAGCATCTACTTACAACAAAGGTAAAAACTATATGTGCTCAAATATTGGCCAAATTACTGGTAACGAAAGATTAAATATAAAATATTAATTATAAGATCAAAAGAAAGAGAAGAATGGCCTTTATTAGTCACGTAGAATCTTTACTTACAAAAGTAAAATCATGCTCTTAAACAATGTGATAACAACATTCACATGAGTAGAATAAAATGATAAGGAGCAAGTAGTCAAATCCATTTTTCTTTATCATTTAAAAATTCGTTAACTGTATACTCTCCTCCGCCTTCGGAGGCTAAAGGATGATGCAGAAACATCTAACCAGACCGCCATGGTATGGATCACCACGCTGCTTTACCTACCCTCACAATGAGGATGGTGACCCCTACTCCTCGATTCTACTCATGTTTTCTATAGAGCAGAGTAGAGTAACTTTGGTAGGTTTAAATTAAAAAAAAAAAGACAGTATTCCTGCTGTTATACTTCTTTGGTGAGTACGAGACCGAAGGTCCAATGATGCAGGCACACCTCTCTAAGCCACTATAAGGTCACCATGTTGCATCGGTACTGACAATGAGGATGGTGACCCATACTCTTGAATTCTGCTCATGCTTTCCATCCATTGTATAAACCAATCCGTTTGACTAACGTAGTGATTATCATCATCATCAACAGCCTTTAACAGTCCACGGCTGGACATAGGCCTCTCCTTTGAAGGAGGTTTTGACCTACTATACCACGCTGGTCAGACGGGTTGGTATAGGGTTGGTTTTAAGTTTTCCTTCTCTTTGCATCGATGTTGTCTTGCGTAGTTTATCCCTTAGTCGCTTTTTACGACACCCGCGGGATGAATAGGGGTGGTGACACACTGTATTCTTAATCCGTCACCACACGGATTCTGTACGTAGTATTGTAGGTCGAAATCACCTTTCTAAGGACTATGTCCAGTAGTGGACAATCAATTGCTGTTGATGATGATGATTCAGAAAAATGTAACTTACTGAGTTTATTGTCACTTCTCTCTCTAAAGGTTTATTTGAAATAAAAACTTTTTGATTTTGATTACTTACCTGAGCAATCTCCCAGCATCCCTGCTCCGGTAAATATCACACTCGTAGAGATGTCCAATGTGTCCAGATACGGTGCAAAGCTGCTCAAATATCTGGAACTCCAGAATTGTGGACAGGAAGTATTTGACGTATTCCTGGAATTATAACAGTGTGTTCAGAACTTTTTGAGATTATTTAACGATACATTTGGCCTCCATGGTAATATGGCCACGTTGATTTCAGCATGAATGGATTGGCTCGACCAGGGTTGTACTACCCCTTTTTTTTAGGTGTAGAAATCCCCTCGGACTGTCACCCTGCAGTTGTTTTCTACGCAACGGGGCGGTGTGTCGGATTCGAACCGACTAAAACCATACGGTGTGCCCTCTGTTCGCCAGAAGTTTAGAAGGAGTCCAGGGTCGAATCTCCTTCTGGACCCCTCCAAGCACCTGCCCGCTCCTGGTGCAGACTCCGTCTCTTGAGGGGGTTGTACTACCCTCAAACAGAAGACTATCCTAAAAATGACAGCATTCATGTTGTCGTATTTCGTTGGTGAGTTCGAGACCAGAGCGGAGGCCCAATACTGCAGAAGCATCACACTAGACCACCCTTGGTGATTGGAAACAATCAGCAAAGGTAAGCAACAAAGGCGTGGTCAGTACCTGGAGGGGTGATTGTTAGTAGCATGATAACAAGAGCATCTCCGTGATTAGGAGGTCATGTTAAGCTGTCGGTCCCGGTTGTTATCATAGGATTTCAATTATGAAGATTACTTGAAGGTCTTTGGGGCGGCTTGAAAACATCCAACGGCACGATTGCGTAATCACAGCATTGTCTTGCCAGTACCCAACTCGCCTTAATCATCTTCTGAAAGGAGATCCGATCATCCGAGCCCAGCAGTGGGACGTTATGGGTTGCTGATGATATAAATATTGAGGATTTTGCTGTCAGTAGATGGTTGCAGACTGGCCAAAACCGATACAGTTAAAACTCTTTGTATGTAGAAGACTGAAGAAGAAGAATATAAATATTTACCTGATCAGATATAATGTGGTATTTGGAGCCAGGATCGAAGTCACCTTCGGACCTTGGAATCGGTGGTATCACACCCTGGAAAAAGGATTAATGATTAATTTGATACCGAAATGAATTTAGAATTAGAATTTAATGCTGGATGAAATATCAGGTCATCATGGTTTTGGGAATGAAATTATAGATAAATAAAGATTTTCGGACATCTTACACACAACATCATCTAGTCCCAAACTAAGCAGAGCTTGTGTTATGGGTACTAAACAACTGATATAAATACATAACCATACTTTTGTTGTAAATACATACATATTATACATGGAAAACACCCAAACTCCGAAACAAAAATTTGCAGATCATAAAAACATTTGGTCCGACCCGGGAATCGAACCCGAGACCTCTTGATCAGCAGCCGCATACGCTAGTCCTATAACACATTCTAGTCCCTATCTTCTCTTGTCACCAGAATAAAGCAATGCACAGAAGTGAAGATGCAGGACCTTGTCTCCACCCACCGCGAGATGGCTCACATACAGTACAACCTACAATACCCCGGAATCGAACACGAGACCTCTAAACCTACACCCTCTCCTGGAAACCAGAGCGCAGCAGCAGCAGTAGGACGTTGTGGGTTGTTGATGATGTCCAGTAGTGAACGGCTTTCAGTTGAGATGGTGATGAGAGAGTGAGTCTTGTCGATCGCTTCATAGATAACTAGCTTTCACCTGCGGCTCCGGCCGCTTGAATGTTGGTTTCTAACTTAACTGTACCAAACACATAAATCGCCTTTGTAGTTTTTCTGTGAAAGCTCGACAAACAGACAGAAGGACAGAGTTAGGATTACTTACCTGATATCTTAATTTCAGTTGCCACCATTTTGTATTCATATTTTGGACACCATCTTCGAAGATAGACCATCGCCACTGAAATAATAGTTCTTTTTAGGGTTCCGTAGCCAAATGGCAAAAAACGGAACCCTTATAGATTCGTCAAGTCTGTCTGTCTGTCTGTCTGTCTGTCTGTCTGTCTGTCTGTCTGTCCGTCCGTGTGTCACAGCCAATTATTTCCGAAACTATAAGAGCTATACTGTTGAAATTTGGTCAGTCGATGTATTCTGTGAACCGCATTAAGATTTTTACAAAAATTTAGAAAAAAAACAATACATTTTGGGGGTCCCCATACTTGGAACTGAAACTCAAAAAATTTTTTTTCATTAAACCTATACGTGTGGGGTATCTATGGATAGGTGTTCAAAAATTATGTTGAGGTTTCTAACATCATTTTTTTCTAAACTGAATAGTTTGCGCGAGAGACCCTTCCAAATTGGAAAAATGTGTGTCCCCCCCCCTCTAACTTCTAAAATAAGAGAGTGATAAAACTAGAAAAAATATATGTTATATATTACCATGTAAACTACCAACGAAAATTGGTTTGAACAAGATCTAGTGAGTAGTTTTTTTTTAATACGTCAAAAATCGTAATACGCAATTTACCTTTCATCCAGTCAATACACTAGTATAAAAATATCGATTAAAGTTACAACGAACTACAAGAACTTTTATATGATGTTACTTGCTGATACGGAACCCTTCATGGGCGAGTCCGACTCGCACTTGGCTGCTTTTTTAATATATATTTTTGTAAAGGGTTTTTCAACAAGAGCTTTGTTTTCTAAATCAAAATAAAACAAAGAAGTACTACAAAGAGAAAAGTTTGGCAATTATAAATGAAAAATGATGTCTTTTTTTTTTTTTTTTTTTTTGACAACTCCCGCATTAGGAATATGAATTCCTGTGTCGCGGGGGACTTTACAAACATACATGAAACGGACACAAAGAACACCCAGACTCAGAACAACAATTTGTGTATCACACAAAGTGTTATCCCACGTGGGATTCGAACCCACGACACTTGGCGCAGTAGAGAGCGGCGTGGCGACCGCTTAAACCACTAGGCCAACCGTGCAGTCTGTCAAATGTCCATCACGAGCACGCTGACAGATGTCAATTCTTTCTTGTGATCCATTGACCGTTACCACATATCCAGGATCATCTTCGATAAAACACTCACTAACGAAATACGACGGTAAGGATGATGTCATTATTAGGATGGTCTTCTGTGTGAGGGTAGTACTGGCCCGGTTGAGTAGACACATTCGTGCTGAAACCAGGGTGGCTTAAGTATTCTAATTTTCTTTCTTCCTTTAAAAAAATACTCCCGCATTAGGAATAAATATCCTGTGTCGCGAGGCACTTTAAAAACATACATGAAACTGACACAAAGAACCGAGACTAGTAACAACAATTTCTGGATCATGCAAAATGTTATTCTGTGTAGGATTTGAACCCACAAATACTTGGCCCAGTAGCAACCAGCGTGGCGACCGCTTAAATCACTAGGCCAAACGTGAAGTAAAATTAGTTTAATTATACAGAAAGGGGTTTTAATATCATCATCATTAGCCTATCGCAGTCCACTGCTGGACATAGGCCTCTCCCATTGCACACCACTCTGATCGATTTTTAAAAATTGGAAAAATAGAGTTATTTTTACCTGGTCAACCATAAAAGCAAATGGTAAATATGCTATCTTCTCCAAAGCCATGGTCATGAGGAAGTTCATGCTGACTTCGTAAGGGTCGTGACTCCTGGCAGAAAGAAAATTAAGATTTAAATAAATAAATATTTTGGGCATCTGACACATGACGTCATCTAGCCCCAAACTAAGCAGAGCTTGTATTATGGGTACTAGACAACTGATATAAATACATAAACATACTTTTTTGTTGTAAATAGGTACATAATATACCGAAACAAATATTTGTGTATCACACAAACATTTGGTCCGACCCGGGTATCGAACCCGAGACCTCAAGAACAGCAGTCGCATACGTTACCATTGTACCACTGAGGCAGTTCAAATGTCCGAATTATTTATTTATTTATTAAACTTATTTAATTGTTGCTTGAGGCCTTTACTTGTTGATAAGGCCTTAATTATTACATATTATTATTTAATAAAATGAAAGAATTATATTTGTAATAATTAATAGATATTTTAATGAATAATATAATAGAAAATTTTATAATATTCATTCTATAAATTAATTGATTTTTTCAAGTATAACTTTACTAGCTTACGTCCGCGGCTCCGCCCGCGTGTATCTCGCTTATTGCAGTAAAAAGTAGTCTATGTGTTATTCTGTTATATAAGCTATATTACTGTAAAGTTTCATCAAAATCTGTTCAGTAGTTTTTCCGTGAAAGAGCAACAAACATACTCACAAACTTTCACGTTTATAATAATTATTAGTAGGTTATTTGATTAAATAAAATAATCTAATTATGTTTGTAATAATTAATTTATATTGTAATTACTTGATTGACTGTCTCGTTATTTTAGTGGTTAGCGTATGCGATTGCTGATCAAGAGGTCTTGGGTTCAATTCCCGGGTCGGACCAAATATTTGTGAGATCCGCAAATATTTGTTTCGGAGTCTGAGTTTTTTCTATGTATAATATATAAAGAAAAAGTATGTTTATGTATTTATATCAGTTGTTTAGTACCCATAACACAAGCTCTGCTTAGTTTGGGACTAGATGACGTTGTGTGTGATATTTATTTATTTTATTTAATTATGAAATATTAAGAAAATATAGAGGTTATAATAAATAATTAATACATTAATAATAAACTTACTTGTTTTGATAGAGGCCAACTCTCTGTAGATGTGGCAAGTTGTATACGGACAATGTTGCAGCATTCGCGACTGCTTCGTGAAACGCTGTCAATATTGAACCTTATGTTTAGTGGCATAAAGACGTTTATTCCAGGAGCTCATAGTCAAGTTGCTCTACGTGGTAAGAAATAATCACTGAAGGTAAGCAACGAGGGCGCGGTCATTACCTGGATGGGTGACCGTTTCTGACATGATATGTTATGAGCGTTTCCGTGATTCTGAGATCACGTTAAGCAGTCGGTCCCGGTTGTTATCATAAGATAACAGTTGTGAAGCTTAGTTGGAGGTCTTCGAGCGGCTTAAGAACATCCAACGGCAAGCTTACATAGCTACAGCGTGTGTTGCCGGTCCCCAACCTGCACTCGGCCAGCGTGGGGACTTGTGGCCTTAACCCTCTCCTGTAAGGAGACCCGAGCCCAGCAGTGGGACGTTATGGGGTGTTGATGAAGATGTTTTTTTATTAAGTAATTTTATAAACATGAAATTTGAACATAAAATATATAACGGTTTGAATTTCGACTTTATATTTAAAGGCATAACGTCTTTTGAATGAGTGAAAAGTAAGATAAAGCAATATTATTCCCAAACAAAGAACAATGGGTAATTTTGTATGGAACCTGTACCCACCTTTGTAGCATTTTAGACTAGGTGTCATTTCGAAGAGGCATAATTGACTAACTCAAAAATAAATGAACGAATGAATGAATGAATGGGAGATCGAAGTTATGATAGCTTCTTTATTACATTTTTAATTGCCAAGTGTTATAACAATCGCACCTTTTTCTGTTCTGTAGACCAAATAAATAACCAGTCGTTTTTTCTGTCTAAAGAGAGACCAACTTAGCTTCCTACCGTTCGTTTTTGATACGGAAAAAGTATGAAATAAAAACCATCAATCTTAAAAAGCACAGTTTTATTACAAAAGACAGCAAAAACATCATTTTTAAATCGTGTTGTTACTCTCAATGATTATATCATCCCAGGCACTTGCCGGACCTACGAAGTTATCTACGTGCCTGCCAACACCTTGTTGTCATACCCGTCATGCAGGAGCAATAATAGGCTTCGATGGCTTCTCTGCCCTGGACATTCACTTTGATCAAAATATATGTGTAATATATTTTATTTATTTTATTTATTTATTTATATACTTTATGCACAAATACATGCATCGGCGGACTTAATGCCTTAGGCATTTTCTGCCAGTCGACCGATTGGGCGATGCAGAGAAAAAATGAGGTAGGTGCGTATAGGGTGAATGGATAGATTATAGTAGAAAAAGTCATAGGTAATATACATACAAATTACATGGTAAGTAATATACCTACATAAACATACATATATACGTTTATATTTATACACATACATACACGTACATATATTTATTAACGTAGAATCCGATAAGAATCTGTGATAAACTAAGACCCCGTCGAATCCGCTAATTCGCCTAATAAAAGCTTCTTTACCTTCATCTTGAATGTGTCTCGATTTTTCGCCATTCTGACCTCGAGAGGAAGCGCATTCCACAACTGCACAGACTGGACAAAGAATGAGGATCCAACGAAACCAGTAGTGTGTGATGGGCAAAGCATACGTGCCTCGATAATATGCGGCCTCTAACTAACGAGCAGTTTTCGGTCACTAGCCCATGCTGCGACATATTAGGGCTACGGCTAGAAGATACCTCAATATTATATATACCATCTCCACCTCGCAAATGCTCGGCAACATATGATCTAGCGAGCTTTAAGTGGTATGTTCCCAAACTGAATAGAATGACGTCTTCTTCTGTCAATTGCTACTACTCACTCACGGATGGTAGCTATATGGTTGCATACTGAATACCAGTTACGACACACCGACGCTAGCACATAATAGTTCGAAGTACCTAACGTATAAAATCGCAAAAACGTCAAACGTGCGTGGGTCGATTTTACTAAGGATTTTTGACATTTTCAACGTCGAATATCTTTTTTCCCCCGCAAGCTACAAAGTTGCCCCCATACAACAAATATATATATTTTCAAAGACCTTTCTAATGGTACCAATTTCAATTTGCTACATGGGTGGGTACGTTTTGTTCCATGTTCTTTGTAACGTGGCTACACTGCCTCGTTCCCCGCCAGCAGGGGAGCGTCTCCCCGCTACTACGCGCGGCTATAAGGACAGCGCGCGCCTCGAGCCCGGCCCTTTTTCTGCTGCGTCCGCGACTCAAGATAAGTGTCTCCTCTTACCGGGAGGCATCACCGACCAAACTCTCAAGAGCCCACGCCCTAACGTGCTCGCGAACTATCCCTTGTACTAATTGTATATTGATTATTTAAAACAATAAACTTCTTGTAAACTCTCGTGATTTAGTATATATATCTTCCTTCTATCTATCGTGCACAAACCGGCGACTAAAGCCGAGTTGCGTGACAAATTTTATTAAATAATAGCTTCTACCCACGGCTCCGTCCGAATTGTCGATTATCGCGATAAGAAAGAACAAAGGACACCTACCTATGTCCTTTCCCAGATTCTAGAATATCTGTATACAAAATTTCATGCAAGTCGGTTCAGTAGTTTTGGCGAAAACAGACAGACAGACATACTGTTGGATTTATAATATTAGTAAAGATAAGGATTATAATGATACTAGCTTTAGTCCACGGCTCCGTCCGTGTCTTTACCAAAATTCATCAAAATCGGTTCAGCGATATAGGCGTGAAAACGTAACAGACAGACTTTCACATTTCTAATATTAGTAGGTAATTCTCACCAGGATTGGCTCCGTCCCTGAAGAGTTGCGACTGGTCAGCATATTGCAGGTAGTACTGTATGTGAGCCATCTCGTGGTGAGTGGAGACAAGGTCCTGCATTGTCACTTCTGTGCATTGCTTTATTCTGCAAGAGAAGATAGGGACTTGGATGTGTTATAGAACTAGCGTATGCGACTGCTGATCAAGAGGTTTCGGGTTCGATTCCCGGGTCGGACCAAATGTTTGTGTGATCCGAAAATATTTGTTTCGAAGTTTGAATATATGTATTTACAAAAAATAGTATGTTTATGTATTTATAATACAAGCTGTGCTGAGTTTGGGACTAGATAGCGTTGTATGTAAGATGTCTGAAATATATACAGGGTATCCTAGAAGCCGACACCAAGCCGGAACCGGCTGATAAGTCATAGTCATAGTACTTAGTTAACAGAAAAAAATAGTCTTGAATTTTCAAACGTATTTAAATTTTCTTGTTTTTCTTTACGGGACAACACGTGCCGGACTTGGAAGTCACAGCCTCAGGGTGGAGGAAATACGCACTAGAACGAAACGGTTTAGCTCTTATTTCCTGTGCCGAGTGGTTAAAAACTGGAACCCACTACCAGCTCAAGTGTTTCCTTCCCACTATGATCCCGGGTCCTTTATGCGGGGCGTGAAAAAGCATCTCATTGAGCCGCCATAGTGTGGGCCGCCATACATTATTGTCTGCATTCGCGGCAGTTGTGTGTGGTTACCTCCCACTCTTGGATTCTGCTCGTGCTTTCCATCAGGCAGGGTAGAGTCACTTTGGTAGGCTAAATATATATGAAAAAATGTACACCTGTGAAGGTTTTGGAACTCCTTTTGGCTACAAAAAATTTTCCCAAATTTTTTTCGTATGTAATTCTGAATAGTGCTTTTGTAGCCTGTAGCCTTCAATTCCACGCTAACTGTTCCGATTTTGAAGAAGATGTCGCTTTTTATCGAAAATTGTTTTCAAAATTAAGACTTCGTTTCAGTACAGTAAGTTGACTTCAACTGACTGTACTGAAAATAAAAAGCGGCCAAGTGCGAGTCGGACTCGACCATGAAGGGTTCCGTATGAGCAAGTAACATCGTATAAAAGTTCTTGTAGTTCGTTGTAACTTTGATCGATGTTTTTAAAATAGTGTATTGATTGAATGAAAGCTAAATTGCGGTTTACGATTTATGACGTATTACAAAAAAACTACTCACTAGATCTCGTTCAAACCAATTTTCGTTGGTAGTTTGCATGGTAATGTACAACATATATTTTTTTTAGTTTTATCACTCTCTTATTTTAGAAGTTACAGGGGGGGGGGACACACATTTTTCCACTTTGGAAGTGTATCTCGCGCAAACTATTCAGTTTAGAAAAAAATGATATTAGAAACCTCAACATCATTTTTGAATACCAATCCATAGATACCCCACACGTATGGGTACGATGAAAAAATTTATTTTTAGTTTCAGTTCTATGTATGGGGACCCCTAAAATGTATTGTTTTTTTTCTATTTTTATGTGAAAATCTTAATGCGGTTCACGGATTACATCTACTTATCAAGTTTCAACAGTAAAGCTCTTAAGGTTTCGGAATAAAGTGACAGACAGACAGACTGACATGACGAATCTATAAGGGTTCCGTTTTTTGCTATTTGGCTACGGAACCCTAAAAAAGTACTACGACAGTTTGGCAGGCGCATATAATAAGGATTCTAATGCCGGAACCACACTGCGTTATGCGCTATTTGTGTGACTACGCCGTATTCGCCAAAATATTTGATAAGCGCGCAAACAACAAACATGCCATCCACACTTCGAACTGGTTCGCTGAATATCTTGTGGCAAGTAACATACTATGTACAATATTGGTTATAAACTAAAACAATGAACCTAAAACTAAAAACCTTAATAAAATATAATATTAGAACTAAAATATATCATTAAAAGGAGTCCCTTTAGGCATGGTTCCGAAGATACTGGCAGCGTTCCCCCTTTGAATAAGCTAGACTAATTCTTTGTCCGAGATAACTGCCAGCTCTTCGGTCTCCTGTGATGTCGACTAATCTTTTTGCTATGTCCTTGAAAAGCTTTATAGCGCTAGGACCCCACGGCCCAAGGGTCTCGACACCGAATGGGACAAAATCATATTCGGAGCCTAGACCCCTGTATTTGGATGCTTTAGCTTTTTCAGCCGCTTCACATGCCGCACCAGCTCTGTTGTTGGTTCCATGTAGATGGGAAGGGGCCAGCGTGTCTGAACAGGTTGCATCCCATACCAGCACCCGGCCCATCTTCCATGGAATCAAACTCATACCGTCCGGTCTCTTGCCATCGTCTCTTGCAATACCAGTCGGCTCAAGTAGACTTGGCACGTTGACGGTGGCAAGGGACCGGCGTATGATATTGTTAAGTGCGGCATGTCTCGAAAAGCGGCCTGCACTTTTTTGGCAAGACAATCCGTGATGTCCTAGCTTGTCGACATCACTGCCACAGGGACATTTATGAGGAGCGCAGACCGGAACCCCAAGCCGTAGACAGGTTGCGATTCGAAGCGTGTCAGGCTCAAGAAATGTTCCTGTATTTGACGAAGGGTACGCGTGAAGCCAGTAGCCGGCTTCATGCGCACCCACGGCCAAAAGCCTAGCACGCGCCGAACCTGTACTACAGCTCAAAAGATTGTCATACGTTAATTTGCAGTATATGTCGTCCCAGCTCCTCTGTGAATTTGGCGAAACTGGAAAATTTTGACCTGGGCATGCAATTAAGAAAGCGTTCCTATCTTCTTCCAAGCCAGCAATCTCAAAGTTTGAAGGAGATGCCCTTAAAATTTTACTTATGAGATTTGCTGAACAATGGACAGAAGATAGGAAGGCTGGTAAAGCGACACTGGAAATTTTGCGAATCCCTAAACCACCATAACGCATGGGTAGGGAAGCTTGGTTCCAAGATTGCTCGTTCAGCTTCATATTAAGAATCGATTCTAAGTTAATTTTGATTAAATCGTCTACTTTTGACAAAAGATCTGGGTAATTCCAAAAGGAGCAGCAACGGAGCGCATACGTAAGTTTCGGGACGAAAAGACAGTATTTTAAGATGCAAAGTGCATAATGTGGACTAATTTCAAGGAGACGGTCAGCAGAATTTTGAAATTTAGTAATTGAATTTTAATATATTCAAAAAAAGATTCATCAAAAATTGGAGAACCTAAAAGGTAAAGGGAATTACTGTTAACTATTTTAATATTTGGAGCCAAAATCGCTGAATTATGCCAAATAAGGCAAATATGTCTGATGTTTGCGTGAAGCAATGGACGTGTTGAGAGTTGCCGCAATTTATTATTTCCTAAATGCTTGTAACTTGTAAGAAACAAGTACATAGTTGCTAAAAGACCGAAAAGAAGATGCTGGTGAATGATTACAAGTCATAGAAATCGTTTCCGTTCGTCCACTCCATTTTAGCATACACCGTACACGTCGATACACGACGGTCGGAAGCGAGCGAATGACTCACCGAAGTGTGGGCAGTCGATGCGCATATTCGCCTTATTCGTGTCCTTTGAAGTGTGTCAAAAAACCGACAAGTCGACGGATACGCGTATTTGCTATACCTGCTTAGAATTGTATAACAGTTCAAAAATCATCACAGGGTGGTACATTTTTGAGAAAAAAAAGGAAATTGAAATAAGTTTCAAAATTCAAGACGTAATTATTTTTTCTGATAACTACTATGACTGGGGTATCACCCGATTCCGGCTTTGCGTCAAATTTTGTATAAAAAAATATAGTACGTTACTTGTATGCCACGAAAAAACGCGCCAGGAGTCTAACCTATAATCGATCCTGTTACAGAAATCCCAGGCACTAGCGGTACATTGCACGCTTCTCTGAGAAGGTCTGACCAGCATGGACCCTCGCCAGAACTCGGGAGGTACAGGCTTCAAGCCCATGGATGTGTAAAATTCCTCAGCCATCTGGAACATTCTGGAAGGAGAGAAAATCCGGCTCAAAATCCTCTCAACTTTTTTGAAAAATAACCAGGTATACATTGAGTTCTTCAAGGTCTTAAATAGGTAGATTGTGCACAAATTGAAGGCAGTAGAGTCACGCTGATGTCATCACTAATGGTCCGGCTCGACCGGGGCAGTTCTACCCTCACACAGAAGACCATCCTAATAATGACAGCATTCTTGATTTAGATCTTTTTTTAGATCAGTATTTCGTTGGTGAGTGTGAGACCGGAGGCCCAATGATGCAGAAGCCCTTTACTAGGTTGCCAAATTGTGGGTCACCATGCTGTAGACGATGGTTACCTCTAGTTCTGAATTCTACTCAGGCTTTCCATAATGCAGAGAAGAGTCACATAAAAGAAAAAGAAAATACAGAAATTGAAAATGATTTTGAAAGTCTTTTTCTTCCTATCTTTCTTTAGCTTATTCTCCTTCTTTTTCTTTCTTTTAAAGCATGAAGAGAGCAAAAAAAAAAATATAAGTCATTTATTTTTAATATAAGCTGCCAAAATGGCTCTGCCCTGCCTGATGGAAAGCATTTATAATAGAATTCAGGAGTGGCGGTCACCGTCCTCACTGCAGAGCATGCAGTACGGTCTAGTAAGATGCTTTTTATTATCATTCTCTGAGACCTTTCCCTGAAATAAGGGGGGGGGGGGAGGAGGAGTGTCCTCATTGGTTATTATTTACCTTAAGGGTGTGAATCCTTGACGAAGCATTTCGGCAGTGACATCCACGTTGGGACTCTGAGGGAACGGCATCACCAGGTCCATTATGGATTTCCAGTTCTGTGCCCACATGTTACCTGTGGAACAGATCAGAACCGGATAATCTAAGTTCTATGGTAATATTCTTGTGTTAATTACCAAAAATAATTTTATATATATATAAATAAATTGGAATGTCTGTCTGTAATATCAAATGAACAGTTACTTACTAAATGCATATGAAAGTATTTACAGTACTAGCTTTCGCTCGCTGCTCCGCCCGCGTGTTTGTCGGTAATCGCATTAAAAATTCCATCTTTCTCTATGCCAAAATTCATCAAATACGATTCAGCGGTTTAGGCGTGAAAACGTAACAGACAGACAGAGTCACTTTCGCATTTATAATGTTAGTAGGGATTTTTGTTTTCTGTAAACATATCTATTTGTTTGCCTGCCGGCTTATTCCGAGTAAGCTCTTAATCGACTGGACCAATTTTGATGAGACTTTCACTGGCAGAAAGATGATGACATATTATCATGTTTATGTATTTATATTAGTTGTCTAGTACCCATCTAGTCCCAAACTAAGCAGAGCTCGTATTAGCTCTGCTTAGTTTGGGACTAGATGGCGTTGTGTGTAAGATATCCATAGAATTTAAGAAAAAAACATCATGAAAACTGCGTCTTCTTACCAAGTAGATGAGCAGGAATTGGTCCATCAGCTCTAACGCTGGTCTCTCCATACCTCTGCACCAATTTCCTCCTGACGTAAGTGAACAACTGCTTGTATAAAGGAGCTATCTGGTTGTAGATCTCTTCGACACTAGCTCTGAATGAGGAATCTTCGTATGCTGAACGCATTTGGTCTCCAGCGTCTCGGTAGCCTGGGAGAATATAAAAGCATATATATAGCAATATTTCAGCACCAGACCTGAACCAGCTATCAACTGGTGGTTGTGTCAGACTGGAACCGACTAAAAATCGTACACCATCACGGGTACTAGAAGCCGAGGAACCAGGTGCACCCTCGAAAGGAAATCCCTGGAGCCCCGACATACCTCGGGTCATCTAGTGTTTGTAAATGGCCTCCTTCTGTGTGAGAACTCTATTATTCCCTCCTGCTGCAAAGAAAGGGTGCGCGCTCTTTGCAGCACTGGCGCCACTACCTGCCTCAAACGATGCCTCAAATATAATGTCAACTAGTTCAACCTTCGAATTTTAGTTCTACCTCAGGACTGCGGAAGTCTGATGCCAGTCGCTCCGTGAAAAAACTGATATTCAGGTAAAACCGGTTGAACTAGTAGCTGACCCCAAATAATCTTGCAAATAAAAGCTAGGTAGAAGAAGAATGGAAACCCGTAAAAGTGGTAATTAATAAACTAACCTGTGGCCACAGCTGCGTCATTTACAAGCGCCACATATCTCATAAACCGGTTCCTCAATTTGGGTCCAGTCTGGTCCCTGAAATTCCTCCAAACATATAACAGTTCGCTCTCGATTCTGGAATGTGCCAAAATCCTGGAAATCTCTGGATCCAACTGCATATTGCAGAAGTTCGTTGACTCTGTGGGTTCTGTGATAGGTTGGTAATGTTGATAACCTTGGTTGGAAAGTTGGTACCCCATGTTCATGGAATTGTCCTGGTATTCGTGGCTATATGGGATCCGTGGTATGTGAGGGTCGTAGGGCTTCTGATTGTAAGGGCATATCTTGGCCGTGTTATATATCTCTTTCATTTCTGTTATTAGCAGTTGTAACTGAAATTATTAAAAAACGGTTTCTATTTCATGATACTGTGGAGCAAAGGTTGCTGTAACCCATTTACACAAATAGGTATTAAAAGGGAGCTGACTGTAGCCTAAGTATTGTATAAGTCCACATTAATTTATAATATTCAGCACGAAAACTTTCATATCGCGATTCAGGAATAATCCTAGTTCTTGTCTAGTTGGATATGTTTATGATAGGTGGCATAAAAGTATGTTTATATTATAGTTTAGGAATTCGTTAAAACAACAAACAAAAGAGAAATGAGTATAGGCTTAGGTAAGTGACGTGTATTTTTTTTTCTTTTTTTCTTTCTCTACTTAATCTCCGTGATCTGATATTATGAATAAGAAGGATGAGTATCTCCTGTACATACATATGGATATTCTTTACCTCAGCGAACTTATCATCAGGTAACGCACTCCTGCTTCCTTGCACAATCTTCATCATCTGCCGTCTACTCTGGGGATCTGACAGCCTGGAACTGTCATACGCTGCGGCCTTTCTCCAAGAAAGCCGCTCGAATTTGGAGCTCAGAGCCAGTTCCTCTGTCATCCGACGCCGGTTGTAATCCGTGATGTTGGTCACGAACTTCCATTGAGACATGGTTACCCTGGAAGGAGGTAGGTAGTATTATGATGAAGTTATCGACCAGGTATTTCAGAAATGAGCCGGTTAGAAGGGAGTGATACCAAAAAATGAGAATCAGGATCAAGAAATTATTTCAAAGCATTTCCTGAGGTTACAGAAAGCTCAATTCCTCAGTCCCAGACCTAAAGGAGGAGAGGAGGAGGAGACATATTTTTTTTTGCCGTGAATGCTTTGCTGATGCTTTTCTCAACATAACCTCCGTGGGGTATATTGAGAAAAGCATCAGCGCATTAGCAGCTTCTGGAAACCTCCTGCCGTACCTCATGTATGAGGTCCATCCCAGGGTGACTGGTCACCCCTGGGGCAGGACGCTGTGCACCTCTCACCGCTCCACACAGTAAGAGGTTCAACACCGGTGAGCCGTAGAGAGAGACATACTTGCCTATCCTCATAAAAAGGAGTTATTACTAACCTGTAGCACATTGCTGAAGCTTCTCTGTCATATTCGCGAAGAAATTGGGTTGCCTCCGCGGAATTTGTATTTACACCCTGAAAGTTGAAAAAGCACAAATTACTAGAAAATAGTTTTGATCTGTATGTCATAACGGTCATCAGATAATCTACTGCTAGGCATCTCTTAGGAATTTGGATTGGATTGGATTTGGATTACTATCGCACGCCACGCTACTGCCATCCACTGCTGAACGAAGGCCTCCCCCTAAGAGCGCCTATCTCTTGGGCAGTCAGCAAAAAAATACCATGCTAGAAATGTTACATCCGTGAGGAGATGAATTAGGAATAACGAGTGTCAACCCCCTATTCACTCCACGGGTGTCGTAAGGAGTCTACTAGCGGACAAAATACGCAAGACATTTTTTTTTTGTCTCTGCCAAAGTGACTCTATTCTGCCTAATGGAAACCATGAGTAGAATCCAGGAGTGGGGGGCCACCACAATCTTGGCGAATGCAGGCAGTGTGGCGATGTCGACCCACACTATGGTGGCCTAGTGAGATGCTTTTTCAGGCCCCTCGAAGACCCGGTATCATAATGAGAAAGAAACACGTGAGCTGGTAGTGAATTCCAGTTTTTAACTGCTCGGCACAGGAAAGAAGAACCGAACCGTTTAGTTCTAGTTCGTATTTCTACCACTCTAAAGCTGTGACTCCCAAGGCCAGCCAGCACGTGTTGTCCTATACAGGAAGAGAGAAAGTGGGATCAGTTGGAAGACCTCTTCAGAACAGTCCCCGTGGCGATAGAGGACTGCCATAGAGGCGATATCTCTTCGCAACTGCCTCCTATACCCATGCTCCTACTATACCCATGGGATGACACTCCATACTCCTAATGCGTCACCGTATGTAAATGTAACATTAATTTTAGTAATGAAGCTTTCATAGCCCAGTGGCCTTAGGTGATTGGAAAGTATCACCAAGGGTAAGCAACGACGGCGCGGTCAGACCTAGATGGGTGACCGTTTGTGGCATGATATGTTAAGAGCGTTTCCGTGATTCACAGTCACAGGTTGTTATAATGAGTCGTGAAGCTTAGTTGGATGCCTCCGGGCGGCATAAAAACATCCAACGGCAAGATTAAATAACCACAGCGTGACTTGGCAGTCTCCAATCTGCACTCGGCCAGCGTGGGGACGTATGACTTTAGCCCTCTCCTAAGAGTAGACCCTGTTGAATGAGTAATCTCAGATAAGCAACCTATTTGTATTATGTTACTGGTAGGTTTGATTTATAAAGTTTGGAATATTTTCATAAGAAGTAGTTTTATTTTAAATTGGAAAAATTGTATTGAAAAATTATTAATTCCGTAAATTGTTCTAGAAGTATCAGCATGTCTTTGTAATTTAATATAACATATTTTTTTTCATAATGCAATGTACCTAAACTGAATTATATTCTAAAATGAGAAAATATATTTATCAGTTTATTATTTTCTGAAGTGACCGTATGGTTTTATAAAAATGATATAGCCACATCCACCGTTCAAGAGACCCGTGCCCTGCAGTGGGACGTTATGGGTTGTTGTTAAACCACGAGAGAGTCACACTCCTACACTAATAGATCAGTTCCACTAAGGTGACACCACATCCTCACAGAAGAACCGGCTTTAAGTCATTCTTGTGAGAGTGAGGTCACGGCCTAATTCCATAGACAGGACATACGTATGACGTGTGACACATAAATTTAATTATTTCTTAGAAAAGCAGAGCTACAATAAAACGCCGGAAGTAATTATATTATTACTTTAATTTGTAGCCGTTGCAGGTAGTTATATTCAACCTTCTGTTAAGCGTATGTCACCCTTTGCTGTAGCCTTGAAATAGCCCACAATGGCCAATTTTATTCATCGCACACAATAACATAACACTGGCCAAGTGCGTGTCAGGCCACGCATAGAATAGGGTTCCGTAGTCACCCATAATGGTACGAGCTTTTAAAATCGTGTCCAATGTATAAAATTGTAATTTTTACTTACTATTCTAATATTTTTCTACGCACTTTTTCAAGTAAACGAATTTTACAAGTTAGAAGTTAGCCATTATAGTTTTATTTTAAACCTTCATGATTTTTTTCAGCTTTTTCGAGTCAGTCGTTTAGGTTTTAGAAGGGGGACGTCCTGTTTTAACAAAAAAATGCGTTTTGAAGTTGAATAACTCGCGAACGGATACTTAAATCAAAAAGTCGTCTTAGTAACCTCTAAATGTTTTTAAAAGACCTGTCTAATGATAAACCACACAATGAGGTAGAAAAAACATCACCCCCCCTTCACGTGTAGAGGAGCTACCCCTAAAAAGAATCGTTTCGTCATTTTATTCTAGCACTTTGTTGACGTGACTAAAACACATATCTATGCAAAGTTTCATATTTTTAGCACTAGCTGTTTTTACAGTAAGTAGAGGACGGATGGACATGACAAAACTGTAAGGGTTCCTAAACATAAACGGAACCCTAAAAGACTATGATCCCATCGTTAATATAGTTTGCTAGTTTATCTGTTTGTTTACGCGATGCATCATGGCGGCACGGCAGACAATTACTATGTTTTAAAAGCGTATAACACCTGATGTGGAAATAAAAGTAGAAAGTTTTGTAAAATGTCGCTACGGTAACTAAAGAAACCAATACACACTTAGTCTTATGGTTCTTGTAAAATTTAGTTATAAATATAGTTATAAGCAAGTTCATTTAAAAAAAAAAACAAGAAACGATTACATATCATAAAAATTTAGTCCAGAACTGCGACTGTCTGTCTGTTCGCGATAAACTCAAAAACCACTGCATCGATTTAAATGAAATTTTGTACCCAGATAGTCTAAAGCCTAAGAAAGGGCATGGACTACTTTTTACCACGATAACCGACATAGACGCGGGCGCAGTCGCGGGCGAAATCTAGTTATATATAAAAAAAGGTTAGTTGTCATAGATAGTCCTCCAGAACGGCTAAAACGGTTCTTATGTTTTTTTTGTGTGTTTATTTAATAGGTCAGAGAATAGAACATAAAATATTTTCTATAATTCTAGGTGATACAGTGAAACGGTCAGAGCGGAGACATCAGCTGTGTGATTGTAGTACCGTTCCAGTCGAACACAGCCTTACGTGCTGAAATTAGCGTGGGTCTACTACTAATCTATATATAAAAATGAATGTTTGTCTATGTGTCCTTATTAGAATCGTAAACTATGCATTTGATCATGTCATGATCTTCAGCGAAGTCTTGAGCATGAGCCCACAAAGGCTTCTGAGTTTTTTTTTAAGTTTTATTCAATTCCCTAATCCCTACGGACATGGTCCACGTGCGGACTGTGTCCGCGGGCGCCTAGTTTTAAATAAAAATAAGTATAATTTTATCGCAAATTCATAAAATACTGTTCTTAAATACGGTGTATAAAAACGAAAGCGTCTATTGTCTGACATCCGTCTGTTCATTACAAATTTGCTGTATCGAAACAATGGACGCAAGGAAAGTTATATTAGACACTTGGTTCCTGTTGCTTAATTTATGTATTAATTATTATTTAACCTCCTTTACAAGGAGAGGTCTATGTCCAGCAGTGGACTGTTGAAGGCTGTTGATGATGATGATGATGATGAATTTATGTATGTATGGATAGGACGATAGAACCTAGAGGGCTTTCAGACTTTGATTGATTATTTTATTTATTTTACAACTTTATGCACAGTAAGTACAATGGCGGACTTAATGCCACAGGCATTCTCTTTCATTCTACCGTCGGGTGGTGCGGATATAATTGAGAAGGTGCACTGCAATTTTTGGCAAAACAAATGAGTGATATCTACGATATATCAATATATCAAATCAAACCATTTTTATTTCAAATAAACCAATACAACGGCACTTTTGAAACGTCAAGTAGTCAGTCGTGAAGCTAATTGTCTGTTCCAATTCGTAGATCCTATGGAGAAGAACAGACAAGAAACTCCATGGACACTCTTTTCCAACATTGTTTTTATAATTTTTGGTTCCATTGTGTAGAGCGTTTTATTAAATATGAGGACAATGTAACGATGCAGATGTTTACTCAGGTAGTGTTTTGAGTTTAAAGAGAAGTTGTGCATGAAGTGCATTAACTATATTTATACTAACCTCCTTTCAAAGGAGAGGCCTATGTCCAAGCAGTGGACTGTTAAAAGCTGATGATGGATACTAACTAGCCTTTGCCCGCGGCACTGGCCGCATGTATCTCGATTATTGCAGTAGTAAGTAGCCTATGTGTTATTTCGTTTCGTCCAAATCCATACAGTGGTTTTTACGTGAAAGAGCAACAAACATACATACATACTCACACTTTTGCGTTTATAATATTAGTAGGATATTCTTATAGAAATGATTTAAAGGGTTTTCAGAATTTTATTGATTCTTTTAACGTTCAACGAGAAGTTGTGCATGAAGTGCATTATCTATATCTATATACTTGATATTATAAAACTGATGAGTTTGTTTGTTTGGTTGAACGCGCTAATCTCAGGAACTACTTATCCGATTTTTAAGATTAAGTTAATTAAGTGTTAAATAGCCCTTTTATTGAACAAAGGGCTGCGTGGGTAAGCTGGTGCGTAATATATATCTGTACCTCAGAGGTATACAACATTAAGTGGCTTAAATAAAATTTTACAGGAGAGGCAAAAATGCGCGTAGCGAAATTTTGAGAGGGTAAAGGCAGAGTCACCGTGGAAGAGTACGACCATAACCCTCCAAAAATAGATACCACAAAAACTAAGAACAGAAACGAAGAAAACCCGCAATATGTACACATAAAAACATATAATGTCAGAACCTTAATCTCATACGAACGCTATTAGAATTAGAGGAAACAATACAAGAAACAAAACACGACGTTTTAGGAATAACAGAAACAAGACGGCTATAGAGAGAAGTGGTCATCGTTGGAGGAGGCCTTTACCCAACCTGGGGACCTTGCTAATAATAGTTATAATAGTAGTAAATTAACGAAGCAATGTAGCAGGATCAAATAAAGGCTTTTTTTTTTATAAAGGCAGAGTAATTAACTTAGTTGTATTTTTTATATTAAATAGAGGGAAATATCATGAATTACACATAATTACGATAAATCTATCTATTAATTAACATCATAAATTTAAGATCGTATACCCTGTTCATATTTGTATATCTCTTCTGTAAATATTTGTGCATTGTTTATCTCTTTTCATAGGCGACGTAGGACTTAATGCTTTATACCATTATGTAGAACTGGTTCTTGCGATTCTAATGGTATAGTAGGTAAACGTAATTTCGACAAATTGTGGAGTTACTATTGTATACCTATGAGGTACAAATCTATATAATACTTTATAGTCATCTTCCTAGCCTTTGTTTCCAAGTTTATTTGGGGTCGGCTACTAGTTCAACCGGTTTTACCTGAATTTCAGTTTTTCCACGGAGCGACTGGCATCGGACCTCCGCAACCGTAAGGGAGAATTGAAATTTGAATGTTGAACTAGTTGTTAGTATATTTGAGGGCACTAACTTCCCAATAACGATTGCCATAGATGTTCATGACAACCGGGACCGACGGCTTTACGTGCTCTCCGAGGCACGGGCGTGAATCACAGCCAAACTTCCAAACTCCGGGCTGCTATTAGGAATTTCCTTAGAAAAACCCAAAAACACTTTTTGGCCCGACCCGGGATTTGAATCCGAGACCTCTTGATTAGCAGTAGCATATAAGGTGTATATATATATTACTATAAGGTAATATATACATATATACACCTTATAGTTATAAAGTAGATGCTGTGTCCTTAATTGGCGAGCTTGTACTCTATTGTCTCTGGTCACGGCATAAGCTTACATAATTACATATAGGAGACATTTTTTTGTAGTTCAACCTTCATGGTATGATCTTCATGGCCGAGATGACAAATTGTTTGTGAAATAAGAAAAAATAAAACATTTGGGGATTGGTTGTTTATGGTTGGTAAGTTTGAGTCAGTGTTTTTTAACATACATATTCAACATACCATATCTCTAAAGGGCTTTTTTGGATCATATAATATGGTGACGATTTCTACATATTTATTTAGGCACTTATCACCCTAATGCCCTAGGTATTCTCGACTAGCCAACCTAGAGGTGTAGAGATCTAGTATGGTAGGTGCATCGGTAAGTTGTCTAGAATAGATGTCTTCCTCCCTTATGGTGCCTCTCCATTAATGGAGGTTTGCCGTCAGCTCTGCATAGTCCTTTCTGTTTTTAGCCAGACGAAACAGTTCTTCTACGCTGGCGATCCCAGTCCATTCTCTGATATTTCTGAGTAACGATTTTCTTCGTCTTCCGGACGTGGCGTTTGCCGGCTATATTTCACATCATGATTTAACGGATAAGGCGGTACTGAATAAGATGCGATTGACATAAACTAATATAGCATACATACGCACATCGTACACTGTAGATAATGACTTTAATGAGGCATACTCATAACACAAATATACATTATCTGTATCTATACGTAAAGCCGTCGGTCCCGGTTGTCATGGACATCTATGGCAATCGTTATTGGGAAGTTAGTACCCTCAAATATACTAACAACTATTTCTATCTTCAAATTTCAGTTCTCCCTCAGGGTTACGGAGGTCCGATGCCAGTCGCTCCGTGGAAAAACTGATATTCAGGTAAAACCGGTTGAACTAGTAGCCGACCCCAAATAATAATGGGAATAAAGGCTAGGAGGATGATAAGATGATGATCTGTATCCATACAAATAAATAAAATCGAAGTGTCTGTATGGAATATCAAATTAAGTTTTTTATGAATTGCAAGTATGTATATATGTTACTAAGGAGCAAAATAAGCGGCTAACATCACTGTCAAGAGAAGGAAAACTTGAAACAAACCCTTTACCAACCCGTCTGGCCAGCGTGGTATAGTAGGCCAAAACCTCCTTTCTAAGGAGAGGCCTATGTCCAGCAGTGGACTGTTAAAGGCTGTTGATGATGATGATGATGATATATGTTACTTACACCAAAACTGCAAATTTTATAATTTTTATCGGTTTGTCTGTCTATCCGCCTGTCTGTCTGTCTGTTTCGGCTAAATGCTAATATCTGGAACGAACGGTTGGACCAATTTTGATGGGACTTTCTCTGGCAGAAAGCTGATGACGCAAGTTGTAACTTTGAACTTTGAACTGACCACTGACGGGACAAATTCCCTTCACGGTTAGGGCTTGCGCCCTCCCTCACGTTGGCAGATTCACAACAGATCGCCGATAAGCGCGCTAACCTACTTTTTCTTTTAAAAGACAACTCCCACATTAGGAATATAAATTCCTGTGTCGTGGGGGACTTTACAAACATACATGAAACGGACACAAAGAACACCCAGACTCAGAACAACAAAATGTGAATCACACAAAGTGTAATCCTAACTCCACTGCGTTACACGAGCTTTACCGCTAGAGGCAGTACTACCCTCACACAAAAAACCATCTTAATAATGACAACATTCTTGCTGTCTTATTTTGTTGGTGAGTGTGAGACTGGAGGACCAGTCATTCTGCATCGTTCACCATGCTGCATTTCCTACCCTCACAATGAGGATGGTGACCCCTACTCCTGGATTCCCTCAGGCAGAGTAGTCACTTTGGTAGGCTTTAAATCTTTCAAGAACACTTTTTGATATTAAAAATGTATATTAATTTTGGATAATCTATTTATTAAAGCGTCCTACACTACGTTTGCCTAATCGCGCTCTCCACTCTAGCACCTTTCGGCTCCAGCGTCCATCAGTCCGTCTGGAGACATGTCCGGCCCACTTCCACTTCAGCGTGCTGATTTTCCATGCGGCACGATGGACTAATGATTTGAGGAAGGTGGCTGGCGGCGGATTGATGCGGACTGCCCAAGACCGCGATGGTTGGCGTTAGGTTGACACTATTTCGAGTCCAGAAGGAAATCCCCTCCCTGGACTCCTTCCAATACAAAGGCGCAGAGACGGTCACACCGTGTGGTTTTAGTCGGTTTGAGTCCGACACACCACCCCGCCGTAACCCCCGACGGGGTGACGGTCCGCGGGGATTTCCACACGTTAAAAAAAAATAAAAATAGGTTGACACTATTTATTAAAGCAGGCTATATAGCATCACGCTACCAACAATAGGAGCCGCGCATCAATGAAAAATGTTACAAGAACGGGAAAAACTTTTGCAAAACGCAAAGTTATGCGCGTCAACTAGTTTTACTGTATCAAATACATACTTATATTTTTTCAAAAAGTGGCAACCCTAATTACAACATACACTGGGTACAATGTTTCATTTTGTAACATTCTGCTTAATAAATATCATATAAGTCTGTGTGATACGTTTAAATAAACAATTGATATTTTACAATGGGTTCACAAACTGATAAAACGATAATTAACCGACATTACTGTGGTCTGAGAAGCCAGTTAGTCAACCAGATGAAAAGAGTTAAAAAATATCATTGTCTATGCATGATTAGATAACGATAAGTATGTCGGTACATATATTAGAATAATTATAGACTTTGTTGGTACATATGTTCATAATATAATGTATGATTTCTTGATCTAAAGCGATAAATAAGAGATAATTGCCATACTTACCATTCTGAAGTACTCCTGAGATAGTGCATACCGTGTGAAGAAAGCAAATAATATGAGACGCAACACGGTCGCGCCATTTAGATTGTCCATTTTAAATTTATAAACTGTCATTTGGAAATACGAGTATGATCATAAATTTAAACACTTATTTAACCTTTAAACAATTTCATAACTCTTAAATACAATTAACACATTATATTTTTTCATTAATAATTTATATTAGACTTATTCACTTACAAAAATTGCGCGGCAAATTTTGACAGGCGTTTTTTTTTAATTACTGTGGGACAACGGTAAACAACTACACAGCCAATTTTTTTTGTACAATTTTAATTGTTTTGGTACGATATTGTCATGGAAAACTGTCCCGCGGGCTTTCTTGTCGTCGACTGGAGCAATATTTCCGTTGCTTTTGTTTTCTGCATGCTTTGATGAACACGTTACGAGTTGAAGGGAGTGGCACGAGCCACAATACATCTTGAGATTCAACAAAGGTATTGAATTTTTCATGTTGATATTGACTCTATGGAAATATTTATTTTTATTATGTCCATAATTTAAAGAATGACCAAACATCTCTTTAAAAACATGAGAATTTTCATTAGTTACAGTACAGCCGAGTGGATGTTATACCCTGAATGATTTTGATTTTACCACTAAGGTGGTAAATAAACTTCATTAGATATGAACGTTTATATCACTCTATGTATTATTATAAACTCTAGCTCTGAGTGGAGTAGGATCTAATTATCTGTTCCTTCTGTATGCGAATCGCATGTTTTGAATTTGATTCCCGGTATACTATTAATTTTAGATATTTATATGTAGATATATCAGACATTTTTTTATGATGAAAAGGCAAATTGGTCTATGTCCGGTTAATAGTAGCATATGTCCTTCCTCAACAATCAATGTACCTTCATGTCAATTTCATTGAAATATTTTACATTTTTTTATTTTTTTTTATAGGCCTCACCTTAGAAAACAGGTGTTGGCCTACTATACCACGCTGGCCAGACGGGTTGGTATAGGGTTGGTTTCAAGTTTTCTTTCTCTTTGCATTGATGTTGTCTTGCGTAGTTTATTCCTTGGTCGCCTTTTACGACACCCGCGGGATGAATAGGAGTGGTGACACTCTGTATTCTTAATCCGTCACCACACGGACGATATTAATAGAATAGACACGGGAATATTAGAATAGATAAATAATGCAAAATCCTGTTTGTTTGTCGCTATATAAAACGTAAACTTGCACAAAAACCATGGTTAAATTACTTGTAAGTCTAATATATAAATATATAATCGCACCCAACGGAGTTGGTTACAAACAAACAAACATACAGGTGAAGCTAATAAAAAGCGTGTAAAAACCATTTAATATTTTACAATTCTATTCTTGAAATAATATCAAAGATGATATACCTCAGCTTCCTAATTACTACAAATATTTAAAGGTGTCTGGGGGGATGATTGGCCCTTCGGATTGGTCTGGCCGCATACAAAGGGTCTTAAAATAGTATCTACGTTAGATAATATGTATAAAATTTAGGTTTGCTACTATAACGTAGTTTACCTAATTTTTTCACAACTTTCAAGACGTCTGGCAGAAGTAATGGCCTACGGAAAGTGTCTGGCAGTAATGAATTTTAATTTTAAATAATATTCTTGAAAAATATGTAAATACTAGCTTTGCACCTTTAACGTAGGTAAGTAAGGTTTTTATCCATCTGTACTTCGCGCTACCTCAGAAACGGCCCGCTTTCAAGCTAATGGGTACGCATACATCTTAACAAGACATTGTACTTATAATCCTGAAAATTTCAGCTTTGCACTAATGACGTAGGTCTGGCGGCTCTGGGCTCTTGGTCCAAAAGAGATTAGAGAAATAGAATAGAAAACGAAATACTTTTGCAACTTGGCTAGGGCTTATCTTCGGATAAATCGTAAGCAATAAATCTCGGTTCAGTAATGTAGTGTGTATCAGTCCGTGTCGCATCACCGCGTGTTGTACGACACACTCTTCTAAGACATACTAACTACTTGTAGACATGACATATGTACATCAGATTGATATTAAAACGCAATGAATTAATCTCCTGAGCTAAATAATGTGTATTAAATAGCTGAGTCCAGCTTTAGGCATTTCTTTACAGAGTGAGTGTTAGGAAAGGCTTCTAGCTGTAAAGTCCAACGTGTAAAAATATACGTAAAAGATGTACTTGCAAAATAAAACACCATCATATTATTATCATCATTAAAAATAATAATAAATATTTCGGACATCTCGGAGATCTTACACACAACGCCAGTCCTAGGTAGAACTTATATTTTGGGTACAACTAATATAAAGACATATTATCTAAACATACTTTTATTTAAATCCATATGTATATCCATACTAATATTATAAATGCGAAAGTAACTCTGTCTGTCTGTTACGCTTTCACGCCTAAACCACTGAACCGATTTTGATAAAATTTGGTATGAAGATAGAACTGAACTTGGGAAAGGACATAGGATACTTTTTAACGTGAAAATAAAGGTTGAAAGAAGGGTTTGAAATAGGGGACGAAAGTTTGTGTCTAAGTTCCTTATTATCAAACATAAAATCATGTAAGATTGTTTAATCTACCCTTACCGTGTCGCGCGATATATACAAATTCCCCGGGCGGGCGGAAAGCTAGTATATATATATATATATATATATATATTATACATAGAAAACACCCAGCCTCAAATATTTGCGGATCGCACAAACATATGGTCCGACCCGTGAAACGAAGCCGAGACCTCTTGATCAGCAGCCGCATACGCTGACCACTAAACCAACAACGCATTGATAAAATAAGGACCTGTTTTTGCAATGTATCTGGCATCCGTGTATAGTGAAGTATTTAAAAAAATAAAAGGTCTAAAGGGTTTTGAAAATCCTTGCTCTCATATATTCGTAACAGTGCATGTCGCTAACAAAAGCTGTGTAACACCGGATTTAAAGTAACAATGTAATATACAGACCGTATCTCAAGTGTCACATTACCATTCAAGATGGCCGACAATGATATGGCGCCGGGATGTACATTCACTTATGAACCGACTTCAAAAAAGGAGGAGGTTCTCAATTTGACTGTATTTTTAAGGTTCCGACTGTTCCAATAAGCGTTTGGACAGGAACAGTCTGCGTCTGGCGGCAGGAACTATCACCGGACAATAAATAAACACTTTCAAACCATAGGCATAACTGACAGTCCCATAAGCTTATGGCAGAGGAAATGGTGTCGCATGTACTCATTGAGTGTACAGGTGTCACCGAAAGGTTGCGGAGGAGAGGTAAATACATGGAGTCGATTTTTTTATTTAGGTATCAATTTTTGAGTTATTGCACTTTAAGGAGTATTATTTTGATAAAACAAGACGTCCTTCCCCCTTTAAAACCTAAACGGCTAAAGTCGTGATGGTAATCCATGTGATGAACTAAGGGAAACTATAACGGCTTAGATTAGTTTGTTAGTTTAATGCGACAAATTTCTGAGTGATATAGTGATTTTGCCGTGTGGTGACGGATTGAGAATACAGAGTGTCACCACCCCTATTCATCCAGCGGTTGTCGTAAAAGGCGACTAAGGGATAAACTACGCAAGACAACATCAATGCAAAGAGAAGGAAACCTTGAAACCAATCCTTTACCAACCCGTTTGGCCAGCGTGGTATAGTAGGCATGATAAGTGATTAACCAAGCGACCTCGGTGATCATTAAGGGCGAGTACTCTGAGTTATTTATTCTGCCCTTTTTAGTGTTTAAATTAATCTTATTAGTTTGACGACTTATTTTGCGAATTATCCGAACCAAAACATCTTTGAAAAGAAATCACAAATACAAATCAACAATAAAAAATACATGTGTGAAGCTTATTTTTTTATTTTAAATAAGTACTTACATTATCCAGTACAAAATATACATCTTTTAAATTATACCTAGTAACTGACTTCAGAATAAAATCACGTACAATCATTCTTCAAAAGAAAAACTCCTCTTATTATCTCCCAGGTCACTTTGGAAGGCTACAATATCTCAATCATGACTTCTAATTACAATTTTGATTTAAATCTCTAATAGGTAAAGAAATACGTACAAGGAAGACACAGCTTTGTTTTTTTGAAAAAAAAAAAGGCCTCTTTCGTTTTATTTGACTACAGCAAAAAGAAGGGCAATATTTTTAGTACTCGTCTGAATGTTCCACCGTAACGCCTAAATTACAAAACCGATTTTGATAAAAAAACGTTAATAGATTTTTAATAGCGCGGGTGACACAGGCTATATCAATTTAATCAGAAGTTTTTATGTCCGTGTGGTGACGGATTAAGAATACAGAGTGTCACACCCCTATTAATCCCACAGGTGTCATAAAAGACGACTAAGGGATAAACTACGCAAGACAACATCAATGCAAAGAGAAGGAAAACTTGAAACCAACCCGTCTGGCCAGCGTGGTATAGTAGGCCAACACCTCCCTTCTAAGGAGAGGCCATGTCCAGCAGTGGACTGTTAAAGGCTGTTGATGATGATGATTGATGATGGGTTATAGTTTTTATCCGACTGCATCAGAAGGTGGGTAATGTTTTTCGAGCGTATGTATGTATGTGTGTTCATTACTTTGGCACGCCTTACAGCCCACACGGCTGGACGAATTTTGACATATTAACTGCCTCGTTGGTCTAGCGTATGCGACTGCTAATCAAGAGGTCTCGGGTTCAAATCCCGGTTCGGGCCAAAGTGTTTTTGGGATTTTCTTAGGAAATTCCTAACAGCAGCCCGGAGTTTGGAAATTTGGCGGTGATTCACGCCCGTGCCTCGGAGAGCACGTAAAGCCGTCGGTCCCGGTTGTCATGAACATCTATGGCAATCGTTATTGGGAAGTCAGTGCCCTCAAATATACCGACAACTAGTTCAGTCTTCGAATTTTAGTTCTCCCTTAGGGTTGCGGAGGTCTGATGCCAGTCGCTCTGTGGAAAAATTGAAATTCAGGTAAAACCGGTTGAACTAATAGCCGACCCCAAATATACTTGGGAATAAAGGCTAGGAAGATGAGGTGTCTTTGAATTCGTTTGAATGGTGGTAGTGACATGGATTATAATGTTTTTTAAAGTGCCCGTAAATAGAAAAAAGCGGGGCGGGGGGGGGGGGGGTTCTTCCCTAACAAAATGAGTATTAAATGAAAGATCTTGAAAATTCAAATATATAAACATCGTATTATAGTATTTACATTACCGTTTTAACATAAATTGACAAAAAGACTTTTAGGTTTAAGTAAACATAAAAAAAGTGAAATTAAATTATTATTTTAGAAACAGAAAACCCGACTGCAAACTGAAAAAAGAAAAAAAAGTATCACAATTTCTATATAAAATTCCAATGAACAAAATAAATGTATTGTTTTCTTAGATTACTAAAAACTTTATGGTGCTGCATGCTAACAAATAATACTTATTCCTAGCCTTTATTCCCAAGATTGTTTGGGAATTAAGGCTAGGAAGAATACTAGATTTTCAATGTCAAAATATTGATGTTTGCATGTAGCTAGCCTAGTTCTTATGTGGAGTGGAAGACTGCACTTGCCATTCTCGGCCCTCCTGTCATTTCTAAACAGAGGAAGAGGGGAGTGATTTTCAGACTCCGAAGGGACGAAGGATATTCATGAGAATCATTGACAACTGTTTTAGTTACTAGCTGAACCCTAGCTAGCTGAGTTAATACAAAAAAAAATAGCTTAAGTTCGATTTTATTTCATCACCTATCTGCCAGTAAAAGTTCTGTCACAATAGGTACAGCCGTTTCAGAGATTAGGAGCAGATAAAAACAATGAAAAGGCAATTTTTAAATCTATTTGTTCTGGATAATCTCTAGGGAGCTGTAACGATTTTGATGGGACTCTCATTAGCAGAAAACTGATGCAATCTGATCTGCTATGAGCATTACAAAATTATTTCAATAAATCATCAAATCAGAGGACAAACATATCATTCCTAAAGAACTTTATACTGTATTATTATTAATTTTTACTAATTTTTAATCATTTGCATTTTACTTGTTTGCATACTTTCAATTACGATTTTTTATTCATTCATTTAAAAGACAACTTCGCATTAGGAATTTTATCCTGTGTTGCTGGGGACTTTACAAATATACAAGAAATTACACAAAGAACAACCAAACTCAGAATGTTAATTTTTGGATCACACAAAGTGTTTTCCCGTGTAGGATTAGAACCCACAACAGCTAGCACAGTAGAAAGCGGAGTGGCAACCACTTTAACCATTAGGCCAGCTGTGCAGTCTAAATTTTAAGGTACCTTTTTGAATTATACTGCTATCCAAAGGGAAACATTCTAATAAATATTAGTTTAATTAATTAAAAAAATGTTTTTGAAAATAATCATTCTTTAAACAAATAAATGAAATTGGTATCAGTTTGTAATTTTAAATGAATAGTTGTTAACTAAATACAGTGTTGGGCATTAATCAATTAATATTTTAATCATCATAGTAATTTATTGAAAAATTAATTGCAATTGATTCAATCACAATTAATTTAATTGCAAAATCTATTGCAATTGATTTAATCACAATTGATTTCAATTGCGATTAAATCAATTGCAATTAATTTTGCAATGAAATTAATTGTGATTAAATCAATTGCAATTAAAATAATGCAACTAATATTTTGAATTGTTGCAACAAATAATTAAAACTAACAATTAATAATCATGTTTTTCTGCACTGTACCTGTGTAGGTGCACACAATATAAATGATCTTTCTTGTTATCTTACTTATAACCCCGCAAAACTTCCTGTTTGTTTCTGTGTATTTTCAATGCAAACTGTTGTTACTTGTTGTTGTTCAGGTACAATCCCTTTTTAGTCGCGCGTGCGCAGGTGAGCGAAAAGTCAAGATCGTTTGTCAAAGTTATAAGCTCTCGCTCAGACTTAAGGCCATCTACTTAACTTCTGCCAGTCAGTCTGTTTAGTCAGTCCTGTCGGTTCAGTATGTTTAGTCAGCCCTGTCAGTTCATGTCAGTCAGTCCTGTCAGTTCATGTCAGTCAGTCCTGTCAGTTCAGTTCAGTCAGTCCTGTCAGTTCAGTTTGTTTAGTCAGTCCTGTCAGTTCATGTCAGTCAGTCTTGTCAGTTCAGTTCAGTCAGTCCTGTCAGTTCAGTTCAGTCAGTCCTGTCAGTTCAGTTCAGTCAGTCCTGTCAGTTCATGTGTGTCAGTCCTGTCAGTTCATGTCTGTCAGTCCTGTCAGTTAAGTTCAGTCAGTCCTGTCAGTTCAGTCTGTTTAGTCAGTACATGACAGTCAGTCCTGTCAGTTCAGTTCAGTCAGTCCTGTCAGTTCAGTCTGTTTAGTCAGTAATGTCAGTCCATGACAGTCAGTCCTGTCAGTCCTGTCAGTTCAGTTCAGTCAGTACTGTCAGTTCAGTTCAGTCAGTCCTGCTGACTGCAAGGTTATCAGTCAAGTGAGAGCCCTACCCTGTGCCACTCCACTAACTTCTACTTCTTCTATTTACTTTATTTAAATTTAATTAAAGTTTAATTGCAGAAACAATTAACAATTGATTCATTGTTAATTGCAAAAGTAACAGTTAACAATTGATTAATTGTTAATTGCAAAACTAACAATTAACAATTAATTAGTTGTTAGTTGATATTTTACAATTAAAAATTAATCAATTGTTAACTGTTTCCTTGCAATTAAATTTTGCCCAACACTGACTAATTACATATGAAAGTATATAAGGTACATAATGAAAGCATTTTTTTCAATTTTTGGCTGTCTAAATGGATGGAATGGAGCTAGTGAAAAAAAAATACAATTAACATACAGACAGACAAACATTTTTGGCTGTCTAATGGATGCTGTGGACCTAGTGTAAGAAAAATACAATTAACAAACACACAGACAAAAATTTTTGGATGTCTAAATGGATGGTGTGGATCTAGTGTAAAAAAAATAGAATTAACAAACACACAGACAAAAATTTTTGGATGTCTAAATGGATGGAGTGGAGATAGTGTAAAAAAAATTTAAGTAACAAACGGACAGAAAAAAATTAAAAAATTGTCTTTTCGATGTTGGTACCGTATATACTTTGAAACAGTTAATTTTATAGTACATACAGACAGTCCAATTTCATTTATTTGTATAGATTTTAATACTATCTGCCAGTAAATGTCACATCCTAATCATTCAGTAATTGTTTTGCTAAATTAAAATCAACATACTGTACCGTACATTTGAATGACAGCATACTGTATATAAAGCTAACCTATAATTAAATTTCCCTCAACGTCACTCGTTTCTAAATTCTGTTCCTCCGTATTACTACATTGAGTTACATTGTTACTTAACTTCTTTCTGGAAGACGTATCAATATTATGCTTACGTTTCATATGCTTTTTGTAATTAGATCCATTAGTAAAGTCACGTTGACAGTATACACAATTATATGGCTTAGCCCCAGTGTGTTGACGTAAGTGTAAGTTTAATCTAGTTTTAAATCTAAAAGACTTATTACAATAATTACAAACATAAGGCATTAGGTCCGTATGCATAATGGAATGTGATTTTAGATGACGTTTCACACGGAAGCTTCTTCCACATTGTTCACACACAAATGGCTTCGCACCAGAGTGGAGACTAATATGAGATTGGAGGTTACCTCGAGCACGGAAAGTCATTGGACAGAACTCGCACTTGAACGGCT
This sequence comes from Phragmatobia fuliginosa, assembly GCA_932526445.1. Taxonomy (NCBI): domain Eukaryota; kingdom Metazoa; phylum Arthropoda; class Insecta; order Lepidoptera; family Erebidae; genus Phragmatobia; species Phragmatobia fuliginosa. The sequence continues at coordinate 1,368,832 of OW052082.1, read as the reverse complement.
TGGCGTCAGTGTGGGTCATCATATGAGTGTACAAAGTGCCTTTTGTGAAAAACATTTTACCGCAAACATGACAAGAAAAGTCTCTGCTACGTTCTGTATGCACTAGTTTGTGTTGTTGTAAGTTGCTACGCGATTTAAACTCTTTTTGGCAATGCTTACATTTTAAATCTTCTGTAGCATCTTCAGTTTCTTTCTTTACTGTGCGTTTACGGTAACTTTTAGTGTATAAAATTATATGGTCTTGAAGCTGCTCTGTGCTTTCAAATGTTGAACCACAGTTATGGCAGGTTGTTGAATTGACGTCCTTGTGCACTTGACTACGGTGGGATTTGAGTTTTGAAGTCTTTAAGAAACGCTCATTACAAAACTCACAGCAATAACGTAGATGCTTTTTATGAGTTCTCACATGGTTCACAAACGTTTTATAAGTGGATATTACTTTACCACATTCCGAGCACTTAAATATACAACAGTGAGCATGAATTTGTAACGAGTGCAAACGTAATGACATAATATTCTTACACTGGGCATCACAATCGGCACAGCGGCACATGTAATCATCCCAAGTTAACTTAGAACATTCTTCAGTTACTGCATCAGAATCATTCTCGGAGAGAAAACGAACTTTCTTTTTCTTTCTTACTTTCTTCTTAGTGGTTAAAAAAAGAGGTAAATCACTATCAGTGGTGTTGAAACCATCAGAGTCGATTCGATCACCGTCAGTGTCCAATTCAGTTTTAATTACATTTAGATTTAGCAAGGTAACGGCATCTACTGGTACGTCTTGTTGAGGGTCGTCTACTTCAGGTTTTACCTCTTGTTTTGACACTTCGAACTCCTCCCAGTCCGTATTGACAGGTTTTCCCTCGACATCAGGGTCGGTTTTGACTTCCGATGAGTCGTTTTCGGGTTCAACTTTCTTGAGATATATCTCATTCAATTTGGTCTGAGCGGTTCTTACGGCGTGCAGGAACAGCCAAGTACGTTGCAGCGCGTCGAAACAAGAGAAACATATTGAGTCTGGTAATCCACTTGGAATTGAAACATCGATATTTATCCACAACATTTTCATAGCAATTTTGGAGTTGAGGCCTACGTCTTCACTTGGCGCTATTAGTTGAGTTTTTGGTGTCGGTTCTGCGCATAAGCGACAGTGCGACACTTCTTCGTCGTCCGACATGCTGCTAGGCTTATTTTAATCCATTTAATTCAAGTTCTTTGACATTTTTATAACAAATTCCACTTTTTATAAATTAATGGTAAACAACAGTTTTGACATAGACGCTGCAGTATTGCCATAGTAACCACAAAACAAATAAAAAAGTAAAAACTCTAACTGTTTTTAAAATGTAAATTAATGTAATGAATAAGCTAATTTATTTTTAATTATGATAAATCTAATCTTAATTGAAAATGTTTGAATTGCATTACCAATAATGTGATCCTTTTTTTTTGTTGACGTAATACATAAACTCGACAGAAGATGTCGCTGTGAAATGAATCATTTGCAATTTAACTATAGGTTTTATAAAAATTAATAAAATTTATCGTGGGAGAGTCATGCATAGGCTCAAATGGGTTGGCTTGACCGCACTGATCTGACCGCTGACGCCACAATCTTACAGAAATTATACAACTATTGGTAGAGATTGACCTAAAGTCCGTTTTTAGAGTTCCGTAGCCGAATGGCAAAAAACGGATCAGTTATAGATTCGTCAAGTCTGTCTGTCTGTCCGTCCGTATGTCACAGCCACTTTTTTCCGAAACTATAAGAGCTATGCTGTTGAAATTAGGTCAGTAGATGTATTCTGTAAACCGCATTAATATTTTTACATAAAAATAGAAAATAAACATTTAATTTTGGGGTCTCCATACTTAGAACTGAAACTCATTTTTTTTTAATCCTAACCATACGTGTCGATGGTATCTATGGATAGGTCTTCAAAAATGATATTGAATTTTCTAATATCATTTTTTTCTAAACTGGATAGTTTGCGTGAGAGAGACTTCCAAAGTGATAAAATGTGTCCCCCCCCCCCCTCCTCCTGTAACTTCTAAAATAAGAGAATGATAAAAAAATATATGATGTACATTAACATGCAAACTTCCACCGAAAATCGGTTTGAACGAGATCTAGTAAGTATTTTGTTTTTAATACGTCATAAATCGTAAACCGCAATTTCCCTTTTTATAACATCGATTAAAGTTACAACGAACTACAAGAACTTTTATATGACGTTACTTGCTGCTACGGAACCCTTCATGGGCGAGTCCGACTCGCACTTGGCCGCATTTTTATTCAATATCGCACGCATGGATGTTTAGTTCAAAATCAACTAAAAAGTTCATCGGAGGTCAGACACACCCTTGTTTATCAGTTAAAAACGTTTAACAAACATCTATCGAAGATTGCACATAATAACAAAACAATTTTCGCTATAGGTATATCACATAAGACATGTTAATTTACTTAATTATTGTGATTTTGATTGCAAAAGAATTTCTACATTATGAGTTTAGTTTGGTTTAGTCGGCATGTATTTACATGACGTCTAATTTTAGTTTAGTTTGACGTATTATCTATGGTTTGACGTTATCGCCACACTTGTCTACACGTTTTCACAATTCACAGGAATAGCTAGGATTTGAGATATAAAAAATGGACTGATAACCAATGAGATTAAAATTTACAATTTTATTTTTTAGTTTAGGTTAGTTTAGTGATTTTAACAACAGAATCACGACACGACCATTGATGATAATGCGATTAAATCGGGACGTAACTTCTAACACCACAATGGGCGTTAAATAACCGTTATTCAGACGGAAAGTACCGGTTAACACATATTTCTTTTTAAATAGCATTTGGCAATGTTTTTAAATAAAATCCAGATGTTTTTGTTGGTGCGTGACTCGGTTATGTATTGATTGAACTGAATTTATTAAGACAATGTGTTTCGTATGCTTGTAAGACATTCTGTTGAATGTAAAGCTCTGCTATCATAGCCCCATCGTCCCTAATATGCATACTATATTGTAAATTCTTCTTCTTCATAATAAATGCTCATGGAACTCTGTCTGTCTGTTTGTTACGCTTTCAGGGCTTAACTGCTGCACCGATTTTAATGAAATTAGGCATGGAGATAATTTGATTCTTGATTAAGACCATAATCATAATAAAATTAGATGTGACTTTTTTATATTTTTGACATCTTACACAACGTCATCTAGTCCCAAACTAAGCAGAGCTTGTATTAAGGGTACTAGATAGTCAAATAAAGTTATTTTATTATTATTTTTATTGTAGATAACTGATATAAATATACATATCATATTTTTTTTTATAAATACACACAGGTTATGAATAGAAAACACTAAACCACGACACAAAATTTGCAGATCATTCAACCATTTGGTCCGACCCGGGAATCAAATACAAGACCTCAAGTACAGCAGTCGATTACGTTACCTACAATTGCGCTACTGAGACAGTCAAAAGAGCGAGAAAGAGATAATAAATATCCTTTTATTTTTCTTCTTTTTAAAAAGACAACTACCCCATTAGGAATAAAAATTCCTGTGTCGCGAGGGATTTTACAAACATACATAAAACGGACGCAAAGAACACCCAGACTCACAACAACAAATTGTGAATCACACAAAGTGTTATCCCACGTGGGATTTGAACCCACGATACTTGGCGCAGTAGGAAGCGGCGTGGCAACCGCTTAAGCAACTAGGCCAAATGTGCAGTGAAATATCCTTACTTTACTAATAAAAATGCGAATTTAACTCTGTCGTCTGTTTGTTTGTCGCGCTTTCATATCAAAACTATAGAACTGAACTATAGTCCATAGCCTTAGCGCCGCATACCATTACCGCGATAGCCGATATACACGCGAGGGCATCCGCAGGCAAAAGCTAGTAATCTACAATCGCTCTCTCGCTAACAGTAAGACCAAACCTTTATATTGTCAGTCTTATATCGCTTCATTGACAGTTACTACAAGCGGTTGGTTCAATGAATTTGTCCTTCAAATACCCTGTATTTGTCCTTAGGTCTTTGTATTTAAATGTTCGCGGTTTGTTTGAATAATAAATAAATAAATTGGAACATTAAACTGCTACTACTTACCTACCTCTGTGTTTAATTTCATTCATTCCTATTCAGCCTTTTTGCAGTAATAGTGTGTCAAGCGGCAAAAAAATGGGTCCGCATCATTTACTTATTCTAACATCTTCTTTTCTCCTCTCCTAGCCTTATTCCCAATTAATTTATTTATGGTCGGCTACTAGTTCAACCGGTTTTACCTAAATATCAGTTTTTCCACGGAGCGACTGGCATCGAACTTCGATAACCCTGAGGGAGAACTGAAACTGAAAACAATACTTGACAATAGATGTTAGAATAAACTAACTAATAACTTACTACGGTATTGCTAACCATGGTCGGGCCAAAAAGTGTTTTCGGGTTTTTCTTAGGAAATTCCTAATAGCAGCCCCGAGTTTGGAAGTTTGGCCGTAATTCACCCCCGTGCCTCGGAGAGCACGTAAAGCCGTCGCGGCGTTGGTCCCGGTTGTCTTGAACTTCTATGACAATCGTTATTGGGAAGTCAGTGCCGTCAAATATACTGACAACTAATTCAAACTTTAAATTTCAGTTCTCCCTTAGGGTGGCGGAGGTCCGATGCCAGTCGCTCCGTGGAAAAACTGAAATTCAGGTTAAACCGGTTGAACTAGTAGCCGACCCCAAATAATATTGGGAATAAGGCTAGGAAGATGTAAGTAGAAGACTTTGACTGTACGGTTGGCCCACTGGTTTAAGCGGTCACCACGCCACTTTCTACCGCCGCCAAGTCCCACGTGGGATAACACTTTGTGTGATTCAGAAATTGTAGTCTAGGTGTTCTTTGTGTCCGTTTCATGTATGTTTTGTGGGGGAACGGGTGTCGTGTTCCCCCAACACAAAGGGAGGATCTTCCGACCAGGCGAGGTGATCATGCCTGGCGGGCTACTGCCCAACAGTTGATGTTGGGATGTTGTATATAACCTGCGTCTCATGCCGCCCTGAGAGTGGCCGCGGATGGGCGGGACGGGTTTCCCGTCCGTCCGCAGTAGAGGCCAACCGCGAGGGGGCGGCGTCCGTGTGTGACCGGACGCTGCCCAATTAGAGAGTTTAGAGTTGAGATGGTGCCCGCAACAGTGCGGGCAGGCGCCGGTTGGAGTCCAGAAGGAAATCCCCTCCCTGGACTCCTTCCAATACAAAGGCGCAGAGAGGGTCACACCGTGTGGTTTGGGATGTTGTATATATGTTAATCGGCGCGAGAATGTTGCTTTCGCGATTCAGGATTAGTATGTTTACGTGTTTTCTTCGTAGTTCAATGCTTTCTCGGTAGACGCTATATTCGCTTGCGTTGTATGTGAAGTCGCCACAGTTTGTAAAGGATTCATATTCCTAATGCGGTAGTTGTCTTTAAAAAAATAATAATAACAATCTTGGGAACGTATAAACTGAAGATATTGTAACAATTTACGTACAAAATAGTCCTACCAGTGATGTGACAAACAGTATCAATATATTACCATAGGCCTGTGTCTTGAATGACAAATAACATTGGTATAGCATACAGAATAAGACCTTGAGGGCAATGAACTCTAATATCTTTTACATAACATTTGTTAGATTTAATAAAATATATGTCCGTGTGGTGACGGATTAAGAGATACAGAGCGTCACCACCCCTATTCATCCCGCGGGTGTCGTAAAAGGCGACTAAGGGATAAACTGCGCAAGACAACATCAATGCAAAGAGAAGGAAAACTTGAAACTAACCCTATGACAACCCGTCTGGCCAGCGTGGTATAGTAGGCCAAAACCTCCTTTCCAAGGAGAGGTCTATGTCCAGCAGTGGACTGTTAAAGGCTGTTGATGATGATGGTAGTAAAATATATTATTATAATTCTATTTCTATCAAGTGCTCATAGACGATTGGATTTGATGATTGAAAACGATACCCGAGGGTAAGGGACGACAGCGCGGCCCGACCTAACTGGGTGACCGTCTGTGGCATGAAATGAGCGTATCCGTGATTCCGAGGTCACGTTAAGCAGTCGGTCCCGGCTGTTATCATAATATAGCAGTCGTGAAGCTTAGTTGTGGAGGCCTTTGGACAGTTTAAAGACATCCAAAGAAAAGATTACGTAGCCACGTGTCTTGCCTGTCCCCAATCCACACTTGGCCAGCGTGGGGACGTAATGCCTTAACCTTCTCCTTAGAGGAGACTTGGTTCAGCAGTGAGACAGATGATTGACCAGTTGATGATTTCTATAAAGCTGTAGGACAACAGCATTGCAAAGAGAAGGAAAACTTGAAATAATCTCTATACTGCCTCGGCATGGTGCAGTGATAGCGTATGCGACTGCTGTGCATGAGGTCTCGGGTTCGATCCCCGGATTAAGAAGTATAAAAAAATGTGATAAGAGTCCGCTGATAGAAAAATGCATACACCTTTACGCATAAATCAATGTTTATATTATTAACTAACTGACCCGTGCCCACTTCGTTGGGCATAACTTAAATATAAAAGTTACACATATGCTGTCGTTGACTTTTTTGTAGGCATTTTCAAGCTCCACATCTTTTCTCTAGAACTCAAAAATATATCTTTCATAGTTAAGGCAGCGTTCGTAAGAAACACTTTCATTCGACCGTTTTTTCTCCGATTCACTTTGCAAAACGGACTACCACGTAAAAGCCTCTTTATTTTTCGGTTTTTTATATAATTCATGACACTCAGCAATAATGGGGTTTTCTATTTGTGAAAGAATTTTTAAAATCGATTCAGTAGATCCCGAGATTATCCCTCACAATTTAACAAACACACAAACTTTAGTTCTTTTTAATATTATTATAGATTATTACCTATAGATTATAGAATAAAGATTATAGATTATAGATTTACGGTATTTTTTCTTTAAAAAGACAATTAAGAACATGTTCCGTGTCTCGGGAGACTTTACAAACACACCTGAAACGGTCACAAACTACACCCAGATTCGAAACAACAATTTGCAGATCCGCTATGAACCCGCAGCACAGGATTTGAAGTTGCTCCGCTTAGCGCTGTTACATGCAGTTTATCAGTTTCAATAAATCGCGACTTAGAAGTGATGTTGTCGAACGTACTTCGGCTCTTACGACACCCACGGGATAAATAGGGGTACATCAACAGCCTTTAACAATCCACTGCTGGACATAGGCTTCTCCTTAGAAAGGAGGTATTGGCCTACTATGCCACGCTAGCCAGACGGGTTGGTTAGTTGGTATTTCTCTTTGCATTGATGTTGTCTTGCGTAGTTTATCCCTTAGTCGCCTTTTATGACTCCCGCGGGATGAATAGGGGTGGTGACACTCTGTATTCTTAATCTGTCACCACACGGACAGGGGTACTCACACTCTATATTCTTAATCTATTACTAAACTGACAGATTTTCTTATGTATTATACACATATTCATTATATCCTCCGTCCTCAGAATATACCTCAGATAATACCTACCAAGACACTTGGCATGAGCCCGCCCGACGTTGACATCTAACATGGTATATTTCACTCATAGTATGTCGTTTAAAAGTATATATTTCACAAAATTACTTATTTATTGTATTCTAAACACGACAAAAGTGGATTTTCTGTTGTAAACTTGTGATGTAAACTCACACGGGGTCTATAACCTGGGTCTAGGTCTAGACCAACTACTTGGAGTTGTTATATGTACTAAATTTTCTTCAAACTGTATTTGGAGTCCAAACCAGGCTTAGGGTAATTAACTAAACATATTTGGGTATTGATTTCTAAAACATTTTAATATTTAAGATCATACTGATTTTATTTATTTATTTTTTATACAAAGGCGGACTTAATGCCATGAGACATTCTCTCCCAGTCTACCTTCAGGTGATGTAAAAATAAGATGCGGTAGGTGCAAAGATAAGTTTTTTGAGACATAACGATTTTATTCTGACAATAAAATGAAAATACAACCAAAATACATATGTGTATTTTACATAAATGTAATATATTATATAACATTACATATTTTATAATAAAAATATAAAAACATACATATAGACATACACATATCTATAAGATGTCTGAAATATTTATTATTTATCATTATATATTATGTAAATACAATTGGACTAACTGATGCATTTTTTGGAACCTTACTAAACACACACATACGCTTGAAACGTTACCCTCTTTCTAACGCAATCGGGTAAAAAGGAAATTAACGAAATGGTTACAAAAAAATCACGACAGCAACTCCATTACTTAGTTCTATATTATGTCGATTTTGAACTTGAGTCATACGTTTAGGGGTCGTGTCCTAAGATCTAGACACAATATGGCGGTTAGTTTCTGGGATGTAACGTGACTTTAAGATAAGAGAACTTTTTTCTAGAAAGGCGGTGAAATAAGAAGAGGTTCTTAATATTATAATGCGTTTGAAGTATAAAAATTATCTATGAAACTGGCAGAATAATCTAGGTTTAGTTGCTAAGATGTACAACGTTTAGTTTATATGTTTACTAGCTAATGCCCACTGTTAAGCTCGTTTACGTTTCAGTCTTAATTAGAATAATCTTTATTGCACATCAGTTCATTTAATTTACATTCAGTAGTTCATCAAAAGTATTACCATGTACAAATGGCAGCCTTATCGCTAAAAAGTAATTTCCTCCAGGTAACCTTGGGATGGAAAAACTAGACTGAAAAAACGAATTCACGGACAGTTATGGTGCCACGAGAAGTAAAAGAAAACAAAATACACATGTACACACACACACACACACACACACACACACACACACACACACACACACACACGCGCACACACACACACACACACACACACACACACACACACACATATATTTTATACACACACACACACACACACACACACACACACACACACACACACACACACGTTACCTAGATGTCTAGATGTATAAAATAGTAACGTCCTATTCTCAGATCTACTGAATTAATGTACAAAATTTTATAAAAATCAATAGTGTCGTTTTGGAGGAGTATTCCAACTAACATTATGACACGAGAATCTTATATACACAGACTATCTGACCCACACGGCTCCGTCTGTATCTTTTATTGAACGTAGCTTGATGTTATATTCCGCAAGGCAATATTATTTGACGTAAATAAGGTTATAGTGAGCCAACCTTAAAAGACTTGAACTGACTGTTGCAAACTTTTTATTGGGGAATAATTCTGTATCGCCTCTACCTCTATCGCCTTTACCATGGAGTGTTCTGAAGAGCTCTTCCAACTGATTCCCTCCTTCTCCCATCCTTTATAAGATAACACGTGCTGGACTCAGAAGTCACCGCTTTAAAGTGGAAGAAATACGCACCAGAACAAAAGAGTGTTTTGTAAGTAAAAATTCTACGTCACGAATAAAGGCCATTCTTCTCTTTCTTTTGATCTTAAAATTAATATTTTATATTTAATCTTTCGTTACCAGTAATTTGGCCAATATTAGAGCACATATAGTTTTTACCTTTGTTGTAAGTAGATGCTCCTACTATGTTGTACCCACTGCGGCTGTTGTTTTTTTTTTTTTTTTAAATTAGCTTATGTTCTAATGTTTAATCACTATGATTTGCATCAGTCCTCTAACATGGTGTATAGTATATTAGTGGCAGCACCTTACCCCCATATCAGGTTTATAAACATTAAAACTATGTAAACATTGGCGATTTGAAAGGAGTGGCCGCGAGTTTTTATTGCCATGTTCTTTTCTCCGGCTTTACCTATTGTTTGCGAACATGGCTTAAATGTACATGTAGAATCTTGACCTGTCACAAGAGATGTATTGCATCCTAAGTGAATAAAGAATTTTGAATTTGAATTTGAATTTGAAAAAACTCACTACCAGCTCACGTGTTTCCTTCCCACTATGATCCCGGGGTCCTTTAAGCGGGGCTACACAAACATATAGGTGAAGCTAATATAAAGCGTGAAAAAATTAAGAAATAATAATTAAACAAAACAAATATCTATTGGACACAATTTTAAATCCACCTACCATTATAAGTAACTACGGATCCTTATTCTATGCGTGGTCTGACACGCACTTGGCCAATTTCTTTTATATACTACCTTCGCTCCGCGGCGTTACTCGAAATTTACAACAATGACCGCGGTTAGCACAGCGGGGCATAATTCATAAATAATTGATTTGACTGCCTCGTTGGTCTAGTGGTTGGCGTATGCAACTACTGATCAAGAGGTCTCAGGTTCGATTCCCGGGTCGCACCAAATGTTTGTGTAATCCACAAATATTTATTTCGGAGTCTGGGTGTTTTCTATGTATAATATGTATATATTTACAAAAAAAAGTATGTTTATATAATTATATTAGTTGTCTAGTACCCATAATACAAGCTCTGCTTAGTTTGGGACTAGATGATGTTGTATAATTTTTAATATCACTGTTCAAAGAGTTTTTTTTTTATATTTAAGCCTGCCAAAGTGACTCTACTCTGCTTGATGGAAAGCATGAGTAGAATCCAGGAGTAGGGGTCACCATGCTTATTTTGAGGGTAGGCAATGTAGCATGGTGACCCTTACCATGGCAGCCTGGTTAGATTATTCTGCATCATTCTGTAACCTGTAAGGTTTTGAAAAGTGAAATAGGTATTTCGGACATATTACACACAACGTCATTTAGTCCCAAACTAAGCAGAGCTTATATTATGAGTACTAAGTAAATTATATAAATACATAATCATACTTTTTTTTTTTGTAAATACACACTAAACATAGAAAACACCCAGACTCCGAAACAAATATTTATTTATATATTATGAAGTAAAATAAAAATCTCTATAAAACAATTCTGTAATCCTATTAACTTTCTTTAACTGCCACTATCAAGATATTAGGTCAATACAATACAATAGAAATATCAAAAACGAATCACGTATGACCCTTTTAAATCACATCCAACAGTTTTGGTAAAGCCCAAAGACCCACAATGACGTAAAAAATCCCGTAAATTTGATCACACCAAAAAAAAAGTTATTGGCAATGCGTGGCACGCGCAGACAACGCAAAATATTTGCGGTAACAGTACTAAGCATACTGTTATATAGAATTTATGACCTTGTGTATATCTGAATTAGGTGAATTACGGTACCTAAGAAAAGACAGCAATCGAAAAATACAGAAAAGAAAGTCATCTTCCTAAGCTGTATTATTTCCAAGACTATTTGGGGTCTGCTACTAGTTCAACCGTTTTATATGAATTTCAGTTTTTACAACGAGCGACTGTCCGACCGACATTGAGAACGAGCTGAATTCGAAGATTAAACTAATTGTCAGTACACTTTTTTTTATATTTAGCCTACCAAAGTGACTCTACCCTGCCTGATGGAAAGCACGAGCAGAATCCAAGAGTGGGGGAAACCAAACACCATTGCCACGAATGCAAACAATAAAGAATGGCAGCCCACATTATGGCTTAGTGAGACCAAGCCCCGCTTAAAAGACTCGGGATCATAGTGGGAAGGAAACACGTGAGCCGGCAAACGTAATGTAGGACGCCCACAGGCCAGGTGGAGTAACGATTTGCGCAAGATGGCTGGCAGGAGCTGGATGCGAGAAGCCCAAAATCGATCAAAGTGGAGAGGCCTATGTTCGGTAGTGGACTGCGATGGGATGATGGTTAAAAAAAAGATGAACTAATAAATAAAGAAATAATTAATCCGGACATATTACATTCAACGCCATCTAGTCCCAAACTAAGCAGAGCTTGCATTATGGATACTATACAATTGATATAAATACATAAACATCTTGTTTGTAAATACATGCATATTATACATAGAAAAGATCCAAACTCCGAAACAAATATTTGCAGATTACACAAACATTACGTCCGATCCGGGAATTGAGGCCGCAACATTCCATCAGGTACCAATAACACTTGAAAGACTGTTACGGCTACCACAACAGGTAATTGATCTGGTTAAGCCACGCTGATTTCAGCACGAATGGGCAGGTTCTACCGGGGTAGTACTACCCTCACACAGAAGACCATCCTAATAATGACAGCATTGTTGCTGTCGTATTTCGTTGGGAAGTGTGAGACCAGAGGCCCATTCATTCTGCACCATTCTTCTGGCCTCCGAAGGCTGGGGGAATGATGGAGAATTATTTAACCAGGCCGCCATGGTATAAGCCACCATGCTACATTGCCAACCCTGGATGGTGGCCCCTACTAATGGATTCCACTCATGCTTTTCATCAGGCAGAGTAGAGTCACTTTGATAGACTTAAATATATATAAAAAACGAACCCGAGACCTCAAGCACAGCAGTCTCATTACCACTGCGCTACCGAAGTAGTCATTACTAACTAATTTAATCGATTTTAATCAAAATTTGTTGGCGCTTGTATGTGAATATTGTAAACATTTTTTTAAATTCATTAGTATTTCAGCTAGATTTAAAAATTTACAATTATATATTATATTATTTTATATATATTATTTTATTTATATTATATTATGTATATAGAGAGTACGGTATAGATCTGTTTAATACGAAAGTCAATGTTTTACGCGGCATGCTAAACCTTAAGTTTTTTGAGTGATGGTGTTTTAACATTTAACTCTTGAATTTTTTAGTTTCCTTTTTTTTCTCATTTACTGTATTGGTGTAGTGTCTATGTTGATGATTACTGTTCCAGAACTTTCATTATATTATAATGTCGCAATCCGTGAAGACCTATAATTGGCTTGATGTTGCATATCAAACTGTTTATTTTATTTTTTGTAGCTGTTGGTTTTCCAAAATAAATAAATAAAAAATAAAAAATATTTACAGATTGTGTAAATAATAATGTATTGAAGTGTGACAATTAATGTAATGTCGCGATCAAATCTCATTTTTTATAAAAGAAATATTTGTTGAGAGGTATATTACATTTCCTTTTAAAGGTAGTAATGAAACTAAGTAGCGTGCAATTTGAGAGGCTTATGTCCAACAGTGGACTGCGATAGGCTGATGATGATGATGAATGAAAATTGATTTAAACTGATAGTCACAGTATGTACTAAGCCGATTTAAGACAGTTAAGTTAAGATTTTGTACTAGTACCCGACTATAGCGCAGCCGAAGGGAATAGTTATAGTTTTGGCAGTCTTGTATGTTGTTATGTTTGAATATTCTTCTATTCTATAAACTCCTAAGCTGTTGAGATATATTTTTTTTATATTATAGGAGATTTATTTATATGCGAGAAATAATCGCTAAGGAAGAAAAAAAAATGTAGGTATTGGTTGTGAGTTTTTATTGTTAATGTCTTTTTGAAACTCGCATGGGTAGTTTATATATTAATATAAAGTGGCAAAAGCTGTGGACACATAACATTTATGTATGTACTGGATTCAAACATTATAAAACTAGATATTAAGATATTTTGTACTATACATTGTTTGTGTTCCTTGAAATAAATAAATAGGGGCAAACGGGAAGACGAATCACTTGATGGTAGGTGATTGCCGCCGCCCATGGACACCTGAAACACCAGAGGAGTTACAAGGACGTTGCCGGCCTTTATCATATGGAACGTATGCATCGTCCAACGGTACATCATTAGTTACTGTGCCAGTGTTTCATTAATGCAGTCATTATCGAACGTATAATATTTATAAATTGTAATTTTGTTATCAGCAGAGATCGGAATTGGGTTTATGAAAATACCTAAAGTTTGCAGAAGTTTGCAATAATAATATGGAGCTGTTACAACCACTTAAGTTAAACCATTAAGTTAAACCAATGTTTATCATTTCTAGGAAAAAAACTAATATTATTGCATGTTCCGAACTCTGAATGTCGAAAATAGTTTACGCACTACTTTCTTGCAATTGAAATAAATGTTTTTAATTTATTTTTTATGCAGTGCAGGTTTAATAATTTAAAAAAAAGCCGACTTCAAAACTATGTAAAGACGCGAAAATGTTCGTTTTCCTTGCATCAACCTGTAGCAAAACTTTTTAACTTAAGATACGGATCAAAAAAAGAAATTAAAACCGCATTAGCATTTTGCAGATATATAAAATTCTGTGTTTGACCGACAAAGAACAATTGGGACTAAAAGACCGAATTTTAACCGGAAAAGTACAAAACAAAAATTTATTTAAAAACTGTATTAGCAGCTTGTAAATGTTTATAGTTCGGTGTTTCAAAGGTAAGGAACATGTAAAAAAAAACAAAACTAAACCGGTAAAATTCAAACCCGGTTTAACTTAAGTGGTTGTAACAGCTCCATATTATGTCCCGCTGCAAACTTTAGGTATTTTCACACACCCAATTCCGATCTCTGGTTATCAGTTCCAAATACAGAATTTTAATTTTTTTATTCACTTTATTCTACCGTGATGCCTTAACTACTGAAGCGATTTTAATGAATCGAATAATAATAAACTCGTAATAATGACCTGGCTGATAATTCATTTTACTAAAAAAATACTTATTATAGTATTTGTTATTTATTTATGACTAAGTGACTACTCTCTCTAAGTGAATTAAAGAGCAGTGGTCAACATAATCAATGGGAAATGATTCAATCCAACAATGCAGCCTATCAAACCAACAACCCATTTTGGTCCATGTGGTGATGGATTAAGAATACAAAGTGTCACCACCCCTACTCATTCCATTGCTGTCACGACTAAAGGAACAAAATAAGCAGCTAACATCACTGCCAAGAGAAGGAAAACTTGAAACAAACCCTTTACCAACCCGTCTGGCCAGCGTGGTATAGTAGGCCAAAACCTCCTTTCTAAGAAGAGGCCTATGTCAAGCAGTGGACTGTTGAAGGCTGTTGATGATAAACAATGCAGCATGGTGACCCACACTATGGCGGCTTATTGAGATGGTTCTGCATCATCAGGTCTCCAGTACGCATTCACCAACGAAACATGACAGCACGACGTCTTGAAAGTGCCTTCAAAGGGCTACTTGAAATGCTTTTCAATTTTGATTATTGATAAAAAAATCATTTTTTGGCCCGACCCGATTTTGAGGTCTCGGGTTCAAATCCCGGGTCGGACCTAAAAGTGTTTTTGGGTTTTTGTTAGGAAATTCCTAATATCAGCCCGGAGTTTGAATGTTTGGCGATGATTCACGCCCGTGCCTCGGAGAGCAGGTAAAGCCGTCGGTCCCGGTTGTCATGTACATCTATGGCAATCGTTATTGGGAAGTCAGTGCCCTCAAATATATACTAACAACTAGTTCAATCTTCGAATTTCAATTCTCCCTTAGGCTTGCGGAAGTCCGATGCCAGTCGCTCCGTGGAAAAACTGAAATTCAGGTAAAACCGGTTGAACTAGTAGCCGACCCCAAATAAACTTGGGAATAAAGGCTAGGAAGAAGATGATATAGAGGGCAGAACCGACGCGGTTTTAGGAATCCTTTCATACTGAAATGAACGTGACTACTTTCTTAATATGTAAATGGCATTGGTTTTCCAAAACCATAAAAACGAATATAGTCGCGTGTAACGACGCGGAGAGAAGCTAGTCAAAATAGTTCCAGCCGTTCCAGAGATTAGTCGGAACAAACAGACAAGCAGACAAACAAAAGTTTTAAAACTTCGTTTGTTAGTAATCATTCTCCCGACCTCTAGGGGCCAGGAGAATGATGTAGAATGATTGGGCCTCCGGTCTCACACTCACCAACGAAATACGACAGCAAGAATGCTGTCATCATAAGGTTGGTTTTCTGTGTAAGGGTAGTATTGCTCCGGTCGAGTCTCTACTACCTATAACCTGCGGCTAATATGGCCAGTCCACTGCCACTTCAACTTGCTAATCCTGTGGGCTATGTCGATAACTTTAGTTCTCTGAAGGCCTCTCCTTACCGTGGGACACAATAAACAAATTCCTATCGATAGTTACGCGCGTGAAGTTATCTTTAGAATGTCATCAATGGTTGTTATCTATTGACGAAATGATTTGGCGAGCTTTTTGTAGTCATTAAAATTTCATGTCATGTACTGCGGAGACTGCCAAAGCTCGGATCCAAACAAGTACGGTTAGCAGAAAAAACATTACAATGTAAGTGCATAAAAATTATTATGTTAAAGGTATATATATAGGATTTACTTCATCATCATCATCAACAGCTTTTATCAGTCCACTGCTGGACATAGGCTTCTCCTTGAAATGAAGGTATTGGCCTACTATACCACGCTGGCCAGACGGGTTGGTATAGGGTTGGTTTCAAGTTTTCCTTCTCTTTGCATTGATGTTGTCTTGCGTAGTTTATCCCTTAGTCGCCTTTTACGACACCCGCGGGATGAATAGGGGTGGTGACACTCTGTATTCTTAATCCGTCACCACACGGACATTTACTTGCAATTATGTTGTCTTGCGTAGTTTATCCCTTAGTCGCCTTTTACGACACCCGCGGGATGAATAGGGATGGTGACACTCTGTGTTCTTAATCCGTCACCACACGTACATTTACTTGCAATTATGTTGTCTTGCGTAGTTTATCCCTTAGTCGCCTTTTACGACAACCGCGGTATGAATAGCGGTGGTGACACTCTGTATTCTTAATCCGTCACCACACGGACATTTACTTGCAATTACGTAATTATTTAATTAAATATTAATTAAGGCCCAAAAATCTGTGGTTATCGAATGAATTTGTAAAATTATTTCTAAGAGATTTTTTATAATTGTACAAGTTTTATATGTAGTGAAGCCACGTTGATTTCAAGATGAATAGGCCGTGTCTACTGTGGTGGTACTACTCTCACACAGAAGACCAACCTGAAAATAACAGCACTCGTGTTGTCGTATTTCGTTGGTAAGTGTGAGACCGGAGGCCCAACGATGACGATCTCTCTAAGCCGCCATGGAGTGGGCCACCTTGCTGTATTGACTATGCTTTAGGATTCTACTCATGCTTTCCATCAGGCAGAGTAAAGACACTTTAGTAGGCTTAATCTTCTATATTTATAAAAATGAATATCTATTTCCCTTGGTCACGCCATCACGCGTGAATGGCTGGACTGATTTCGCTAATCTTTTTTTATAATATTCCTTGAAGTACAAGGATGGTCCTTAGGAAAAAAAATAAAAAAAACATATGATAAGTTTTATTGGAGGGGTTCCGAGAAGGCGAAACAATTGAGTGATGTTGAATCGACTGTTAGGCGGTACGAAGTTCGCGGGGTCAGCTAGTTCTATATAAAAAAAGAAAAGGACACTGCTTCTGGCTTCGAGTTTCCCAAGGAGGCAGATATCCGAAGGCATTTTCAGCTTGTCACCAAGAAAAAGGCTATGGAAATGATATTATTTCTTTAATTCGCCATTACGATATTTACGATAAAAAGAATATAATTAAATAGTTTTTTGTTTAGGCTTACTGTCTTTTTTTTTTGCTATCGCTACCAAATTCATTGCGAATTCAGCGTTGGGATTCGCTTAACGTTTATAAAAGAGCTGAACCTTAGATCGGTTTCCATATAGCCTTGTAATCGTGGGATATACCAGCCCTGACATTGTGTTGTGAGTGAGTGAGTGTCGTGATACACTGTAAGTGACTTTTCTTACTTAAGGTGGGTTTTCATTGTGAAGTTAAATATATAAAACTATAATTTGTACTCTTGATTGTCGGTTTATGGAACTTTTTAAAATACATTCTTGAAATTTAACTCACTTGTACTTTATCATGTTGTTTTCAAATCAAATCAAACCAAATTTCAAATAAACCATACAACGGCACTTTTGAAACGTCAAGTAGTCAGTCAGTAGTCAGTCGTGAAGCTAATTGTCTGTTCCAATTCGTAGATCCTATGGAGAAGAACAGACAAGAAACTTCATGGACAATTAAAATGTAATATAAGTTAATTCAACAGTACCTGTGAGGTATATATAGTATTTAAATACTTATGTTAGTATTAAATCCCTACTAATATTATAAATGCTATTGTATCTCTGTCCGTCTGTCGCTCTTTCACGCCTAATCTACTAAAACGATTAAAATTAAATGTGGTACATAGATATTTTAGAGTCTGAAAAAGAACATACGCTATTTTGATCGAGATAATGGACATACACGCAGGCGGAGCCGCGGGCTATAGCTAGAGTATTATAGTTCAATAAATAATAAAGTAATTTTATCAAGAAAAACATATGATCTTAATATATTAAACTTAAATAAATACTGGAATACATCTTAATTAAATAGTGAAATATAATAAAAGTGAGTGTAATTTCAATAATATATTTAAAACTACATATTATTTGTTAATATATTTTTATTTCCTATTATTTTAATAGTTTATTAATATTACTAATATTTTATTAATATCTGTAATAAAAAAAGTATAAAGTAAAACCCAACTACCAAAAAAAAAACGACGCTGAAAACGTATGTAACAAGATTTAAAAGGTTTTGGTGCCATTTTAATAGTAATTATTTTGTAATGTATATTCTATTTAATAATATATATATTTTTGTATTGTACATGTACATGTAGCATTATACCAAACACGTTGCTTTTAATCTCAAATTTATTTTTTAACACAGTACTTTATGAACCTTAGAGGGCGCCACATAGGATTCAGTGACACGTCGTATAGCCTATAACCAGCGGACGATCCAGACGCTTCTAACGATACCTTATTTGTCCAGTTCTAAAGAGTAGTTGAGGAGTTATGAGGGATCAAATGAACACACATACATACTTACATAGCCTGTCAAAAAATCATAACCCTCCTTTGTCTTTGCTGTAGTCGGGTAAAAACAAATCCTTATTTCACTTGGAACCCATATGGTTTCGTCATATCCACCCGTCCGCCCGTCCTCGACTTACCTTCCAAACGGGTTAGTGCAAGAAAGATGAAACTTTGCATGGATGTGTTTTTATCATGTCGTCGACAAAATCTTAAACAAAATCTTAAATAAAATTACGATATAATCCGCGGTATAACCCGTTCGAATAGTTGGAAAGTATCTTTTTAATAATTTTATTACATTCAATCATTCTCCATCGTTTATCGTTCATTCTGCATCATTGAGAGTGATGCAGAAACATCTGACCAGGTCACCATGGTGTAAGTCACCATGCTGCATTGCCTACCCTGACAATGAGGATGGTGACCCCTACTCCTGGATTCTACGCATGCGTTCCACTATGCATTTCATGATTCTACACACTTTAGTAGGCTTAAAAATGAAAAAAGGCATATAAATTCCATTTATAACAAACATTATTACTAAGTATGTTTGATTTTCCATTCATTCTTTTAAAACGTTGTCCGTAGATCGATGTCTAACAAAGTTTATGATTTCAGATAAATCTACACAATGGTCCTTCGAGCCAGATATCTGTTCTTGATATTTGTGATGACTTCAGCAGGCGCTGATGGCATTGACTTCACTGTCAGTGATGATATACTGCTGAAGGCACTTAGGGTAAGGTTTTAAGTTGTTTCACTGCAGTTGTGTTTGGAGCCTACCAAAGTGACAAGACGAAAGCACGAATGCTGTCATTATAGGTTGGTCTTCTGTGTGAGGGTAGTACTGCCACAGTCGAGATGGCCCATTTGTGCTGAAATCAGCGGGGCTCTACTACCTATGTTTAAGGTAAAGTACTGTCACCAACTTTATTCATCCCGTGGGTGTCTTAAAACCAGACTGCAGGAGCAACTACGAGGGGTAACTACACTACAAAGATAAAAAAAACTGTGTCAACCCGTCTGACCAGCGTGGTATAGTAAGCCAAACCCTATGTCGAGAATTGAGAGGGCGATGACACAGATGATAAAGTCTGTTGAGTATAAAACATTGCAATATTTTGGTAACTGCTACAGTGAAATCAAAAGGAAGGGTATTGATTTTGTTAATCTATGTATGTATGTATAGTCATCGTAGTACCTAAAATACTGAACCGATTTTGATGAATGAGGTGTCAAGAGATTCAAAATAATGGCCCGGGTGGACATACTCATAGACTTGTAGAGGAACGGGTGACGTGTTCCTCCAACACAAAGGGAGGATCCTCCGACCAGGCGAGGTGATCATGCCTGGTGGGCCACTGCCCAACAGTTGATGTTGGGATGTTGTATATATGTTAATCGGCGCGAGAATGTTAATTTCGCGATTCAGGATTAGTAGTTACTCAGTATAGATCATTCCGTGTTTTTCTTTGTAGTTCAGTGTTTCTTCGTTAGATGTCGCTGTTGTATATTTTCGTCGCGCTATATGTGGAAGTCGCCACAGACTGATTATACAAAACTTCAAATTCTGGTCTCGAAAAAAATATACTGAGATGATAAATCCAGAAATATATAGGTCCAAAAATAGCCAAGACAGAGCTGTGTTCGCACCAACTATGTAAATGGTTATAAGGGTATCAGGAACACCTCTGTTAAATTTACTACATACTCATCTATACAAATAAATAAAATTGGAGTGTCTGTATGTAATATCAAATGAACTGTTTTCTACTAAATGCGATCAGAAAGGCAATTTTGAAAATTTCTGTCTGTCTGTCTGTTTGTTCCGGCTAATCTCTGGAACGGCTGATCCAATTTTAACGGGACTTTTATTGGCGGAAGGCTGATGACTTAAGGATTAACTGAGGCAATTTTTTTTTGCTCCGCGGCGTTACTCGCGATTTTCAATAAAACCGCGGGTAAAACCGCAGGGCTTAGCTAGCAATTAAAAATATGTATTTAATATTACTTACTTTATTTCTAGGACATGTCCAACCAAACCAAGGCTGACACTTTGAATCTTCCCGCAAATGCTTCCTCTATAAGAGAAAATATCACTGATACCTTCAGGTAAGGATTATGTGGGACAAAAACATATTGTTGGCTGTATATTAGAAGTTGTAGAAAACTCAAGCGGTTTTGGATTCCTTAATTCTATATTCAGTTTGTATGTCCGTGTGGTGACGGATTAAGAATACAGCGTGTCACCACCCCTATTCCTCCCGCGGGTGTCGTAAAAGGCGACTAAGGGCTAAACTACGCAAGACAACATTGAAACCAACCCTATACCAACTCGTATGGCCAGCGTGGTATAGTAGGCCAAAACTTCCTTTATAAGGAGGAGAGGCCTATGTCCAGCAGTGGTCTGTTGAAGGCTGTTGATGATTGATGATGATGATAATCTGTAAGAGAATTAAGATGTAATTTAAAAAGCATGTAGCCTGTAATTGTCTCTAATCTTGCAAATCCTGGTTTGAATTCCACTAAAAAAAAGGATTTCCTTAATAAATTCAAGTATATACTGTTTTTCGGAATTTTCGGAAATGTTTGAAAAATCTACCTTTGATTGTATAAATTACATTATCATATTTCTAGCCTTCACAAGATTATTTGAGGTCGGCTACTTCTACTACAGTTCAACCGGTTCTACCTGAATTTCAGTTTTTCCATGGAGCGACTGGCATCGGACTGCCGAAACCCTGAGGGAGAACTGAATTTCGAAGGTTAAACTAGTTGTTAGTATATTTGGCGCGACAGACTTCCTAATAACGATTGCCATAGATGTTTATGGCAACCGGGACCGAAGGCTTAACTTGCTTTCCATGGCAAGCGCGTGAATCATAGCCCAACTTCCAGACTTCAGGCTGTAATAAAGCATTTCCTGTAAGAAAACCCAACAACACGGCCCGACTAGGGTTTGAACACGAGACCTCTTGATCAGTAGTCGCATACGCTAACCACTAGACCAGATGGACCAAGAGCCCAGAGCCGCCAGACCTACGTCATTAGTGCAAAGCTGAAATTTTCAGGATTATTAGTACAATGTCTTGTTAAGATGTATGTGTACCCATTAGCTTGAAAGCGGGGCCGTTTCTGAGATAGCGTGAAGTACAGATGGATAAAAATCTTACTTACCTACGTTAAAGGTGCAAAGCTAGTATTTACATATTTTTTCAAGAATATTATTTAAAATTAAAATTCATTACTGCCAGACACTTTCCGTGGGCCATTACTTCTGCCAGACGTCTTGAAAGTTGTGAAAAAATTAGGTAAACTACGTTATAGTAGCAAACCTAAATTTTATACAATTATCTAAGGTACTATTTTAAGACCCTTTGTATGCGGCCGAAGGGCCTATCACCCCCCCAGACATATATTTGTAGTAAATACGAAGCTGAGGTATATCTTCTTTGGTATTATTTCAAGAATATAATTGTAAAATATTAAATGGTTTTTACACGCTTTTTGGATTGGTCATACAAAGGGTCTTAAAATAGTACCTTAGATAATATGTATAAAATTTAGGTTTGCTACTTTAACGTAGTTTACCTAATTTTTTCACAACTTTCAAGACGTCTGGCAGAAGTAATGGCCCACGGAAAGTGTCTAGCAGTAATGAATTTTAATTTTAAATAATATTCTTGAAAAAATATGTAAGTACTAGCTTTGCACCTTTAACGTAGGTAAGTAATATTTTTATCTATCTGTACTTCGCGCTATCTCAGAAACGGCCCCGCTTTCAAGCTAATGGTTACACATACATCTTAACAAGACATTGTACTAATAATCCTGAAAATTTCAGCTTTGCACTAATGACGTAGGTCTGGCGGCTCTGGGCTCTTGCTCTAAGAGGATACTACTATAAACTACATACGTAAAAATATATTTCTGGTTTTTGTCTCCAGTTGTGAAAACCGGACTTATGGCTACTACGCAGACGTGGACAACGAATGTCAAGTATTCCACGTGTGTAATCCTACCCAAACCCCGTCAGGTCGGAATATTACGTACAGATACAGCTTCATCTGTCCTAATGAAACCATATTTAATCAGGTAAGCAACACTGTCCACTATGCCGACCGTATTAAGGTGCACATTAGGAAATATCATAAGAACCTCATAAGAGACCACTATTCCATTGCTTTTCGTTGAGTGAGTGAGGTTAGTGGAACTTAAACTCCACTCTCCAATTACTGAGAGGGGATCAAACTTGTCTGGGTACCATTTGAAAACCAGTGCTGCACAGACACCGTGTAGCATTTTGCTCAGATGGTAACCCATTCAGACACACACATTTTTATTCAAATTACTGTAAATGTTATTATTGTCTCTGTTTCATGAAAAGTTTTTCATTTTCAGGAGGTGTTAACCTGCACCAGACCAATAGATTCAATCCCCTGCGAAGAATCTCCTAACTTCTACCACTTAAACGATGAAATCGGTAAGGAATCAAACAAAACCGCGGAACCAGACAAGAAAGAAAGCAGAAAGACACAGAAGCGAAAAGAAGTTAAAAGAAAAGAGAACATCGTGATGGAGAATTTTATAAAAGATATTGTAAAAGATGAATTGAATGAGAAATTAGAAGAGCTTGATTTTGGAATAAAAAATACAGACGTTGAGAGTCCTATATTACTTGAAACAGTTATTGAAGACGTAGACGCAATGAGTAGTCAAGAAGAGAAAGAAAAAGAAG
The DNA here is from genome assembly GCA_932526445.1 of Phragmatobia fuliginosa. Lineage (NCBI taxonomy): Eukaryota > Metazoa > Arthropoda > Insecta > Lepidoptera > Erebidae > Phragmatobia > Phragmatobia fuliginosa. Next base: position 1,345,309 of record OW052082.1, on the reverse strand, counting down.
AAGAAATGGATAGAATAGTGATGGAAAGAAATATGCGGCAAGAGAGGCAGATGCGGAGAGGAAGTTTTAGGTTTAAAAGTGATGTATAAAAGTTAAAAAAGAGATTTAATATTATTTTATGACCTCAGCTAAGCAATAAATGTCTAAATATTGAGGAATTCATGTTCATTTCTTGATATTTTTTTTAGATTTTAATAAAACATTGACGTTCTTTACTTGACTATGAGACTGTCTAAGAAAAAAGATGTGTAAGAATAGAATTTTGCATTATTTTTTTAATGTTTTTGTAGTTTTACTTTGAGTTACTTGAAATAAATATACAAGAAGCAAGTCTTACAGCTACAGAATACGAATACTTGACATATTACGTTTCCTTCCCTGGCTTTCTAAGAGTCTCGTGTCAGATTATATCACATCAAGATCGTCAAGTCATCGTCACGGTAGCCTCGTCCGATGTCGGTATTTGTCAGCACGGTAATATTGACCAATTACAACGCCGAAAAGGGGCTATACTACCCTCACTCAGACAACCATCCGAATAATGACAGCATTCATGCTGTCGTATTTAGTTGGCGAGTGTTAGACTGGATACCCAATAATTCTGCACCATTCTCACGGCCTCCGGAGGTCGGGAGAATGACGCAGAAATATCTGACCAGGCTGCCACGGTATGAGTGACCATGCTGCATTGCCTACTCTCACAATGAGGATGGTGACCCCCTACTCTTGAATTCTACTCATGCTTTCCATCAGGCAGAGTAGGGCTTTGATAGCTTCAATATAAAAAAAGGTTCTTTGTGCATACTTTTTCACGATTGCAGAAGAGAGTTAAGATTTAAGATAAGAATTTTCCAAATGGATTTTATACAGTTCTCTCCTGACCGATATTCATTTAAAATAATAATTAACGATTTTAGATTGTATAACTTATTATTTAAGTTTCCTCGTGGCCAATTTATTTTATAATACGAGTATTCTAATATTTTTGTAAATAAAATATTCAAAATAAAATGTTGAACTATTTTCTTTTAAAAACAATTCCCGTAGCAGGAAAATTCCTCGGTCGCGAGAGACTTTTTTACTATGATTTGTGGATCACAGAAAGTTTCAAAAAGATCACACCAATGTATCTTGAATTGCAGACCATCTTGACCGATGATATTTACTTTTTATCAAATGCCTTTTTGCTCATTTTCCTTTATCATAAAAATTACGTCTTTTGTATATTATTTCTAAATGTCTGAAACAGAATCTTTACAACGTTCCGTTACCGTAACAAGATATAGTTTTTGAAAAAAAAGAAGGTGGCGTACGGCGCTAAAATTCTGTAACTACTTAAAATTTACAGACTCAACAAATCAACTATAGAGATTTTACAATTTTTTTTTTCTTTTTTACAAATTAATACTATTTAAATAAATTTTAATACAGATCTTATAAATTTTTGGTCAACTGTTTATGGAGAAAATAAATATATCTGACCATTTTATCATTATATATAACTTATTTTAACTTATATATTCAATGTACCCAAAATCATTCACAAACGAGAAACATAACCGTCCTTCTGTTGTAGTCGTATAAAAAATTAGTAGTATTTTATCATCAAGTGAATAATTAATTAGATTCAAGAATGGTTTGATTGGAATACACGAATTAAATCACATAACATGATTTTTGATACACTATCATTGCGCAGGAAAACTCATTAATTCTTATCAGACGGTGTAAGTAAATTTTCATGGCTGATTTCATACCAAAATCTACTTCGTTAGAATAGAATTCCAGTACCGTTAAATTAAAAGCCACGAATAACAACAGGCGAAAATGATATGAGGAATCATGTTAATAATCTTCGCCGTTATTTTGTCAACTGCTTTAGCTAATAGCCATGAAAAATATATTGATTTTCTGCCAGAAAAAGAGAAACAAGAATTTTTGAATAAAGTCGCTAGAAGAATATTAGATACAGTTGATGTTTCAGACAATAGTGATAAATCTAGCAAAGAACTCAACGATGAAGATTTAAAAGAGCATCATCAATTTGTACAAGACATATTGAAAGAAGAGTCCGGACATATTAGAAAGCGTAGAGCTGAAAATAATAGTGATGATGAAATTGAGAGTAGTGAAACTTCCGGACAAATGGAAACTCGTAGAGCAGATGATAGAAGCAGTGATGACGAAAATAATGCGAGTGAACATTTAGAAGTCAATTCTTCGAAAACAGAAAGTAATATAAAAGAAGGTGACAAAGTAGATAAATCTAATGACTCTGATAACGCAGATGGAATAAAAGAAAGAGGTAACGATGATGCAACGCAAGAAGGCACCCAAGATTATATTAAAGTTGAAATAGTTACTGATACAGTACTGTCCACACAACAGAGAACTTCAAATACTAGTGTCGAGAATGATGAACCTAAATCCGATGTGCGTACCAAGAAATCAAATGAGAAAGGAATGAAAAGCGTAAAGTCTAAAGAAGTAAAAAAATCAAATATAAATGTCAAAAAAAAAACTAATCAGACAAAGCATGTAGAATCAACCACAAAATTTAAGGAACTAAAACTAGAAAAAGCAAATAATACAACACCAAAGACTAATGTACATGAAAAAGAACATGCAATGTCTAACGCCAGGTTAGGCAACAAAAATAATTCAAAGTCAAGTAAAGAAGTTCAATCAAAACCAACTACAAAATTGCCATTAAAGGCAGATAGAAACAATGACATATTGACTAGCACAACCCTGAAAACTGAGATTCATACAACTGACATAGTACATGTACATAAAAAAGAAAATGCAATGTCTAACTCCAGGTTAGGCAACAAAAATAATTCAAAGTCAAGTAAAGAACTTGAATCAGAACCAACTACAAAATCGCCATTAAAGGCAGATAGAAATAATGACATATTGACTAGCACAACCATGAAAAGTGAAACTCATACAAGTAACATAAGCTTAGAAAGTGTAAATAATCCAACAACTTTAGTCACGACAGATCAATATTCTACCATAAATCCAACACCCCGTAGTACGATAATTAATTCTTCAACTGATGGCACTACTAAAGATATTTTTATTGATATAGCAACTTATCTGACCAATATAAAATCATCTGCTGTAAAACAACATACAACACAATCACCAAAACTATTTAAATCTAATAGTTTGAAACTCCCAGAAAAATCACCGTCAAAAATTGCCCTGGCACCAAGAGATAAGACAACTACAAAATCACCGAATCTAAGCCTAACAAATAATAAAGCGACCTTGACATCTAACAAAATAAAAAAAATTATAAAGAAATCAGAAAACACAACTATTATTACATATTTTTCTGGTAACCCTTCGGAAAACCATAAATCGAAATTGGACTTGAACATACCAAAACCAAACCAAGACATATTTGAAAAGCACACAAGTTCAAAACCTTATCGAGTTTACGAAATTTGTAAGTAGATATTTTTGTCATATTTTGGTATTTTTTTGGGTTCCGTAGTTCATGACTCGGAAACCTTAAGATTGGCCATGCCTGTCCGTCCGTCCGTCCGTTCTCGACCTACCGCTCAAACGGTTGGTGCTAGAAAGATGAAACCTTGCATGAACATGTGTTGTAATTACATCGACAAAGTGCTACAATAAAATTAGGAAAAATATGTTTATTTGGGGTATCTGCCCTACATATAAAGTGTGAATTTTTTGTCGCGTTTACCCCATCGTAAGGGGTGTCATTTGAGAGGTCTTTTAAAATTATTGCAAAATTGCTAAAACCATTTTTTAATCCTAATATCCGTTTGCGAGTTATTTAACTTTAAAGCGCCTTTTTTTGAAAAACATTGTCACCTCCCATCCAAAAGTTAAACGGCTGGGTGGAAAAATCTGAAAAAAACCTTATTAGTAGTCTATATATTCAACTTTCAAGGAAAACTATAGCAGTTTTGATGATTTTTGTATTTCAGGTGTTATACGGGCCTAACTTGTCAAATGCACTAGGAAAACCTAGTATAAAAATAAAGACACATTAAGTAAACGTAACAGTTACCTATTCACGATTTTAAATCTACCTACCATTATGGGTGTCTACCGAACCCTATTCTATGCGTGGCCTGACACGCACTTGGGGGATTTTTTGTACTTAAGGTTCAGTTAGATTTTTTGGCCTAAAATCTGAATCATTAGGGGCTTGGTCAATTTAATTTAATATTAATCAAATTAATCTAATTAAGAAGGCAAGAAGACATACCACGGCATTACAATTTTTGAAAACCCTATGGTTCAGAACTTAAAATTCCATAAAAAAATATTCATAATATTTTTATTTTAGCGTCGCCCGATTCATCGCAAGTAAAACCATTCCTGAGGAACTCAGAACCCATGCAAGACCAACCCTATTTCGTCCCTGTCTACAAATATTCGCCAAACTATGCATTTTATAATCCAACCAACCGACGCGGGCCTAACGTTGTTGAAGAAAATTCAATAGAACTTGACAATAATCCTTTGCGAAAAGGGAAAAAGAAAGGAGAAAACCCGGCAGCAAATGAATTCATATTACAGTTGAACGATGAATTAAGAAAATTCGGAGTGTATAAAAAGAAACCAGTTCAATATGCCGAAGAAACTGTAGTGACAGCGACCCCTAACGAGGAGGAAGTTTCTAATGAAAATACGGTAATGCAACTTCCAGATTCCTATGAAAGTCTCCATCCTTATAACGGTATGAATAATGGTCTAAAAACCCATATTAAAGCCATCAGAGATGTACTCTTTAAAAAAAACGTTTATCATAAATCGGATACTCCAAAAATGGACCATGTAAAGTTCTTATATACTAACAAATCCCGCCCAGTCGTTGAAGATGGACTTGGGCAGTCTGACGAGGATGAGCCTCACGTACTCAGAAATAACGTTCTTAACAGAGATATTGACCTAGATTATTATTTTAAAGCCTTACAACGCTTACAGGGTCAAGCCAGTAATGAGGTGCACGACATGAATGAATTATTAATAATTAGTCATGCAAATGATAAATTACATGAAGACCATACAGAACATAAAGACGAACATTTAAAAGACGAACAGAGTAGTCTCAATACAATATCAAAAATACTTGATGTGACCGACGAAAAAGATTTTATAACAACTTTGGAAAAACTACAGGATTTAAATTTGAAGTTAATGAGAAGAAATGAAGACATTAATGTTGGTGTACACATGAAGGTGTTAAAGGACTTGATACAAAAGAACAGTAATGCTTTAAAACAGTACGATTGGTTGGGAACGACTGTGCAAACACAGTCGGCTTTGAGTAAATTGTCTCAATTGATGTAAGTAATTTTTAAAATTACTTTTACTGTAGAATCCATTTTTTCATTTAATTCTATGTTATTGCAATTTTCTTTTAAGATTATTTGATGTCGTATCCAACTGCCTTTATTAGAATATTAGTTTTTCCACTAGCGCCTAACATCTGAACTCCGCAAACCTGAGGGCGAACTGCATTCGAGGGCTGAACTAGTCAAGAGTATTTTTTTGTTGGTCGATCCGGCTGGAGACTCCACGTGCTGGCTTCGCCGCCGTGGAGGCGCTTCAGCCGGTCATCCTCGAGTGGGCAGTGCGGCAGCCCTTCCGACTGATGCAGGGCATGGTTGCGGGCATGATTACTTCGGGAAATACCGAAGTACCGGTGGCGGAGGCGCGAACACCTGCGCCTCATGCCGCCTTGAGTGTGGCCGGGGTTTACGGGACGGGTTTTCCCTCCATCCGCATTAGTTGGCCAGCCGCGAGAGGGCGGCGTCCGTGTGTCCCGGACAAGTCAAGAGTATATTTGATGGTAATGACTTCCCTGTAAGGATTGCCATAGATGTTCATGTTTGTTCTCAACGTGCTCTCCGATATACGGAAAACAGCCCCTAAACTTTCAAACTTCCATTTTAATAAGAATATCTTGCAAGAAAAATCCAACAACAGCTTTTGGCCCGAGACCTCATGATTGGCAGACGCATAATCTAAGCGCTACTTACTTCTACTACGTTATTACTTACTATTGGTACTTAAAGGGTGGCAACACACTTTGTCTCTTGTGTTGTAGTTGTTATAGGTAACGATAGGCACTTACCATCAGGTAACCTATATGCTCATATGTCCCCTACTCCATAAAAAAACAATTCAACCTCATTAAACAATCAAAGTGGGTATAATATAAAAGAAAGGCAAGACCATACACAATCTTATGATTTCTTTTAAACACACGGGATGATAGGGTTATCCGGGATATCCGGGTATACTCAAAATACTAATGATTTTTGATGTTCCTTTTTAAGGTTTCAGTTTTACAATTATAATTTTAATGTTTCAGTAAAGCCGTTTAAGTACAAAACCATTTGACAAACAGATAAAAATGACACCTCAAAAAATAATAATAATTATGCTAAATTTAAGGCTGGAGGAGAAGAAACAGAAGAGGAACATCACAATTATGTTGTCTTTTGTTACAGAGAACGAAAGAGAAACTCAGAATCCATACATCCAGCTGATGTACAAATTCTTAAATATGCAGTTTTCATTCACAACTTTTCATTAGAAGTAAGGGGAGCTAATGAAGTGAAGCAAAAGTTGAGGATTAAAGGGAAAGGTAAGCAGAAGGCAAATGAAATGATGACAGCAAAAGGACTCATAAACAGAGCATGGTTGTTCAAGAGAACACTACTACCTGATTTGACGGCAGATGAAGGATTAAACAATTTACATGAGTTTCTTTCGGATGTTCAAGACGCTTTATTTGATGTAAGTTGTTTTAATAAAAAGTAAATATATTTTTTAGCATCGGTCAAATTTTGCCTCGGTTTCGAGACTACACATTCTGTGATCAAAAATTTGTTGTTTTGGGTCTGGCTGATCTTTGTGTCCGATCGATGTATGTGTGACATTTGATGTAGTACCGCTATTTTTCTGTTTCATACTTACGTTTCTAACGATGAAATCACGCCTATAGATTACTTACAGAAACAGATAAACACCAGAATTGTGTAAAATTGTTCGTGAGTTTTAAGTCAGATCTCTTTCGCAGTCATAATAAAATAAAATGAGAGCAGTAAAAACTAAAACTAATTCATCATAATGACATTTGATTTCTTTTTACACGCTTTATATTAGCTTCACCTGTATGTTTGTATGTTTGTTTGTAACCGACTCCTTTGGGCGCGATTTTTAATCACTTTAAACGGTCAGATTTCGTTCAAACTATTTAGATTTATCGAGGACCAATGACAATACACTAATTTGAAAAAGAATAAAAAAAAATGTTTTAAACAAATTAGTCTTTTTTAGTGTAGAAAAAAATATTGTTTTAAAAAACTAAACAAACACGCTTTTAAACTAAAAAGTAGAAAATAATGTTAATGTAACAAAGCGTGGGGTGCTTTCTGAAAGTATTTCAATAACGTCGCAAGCGTGGGGTGTAACGTCGCAAGCGCCCACGCTTTGTTACATTAAAATTATTTTCTACTTTTTAGTTTAAAAGCGTGTTTGTTTAGTTTTATAAAACTATATTTTTGTAATATGTAATCTAATATTTTACAGATTGCGGGTTTCCGAGGGTGAAAAATATATCTGGATTATTCTTATGTTTGGGAAAAGCGAGCTTTCATGCGTTTTTTCTATAGCATTTATTATTATATTACTCTTAGCATTGCTTGTGACATCTATATTATACTTTTTCAGTAACACTTAGTTGGTAGGTGGTTTGTACAACACTAAAGCTATTTGAGAGAATAGAGAGAATAGTTAAACAAATCTTCTTCCTAGCCTTATTCCCAATATTATTTGTGGTCGGCTACTAGTTCAACAGGTTTTACCTGAATATCAGTTTTTCCAAAGAGCGACTGGCATCGGCCCTCTGCAACCCTAAGGGTAAACTAAAATTCGAAGGTTGAACTAGTTGCCAGTAAATTTGAGGGCACTGACATCCAAATAACGAGTGTAATAGATGCTCATAACAACTAGAACCGACAGCTTTACGTGCTCTCTAAGGCACGAACGTGAATAACCGCCAACTTTCAAACTTCGGGCTGCTATTAGGAATAAAAAAAAACACTTTTTGGCCCGACCCGGTATTCGAACCCGAGACCTCTTGATTAGCAGTCGCATACGCTATCATCTAATCCAACGAGGCAGTATTAACAATAAATAGTATAAACTAAACTGAGCAAAGCTTGGTCGCCTAGGTATTTTCTATAAAACGATAAGGAAAATATCAACCTACAATATGATTGCATTATGTTTTCAGTTACACGAAGCTATAACAAATATAGCTAAAATAACAAGTTTTAAGCATCAAAATTGGTTCGAGAATATCAAAGAGCTGTATTTGACGACAGACGAGAAGCACCTGCGTGAAGTACTCCTGCATCTATCATTCACCAGGCTGGTAGACTTGATTGAGAAGAGCTGTGAAAACGGTTTAGAAAAGGACTTCATACAATATATGAAAACCCATAAAACAGAGTCCAAAAGAACTCTAGAAGAAATACTATTTGTTTTAAACATTTTAGATCAGATTAAAAATAATTTGGCTTAGAACTTCTGACTTTCTTTGTGCCAGATTATACAAAGGCGTTTGACACGTTATACATTAATTTAACCATCATTAAAATCATGACTTTTATGATAATAATAAAAGAATGATATACAGTACAACTTGTCTATGAGAAATGTGGAAAATAATAATTATTTTTAATGGTATATCATATCATTAGTGCCATAGATGTTCATGACAACCGAATAGGAAGTATTAATAAATATTTTGGACATCTGACACACAGCGTCATCTAGTCCCAAACTAAGCAGAGCTTGTATTAAAGGTACCAGGCAACTGATATAAATACATAAACAGGCTTTTTTTGTATATACATACATATTATACATAGGAAAAAACACCCAAACCAAAATAAAAACAAAATTGTCCGACCCGGGAATCGAACCCGAGACCTCTTGATCAGCAGTCGCATACGCCAACCACTAGACCAACAAGGTAGTTATTGTAATATAATAAACTAACTTTATGTAACCTTTATCCTTTCCTAAGGCTTTAAACTATCTGTTTACCAATTTTTTTTAAATCTGTTCAGTACTTTTGGCATGACAGCCCAACAGACAATTACTTTTATATTTATAACTAGTTGACCCAGCGAACTTCGTACCGCCCAACTTTAAAATTCCAGAACTTGATCGCAGCGCCACCTACCGGGTCCAATTGAGAATGTAAAGCATTCCCAGATCCCCTTGAACACACACAAAAAATTTCATCAAAATCGGTCCAGTCGTTTGAGAGAAGTTCAGTGACATACACACTCACACAAGAATTATATATATAAAGACTAGATGACCCACCAAATTCGTACCGCCCAACTTTAAAATTCCATAACTTAATCGCAGCGCCACCTACCGGGTCCAATTGCGAATGTAAACCATTCCCAGATCCCCTTGAACACACACAAAAAATTTCATCAAAATCGGTCCAGTCGTTTGAGAGAAGTTCAGTGACATACACACTCACAGAAGAATTATATATATAAAGACAAGATATTACTTAGGATTTGTAATGAAGTAAGTAAGAAACGAAAATTTCAAAAACAAACTTTATTGAAAAACAAATCGCTTATTTTTATATTCTTAACTAAAATCACATAATTATTATTTTGGTATATAATATATTAATTTTTCCATAATTTGAGGTAACACAGTGTACTTTAAAAATTATTATGACCCTATAAAAAATACTTTCATAGAAATATGAGGGATGTAATTCAACCCTTACTTACAATTACATTTATTTTTAATACCATCGTGCTGAAGACCACTCGACTAAAGGTCATAGCACACTGTAACGGCACGGTAACGGCACAGCTGCGGCACGGCCCTGTATTGAATTTTGGCTACCGCTAGCTGGCAGCGCGCTAAGCAGCCCATGAGGTGCAAGCTCTTTATACTGATATTATACGACATACGATTTAAGGGTCAAATTCAAATGACAAGCTAATCGCTGGGTTGGAGCGGTGCCGTTGCCGTGCCGTTACAGTGTGCTATGACCTTTAAGAAAAACTTAAGTAAATACAGAATAAATTAAATATTTCGGACATCTTACACAAAATGCCATCTAGTCCCAAACTAAGCAGAGCTTGTATTATGGGTACTATACAAGTGATATAAATACATAAATATACTATTTTTTTTGTAAATACATGCATATTATACATAGAAAACACTCAGAATTCGAAACAAATATTTGAGGATCACACAAATATTTGGTACGACCCGGGGACTCGAACCCGAGACCTCTTGATCAGCAGCCGCATACGCTAACCACTAGACCAACAAGGCAGTCAATATAGAAGACAATAAGCATTGTCTTAGATATACGAAATGTAACTGGCTGTGAGAGGAAGAAAGAAAGAGAATAATCTTGCTCTTACAGTAACATACGCAATGTAACTCTCTCTCTCTTTCTATCTTCATTAATCTATATCTCCGTCTCAACATCAAAATTTTTGTAACGCTCGCGTCACACATTCACCAGCTTACTCCCGAAGTCAAACGTGCGTAAAGAAGTTTTACTTCAAAAACCGCATCCAAATCGGTCCTCCGTTTAAGAGCTATGAAGCCACAGACAAACTTATAACAACCCTCAATTGCGCCGGGCTCCCAGGCCTCTATAGTGTATAAGCCTGCCAAAGTGACTCTACTCTGTCTGATGGAAAGCATAAGTAGAATCCAAGAGTGGCGGTCACCATCCTCATTGGGAGTGCACACAATGCAGCATGGTGACCTACACCACGACTTTACAATAGCACTTATATATAACTAAGACAGAACCAAAAAGAAATAATTACTTAAATTTTCAAAGTACTTTATGGCTCGGATTTTATAATTATATAATTATAAATAATTATCTAGCCTCTTTTTATATAATATACAATTTATGAATAAAAATAACACAAAACTTATTTAAATTAACAATCCTAGAAATAGTATTGTAAACCGATTCCCCAATAAATATCCCAGGATTCATCAAAAACCCATAACGTCCCACTGCTGGGATTGGGTCTCCTCTCAAAGAGGGTTAAGGTCATACGTCCCCACGCTGGCCGAGTGCGGGTTGGGGACTGGCAAGACACGTTGTGGCTACGTAATCTTCCGTTGGATATTTTTAAGCCGCCCGAAGTCGTCAAACTAAGCTGCACGACCGTTATCTTATGATAACAACCGAGACCGACTGCTAAACGTGACGTGAATCACGTAACATATTATGCTACAAACGGTTACCCATCTAGGTACTGACTAGGTACTGTAGAAGTACCGTATTAAATAAGCATTTAGTGAAAACCGGTACATTTGGAAATTTCAGATACCTAGATTTTTGGTGTTAAAATATTTATAACATAAAAACTAATATCTAAATAAAATTAATTATAGTTCGGCCAACGAGAAGCGATACAAAAGTTCATTTACGACTAAAAAGCGACTGTGGAGTTGAGAATCTATTACTATCTATCTCTTTCCATGTTTAGTTATTTGTCGTCATGTCCGACTCCCGACTAAAAAATGATAGGATCAATGCGGGATCGCCAACATTCGCCAACGCCACAACAGGCGGCAAGATTAGTAATATAAAAAAAAAGAATTGTACTAATTTCCACAAGAAAAACTTATAAATGAAAAAAGAAACTAGTCCCTATGTATGAGGTCAAACCTGTTGCCGTTGTTGTGTTGTTCTCGTTCCTTAATTTACATCTACTAATTTTTGTATTTGTTTGAATTTTTGTATAATACAAAAATTCTAATTATAACAAAAGAAATAAGTCTATTTTTTTGGTTGGACAGATACTTTAAAGCTATATTGTATACAAAAATATAATATAATAGTCAACTATCAAAAAGTTACGTACCCATGCTGTTTTATTTACATTTGGTGTCGCCTAGTATCGCTTCTTGTTGGCCATACTTTATGTATTTATATTTTACAACTAAATAAATACAGTATGATGAATTTTATTATCTTGATGTATTGGAATGATAGTTATTCTTGAGTCATATTTGATAAAAATGTTTATGAAAGCACGGTTGCCCTAGTGGTTTAAGCGGTCTGCGCCAAGTGTTGTGGGTTCAAATCCTACATGGGACAATGCTGTGTGTGATCCACAAATTGTTGTTCTAAATCTGGGTTTTTGAGTCCGTGTCATGTATGTTTGTAAATTTTCCCGTGACACAGGATAAATAATAATACTAAAAAAATATTTCGGTCTTCCTACACAACGCGATCTAGTCCTAAACTAAACAAAGCTTGTATTATGGGTACTCGACAACTGATATAAATACATAAATATATTTGTTTTTGTAAATACATACATATTTTACATAGGAAACATCCAAACCCTGTAAAAATTTGCGTATCACACAAAGTTCCGATCACGGAATCGAACCCGACACCTCAAGCACAGCAGTCGCATATGCTACTATAGCGCCACCGAGCAGGACGTTACATAAATATATTATGTAATATTATAATAATCTAATATGATATAAAAATATACATACCGCATATGTAACTTCTGATTCTGAATACCGATATTTTATAAACCCTAAATATAATTACAATACATTTTAGATACAAAAGAAACAAATTTATTATCATTTATTTATAGAAATAAATAAATAATAATAAATTTGTTTCTTTTTATATTTACTTTTTACAGTTTAAAAAAAAAAAAACCAGTACAATAGAAATGGTTTTTTTTTTTAAACTGTACAATACATAATTAACCAAGAATGTTAATATATAGCTTACAAGGTAAGTGGTTACCGACGCTTGCGAAGTAATACCTGGTCTTTGGTATCAATTATAAAGATTACTATCATCACGCCACGACCAATGGGAACCGAGCATGATTCAAAATTCTTGTAAAGACGCATACGAAATCAGCTTATCGGATATTGTAAAGTTCTAACCTCATATTTCTTATATTTTATTATTATTCTTCTTTTTAATTCTTCTTGATTCTATGCTTCTGTTTCTAAATCTGCTTCAATTTCTTCTGGAGTTCGAAGGTCTATGGCGAACCGTTTCTTCATACTTGGTGGTCGTTCATCTAAAACTGAAAACAGAAATCTTAAGGGTAATTTTATTTCCAGAAAATAAGGGCTCTGTGAAGAGCACCAGAAATCGCCAGGAATGTGAACGAAGCAAAAGAGGAGGGTCAGAATCGTAGTAAGTGCCTCTCAAATTCAAATTCAAATTCAAAATTCTTTATTCACTTAGGATGCAATACATCTCTTGTGACAGGTCAAGATTCTACATGTACATTTATGCCATGTTCGCAAACAATAGGTAGAGCCGGAGAAAAGAACATGGCAATAAAAACTCGCGGCCACTCCTTTCAAATCGCCAATGTTTACATAGTTTTAATGTTTATAAACCTGATATGGGGGTAAGGTGCTGCCACTAATATACTATACACCATGTTAGAGGACTGATGCAAATTATAGTGATTAAAAATTAGAACTTATGCTAATTTAAAAAAAAAAAAAAAACAACAGCCTGTGGGTACAACATAGTAGGAGCATCTACTTACAACAAAGGTAAAAACTATATGTGCTCAAATATTGGCCAAATTACTGGTAACGAAAGATTAAATATAAAATATTAATTATAAGATCAAAAGAAAGAGAAGAATGGCCTTTATTAGTCACGTAGAATCTTTACTTACAAAAGTAACATCATGTTCTTAAACAATGTGATAACAACATTCACATGAGTAGAATAAAATGATAAGGAGCAAGTAGTCAAATCCATTTTTCTTTATCATTTAAAAATTCGTCAACTGTATAATAACCTTTACGTATAAGATAAGTTTTGACTACATTTTTAAACTTTTCCACTGATAGACTCATAACACTAGCTGGTAACCTATTAAAAAATCGCACGGAAAGACCCATAAATGAATTATGCGTTTTATGTAGCCTATGATATTGACCTACTAATTTATGCTTATGTCTCGTGTTCATCGTGTTCTCAGAACTGCATACCCCTTTGGGAAATAAAAGGTAGTGGGGCCACGCTGTTTCCAGCACGAACCTCTGCTGGCTCTCTCGGGGCAGTACTACCCTCACACAGAAGACCAACCTAAAACTGACAGCATTCGTCTTGTCATATTTCGTTGGTGAGTGTGAAACGGGCCCAATCATACAGAAATATGTCACTAAGCCGCCATGGTGTGGGTCACCTTGCTGCATTGTCTGTACTCACAATGAGAAGAGTGATGATACTCCTGCCTGCCTATCACGTAAGTGAGTGTTATTAGCCAATGAAACGAGAGAATAGAGAATAGAATAGAGAACGAAAAACGTTTGCAACTTGGCTAGGGGGCTGAATTCTACTCATGCTTTCCATCAGCTAGAGTACAGTCACTTTGGTAGGCTTCATCATCAACAGCCTTTAACAGTCCACTGCTAGACATAGGCCTCTCCTTAGAAAGGAGGTGTTGTCCTACTATATCACGCAGGCCAGACGGGTTGGTATAGGGTTCGTTTCAAGTTTTCCTTCTCTTTGCATCGATGTTGTCTTGCGTAGCTTATCCCTTAGTCGCCTTTTACGACACCCGCGGGATGAATAGGGGTGGTGACACTCTGTATTCTTAATCCGACATCACAGGGACGGCAGACTTAAATATGATATATAAACAAAAATAGGCATGACTCGATTTCTTGTAAGAAAAACCCAACCTGGAAATTGAACCCAAGGGCTCTTGATAGGCAGTATACATACACTAAACGCTAGACCTGCGAGGCAGTCAAGAAGTAACCATTATCGCCTATCAAAATCCAAAACCAAAAAGTATTTATTTGGAGTAGGCCACTGACTCTAGTTAGAGTAGTAGAGTGGTAGAATAGAAGTACCGGTAGAAGAACCGGCAAGAAATTCTGCCTTAGAAGGAGACTAAAAATAGAATAAGCAATAGGCAATAAAAGATATTGGAGAGGCCTATGTCCAGCAGTGGACTGCGATACACTGATGATTATGATAATGGTAAAGAAAAAAAGATGAAAATAATTGTCCAGGTTTTGTTTTTGTATTTAGGCCAACCAAAGTGACTCAACTCTGCCTGTTGGAAAGCATGAGTAGAATCCATGGATAGTAGCCACGCTGATTTCTACTACCGTCACAGCAGGACCGAAAATGACAGCATTAGTGCTGTCGTCTTTTGTTGGTTACCGATTCCAGAGGAGACCAGAGGCCCAATCAGTCTCAGCCTACCGAGGCTGAGAGAATGCTACAGAAACATCTCCATAAGCTGCCATGGTGTGGATCAACATGCTGTATTGTATTTACTCTTAATGACGCTGGTGCCCCCTACTCCTGGATTTCATTTATGCTTTCCATCAGACAGAGTAGAGTCACTTTGGTAGGCTTAAATATAAATAGAGTAGGAGTCACCATCCACATTGTGAATGAGGCAATGCAGCATAGTCTCTCAATATGGCGGTCTAGTGAGATGCAACTTCATCATTGGGCCATGTGGTGAAAACCTTAGAATAAGGAGGGTCTTCACTCGTATCCGTTCCATTGGAGTCATAGCAAGCTAAAAGAACAAACTAAGAACGACAACAGCACGAGAAACAGAAGGAAAGCCTGAAGCAAACAAACTCTGTACCAACCCGTTTGGCCGTATGTTAAAACTTCTTTTCTGAGGAGAGGCCTATGTCCAGCAGTGGCCTGTCAAAGACTGTTGATGCTGAATGATGAAAATATTAAAGTTAAGATCTTTGGTAAAATATAAGGCTTTTGGATTGAATTTTATATATAAATCAAGACATTTTACACATAACGCCATCTAGTCCCAAACTAAGCAGAGCTTGCACTTTGGGGGCACAACAGTGCCCTCACCAAATCGAGCAACCAATATTTTCTCGAAGCAACTCAGACCATTTTCCACCCCCTATAACTTCGTTAATACATTTTTTGTAAACACATACATAAAAACACCCAAACTCCGAAACAAATATTTGCAGATCATTCATACATTTGGTTCGTCCCGGGAATCGAACCCGAAACCTCTTTATCAGCAGCCAAATACGCTAACCACTGAACCAACAAGACAGTGAAATATCAGTAAAATATCAAAGTTTTAGTTATAATAATCCAATTAATAGTAATTGAAATTATTTCGACTTACCATTATTGGCTTGCATTTCTTTGACTCTTCTAGAATAATCCTGAAAGGCAGCTGCTAACGAATACGTCAAACGCCTTGCAGCATTTCTGGAAAACCACAAAACTGTATCATTCACAATTGTATATACATATTTACATAACTAATTACATAGTTTATTTATTTTTTCTGGTCGGATACGACTTGAAACTGGTTTTACCTGAATATCAGTTTTTTATTGAGTGACTGGCATAGAACCTTCAAAACTGAGGGCGCATTACTATTTGTCTAGGGTTAAGGCTATATGTCCACACCATGGATGAGTGCGGGTTGGGGCAAAACACGTTCACCGGTGTGGGCGGCGGCTCTGACCTACCAGAAAAGGCCGCGCCTCAGGCGGCCGCAGAGAACTCTGGCGGTCAGGGCCAAACGGGGTTTTTACGGGTTTTTTTGGCTTTGAACGCTCCTGGTGTATTAAGCGATTTATTATTATCATTTCATTTATCCCGACTATAGCGCATGAGTAACAGGGTCAGCATTCCGCTTTCTACTAGTCTAAGTGTTAAGGTTTCGAACCCTGGACAACACTTTTTATAATCCACAAATCATTGTTTTGAGTCTAGGTATTCATCTATGAAATGAACGTCCAACTGCAGCGCGGAAACCATTTATTATTTTGTATTTTAGCCTACCAAAGTTACCGTACTTTGCCTGATGGAAAGCATGAATAAATCCATGTTGCATTGTGTTCACGTTGTGAGTGCATACAATACAGCATGTGACCCACACTATGCCAGCTTAGTGAGATATGGATAGTGAGAGTTGCTGAGGCCTCCGGGCTCACACTCAGCAACGAAATAGGTCAGCAAGAATGCTGTTAATTTAAGTTTCTACTACCCCCGGTCGAGCAGGCCCTTTTGTGATGAAATCAGCGTGGTTCTACCAAATTGTATGATCCTAAGTTGTGCGCGTTGTATTTTAAAAAGAAAAAAAAACTGCTGGTTTATAAATAACTTATCTTATCTTATTTTCTCACACATTTTGTATTTGTAATAAATAACATTCCGATCAAGATGATAAAATAGATCTCAAGTTGAAGATGAAAATATTTATTTAAAAAATAGGTTATCTTTTAAAGTGGGTTAGGTTTATTTTTTGATAAATATGACAAAATGTAAGCTAGACAGCCGATATGTTGGGAAACATTATAGCCAAAATGATTTATAACTTTATTTGATAAACACAGCATACAAGGTTTAATGCGATATTTTTAAACACTATACAAAGTAGAAGTATTTTTTGAGGCTTGTAACACTTGTCATTGTCTTCTTCTTCTTCTTCTTCAAATGGCAAACTGTGCCGATGTCGACAATTCTGCCAATGTCAAGTGCGTTGGGAGTACGTGAGTTTAATTATAAAAAAATGTCATGGAATTTACAACATTGGACTGAATGTGGGGCTTTTTGGTTGTGGTTAGTACACTGAAATAAATAAATAAAAATATGTATTAGTCATATATAAGTAATAAGACGACAAACACAAATCGACATTACAACATTTTTAGCTACACAGGTCATAGTTTGATGTTATTGCAACGGATAAATATCATCAAGGCTTGTAGGAGGTTGGGGGATGAAAATGTTAGGAGAGATGTAAAGTTAATGGGGAGGGGAATTTTTAGTTTTGTTAAATATGAGTACAGATCTAAGGATGGGTTATTGTTAGTACAACTAAAGAATATGTGGTCCAGATTGCCTTCGTCTAAGCCACATTCGCATAAAGACGAATCCCGTACCCGAATTTTATGTAAAAAGGCAGGTGAGCTGCAGTGACCAACACGAAGCCTGCATATTGTAGAGATGACAGCTTTGGATACCTTTTTAAATTTAAAGTACCATGGTTTTGGGGATATGCTTGGTTGTATTGCATAATAATGCCGTCCCTTGTGTTGAGAGGAGCTGTCCCAATTCTCTTGCCAGGAAGTGATCAGTTCGCCTTGAGGCAGCCTTATGAGGTCATAGTGTTGGTGGATCAGATGTTTCTGGTCAGCCATTGGGGAAGTAATGGCGCTAATGGCCAATGAGTCCGCACACTCATTGCCCACAATGCCACTATGGCTAGGAACCCATACTAGTTGGACCATCTTACCATTCTTGGCACTATTAAAGAGACTTGCCTTAATTTGCAGGATCAATGGACTATGGAGTTTGTCATGGAATGGATCCTGCAGTAGCGCTTTAAGACAGCTAAGGGAGTCGGTGAATATAACTGCCTTATTGATATTATGGCACTCAGTATACCGGCATGCTTCCAAGATGGCAACACATTCGCCTGTAAATACTGAAGCCTCTTTGGGGCATTTGAACTGTAAGATGATTTTAGAATTTTGGTAATATACAGCGGCTCCAGTATAACTATTGTTAGAAAATTTGGATGCATCAGTAAAAAATCTCTCAAACCCGACCCAATGGTCATCAACATGTGCATTAAAGATGGAGACAGCAGAGACGGATCCCTTAGGAATACCAGTATCCAAAATAACATTAGGTTTGAAACAGAGAATACTATAATCAAAGGAGAAAAGAGGAAGTTTATCAAATTTCATAGCAGAATTCATGAAAGACAAGTATTGCCGGAAGGATTGTAAAATCAGAGGAATCTCTTTATGAGCAAAGTATGAGGATGTATTGGAGATAGCGTCTAAGTCTGAGATTTTTTGAAGAAGAGGATGAGTAGATTTACACAAAAATTTTAATAAAAAGCGGGATGCAAGGAGTTGTCTTCTTATTGCTAATGGAGGCTCTGAACATTCCACTTGTAAAGCATTAATAGGGGAGGACTTCATGCAGCCAGTTATGATTCGGAGACACCTTGTTTGAAGTCTATCGAGGGTTGTTAATGGGCCTTTATTGCATGGAGTCAATAGAAAAAGGCCATAGTCGAATAAGCTACGTACCAGAGCATTATAAACGAGCTTCATGGTATATGGGTGGGCTCCCCACCAGACTCCAGCTAACACTTTTAGGATTGGAATAACTCGTTCACACTTTGCGGCTAGGTAGTTAATATGGTGAACGCCAGTCAGTTTACAATCAAGGTATACTCCTAGGAACTTGACTTTATTTACAAGTGGAATTTCCTGCAGCTGTACTTGTACATCAATCTGTGGCAGTGTCTTCTTTCTTGTAAAGACTATAATAGCACTTTTCTGTACAGAAAGGCTAAGGCCATGGGCTGATAGCCACTGCCACAGAGAATTCAGGGAGGTTGAGAGAGATGTGGCTGCATCTTGGATCGAATTATTGGAGACATACAGTGCCAGGTCGTCGGCATACTGCAGTATACTGCAATTATTATTAAGGCATGAGCCCATGTCTGCGGTGTAGAGATTGTATAGCAAAGGACTCAATACAGAGCCTTGTGGTAAGCCCCTCCAGGTCATTCTCTGGTCCAATTCTACACCTGAGACTCTTAGAACTAATGTTCGAGACATAAACATTGCACATATGCAGTGGATCATCCTCACCGGTAATCTCAGCTGCTGCAGTTTCTGCCTGAGAATGGGTAGTAGGACATTATCATATGCAGCAGTTATGTCAAGAAAGGATGCTACAACGGATGCATTTTGAGCCAGAGAAAGACGGACATCAGTTACCAGTACTCCAACACTGTCCATGGTACTGAGTCCTTTGCGGAAGCCAAACTGATAATTTGGCAGCAGATTCCTTGATTCCACGATCCATTCGAGGCGGTTTTTAATCAAATGTTCGAGTAATTTAACAAGCACTGAAGAGAGAGCAATTGGCCTAAAGCTGTTTGGATCACCTGCATGTTTTCCTGGTTTTAGGATGGGAATAATAATTTGGGTTTTCCATTTATCTGGTATCCAACCATTGCAGTAACAAAAGTTCATTATGTTGAGAAAGTAGGTCTTTGTTATAGGTCCAGCATGGACAACAAAGGAGTATGGGATGCCGTCAATACCCGGGGCCGAGTCACGCACATTGTTGAGAACCGTATCTAGTTCCTCTAAGGAGAATGGGTCATCATGGGAAGTCATTGGCTGTGGTAGTATGCTTGGTAAATTGACTTCATCAAGATGAGGGACATAAGGGGGAGCAAGTTTGTTTAAAAAGAGTTCAGCTGTGTCAGGTGGAATAGAGGAGGAGACTGAAGGAGAACACCCAGCTCGGAACCGTTTAATGTTCTTCCACACCATTGAAGATGGCGTGGATGGGGACAAAGAAGAACAGAAATTAATCCATGCGGTACGCTTTTTGCGTCGAAGGAGTCGTTTAGTGGAAGCGAAGATATTTTTGAAATGCATTAGATTTTGATGGGTCATGTCAGCGTTGTACCTTCTCTCCGACTCCTTTCTTTGCTTGACAGCCCTAGTGCACTCACTGTCCCACCAAGGGGGAGATGGTATTTTGCCCCTACTTGAGTTCTTAATTTTGAAGCAGCTGTCTGCACTCGACCTGATCGCTCCCACAAATGCATCACAACAGTCAGTCACCTGGCAGCGATCATCATAGGATAATGTTCTGGGGTCTAGCCTGGGGAGGGTATTAATGGCAATTTCAAGGGTTTGGGAAAAGTTCTGCCAGTCAGCTCCAGATAGAATATATTTAAGGAGAGGTGGGGGGGATATTTCTAATTGGGTTGAACTAGGGAGGGATACTAAAATTGGATAATGATCACTGCCATGCGATATGTCCGTGCACTGCCAGCCAGCAGCTGCAGCAATGTCAGGAGAGCAAATGGTCAAGTCCACACAGCTTCTACTCTGTCCAGGGAGAGTTCTGCGAGTTGAGGAGCCGTTATTGAGTACACATAGGTTTAAGTCGTCGAGGATCTCTACTAAGCCTGTACCAAAAGAGTCACAGTACTCAGAACCCCATCTAAAATGGTGACAGTTGAGGTCTCCCATAACTAATATTGGGCCCTGTAAATCCTGTAGCATGTCTCTTAATATTGGAAGGAAGCTTCGATGGGGGTGAGCGATGTAAACAGAAAGGACCGACACACTACATATTTTTGCTGCGACAATGCTGATATTGTCTGGGAATGGGGGTAAGGATAGGGGTAATAGTGGGATTTTGTTGCTGATGAGGAGGGCGGCGCCTCCATACCCATCAGACCTATCGCATCTAACAATGTTGAAGTGAGGAATATGGAAGCTGAGATTAGGCAAAAGCCAGGTCTCAGCAAGAGAGATAATCAAGGGTTTAAATTTATTAATAAGGAATATGAGGTCGTGCTTCTTATGGAACACACTCCTCACATTCCATTGAAGAAATGTTAGTTGGGACGCCATTTTTAAAGTTGGTTAAGAGTTGCAGTAGTGAGTTGGCAGCGTTGGACGGTATAATAGAGGGGGATAAAGTTGGGTTGGAAGAAAGAAGAGAAGTAAGTAATTGGATTAACATATCAATAATGGAGGGTTCAAGGGATTGGTTGTTAAGGGCACAACCATTAGGTTGCAAAGAATGAGGAGAGTAAGTGAGGGACTGGTGAGTAGCTTTGTCATAGGATTGGGAAAGTTGAGTTCTAGGTTTGGGTTGGCGAACAACAGTTTTACGGTAGGACTGGGTGCTTTGAAGGGGTTGAGTGGGTTGGGTGGTTTGAATGGGCTGAGTAGTTTGAGTGGGGTGTGGGGATTGGGTGATCATTGGGGATTTTAGGGAATCAGCATATCGGCGTGTAGGAGAAGGGATTACCTTACTCGCTTCCATATAGGACATATTTTTTTCTGCCATCATAGTCTTAATAGCCCTCTGTCTACCAAACTCCGGGCAGACCTTGCTGTCAGCAAAGTGGCCACCGGAGCACAGGACACAAAAGGCCTCCCTCTCGGTTACAGTGCAACCATTGCCGGGATGGTCATGTCCACACTTACTGCATCTTGGTTTGGACCTGCATATTGATTCTACATGTCCATACCTACAGCACTTCCTGCATTGGACAGTAGGGTAGATGTACTGTTGGACGGGTAGAGAGTTATAGCAGAGGAACACTCTTTTAGGCAGAACCTGACCATCAAATGTGAGTACACAGGTCTCTGTAGGTTTCCATTCCAGTACTCCTTCGGTAAATGTTTTTCTGTTGAGGCGCCTGACTTTTATTATTTGACCACAGCCCTGAGGTACTGACACGAATTTAATTACATCCTCATCAACCATGTCGGTGGGGATGCCAGACACTACTCCCATTCTGGTAATGTTGAAGGTGGGGATGTTGGCAGAATATTTATAAGTATTAAGCAGGGGGTTACCTAAAAATGAATTTGCATCCTGAGGGGATGCAAACTGAACTGACACTCTATTTCTACCTACCCTCTTGACTCCATCTTTAACAACATTATTGATTTTATTATTAAAAAGAAAAAGGCCGAAAGAGACAGGATGGAGAGATATGCCGGAACCTAATTGGCTCTCGATGCGGGAGACATGAACAATATAGGGACCATTATCGTTAGCTGTGTATTTATCACGACCAACTAAGTTTCTGGTTTGATTGAGACGTTTATGAGGGGGAGCGCTTACCTCATCATTTACATTTCCTTGTTGTCGTTTCCTTGTTGTATTTTCCTGCATCGCGGTGTTACAGATCATGTTGGCAAACTGTTCCAGGGGATTGGAAGGAGTTGAAGGTTGGTCGGATAGGAGAGGGGTGAAAGGAGGGGTTATATGAGATGATTTATCGGGTGGATCGGGGGGATCGGGCGGTTTATTTCCGCTCATGTTGACCACTTACCGGTATATAGACAAACAACACACCGTAACCAATAGGACAGCACAATATAACAGAAAAAAAAAAAAAAACCCAAAAGACACAAAATCACTAAAGATTTGTTAGAATTCTAGACGCACGTGCTAACCAAACGAACGACGCGGCAAGAATCCTTGTCATTGTCAATTGACATTACTGTCAACTGTCAATGCCAAATGACGTGGCATTGATTTTTAGTGTGTAAATTAGCATCACAATGAAATTCACACGTAAAGTCAATGCATATTACATAAATCGAATCGAATGCCAAAATGACTTTAACCCTCACCTAAGAGGAGACCCCAGCCCAGTAGTGGGACATTATGGGTTTTTTTTAAATATATTTAACCCCACCAAGGAGACTACTGATGGAAAGCATGACTAGAATCAAGGAGAAGGGATCACTATCCTCATTGTGAATGTAGGCAATGTAGCATGGTGACCCATACCACAGCGGCCTGGTCAAATGTTTCTGAATCATTCTCCCGGCTTCCGGAGGCTGGGAGAATGATGCAGAATGGTTGAGCCTCGGGTCTCACACTCGCCATCGAAATACTCTAGCAAGAATGCTGTCATTATTAGGTTGGTCTTCTGTGTGAGGGTAGTACTGCCCGGTCAAGCCGGACCATTCGTGCTGAAATCAGCGGCTGGCTCTCTTATCACGTTTCAATGAGCAAATATTTTAAGTCGGTTGAAACGACATAGGTATGGCTTCATCGATAGCCTTGACAAATATTATGAGGTTGTCGAGTGTAATAAACAGATGGTATTTAGTGGTTTTATGACAAATTAGCTAACACCCGCGGTGTTACTCGCGGTTTTAACTGCCAACCTTATTATAGATGTATTTGTACAACTATGTGGCTTTAAGTTCTATGTGTCGCTTATTATAAAATGTATTATATATTTACGATATCTTGTATTACTATGTATTTACGACATGTAAGGGCCGGTTGTTATGCGTGAGTCACTTTAGGGCCTAGTTGAAAACCAGCGTCAGGCTTCGTCTGGCATTTGCTGAACTTGGTCCTATTCTGACACGTTCACGAGGCAATCATCGCTCGGTTGTTTAGTTTTTTTTTTTCAAAAGTGTATTAGATCTTTATGTGATGTTGTGTCTTGTCGTGTATGTGTCAAAATAAATATTATTTTCTTTCTTTCTTTCTTCCAACCTCGAGAAACTTTGCGGAACGAAGCCAGTCTAAAATAAATAGCCTTAGATACTCCTTATTTAATCAGCTTTCTGCTAGCGAAAGTCAAATCAAAATCGGTCCAGCCGTTCTAGAGATTAGCCGAAACAAACAGACGGACAAATAGAAATTATAAAAATAGCATTTTTGATGTAAGTATGAACTGTAGGTATTGATATTTAATTTCTTATGCATTTAGTAAAAATTGTGTCATTTGATATTACAACAGACACATCAATTTTATTTATTTGTATAGCTCATTTGTATACCGCCTCGTTGGTCTAGTGGTTAGGGTTCGATTCCCGGGTCGGACCAAATGTTTGTGAGATCCGCAAATATTTCTTTCGGAGTTTGGGTGTTTTCTATGTATGTATTTACAAAAAAAGTATGTTTATGTATTTATATCAGTTGTCTAGCTATCCATAATACAAGCTCTGTTTAGTTTGGGGACTAGATGGCGTTTTGTGTAAAATGTCCGAAATATTTATTTATTTATTTGTATAGTTATAGATGTATAGATAACTGAATTGAAGTCACTTGTACTTTTATACCACTACTAGCTGCTCCTCGCAACCTCATCTGCCTTTAGTGTGAAGTTATGTGGAGGAACGGAAAATCGTGTCCCTCCATCATAAAGGGAGGATCCTTCAACCAGGCGAGGTGATCGTGGCAGGCGGGCCACTGCCCAACGGTTTATGTGGCAATGTCGTATAAATATCGATTGAGAATTTCTATATCGCGTTCCAGGATTTGTAGTTACATCGTAACTCCGGTATATTTTTGTTTGCACAATATGTGGTAGTCGCCATAGTTATAATGCAGGCACCACACTTCGTTAAGTGTCTATGCCGTATTCGCTCAAATATTATTATTTATATATATATTATTATTAGGCAAATATGTGTGTTGTAGAGATGTGTCATTGTCATTTTAATGGTCAACGAAACGAAACCATACGAACCAACGAAACATTATTTTAATTTCCTTTTTATTTTATTAAATTTACAGAAACAATACTTAAATGAAGGCTAATTTTTTTGATCATATGATAGAATATTTTAATCGTTTAATCGATTTATAGTATTTTAAAAACTGTTTTATAGTCTATGGTTGTTAGTTATGCACAGGGCACTTCACTATCCGTCCGAAGTGTGATCAGTCGATGCGTGTATTCGCCTTATTTGTGTCTTTTGAAGTGTGTCAAAAACCGACAAGTCGACGGATACGCGTATTCGATAATCGGCTTATGTGTTATGCGTACAAATAAAGCGAATATTGGCGAATATACTCTCCACACTTCGCCGTATGCGCGTGAATAACCCGCATAATGAATAGCGCATAACGAAGTGTGGTGCCTGCATAACAGCTTGAACGAAGTTTACCATAAGTAGGTTAAAGTGATTTAACCATAAAAGATAAATTAATGCTGTCACTAAACTTTCTTTGGAACTTTAAAAAAGTAAGGGATGCATAGGGTTTCCACTGACAACTTAGGGAACTTTTTTATCTTGTGGAAACATCCATGGGCCGGTTGTTGATGAATTAAAACTAACCTGACTACTTTCGCCATATGACAAATAGGTTTGATGATCGTCACTTTCTTGCTTTTTTTCCAATTAGTTTGAGGTCTGTGCAAAAAGTACCAAAGTAACTCTACTCTGCCTGATGGAAAGCATGAGTAGAATCCAGGAGTAGGGACCACCATCCTTATTGTGAGTGGATATAATGCAGCATTGTGACCCACACCATGGCGGCTTAGTTAGATGTTTCTGAATCTTTGAATTAGGCCTCCGCTCTCATCCAGGTAAGACGACAGCACTCATCATCAACAGCCTTTAACAGTCCACTGCTGGACATAGACCTCTCCTTAGAGAGAAGGTCATGGCCTACTATACCACGCTGGCCAGACGGGTTGGTATAGAGTTCGTTTCAAGTTTTCTTTCTCTTTGCATTAACGTTGTCTTGCGTAGTTCATCCCTAAGTTGCGGGATGAATAGGGGTGGCGACCCTTCGTATTTACCACACAGGCGGTACTATAACATAACAATATCTCACCTGGATTCACAAACAAAAGCGTGGCACTCAAATGGGTTCAGCCCTTTCACATCCGCATTGTCCTTTACAATGATCATGGAGAAGACCCTGGTGTACACCAGGTCCTGGACTCCATAGGAGATGGACTCGATATTGAAGAATACTGACATATGCTCAAACTCATCCTTCTTCGTCCCTTGGTTTGCTGTCTCCAGTTGGACTCCATCTACTGTGACTGTTAGTTTCACTATGGGTAGGATTTGACCTGGAATTGAAATAAAGGCATTGAATCCTAGTAATGCTGTGACGTCATTCATGTAAATAAAAATATAATTTAGCGCCATCTAGTGAAAATAAATTGAACTACATCTTACTACTTGGTTGTTGGGAAGAGTTGGGAAGTTACAAAAAGTATCATAATTCGTTTGTTTATTAAGAAAACACCTACTGCACTAGCATTATATCGTCATTCTTTTAAGATTTTACAAGTAAACATTAAACGGACATAAATAATACTCAGACTCAGACCACAATTCGTTTAATTAGAACCCACAACACAACGCAGTAAGAAGTGGGGAACCAACCGCTAAACTCTTGTGAGTGATATTTCATTGCGCGATGCAGGACTCTGGTAAAACAATATGTGGTGACTAGATGGCGCTTATATATAAATAAATAAATATTTCGGATATCTTACACAACGCAGTAAGAAGTGGGGAACCAACCGCTAAACTCTTGTGAGTGATATTTCATTGCGCGTTGCAGGACTCTGGTAAAACAGTATGTGTTCACTAGATGGCGCTTATATATAAATAAATAAATATTTCTGACATCTTACACAAAACGCCATCAAGTCCTAAACTAAGCAGAACTTGTATTATGGGTACTAGACAACTGATATAAATAGATAAACATACTTTTTTAGGTAAATACATCATATTATAAATAGAAAACATACAAACTCCGAAACAAATATTTGCGGATCACACAAACATTTTGTCCAACCCGGGAATCGAACCTGAGACCTCAAGCACAGCAGTCGCGCGTATGCGACTTGTACCATTGTGCCACCGATGCAGTCATTATAGGCATATATATATATATATATATTTTCACATGTCATATATGTAAATTACATTGACATGCTATGTAAATATCAATATTGAATCTGTTTCTTACCAGGTGGTAAGGCTTTAGCAGCTGCTACCATTAAATCAACTGGTTTTCTCGTGTGTTTAATACCCCATAAGCCTCGGGCATCGCTCTGACCTAGGTATTTGGCCTGAAATCATAAAGAAAATTGTGTTACACTAAATTATTCACATCATCACATCAACAGCCTTTGACAGTCCACTGTTAGACATAGGCCTCTCCTTAAAAAGGAGGTTATGGCCTACTATACCACGCTGACCAGACGGGTTGGTATAGAGTTGGTTTCAAGTTTTCCTTCTCTTTGCATCGATGTTGTCTTGCGTAGTTTATCCCTTAGTAGTCTCTTCCGACACCCACGGGATGAATAGGGGTGGTGACACTCTGTATTCTTAATCCGTCACCACACGGACAATCAAATTATTAACCATTATCCCTACTAATATTATAAATGCGAAAGTAACTCTGTTTGTCTGTCTGTTACGCGTTCACGCCTAAACCACTAAACCGATATTGATGAAATTTGATATGAACATAGAACTGAACTTGGGAAAGGACATAGGCTACTTTTTACCGCGATAACCGACATACACGCGGCCCGAGCCGCTCGCGAAAGCTAGTGATAAATAAATTATTGAAAACTCTGAGAAAAATTTAACCAAAAACGTTAATATGTATATCATGTCCTATTTTATATCTTGTTTGATATTAAATACAAAAAAAAAAATCAATCTTGGCCCAAAAAACTAAGTAAAAACTTGTAATTACTACATGGTGTATGTAATATAGTTTTTGCGTAAAAGAGTAACAAACATACAATCATCAATGTTATAATATAAGTAGTAGAGATTTCAACAGAAGACCATAGGATGGTCTTCTGTTCTGTTCTACTATAATGACAGCACTCTTGCTGTCGTATTTCGTTGGTGAGTGTGAAACTGGAGGTGTAGAATGACTTTCTAACAGCAAAATCTTACCATTCCCCAAGTAGGTCAGGGTCTGGTGGAAAGTCTAAGACCTCTAATTGCCACCATAAAATAGTTTATTTGATTAACTAATCTTTAAAAGGTTCTATGTGATTAACTATTCACTTTTAAAACGGTTTGTAAACAAATCATGTAAGGCTTTCTTTTGTATCCAAACATTCATTACTTAGGACCTTTATTAAATAATCGTGTCATGAATATCAATTCAGCTGATTCGAGCTGCCCCGTCTTCTATTGCAAGTAGCGTGATGTTATGCAGCGAATACAAAGTTAACCATAAAAAGGTTACTGTGGGTTATTCCTGTGTCATATATTGTTTAAAATAATTGATGGAATTACCATTGCCTCGTTGGTCTAGTGGTTAGCGTATGCGACTGCTAATCAAGAGGTCTCGGGTTCAATTCCCGGGTCGGGCCAAAAAGTGTTTTTGGGATTTTCTTAGGAAATTTCTAATAACAGCCCGGAGTTTGGAAGTTTGGCTGTGAATCACGCCCGTGCCTCGGAGAGCATAAAGCCGTCGGTCCCGGTTATCATGAACATCTATGGCAATCGTTATTGGGAAGTCGGTGCCCTCAAATATACTGACAACTAGTTCAATCTTCGAATTTCAGTTCCCCCTTAGGGTTGCGGAGGTCCAATGCCAATCGCTCCGTGGAAAAACTGAAATTCAGGTAAAACCGGTTGAACTAGTAGCCGACCCCAAATACACTTGGGAATAATGGCTAGGAGGATGATGCTTGACCAGCCCATTCAGATATGTGCCTATTATCGAGCACGTAGGAGTTCGAACAATCATTTCATCGTTGAGAACAAGACGTGTTTATGTGCTGTATAGCGCTAGATTTTAGAATATAATAATTTAGCTGTAAGAGCAAAACAAGGCATAACTAATATATACCTTAGTGAGTAATATAGAGTAGAAAATCAGTGCTTAAATAATAAACATAACTGCAAAAGACTACACTGTCGTTGTCATTCGTTTCCACCTATAAGTTCGCTTTAATTAACCCCGACAATTGAACAAGAAGAATGAAAACATCAGGTTGCTATAATTGGTGACCCCGACAGTTGAACAAGAAGGATGTTCGCTTTAAGGGTCAACCTTAATAGATAGACATATGCTCTCACGGATGGTCTTCTATGAGAAGTGAGTATCACCTCGGTCGGTATAAATTTTCTTTTATGAAATATATAAGTACTAGCTTTCGCCCGCGGCTCCGCCCGCGTGTATGTCGGTTATCGCGGTAAAAAGTAGCCTATGTACTTTCCCAAGTTCAGTTCTATCTTCATAACAAATTTCATCAAAATCGGTTTAGTGGTTTAGGCGTGAAAGCGTAAATATTAGTAGGGATGTTATTGTACATTTTATTTCGCAGACTGATGTACTCATGGCTGGCTAAGCTTTGTCAACTATAAAAGAGATACTGTAGTGCACAAGTGTGTGGACAAACACAGGTGCACTCTTAGTTCCCTCGAGAGATGGACGACCGGTGAGAGATGAGGCGTAGGACCGACGGCTTTACGATAAATACGTGTTACGATACGATAAATAATAATACGTGTTCGCCGAGACACGGGGGTAATACCTCAACTTCCAAACTCCGCCCTAATTTATTTGTAATTAATAATGTATGTGTTATCAAGCATTTCTTTTAGAAAAAAAAATTGACACTTATTGGACCTTTTGATTAGTATGACGACTGTATCAATTAAATTAGGAACAGTAATACATCATCTGTGAAAATTTCATCTGTCCAGTTGTCATGAGATATAGTCTGGTGACAGACTAACGAATAGCAGTCTTAGTAACAGGACCCTTTGGGTACAGAACTCTAAAATAACGCAAATACCACAAACGAGCCGCCATTACTCTAAAAAGAATTCTATATATTACCATATCGTATAGATTTTAATCAAAACCTCCAACAATACACCATAAAGTACATCGTAATTAGAGCGGCCATGTTGTCTGCCGGATGTGACGTCACTCTGTATGCATTTGAATCAAACGGTAAATTAACTTGTGTAATGTAGAGGTTCACAAATGGAGCAATGATATTTTTTATATACGGACGATGATATCATGGACTGGGGGCCGGATTTCGTGAACGCTAATATTTGGGGATTTAATCCTCTTTCTCCAAAATAGATTGGGATCAGTTATTCATGCGTATTGATGCATGAGGCGGTTAAACTTGCATTTGCCATGGTCTATCAGACGCTCTGTTCTGTTTTTTTTTTTTTTTCCCGCATTAGGAATATAAATTCCTGTGTCGTGGGGGACTTTACAAACATACATGAAACGGACACAAAGGACACCCAGACTCAGAACAACAAATTGTGAATCACACAAAGTGTTGTCCTACGTAGGATTTGAACCCACGACACTTGGCGTAGTAGGAAGCGGCGTGGCGACCGCTTAAGCCACTAGGCCAACCGTGCAGTTGACGCTGCCTTGAGCCTGAAGGCTGTGACTGAAGAGGCAGTGAGCTATGTCGTTGGACATCGCCAACGCGTTCAATAGTCTGCCATTTGGCTGTACCAAGGAAGCACTCATCTAGTCACTGGGCGGGGGGGGGGGGGGGGGGGCTACAACTAGGCCCTTCGAAGTCGTGTAACCTCCGGGCTGCGCGTAATTTATTAAGGCGATGACACTCTGGTTACAGCATAGAGATCTAAGAAATGGCTACCCATCCATAAAATAAACCACATAGCAACGAGCTATTTTTGACTAATATATATATACTACTTTTTGCAACGTGAATGTATTTCTTCACATACATGAAAACATGCTTGGCAAAGTGACTCCACTCAGTCTGATGGAAAGCATAATTAGAATTTCGAACATCGAAATGCTACTGCATCTTTGGGTCTCTGGTCTCCAACTCACGAACGAAGAAGACAGCACGGATGCTGTCATTTTATTTTGGGTCTTCTGTGAAATGGTAGAACTAGAGTACTGTAGTAGTACCGCGCCGGTTGATGTGCAATGGGGGGGGGGGGTCGAGTTAAATAGCACTCGTTTTAGTATCTCTAATGAAACGCGGGGAGCGACGCGTGGAACAACTAGTTTTTATTGTTTTACTTACTTGAAAAGTAACAGGTAGATCATCAACTGTGACAGGTCCTTCGTTGTCGGCCATCTTGAATTATGTCATCACTTTATACTTCAATGTCCACTGTCTCTTGTTCTCATGTTTTTATCTAGAAGGAGAAAAGAAGAAGATTAATAAACTTTCATAGTTAAATAATGAAAATTAGGGAAAACGTTTAATAGGGATTCGTAGTAACTGTGTAGGTTAACATAATGTAAAGTTAAGCAATCCTAGTAAGGTTGGTCTTTGGATGGGTGGCTATTCGTAACAGTCCATAGTTCATAATGTCCTACTGCTGGTCTCGGGTCTCCTTTCAGGATTCAAGCTATATGTCATGGGACGGGCATGACACGGTTGTGGCTACGTAATATGGCCGTTGGATGTTTCTAAGCCGCTGGAAAGCCTCCAACTAACCTTCACGACTGTCATATTATACTATGATAACAACCGGGATCGACTGCTTAACGTGACCTCCAAATCACTGAGGAGCTCATGGTATCATGCCAATAACTGTCACCCAATCAGCTACTGGAGTGCTTACCCTCAATGATTATTTCTAGTCACCTCTGTTACTAGCACTCTAAATATATAAATACTAGCTGATGCCCGCGGCTCCGCTAGCGTCCTAGGGGTATGAAAAATAGATATTGGCCGATTCTCAGACTTACAGAATATGCATAAAAAATTTCATAAGAATCGGTCAAGCTGTTTTGGAGGAGTATCAGAACGAACATTAGATAGATTATTATAGTCTTATCAAATATGTTTCTATCTATTCATGTAATATGACTAAAGGTGTATATTATTGTCACTCATTATTCTTTGTCGCTGATAAGAGTCACTGATAACAAGTGACCTTGAGAGTGATTTTATGTTTATATTAGTGTAGCACGGTGCTTGAGTGTTCATCAAACTATTTTATAACTCATGAATATATTACTTCATGTATGCCGCTGTCCGTGTGGTGACGGATTAAGAATACAGAGTGTCACCATCCCTATTCATTCCGCGGGTGTCGTAAAAGGCGACTAAGGGATAAACTACGCAAGACAACATCGATGCAAAGAGAAGGAAAACTTGAAACAAACCCGTTACAAACCCGTCTGGCCAGCGTGGTATAGTAGACCAAAAACTCCTTTCTAAGGAGAGGCCTATGTCCAGCAGTGGACTGTTAAAGGCTGTTGATGATGGTGTATGCAGTTTATCGCCCTCGCTGTTGGCAAAAGTAGCTGACTTTCGTCCTCAAAAATCAAAGTACCTTTTTTGTCAAATTTCATCTAAATCTGATAAGCAGCAAAACCTCTTTAGGAGAGGTTTAAATGAATTTTGGTGTAGACAAGAGGTAACGCACAGACAGACACTATCACGTTAAATATATAACAATTTTTCGTTGCAGTTATCGTGATAAAAAATAGCCTTGTCCTTCTCCAAGATCCTTTCTATCCCTAAATCAAAATTCATATAAAAACGGTTCGGCAGTTTTGCCGTAAAAGTGTAATAAACAGAAAAGCATTACTTTTGAGTGGAGTCACATTCAAATAGCTGATATGCTGAATTAATTATTTCCAATACCTACTTTTCAACGAGAGGCCTATAGTCCAGCAGTGGACTGTTAAAGGCTTTTGAAGATGATGATGATTTAAGGAGTAAATTAGGCTACATTTTTAGATTTACCTCATTACCCTTTCCCCGCGTTTGTTTGTTTTAAAGGTACAACAATAACCGCGGTGACACCGCGGGGTTCAACTAGTTCACACAGAAGACCAACCCAAAAAAAAATCGTGTTGTCGTATTTCGTTGGTGAGTGTGAGACCGGCCCAATCAAACATCATCTGACCAAGCCGCTATTGTCTGCGTTCACAATGAAGATGGTGACCCCTACTCCTGGATTCTACTCATGCTTTTGTGAAGGAACGAGTGGATCGTGTTCCTCCAACACAAAGAGAGGAACCTCCGGGTGACGATGGGAATTTGTATACAAGGTAATCGGCGCGAGAATTTCTCTATCGCGATTCAGGATTAGTAGTCATTCCGTGTTTCTTCGTGGTTCTGTGTTTCTTCGCTAGATGGCGCTGTTGTATGTTTTCCGTTTGCGCTATACGTGGAAGTTGCCACACTTTCAATCAGGCAGAGTAGAGTCACTTTGGAAGGTATCATTAAAAAAAATTACCTGAGTAATAATGATGCACAAGCATCTCACTAAGCAAATATAAATTGGTCACCATGGTGCAGTGTACTCACAATGAGGATGGTGTTTAGAATTCTACTCCTGAAAAGAATTTTTGAAATCGGTTCATAAACGATGAAATTATCGCTGAACATACATAAAAAAAAAACCGACGAATTGAGAACCTCCTCCTTTTTTTTGAAGTCGGTTAAAAATGTGCAACAAATCTGCAGACAGTTATCGAACTCGCTCACACACACACACCTGTTACAATGTTATCGACTGAGGGGTCGAATTTAGGGGAGCATATGTTTTATCCGTTACGAAATAGTGACAGGTGCGTAAACAAAAAATAAATCAACAATATGTTAACTGCGAGTATCTTTATATATATAATTCTTGTGTGAGTGTGTATGTCACTGAACTTCTCTCAAACGACTGGACCGATTTTGACAATTTTTTTTGTGTATGTTCAAGGGGATTTGGGAATGGTTAAGATTCGCAATTGGACCCGGTAGGTGGCGCTGTGATCAAGTTCTGGAATTTTAAAGTTGGGCGGTACGAAGTTCGCTGGGTCAACTAGTTTTTATATATAAGCATGCCAAAGTGACTCTACTCTGCCTGATGGTAAGCATGAGTAGAATCCATCATTGTGAGTACAGACAATGGAGCATGGTGACCCACACTTAGGGATGATTTCGCATCATTGGACCTTCGGTCTTCTACTCACCAACAAAATATGACAACACGAATTCTCTTTTTGTTAGGAAGTTGCTCAGCGTGCTATGGAAAGGGCTATGCTCGGCGTTTCTCTGAGAGATCGTATCAGGAATGAGGTGATCCGTCAGAGAACTAAGGTCATCGACATAGCCCACCGGATTAACAAGCTGAAGTGGCAGTGGGCTGGCCATATTAGCCAAAGAACTGATGACCGTTGGGGCAGAACAGTTCTGGAGTGAAGACCGCGTCTGGGTAAACGTAGTGTAGGACGCCCACAGGCGCGGTGGAGTGACGACCCGAGTAAGATGGCTGGTAGGAGCTGGATGCATGAAGCCCAAAATCGATCAGAGTGGTGTACAATGGGAGAGGCCTATGTCCAGCAGTGGACTGCGATAGGCTGATGATGTTGATGTTAGTTAGTTGATGGTCTTCTGTGTGAAGGTAGTAATGCCCCGGTCGAGTCGGCATATTCTTGCTGAAATTAGCGTGGCTGTACTACCTAGACCACGATTGATCTCGATACGTTAAGAAATGGTTACTGGAAATGGTATGGTGTTAATAGATTTTTACATCTCTCATGTTCGGTAAGTAGGTTCTTATTACCTCCAAATGGGGCTTGGTTCCAATGGTTGGTCCAAATGGCTCCAAATAGGTGACTTATTACCGCTCTAGGGTAATAATGTAGCTAGAAAAGCCCTAGGGCGGTAAGTAATTAAAAAAAACACTTCTTTCTTTCAAAATGTTCGCGTACATTATGTAACTATCATACTGGCAAAGACATCATGCATTCAGCCCAAAGACCAAAGAGGTCGCTTTGCTATTCAGCCTTGTCTTCGTGTGAGTTTATTAGTCATCAATTTTAAATATCGAACGGCGAAGCTCAATTTCATTCTTGAAAAAACAATTTAAAAATTTCTTGACTTGTTTCTTTTTTAGTCCAGTCAATAAAAGCTTAACTTTGCCATTTTGGTTGAACACCTGCAACCAACGCCAAAATTTCCGTAAGTCTATGTAGATTAATATACTAAAATTGCAGGATGCTGCAATACCGGCAAAGGGTGCAAATACATTGCAAAATGGTGCAAAAACAACTTTTTCGTCTATATCTCGCGATTGGCTGGAAAAATAAAAAAAGATCATACTACAAAATTGTAGGAAATTAAATCCCCTACAAAAACTTGGAAACGTATTTTCGCGTATCTCTCATAGTTTTTGTACAAAATGCATTTTAAGGTGCAAAATGAAAAAATGTTACTATTTATCTTTTTTTTTCATATTGAAGTGATACTACATGTTTCATTGGGATTCAAATGATATGTTTCAGGCATTTTTTTTATTTATTTACACCTTTTTTCAATTACCTAATAATCTTGGCAAAAAAAACATTTAAATTATACTATATGACTAGCTGAACCGGCAAACTTCGTACCGCCTCAGAATAATCATTAAAATATTATGCTTAGTTATTAACTGATACTGATAAATTGACAGCAGTGCCACCTAACGGGCCCCGGCCGGTACCACCACAGTCGCTTTGTTCCTGCATTTTAAATCTGTAATATCTTCAAAAATATTAATTTAAATTACATACTGTAAAAGGTCATATTAATCTCTATATTAGATGCACAAAGTATTTAAGGTACTTAATTGGATAAGGATTAATACTGTATTGCTTATAATCGTTTCGTAAATAATCCATTACTTCTAGTAAAAAGAAACAAAGTATTGTAGAACTTTAAAAGGTCTATAATACTGTAGTACATTATTTTGATCTATCTCGTAGGGTACAGCCAGCGTTTGCAATGTAAGCATATAAAAATGGGTTTATTTACGACATCACATTAAAAACATCAAAAATTATCAATGTTTCTCTACTTTTATGCATGTATTATACATATAAACCTTCCTCTTGAATCATTCTATCTAGTAAAGAAAATTACGTCGAAGTCCGTTGCGTAGTTTTAAAGATCGAAGCATTTATACGGACAGACAGAGAGTCAAAGCGACTTTAGCTTATACTATGTAGTGATAATTTAATTTTAGTTTTTTTTTTATTCTATTGGATTCAGAGCAAAATAGCATTTGAAACGTATATTTGCTGTATATATTACCTCTCCATTTACCTGAGCTATTATAAATTTCATTTCAGGGGGACGTTTATAATAATATATCACTGGCGGAGAAAGAGCGTGGTATATTTTATATTATTCTTTCTACTACTATTCTACTCTTTTGCTCCCACTGATTCCAATTTTCTATATAAGAATCTTCAATATAAGAGTGAATAGTGAGAATAAGACAAATATGAGACCCTTGAGTTCGACGTAAATAGTCCCATTCAAGATCTATAGGATAGGATCGAAAAATAGGACCCATGTGCTCGAATAAGACCATACGTTTCCTAATAAGAGCGAAAGAGATAGAGATTTAGACAAAAATGGGAACCTTGCGCTCAACGAAAATAGTACCATTGAGAACACACACACACACATGCGCTTGTTTTTCTATCTCGCTGAGTGCAATGAGTAAGACTGCAGCAGAAAATGCTCAACTAACTGTTTGTCACTTACTGTCACTATCCTCCAAACTGTCGTTTCAGAGATATTTCGTTTTTGTGCGTCTAACTTTCCGAAAGTGATTTTTTATTATTAAACTTGATTCACTGTTTTTAATTTAAACGAAACAATGAATCCTTCATTTTTATGTTCTATTTGTATGAAGAAAACGTAAGATGCAACAATTGTTGTGAAAAGTATGCAATCCTCTCAGGATTGCATACTGATTGTAGTGATTGGTATGGTAAAAGTGAGAACCTCAGTGAAATGGCTAAGAAAACAATTATCACCGTATGCGCGGAAATTTTACAGGACAAAATAAAGGAAACTCTTTACGAAACAAAAAGTTATCTACAACCGGACAAATTCCCTGATAACGTTGTATCAGAAATACCTCCACTATTAACTTGCTTCCTACATAAATTATTATTAAATGATGAAAATATCGTGTCAGAGTAATGTCCTGTTATGCCAAAAATAGATAGTATTGGCTATAGTATTATTTCAGCACTTCGTCCTCAATCCTTCATTCGTTTCTTCAACTAGCTGTTGAGACATACATTTATCGAAAAACAGGATCGATGTTAGTTATCAATCTACTAAGCAAACTGGGTGTTTGCACATCATACCATAATATTCAGCTTCATGAAGCTTCATCAATAATTTATCCTCAGAAGACTATAATTACTGATGCTTTCCTTCAATATGTCTTTGATAATACTGACCGTAATACAAGGTCGGCCAAAAGAAATCACCCTATTGAAAGAT
Source organism: Phragmatobia fuliginosa (assembly GCA_932526445.1). Taxonomy (NCBI): domain Eukaryota; kingdom Metazoa; phylum Arthropoda; class Insecta; order Lepidoptera; family Erebidae; genus Phragmatobia; species Phragmatobia fuliginosa. The sequence continues at coordinate 1,307,663 of OW052082.1, read as the reverse complement.
GCTCTTATTTTTGCAAATGGCGGCCAATGTCAAATCTGTTTTGGCATTTGTAAACTAGACAAATGTAGAATACAAGTGAATAAGCCATGGAGCGATACACTCCCCGCGGAATGCGGAATAATCGTGTCTATTCTTTTGCGTAACAATTCGTCTGTGGTGTTGGCGCAGCGCGAATTCCATCGCCGATTCACCGGTCATCCGGCACTAACTGGGCCGTTTGGCCAGGGTCTACAAGAGACTCTGCCAAGAGGGGCCGGCCCCGGAGCACCTATTCTGCCGAGAATATCGCAGCTGTTGCTGAGGATGACAAGCTGTCGCCTGAAACATCAACCAGACGCCGTACCTCGCAATTAGCCATCAGCCGGTCGTCCCTAAGGTGACTTTTGGTCAAAGACCTGCGCATGTCCGTGCATCAGCTGCTGCCTGTCGACCACCAAACGCTTGTAGCCTACGCCCATGCGATTCTCAATCTTGAGGACGAAGTAGACAATTTTTAGACCAAAAAAATAATGAGCGATGAGGCTCATTTCCACCTCAGCGGGTACGTGAACAAGCAAAACTATCGCTTCTGGGGCACCGAAATGTAAAAAAATCTGCAGCGCAATTAGCATCTACAACAGATATCACCGATAAGATGTAAGATGAGAGATTGCCTTCTGGATTAAAAAACATCACCTATGCAAATCCTAGTAAACTATGTTTAGGCGTTTCACCTCTTGTATCACCACCGTATAAAACATTTCTATCAAGCATATTACATGCCTCCCGTTCATTATATGACCATCCTCCCAAATTTGAAAATTTGCAAATTTGCGCTGAATCCGATGGAATAAAAAAAATAATTAAAAATATCATTTAATAAAATTAAAATGATTTTTTTGTCAAGATTATTAGGTATATGAAAAAAGGTATAAATAAGTAAACAAAAATGTCCGAAAAATATTAATTAAATCCCAAGGAAACATGTAGGATCGCTTCAAAATGAAAAAAAAGATTAATAACAATATTTTTACAATTTTGCACATTTAAATGCATTTTATGCAAAAACTATGAGAGATACGCGAAAATACGTTGGCAAGTTTTTGTAGTGGATTTAATTTCCTACAATTTTGTAGTAGTATCTTTTTTAATTTTTCCAGCCAATCGCGAGATATAGACGAAAAAGTTGTTTTTGCACCCTTTTGCAATGTATTTGCACCCTTTGCCGGTATTGCAGCACCCTGCAATTTTAGTATATTAATCTACGAAGACTCACGGAAATTTTGGCGTTAGTTGCAGGTGTTCAACCAAAATGGCAAAGTTAAGCTTTAATTGACTGGACTATTTAATGAAAAGAGGCGGGAATAGAAAACTTTTAATTTAAATATTGTTTGTTTTTGGTTTTTTTTTATAATTACGTGCTAATAAATTAGGAAAAAAACATGAGTTCTTCAAGTGATGAAGATATAAGCTGCACTCCCGGATTCAATGAAAATTTATGCTGAAGATAAAATGTTTTATTCTTATAATGCCGGTTTTTTTCTACTTACCTCACGATCGAGATGTAAAGCAGAATAGTTATCTCGGGTGTAAGCACCAATTGCACCCTCGAACTATAGGCGCAGTCGCTGAGCTCGTGCGCCAAAATATCTCGGGCTGCAATTGATGCCTTACAGCCCTCGGCTACTAATCTACTATTAATACGTGTCTTATTAAAATAACATACATACATTTTTAATTGGCACCGACTTCAAATAGATTTTAGGTACTTAGCACACATCCGAATTGCAGACAGTTTATTTTATGTTTTTTATTGTTTGGTGTTTTTTGAAGTCGGTTTGTATTATTTGTTTGTCGTGTCAGTTGCTGAATTTATGTTTTTTTTTTTATTTTTCATATTACCATATATATAAATATATACCAAAGTGACTCTACTCTGCCTGATGGAAAGTATGAGTAGAATTCAGGAGGAACAACACCATCCTTATTGTGAGTGAATACAATGCAGCATGGTGACCCACACCATGGCGGCTTAGTGAGATGTTTACCAAGCCGGGAGAAAGATGCAGAATGATTAGGCCTCTGGTTTCACACTCACCAACGAAATACGACAGCAAGAATGCTGTCATTATTGAGTTGGTCTTCTGTGTGAGGGTAGTACAGCCCCGGTCGAGCTTACCCATTCGTGATGAAATCACGCGTCTCTACTGCCTGTCATCAACACTACCACAATACGGTACAGCGAAGCGTGGTAGGTTCGTTAATAATATATTTTTATACCCATAGTTTTCAAACTCATATACAATAGTGAGAAATTATCGCAACACAATACACTTGAATAAACTTATTCTCGAGTAGACCACATTGTTTACAATTATATTTGACCTTGGCAACTGTTTTTACATTAAGTATTATGTACTTGGATAGCATTTTAGTTCGTTTTTTTTGGTTGTAAATACTCAATTTATGTATAGTAATGTAAAACTAAAGTATTTTTTTAGAAATACCTTATGAAGTATTTTTTGCCTCATTGGTCTAGTGGACAGCGTATGCGACTGCTAATCAATAGATCTCGGGTTCAAATCTCGGGTAGGGCGTAAAAGTACATTTGGGTTTTTCTTAGGAATTCCTAATAGCAGCCCGGAGTTTGGAAGTTTGGCGGTGATTTACGCCCGTGCCTCGGAGAACACTTAAAGCCGTCGGTCCCGGTTGTCTTGAACATCTATGGCAATCGTTATTGGGATGTCAGCCTCCTCAAATTTTACAACAACTAGTTCAACCTTCGAGTTTCAGTTCTCCCTTAGGGTTGCGGAGGTCCGATGCGAGTCACTCCGTGGAAAAACTGATATTCAGGTAAAACCGGTTGAACAAGTAGCCAACCCCAAATAATATTGGGAATAAGGGCTAGGAAGAACAACCTTATGAAGTAGTACATTTGCTTGCACTGTATATGTACTACATATGACTGCTTCGGTGGCGCAGTGGGAGCGTGTGCGACTGCTATGCTGTCTCGGGTTCCATTCCCGAATCGGACCAAATGTTTGTGTGTTCCGCAAATATTTGTTTCGGAGTTAGGTTGTTTTCTATATATAACTAGATGACCCAGCGAACTTCGTACCGCCCAACTTTAAAATTCCATTACTTCCATAATCGCAGCGCCACCTACCGGGTCCAATTGCGAATCTAAACCATTCCCAGATCCCCTTGAACACACACAAAAAAATTCATTAAAATCGGTCCAGTCGTTTGAGAGAAGTTCAGTGACATACACACTCACAGAAGAATTATATATATAAAGATATGTATGTATTTACAAAAAAAGTATGTTTAATGTTTATGTATTAATATCAGTTGTTTAGTACCCATAACACAGGCTCTGCTTAGTTTAGGACTAAATGGCGTTATGTGTAAGATGTCTGAAATATTTATTAATTTATTATTTGAACTGGAATTGAAAAAAATATTATTTGGTTCAACCCAATTTTCTTTTTGATGTGAAACATCTATAGGCGCACGTAAAATAGATTTCTGGCCTGGCGACTGGCGACGCGTCGCCACGGCACGCTATACGATGGTATATATATACAGTCTATATGCAGTAGTGTGTACGGTGTGGCGTAAATTATAATTATAATTATACTTATAATATAATTATTTAATTATAATTATTATAATTATAATTATACGCCACACCGTACTATTTTAATAATTAGTAATATTTTATTTTATCATTATGACATATTTAGTTCCTATTACAATATGTTCTTTTATGCATATTACTTTTACAAAATAATGGCGATGTTTCACATCTGCCAGGCGTCCCGTGACGGCTCACATTTTTTTTTTAAATATTTCAAACATCTTACACACAACGTCATCCAGTCCCAAACTAAGCAGAGCTTGTATTATGGGTACTAAACAACTGACATAAATACATAAACCTCCTTTTTTGTAAATACATACATATTATACATAGAAAACACACAGACTCCGAAACAAATTATTTGGTCCGACACGGGAATCGTACCTCTTGATCAGCAGCCGAATACGCTAACCACTAGACCAACAAGGTAGTGATTTGAACCCAAAACCCCAGTCGTATAAACTAACATGGCGCCACCGAAGCAGTCATTATTATGAAGTTATTTTCACGTCGGGTTTTTCGCTTTTTTCCATAATTACCTTGTTTATAGATAAAGTTTATAGATACCGTCGTATAATTAAGATTACGATATCGTTAGATAGATTATGCAAGGAATATTTAAATGGTTTTCTGAGTTAAAAAAAGTAATTTGGCAAAACCGGTTAATGAAGAACAACAACAACACATTACGCATTACCAGGAGAGGGGTAAGGCCATACGTCCCCACCCTGGCCGAGTGGGGGTCGGGGACTCGCAAGACAAGTTCTTCTTCTTCTTCTTCCTAGCCTTATTACCAATATTATTTGGGGTCGGCTACTAGTTCAACCGGTTTTACTTGAATATCAGTTTTTCCACAGAGCGACTGGCATCGAACCTCCACAACCCTAAAGGAGAACTTAAATTCGAAGGTTGAACTAGTTGCCAGTAAATTTGAGGGCACTGATTTCCCAATAACGATTGCCATAGATGTTCATGACAACCGGGACCCACGGCTTTACGTACTCTCCGTGGCACGGGACTGGGAAGACACGTTGTGGCTACGTTATCTTGTCGTTGATGTTTTTAAACATAACATAACAACCGGGATCGACTGATTAACGTGACCTCCGAATCACGGAAACGCTTTTAACATATCATGCCACTAACGGTCACCCACCTAGATACTCAAAGCGCAATCGTTGCTTACCTCAGTGATTGTTTTCAATCACCTAAGGCCACTAGGATTTAAGTGCTTTATACATATTTAAACTGCCTCGTTGGTCAAGTGGTTAGCGTATGCGACTGCTAATCAACAGGTCTCGGGTTCAAATCCCGGGTCGGGCCAAAAAGTGTTTTTGGGATTTTCTTAGGAAATTCCTAATAGCTGCCCGGAGTTTGGAAGTTTGGCGGTGATTCACGCCCGTGCCTCGGAGAGCACGTAAAGCCGTCGGTCCCGGTTGTCATGAACATCTATGGCAATCGTTATTGGGAAGTCAGTGCCCTCAAATATACTGACAACTAGTTCAATCTTCGAATTTCTGTTCTCCCTTAGGGTTGCGGAGGTCCGATGCCAGTCGCTCCGTGGAAAAACTGAAATTCAGGTAAAGTCGGTTGAACTAGTAGCCGACCCCAAATAAACTTGGGAATAATGGCTAGGAGGATGATACATATATGAATTGTTGATGACATACATTATAAAACGTTATATTTTAGATCTACGGAACCCTAAAAAGTTATTTAACTGTCAAAAAATACCTATTAGTTTCTTTTCATGGTATGTTCTGTGGAATATTTGTATGCAATAACAACCTACAGTTATGACGTCACTAAAACATGATTTACGATACTAATGTTTCTAAGTATTATACAACACTCAAATTGATGAAGGCAGTTAAAATAAATAAGAAATAAATAAGAAAAAATAAATAAGTTAAATTCGAATAATAATGTCAGAATTTTAATGTTATGTATATATTATTGCATTCGGAATCATTGCTTTTAGATTTTTTTCATCTATATTATGAAATAAAGTCCTCAGCCGCGACTGTCTGTCTGTTCGCGATAAACTCTAAAAGCACTGCACCGACTAAAATGAAATTTGGTACCCAGATAGTCTAAAGCCTGAGAAAGGACATAGATGCGGGCGGAGACGCGGGTGAAAGCTAGTAAGCATATAAAAGTGGCTTTTACATGCAGATTCGCTCGCCTGTGTGGCAATTATTGCGGTAAATCATGGCCTATATCTTTCCTCAAGCATCAAAGTACCTTCTTGGTAAATTTCATTGAGATCGATAAAGCCGTTGAGTCGTGGAAGCGTCACAGACAGACAAACAAACTTAAAATCGAATTTATAATATTAATATGGTATGCTTTTAAAAAGGTTTTCCATGCATATGTCCTGTCTGAGTGAGTTTGGGTGCAAAGGCTTAATATTTTCCTAGCTAATTCCTATTTTGTTTTGAGCACTTTTCGAAATTTTACTCCAGAGGTGATACAAAAATTTTCAACTACTAAATTCGTTATTTACCGTGCGAGAATATAGAAATAAGAATTATTTCCATATTCTTGCGGGAAATACGAAGCAAATTTTATTTTTGAAAGGTTTTTGTAAAAAAGTTAAAAGCATTGTTACTTGACTGCCTATTGTCAAATGATTATGAAGATGTATGAATAATGAAGACCTGTAAAATATAAGTTGTTTGTTTATTTAGGTGCTCTATTCTCTGAAACTATCAATCATCCATTTGACCTATTAAAAACGGATTTTGACCATCTCTGTGTGTTTTATGGAAGCGAGAAGCCAAAAATCGATCAAAGTGGTGTGCAATGGGAGATATCTATGTCTAGCAGTGCACTGCGATAGGCTGATGATGTGAGTGTTCACCTCCAAAATACACAGGACTATAAAACTCCGAAGACTTGAAAAAAAAACTGGAAATAAACCCTATTTTAATTTGTGGAAACCCCAACAGCTGTAACCCCATCGGGGTATTCGGTGGGGTGGTGGGAATGGGAATCTGATCGACTAAAACCACAAGGTGTACCACTCTGCGATTGGAACAAGAGGGTTCCAGGAATAGCTGTGATGAAGACATTCGGATTTCTCTCCGTGGCAGGCCAAATTGACGCCGGCACTATCCCGTCTGGCCGTTGTGATATAGTAAGCCAAATATACATGTAACGGACACAAATAATACCCAAACTCAGAATTGCGGATCACACAGAGTATTGTCTTATGTGGGATTTGTACCCACATAACTTGGTGCAATAGAAAGTGGAGTGGCGACAATTTAAACTACTTGGCCAAAGGTCCGCGCTCCGCCCGTGTGTATGTCGGTTATCGCGGTAAAAAATCATCATCAACAGCCTTTAACAGTCCACTGCTGGACATAGGCCTTTGTTTAGAAAGGAGGTTTTGGCCTACTATACCACGCTGGCCAGACGGGTTGGTTTCAAGTTTTCCTTCTCTTTGCATTGATGTTGTCTTGCGTAGTTTATCCCTTAGTCGCCTTTTACGACACCCGCGGGATGAATAGGGGTGGTGACACTCTGTATTCTTAATCCGTCACCACACGGATTCGGTAAAAAATTGCTTATGTCAAAATCGGTTCAACGGTATAGGCGTGAATACGTAACAGACAGACAGAGAGACAGAGTCACTTTCGCATTTATAATATTAGTAGGGATAGGGATCAAATGCTGTTGATGTCAATAATGAAACTGATAAGACGACGGTATTTAATAAAATGGTATTGCTTATCGGTGTGCTATAATTACGATTATACTATCATAAGCAAGGCACAAGTTATCATAATAAGATTACATGTAGAAATACACGAATCAAATCAGACGAGATCATTGATCACATTATTCAATTACACTTATCCATCCCCAGACACAAAGAAGACCATCCTAATAATGACAGCATTGTTACTGTTGTATTTTGTTGGTGAGTGTGAGACCGGGGGCCTAATCACTCTGCCAAACATCTGACTAGACTGCCATGGTATGGGTCATCAACATCCCATAATGTCCCACTACTGGGCTCCGGTCTCCTCTCAAAGGGCCGTGTGCGGGATGGGGACTGGCAAGACACGTTGTGGCTACGTAATCTTTAACGTTGGATATTTTTAAGCCGCCCGAAGGCCTCCAACTAAGCTTCACGACTGCTATCTTACGACAACAATGGGGACCGACTGCTTAACGTGACGTCCGAATCACGGAAACGCTCATAACATATCATGCCACATACGGTCACCCATCTAGATCTGACCGCGCCGTAGTTGCTTACCCTCGGTGATTGTTTCCAATCAGCTAAGGCCACTCGGCTATGATCGCTTCGGTATGGGTCACCATGCTGCATTGCCTATCCTCACAATAAGGAAGGTGGCCCCTACTCCTGGATTCTGCTCATTGGTTTCCGGTCTCGCATTTACCAACGAAATATGGCAGTAAGAACGCTGTCATTTTATGTTGGTTTTCTGTGTGAGGGTAGTACTGCCGCGGTGGAGCCAGCCCGCACAGGGTTTCGGAGGTCCGATGCCAGTCGCTCCGTGGAAAAACTGATATTCAGGTAAAACCGGATGAACTAGTAGCTGACCCTAAAGAATATTGGCAATAAAAACTAGGAAGATATTAAAGATAATGTTTATGTATTTATATCAGTTGTCTAGTACCCATAATACAAGCTTTGCTTAGCTTGGGATTAGATGATGTTGTGTGTCAGATGTCTATAATATTTATTATTATTATTATACATACATACTCGTACACACATTTTGTCCGACCCAGGATTTAAACCTGAGACCTCAAGCACAGGAGTCGCATACGCTACCATTGCACTACCGAGATAGTTGGAAGTTTATTACGATACTAAAGGGATGAATAGGGGTGTAATTCGAGCATACTATTTTTGTTTTCATTTAGAGAGGCGTAACTTGACTCGATAAAGTGCGAAACAAGCACATCAGAGTCGCGCCCATAGCAGAAAAGCTCACCGAAAGTCGTCTACGATATAATAAATAAATAAAAATGAAAGCCATGCCAAGTGCTAGGAACGGTAGAGGACGCCCACTAGCCACTTGGTGGTCCACGGTGGCCAAGGACTTAGAGCTTGCCCAAACAGTAAATGTTCTGTCGACCGAGGACAGATTGACCTGGCGCCGCAGAACGAGGACAGTCGACTCCAAATGATGGGAAATGGCTAGGACAAAGAAAAAGATACAAATCTGCTTACCCCAAGTACCAACGTTATGATAATAATGGAAGGTTTACCATGTCAGTCGAGAGGGACATATTTTGATAACTACATATCTATGATAACAGTGATAACGCTATCACGGCTGATAAGAAACGGCAGTTGTTTGAAAGTGTTTTAGCGAAGCGAATTCTTTGTTTATTAATCAGATCGATATAAATGGAGTTGGTCTACAAACTCTCCTTTAGATAAAACTAGCTGAATCCTGCGATGTTACCTGCGGGTATTGTTCGCGAGTAACGCCGCAGTGTGCGAGTAAAGCTATTTTAAAAAAAGTCGGTCAAGTGCAACATGAACACACAAAAGACCAACCTTATAATGTCAATATTATTGCTGTCGTATTTCGTTGGTGGGTGTGAGACCGGAGGCCCAATCATTCTACATCATTCCTCCGGTCTCCGGAGGCCGGGAGAATGATGCTGAAACATCTGACCAGGCCGCCACGGTTTGAGTCCCCATGCTACATTGCCTAACCTCACAATGAGGATGGTTACCCCTACTCCTGGATTCTATTCATGCTTTCCATCAGGCAGAGTACAGTTACTTTGGTAGGCTTAATATATTTAAAAAAAAAGTGCGTGTCAGGCCACGCATAGAAAAGAGTTCCGTAGTCACTCATAATGGCAGGTGGATTTAAAATCGTGTCAATGTATGTCCAATAGATAATTGTTTTGTTTACTTATTTGTCTCTTAATGCGGGATCATCAAGAGACTTTAACAGTCCATTGCTGGACATATGCCTCTCCTTTGGAAGGACGTTTTGGCCTACTAAACCACGCTGGCCAGACGGGTTGGTAAAGGGTTTGTTTCAAGTGGGGTGCTGCTGGCTAGAAAACCTCCACGTGGTGCACCCTGGGCGCTGGCGATAGCACTGTTCCTCCTCATCTCCTCCGCGTTATCTGGAGGGGAGGATTATCGCCAGCGGCTAATATTCTAGCTGGAGAGGAAGCCATGACATCGGCTCCCGGGCAAGGCCTGGTCCAGCGGGGCGGGCGTTTCCGCCGTTTCCCCTGCTGGCTCTTCGCTCTTCGGAGCAAGGAGGAGGTTAACCTCGTTAAAAAACCGAAGGTGGGACCCTTCATGGGTCGGAGTTTCTCCCGCTGGTAGCGGTGGAGAAAGGAGGGCGGGCTCGGCGTGTATTCACATTACCACCGAGCAGGCAGGGTGACGTAGTCTTCCTGCCACCGTCGGCATAGCGTAGCCCCGAGAAGAATGCTCTGATCGGGGGCGTGGGTCTTGGCTTAACCGCCTGGACCGCGAGGAAGAAAACCTCTATAAAAAATCACCCCGAATCTCAAGCTCTGGTGCGTGGCCAGGGGATGCATGGCTGATGGGAAGTTCAGTTGCGAGCGCACTCCAAGCCGAGGTACCTGCGGACCCCTCGGTTTGGCTAAAACCTTACGCTTGCCCGGGTACTGGGGGATCTCTGCGCGGGTCGACCTTGTATTTCTCCCCCTCTCGTGGGTCTATTATGGATAATTTAAATTTTAAAACTCAAACTCAAAACGAATCGGAAAAACTAACAACCAACGACATGGCAAGCACAATGGCTAAGGTATGCGAAGAAGGCTCTAAGGAGAAAGAGAGTGAGGTGATGAGCATCTTGGAGGATGTCTCATCCGAGGAATTGAGGGTGATGATGGACACGCCCACCTTGGAGGGGCTCCCAGTAGTCGAACAGACGACTGGGAGCCGTAGAGTGTCGGAGCGCCTGCGCTTCAAAACTGCCGCGGCGGCAATGGAGTTGGAGCCGACTGACGTCCGCAGGAAGCGCGAGCTCGCCGGGAATGATGACGGTGACGCATGTCAGCCGAAACGCAGAACGGCGTCACCCTCACCGGTCCCAGGCCCGTCAGGCTCCGTCTTTAAGCCGGAGACCTACCGGCGCAACAGGGCGGATAAGGAGGCAAAGGCGGAGGAGGAGATTGAAGATCTCCTTCAGAGGGTCAAGGAGCTGATGACGACGGCGGGAGACGTACCGCAGGCTCCTCCCTCCGTGCAGGATAGGGCGAAGGCGGCGGTGGACGTGATCCGCCGAGTGGCCACCAAGTCCACTAACCTGAAGGGCTCCTTCGTTAGGGCCCTTAAGGACTCCTCCTCCGCCATCACGGGGGCCGTAGACGAGCTCGTCGGAGACGTGGCTCGTCTGCAGGTGGCAAATGACCGCTTGACGGCGCAGGTGGCCGAGCTCGGGTACAAGTTCGCCTGCTTCCAAGCGAGTCATCCCGAAATGGTGGCCACTGCCCTGCCCCAGCCTGCCCCAGCCCCAGCCAATACGGCAATGCCTGACGCCCAGCTGCGCCAGGTGCTAGTCGCGGTGGGGCACATGCTGGACGGTCGCCTGGCCGATCTGAAGGCAATGCTACCTCCACCCCCAGTAGTACGTCCGCCGCTGGCATCGCAGAGGCCGAAGGCTGCGGCGGCGCCGACCGAACTCCCCGTTGAGAGAGGTCCGGTGTCGTATGCGGCGGCGGCCTCTGCCCCCGTCCCTGAGGCTCCCAAGAAACAGGGGAAGGGGGCCAAGGCGCCGGCGAAAGCGCCGGTGAAGGCGCCGGCCCAGACGCCAGCAAAGGCGCAGGCAAAGGCGTCTGCCAAGGCGCCAGCGAAGGCGCAGGCGAAGGCGCCGGCCAAGACACCGGCCCAAGCGCCGGCCAAGACAAGGCTAGAAACGGTGCCGGAAACAGGAGAGGAGTTCCCCCCTCTCCCCACTCCAACACCCCTGCCGGGTACCTCCACATCTGCCGCCGCTAACGAGGGCTGGCAGGTCGTGGGGTCCTGGGGTCGGCCCTATCGTGCGGTGCGCAAAAAGCTCTGTGAGACGGAGACTCTCCAGCCCAGCTTCCTGCAGGAAGTGGTCGAGGGCCTATTCCCACAGCGGGCGGAGCACACGCCCCCGTCGATGGCCGTCATGGCCGGAGGCGACGACGAAGGCGAGACTGATGTGCCGCCCGTCAGGGAATCAGAGGTAGGGGCGGCTGTTTTAAGGATTCGATCCAAGAACACCGCCCCCGGGCCAGACGGGGTACCTGCCCGAGTGCTGGCCCGAGCCCTCGATCAAATGTCGGACCGCCTCAGGGGAGTGTTAGACGCTAGTCTGGCGTCCGGACGCTTCCCTGAGTGTTGGAAAAGCGGGAAGCTGGTTCTGCTCCAGAAGCCAGGTCGGTCTGCCGACTCGGTCGCGGCCTATAGGCCCATCGTGTTGCTGGACGAGGCGGGTAAGCTGTTCGAGAGGGTGCTCCACGCCCGCATCGTCCGGCACCTGCGCGAGGTGGGCCCCGATCTGTCGGACGCCCAATTTGGATTCCGGGAGGGGCGTTCGACGGTCGACGCAATTCTGCGTCTGAAGGCCGCTACCGAACAGGCGGTGGGCTGCGGCGACGTGCTGTTGGCGGTGTCGTTGGACATCGCCAACGCATTCAATAGTCTGCCATTCAGCTGCATCAGGGCCGCAGTCCAGTACCACGGAGTGCCACAGTACCTGAGGCGGTTAGTGGCAGACTATCTGACGGAGCGTACTGTCATGTACGAGGACCGAGAAGGAGTCTTGAGACGTCGGGCCATGTCGTGCGGTGTTCCACAGGGGTCTGTCCTCGGACCACTCCTGTGGAGCATGGGATACGATTGGGTCCTGCGAGGGCGTCTCCCCCCTGGCGTCGGTGTAATTTCCGCCTGCCACCACTGCGACTGCAGTGAGGATTCGGCTCATCACACGCTGGCGGTCTGCCCCACATGGGAGACGCAGCGCCGGGTCCTCACTGCAGTCATCGGAGAGGATCTCTCGCTTCCGGCCGTCGTTCGTTCCATGGCCGGCAGCGAGAGCTCATTTACCGCGGTCGCAACCTTCTGCGAGGACGTAATCACGCAGAAGGAGGCGGCGGAGAAGGCCCGGGAGGACGACATCCAATCGGACCAGATTCGCCGCCGGCGACTCGGGCGGCGGAGGCGCGGACATCTGCGCCTCATGCCGCCTTGAGTGTGGCCGCGGGTGGACGGGACGGGTTTTCCCTCCACCCGCATTATGTGGCCAGCCGCGAGGAGGCGGCGTCGGTGTGTGCCGGACACCGCCTAAGAGAGGGTCGTCGTACAGAGACGGTGCCCGCATCAGGAGCGGGCAGGCGCTGGAGAAGTTCAGAAGGAGATCCCACCCTGGACTTCTCCTACTCCTAAACGGAGAAGCGCGGAGAGGGCACACTGTGTGGTTTTTAGTCGGTTCAAGTCCGACACACCACCCCGCCGTAACCCCCGGTGGGGTGACGGTCCATGATGATTTTCCACACATAAAAAAAAAAAAAAAAAAAAGGGTTTGTTTCAAGTTTTCCTTCTCTTGGCAGTGATGTTAGCTGCTTATTTTGTTCCTTTAGTCGCCTCTTACGACACCTATGGAATGAGTAGGGGTGGTGACACTTTGTATTCTAAATCCGTTACCACATGGAAAATGTGGGATTAGTCTCTAAAAAAAAAGAAAAAGACAACTGTAACCACGTTGGCCAGACGGGTTTCTTTTTACAGAACTGCTGTCCTGCGTAGTCGTCCTTTACGACACCCAATGAATAAACAAGTGTGGTGACATATAAATCGTCACCACACGGTAAAAACGTTCCTCCTAAAATGTAAGAGGCGAGTGGGGGAGGAGAATCTTTGTTTACCTCTTTTAGGTGTTGAAAATCAACGACATAATTTTAACAAAAACAAAAACCGACTACACACAAAACATTTCCGGAGTACCCAAATCGCGACAGGTATGCCTATGACATTTGAGGAATCTATCTAGAATACTATCATCAGATTCCTGTTTGCTTATTATGAGACGACATGGGCCAGATTTCAAATAAGAAAAGATTTATCAAAATCTGTTCACACAATCAAAAGTATTGAGGTAACAAACATAAAAAAATAGTTTTAAAAAACTAAACAAACACGCTTTTACTCAATGTAACTATTTTTTTTTCTAGACTAATAAAGACTATTTTATTTATATATTTTTTTTCAAATTAGTGTATTGTCATCGGTCCTCGATAAATCTACAAAGTTTGAACGAAATCTGGCTGTTTAAAGTGGGTCAAAATCGCGCCTAAAGGATTCGGTTACAAACATACAGATGAAGCTAATAAAAAGCGTGTAAAAAATACAGTCAAATTAAAAACCTCCTCTTTTTTGAAGTCGGTTAAAAATTTAATAAGACGGTTCTCGTGACCCTCCATGTTCTCAAGAATTCCACGTTTCACATTCTTTGCTCTGTGCGTGAGGTTAAACAATGCACACAAAGAATTCACCCTCAAAATTTTAAGAAAGTTTGTAGTACAATAAATTGTTGGTCACCTTAATTAGCTCTCTCTCTTCTTTATAAAAGACTAGCTGTCCCACGCTGCTCCGTCTCTGCTTCTTTTACCCGTAGCGTGATGTTATACCGCGAAAGCAAATTTGATTCCCATAAAAAAAAGCGGCCAAGTGCGAGTCGGACTCTCCCATAAAGGGTTCCGTATCAGCAAGTAACATCATATAAAAGTTCTTGTAGTTCGTTGTAACTTTCATCGATGTTTTTATAATAGTGTATTGATTGGATGAAAGGTATATTGCGTGTTACGATTTATGACGTATTAAAAAAAAACTACTCACTAGATCTCGTTCAAACTAATTTTCGTTGGTAGTTTGCATGGTAATGTACAACATATATTTTTTTTAAGTTTTATCACTCTCTTATTTTAGAAGTTAGAGGGGGGGGGGGACACACATTTTTCCACTTTGGAAGTGTCTCTCGCGCAAACTATTCAGTTTAGAAAAAAATGATATTATAAACCTCAACATCATTTTTAAACACCTATCCATAGATACCGCACACGTATAGGTTTGATGAAAAAAACATTTTCAGTTCCAAGTATGGGGACCCCCTTTTTTTCTATTTTTATGTAAAAATCTTAATGCGGTTCACAGAATACGTCGACTGACCAAATTTCAACAATATAGCTCTTATAGTTTCGAAAATAATTGGCTGTGACACATATGTCACAGCCAATTAATTTCGAAATTGTCCATAGACGGACAGACAGACAGACTTGACGAATCTTTAAGGGTTCCGTTTTTTGCCATTTGGCTACGAAACCCTAAAAAGGTTATATTATGCGAACCTTAAAAGATATACATATGCTGGTACGGAGTTTTTTAGGAACTTTTAAAGGGGAACAATTTTGTCATACATGGTTTTTGCGAAACTTCAACAGTTTACGCAGCGCACGCAGTGGAAGCTCTCAAGAAGAAAATAATCCCCCGATTTTGAAGCATTCAACATAATAATATGTTTCCACATTTAAGTTACAAGCGCCACTCTTTTGGCGCCTGGCGTCTATGACGGCTTAAGTTATTTCACCCATAACCTTGCTGCATCGTATAACATTATTTTATTATCGCTTGCCTTAGTTAAAGTTATCGTATTGTGTATTAAATTATATCAGTACTTAATACTATTAAACTGAAGTCTGTTTGTTTGATTGCACTCGCTTATCACAGGAAAGGTCCTAGAAAATTCTTTCAGTGTTTTAAAGCCCATTTATCGAAGAAAGCTATAGGCTATATATCAGCACGCTAATAGGAGCGGAGCTCCAATGAAGTTTTTTTTTCAAAATTGAACGATTCAAATGTTTTTTTCCTCTTGAACGGTTAAGCGCCCTGCCTAAACGGTTAATCGAAAATCATGTATGACAGAATTGTTACCCTTTAAATGTTCTGAAAAAAAGTCAGCGACAATATTATGTTTATAAAAATAAAAATAAAGAAATATTTCTGACATCTTTTACACACAACGTCATCTAGTCCCAAACTACAAGCAGAGCTTGTATTATGGGTACTAAACAACTGATATAAATACATAAACATACGTTCTTTTTGTAAATACATACATATTATACATAGAAAACACCCAGACTCCAAAACAAATATTTGCGGATCACACAAACATCTGGTCCGATCCGGGAATAGAACCCGAGACCTCTCAATCAGCAGCCGCATACGCTTACCACTAGACCAACAAGGCATGTGCCTACATCTTTAGATTAGCTCACTATAACCTTTTTTATAGGCAACAAATTTGCTTCCCCGGTATACCATCACGCTACTGGCAATAGAAGATGCAGACGGAGCCGCGTGGCTCAGCTAGTCCTACTAATATTATAAACGCGAAAGTTTGTGAGTATGTAAGTGTGTATGTATGTTTGTTGCTCTTTCACACAAAAACTACTGAACGGATTTGGATGAAACTTTACAGTAATATAGCTTAAATATCAGAATAACACATAGGCTACTTTTTACTGCAATAATCGAGATACACGGGCGAAAGCCAGCTGATTATAAAAATACATTTAATCGTAGATGTCAAAATGTATCACTTGTTTATCTCCTGTCAAAACTTCACAGGTTGCTATGCACAAACTTGCATAGCAACCATATTCATACGCGGGTAACACCGCGGGGCGCAGCTAGTCTTATATAAAAGAAGAAATTGACGGATTGATTCATTTGCTGATTAATTTAACCCAATTAATTTTAATTACATGCTTAAATACCAGTCGTACTGGTTTCATGACATCATCCAGGCCATCCAGGTTATTAGGACAGGAACGTTCTCAATTTTAGGGTTCCGTAGTTCATGACTCCGAACTGTTATAGTTTCGTCATGTCCGTCCGTTCGTCCTCGACTTACCTTCTAAACGGTTAGTGTTAGAAAGATGAAACTTTGCATGGATATGTGTTTTTATCGTCAATAAAGTGCTAGATTGGGGTAGTTCCCCTACATGTAAAGGGGGATGATTTTTTTCTAAGGTCTACCCTCTCGTGTGGGGTATCATTAGATAGGTCTTTTGAAAACATTGAGAGGTTGCTCTAACGATTTTTCGATTAAGGTATTTTTTTTTCTTTTTTTTTTTAAAGAGCTCCCGTATTAAGAATATAAATCCTGTATCTCGGGGGACTTTACAGACATACATGAATCGGACACAAAGAACATCCAGACTCAGAACAACAATCTGCGAATCACACAAAGTGTTGTCCCACGTAGGATTTGAACCCACGACACTTGGCGAAGTAGAAAACTAGGTGGCGACCACTTTAACCACTTTTTTTTTTTTTTTTTTTTTTTTTTTTAACGTGTGGAAATCCCCGCGGACCGTCACCCCGTCGGGGGTTACGGCGGGGTGGTGTGTCGGACTCGAACCGACTAAAACCACACGGTGTGACCCTCTCTGCGCCTTTGTATTGGAAGGAGTCCAGGGAGGGGATTTCCTTCTGGACTCCAACCGGCGCCTGCCCGCACTGTTGCGGGCACCATCTCAAAAATTTACTCTCTAATTAGGCAACGTCCGGTCACACGCGGACGTCGCCCCCTCGCGGTTGGCCACTACTGCGGACGGACGGGAAACCCGTCCCGCCCATCCGCGGCCACTCTCAGGGCGGCATGAGACGCAGGTATGCGCGCCTCCGCCGCCCGGGGCGCCGGCGGCGGATCGGGTCCGATTGGATGGAATCCTCCCGGGCCTTCTCCGCCACCTCCTTCTGCAAGATTACATCCTCGCAGAAGGTTGCGACCGCGGTAAAACAACTGTCGCTGCCGGTCATCGATCTTATGACGGCCGGCAGCGAGAGATCCCCTCCGATGACTGCAGTGAGGGCACGGCGCTGCGCCGCCCAAGCGGGGCAGACCGCCAGCGTGTGCTGGGCCGTGTCCTCACTGCAGTCGCAGTGGTGGCAGGCGGGACTCGGTTCCCTCCTAGCGACCGAGTGCAGGTACTTTCCGAAGCAACCGTGCCCGGAAAGTACCTGCGTCAGCCGGAAGGAAAGGGTCCCGTGCTGCCGCCCTGCCCACTCCTCGATGACCGGCTGAAGAGCCTCCACGGCGGCGAAGCCAGCGCGTGGGGTCTCCAGCCGGAGCGACCATCTCAGCATGGTGGCTCGGCGAGCGGCTTCGCGCCACTCGCGCACGTCCTCGGGCGGAGGGCGAAATCCGCTCTCCGCCCGGAAGTCAGCCACTCGCCGATAAACTTCGGCGAGCACTTCCGCCTCCAAATCCCACGGGGGTGTTCCGGCCAAGGCACACGCCGCCTCTGTGGACACCGTGCGGTATCCACGTATGGCTCTGACCGCCAGTATCCGCTGGGGGCGCCAGAGGCGCGCCCTGTTCTGGGCGGACAGAGCCGCCGCCCACACCGGTGCACCGTAAAGTGCCATTGACCGGACAACCCCCGTGTACAGCTGCCTAGTGGGGACACTGGCCCCGCCCAAGTTGGGCAGAAGTCGCCCTAGGGCGGAGGCAGTGCCCACCAATTTAGGTCCAAGCTGTCGGAAGTGCTCGTCGAAGAGCCACCTACCGTCGAGGACCAGACCCAGGTACCTCATCTGGGCCCGGACCGGTACGAGGACCGAGTTGACCTCGATCGAGGCGCCGGCGGGCGGGCCGCGACGGGGCCCATGAAATAGCAGGGCCTCCGTCTTCTCCAGAGCCACCCGCAGACCCAACGCCTCGATGCGCCCGACCACCCGGGAGACTCCCGTGGTGGCCAGGCGCGCCGCCTCCTCAAAGTTTGCCCCCCGGGCCGTGACCAGGGTGTCGTCTGCGTAACAGATTACACCCAGCCCGGGGGGGAGACGCCCTCGTAGGGCCCAGTCGTATCCCATGTTCCACAGGAGTGGTCCTAGGACAGACCCCTGTGGAACACCGCACGACATGGCCCTGCGTCTCAAGGCGCCATCTCGGTCCTCGTACTCGACGGTACGCTCTTCTAAATAGTCTGCCACCAGCCGCCGCAGGTACCCTGGCACTCCGTGGTATTGGAGTGCGGCCCACCACTTTAACCACTAGGCCAACCGTCACTAGGCAGTCAAATCAGATTTATTCAACTTTAAAGGGCATTTATTTGTTAAAACAGGGGATTCTCTCTGAAACTACCCGTGTGATGTATGTGTGTGTGTCACTAGGAAAAACCCATGACACATTACGTGAAAAATAAATACTTGGTAGTGACAAACAATCATACTTAAAAAAAAAAATGTAGTGTCTGTCTGTAACTACAAATGAACAATTTTTTTACATATATGGTAATTTTACGGTAAACAATACAAAACGGCCGAACCCATTTTGATGGGAACATTACTGGTAGATAACTGATGTTATAAAGATTAACTTCGGTTACTTTAGCCATCGATTCAAAGGAAATAAATCCTCAGGTGATATCGCGGGGCGCAGCTAGTATTTTTTATGACCGCGGTCTGATTAAGATAAATGGCGGTAAATTATTCACAAGTTATGTCATTGCAAAATAAAATGTGCAATACAGAAGTAAAAACACCATTCAGATAATAATCTAACATATAATTAATATTTTATTGCTATTACGTAAAATAGTACTTACAAGTAATAAAAACGTAGAAAACACAACTTTTTACGACGAAAATTGTTATAAAAACACAATAATTTTGTACAAATATTCACGAAAGTCACAATAACACAGATTTTTAAGAAAAAAAAACAAATACAAAATGGCCGCTCCACGCGACGTCCGACTCGCGAATGAATATCTAATTCAGTTTTCAAAATCGGAACGTAGGCCCCAGTATGTATTGACCTTTAAACTTAGAACATTTTCACCTTCAATCTTCTAATATAATGGAATAGAGGGGGACGGGAAAGGTCAAGACATTCTGGTGTTGATGCACGTTAATGCCAAATTGTTCTTTTTATATTGAATTCTTTAACACAGTGGCATAGAGTCTATTTTACGGTTTCTTGGATGTAGATATAAGTTTGTAGATTACTCATATAGTAAGGTAGAGTAGTGATAAGATATACAGCGTGTTCTAAATCGTAGATTGATAGGTAGATAACTTTTATTGTAGAAATGACTTTATTTTTCCTATTTTGATAATTTATGTAATACTCGTAGTTTAATTCATTGAGCTCGTTAAACAGATGTTAAACATTGTACTAGTCATTAACTTCTTTCATTTTATTGATAGGTTTAGTAAATATTTTTTTATTAAATATCATATTTTTTATTTTCTAGTAAGTATTTAGTTAGAGACTAGCTAACTCTCACGGTGTTATTCGCACTTATTGGTGTAAATCGCGAACACGCCGCGGGGCAAAGATAGTGTCAAAAACATCTGCCTAAGTCACTCCTTATACCATAAGCTAACTGCCAGTGATAGTGCCATCAAACGAAACGAAACAAACAGAGAGACAGACTGAAAAATAAATTAAAACTGGTTTTCAATGCAAGTATCCTATCCTATCTATCCATTTAGTAAAAAACTGTTCGTTTGATATTACAAACAGACACTTCAATGTAGTTTATTTGTATGTATAGATAGTACTCCGTAAACATAAGCAGATTACTAAATAAAAAAAAAAAAAGCTTGGGTCATAAATTTTCATATCATGTATAACTGGTTATGGTGTCAAAAAAAATCTGGCATGAAAATTAAAGGCACAAATAACTAAAGACAACATGCTGTATATAGGCTCACATATGTGTGCACCTGTTGAACACGATATATATGTGTGCAGGTACGTGTGTTACATACGGATATTGTGTGAGAGAGGTGATGCGTGGACACAGACTTAAAGTAGCTCTACTTTTATTTCCGATCAGTTACATAAAATATTTAATCATCATCATCATCAGCCTATCGCAGTCCACTGCTGGACATAGGCCTCTCCCATTGCATGCCTCTGTGATCGATTTTGGGCTTCTGGCATCCAGCTCCTGCCGGCCAAGTCATCACTGCACCTGGCCTGTGGGCGTCCTACTCTACGTTTGCCGAGACGCGGTCTCCACTCCAGAACTCTTCCACCCCAACGGTCATCAGTTCTGCAAACAATTTTTTAGTGCTGAATTGATGGCGTCCGTTTATGTATCGTTTATATGTATCTAAAAATAGTTCGACCAGAGAAAATATTTTATGGTCGTTCAAAGGTCATTTAAGTACTTAAGTAAGTACGACTATCTTGTTGGTCTAGTGGTTGGCGTATGCGGCTGCTGATCAAGTGGTCTCGGTTACGATTCCTCAGTCGGTCCCAATGTTTGTGTGGTCCGCAAATATTTGTTTCGAAGTCTGAGTGTTTTCAATGTAAAATATGTATGTTTTTACGAAAAAAAAAGTATGTTTATGTATTTATATCAGTTGTCTAGTACCCATAATACAAGCTCTGCTTAGTTTAGGACTAGATGATGTTGTATGTAAGATGTCCAAAATATTTATTCTTATTATAGACAGTTTGATCACCACTCTAATGAAAATATACAATTAAATAAATTGAGGTGTCTGCATGTCTGTATGTATTATCAAATGAACAATATTTACTAACATCAAAATCGCAATTTTTAAATTTTTTGCCTGTCTGTCTGTTTGTTCCGGCTAATCTCTGGAACGATTTTTACGGGACTTACTTTTTCAGAAAGCTGATGACCTAAGTAGTAACTTAGGCAAATTTTTTATAGACTAGCTTGTCTCTGCGGCGTTACTTGCAGGTAATAAAGCGGGCCAAGGCTAGCCTGTACAAATATTAATTTAGATGAAATTAATTAAGTAGAGCAACTTTCATGTCGTTCTGACATCAGTACTTCACGCATGGCAAACTAACACGCTGTACACTACGGTTCAAGAAGTAACATGGTTCAGTGGATTTGACACGGGTTCGATGTCCGGTGGATGAAAAAACTTAATTAATGAGTAAAGGGGGTTGCTTTCCCACGGTGGTGAGTTTATAAGGGATGTAATTAAAGAAGTAAACACTTGGTTTTTGCGAGCCTTTGATGTGTCAAGTCAAACGTGTGTAATTATTAACTACTATGAAATTTTCTTATAGCTCTGTTAAATATAGTGAAATTTCAAAATGTAATATTTATAGTATAGACTGCCTTGTTGGTCTAGTGGTTAGCGTATGCGGCTGCTGATCAAGAGGTCTCGGGTTCGATTCCCGGGTCAGATAAAATTTTGTTTAGGAGTCTGGGTGTTTTTCTTTGTTTAATATGTATGTATTTACAAACAAAGTATGTTTATTTATTTATATCACTTGTTTAGTACCCACCCATAACACAAGCTCTGCTTAGTTTGGGACTAGATGATGTTGTATGTAAGATGGCCGAAATATTTTATTATTTAAAAAATATTTAAATTTCCGAAGCCTAAGGGAAAAGCAGAGGTATGTACTTGTTTATAGTAGGTATTAAATTATATTATTACATAACTAGTTGAGTTCCGATGTGTTACCCGTGGTTATCGTTATAAAACGCGAGTAACGCCACGGAGCGAATCTAGCCCAAAAATAACTGCTCCTTGAGTTAACAGCCTGCTGACAGTGAAAATCCAGGCAAAAACGGTCGAGATTACCAGGAACAAACAGACGGACATAAAATTTAAAAAATATTTTTTTAACGTATCTAGGTATGCAACTGCCTCGTTGGTCTAGTGGTTAGTGTATGCGACTGTTAATCAAGAGGTCTCGGATTCAAATCCCGGGTCGGCCCAAAAAAGTATTTTTGGGTTTTTCTTAGGAAATTTCTAAAAAAAAAGCAGCCCGGAGTTTGGAAGCACGTAAAACCGTCGGTCCCGGTTGTCATGAACATCTATGGCAATCGTTATTGGGAAGTCAGTGCCCTCAAATATACTGACAACTAGTTCAATCTTCGAATTGCAGTTCTCCTTTAGGGTTGCGGAGGTCCGATGCCAGTCGCTTCGTGGAAAAACTGATATTCAGGTAAAATCGGTTGAACTAGTAGCCGACCCCAAATAATCTTGGGAATAAAGGCTAGGAAGAAGAAGATAGGTATAGTATATGCTTTTATATGCATTTAGTAAATATTGTTAATTTAATATTAGATACAGGCACTCCAATGTTATTGATTTGCATAGATATTTTACAAAAACGCCTGATATTATTATTTTTACATGTTTATACTCTTTTGTTTAATAGAATGTTGCCAGGCGTAGAACCTAAATCTTCTTCCTAGCCTTATTCCCAATATTATTTGTGGTCGGCCACTAGTTCAACCGGTTTTAGATGAATATCATAGTTTTTTCACGGAGCGACTGGCATCGGAACTCCGCAAACCCTAATGGATTGCCATAAATTTTCATGACAACCGGCACCGACGGCTTTACGTGCTCTCCGAGGTATGGGCGTGAATCACTACAAACTTCCAAACTCCGGGCTGCTATTAGTAAATTCCTAAGAAAAAACCAAAACCACTTTTTGACCCGACCCGGGATTTGAACCGGAGATCTCTGGTTCACCAGTCGCATATGCTATTAATATTCCTACCAAACATAATAATACGGTGATGGATTTAACTCGTAGGTCTAGCGGTTAACAAATACCAATACTGATCTAGAGGTCTTTGGTTTAAATTCGGCTAGGGCTGTTGTAGGGTTTGGAAAATGGCATTTTGTTACGTCATTACCTCGGGGAGCTCGGTATGGAAAGCCAATTTGACGTTCTGTAGTAGGCTATTGACTTAATAACAAAAAAAACCGACTTCAATAAAAAAAACTATCCCGAGTATCCAAATCGCGACAGGTATGCCTATGGTCTTTGAGGAGTTCCCTTGATTTCTCCAGGATCCTATCATCAGATCTTTGTTTCATTTTCAGGAGACCACATGGGAGGCATCAGCTTTAAAATAAAAAAATAATTATCAAAATCGGTTCACCCAACTGAAAGTTCTAATGGTAATAAAAAAAAAACAGTCAAATTTCTATTTTCACGTCACGTGACTGAGTGACACTAGCCAATGAAACAAGAGAATTGAGAATAGAATAGAAAAAGAAAATGTTTGCAACTTGGCTAGGCCGCCAGGGTAGCATACCGTTTCATCGGAAGCCGCTTGCAGATCAACCAGTATCCTCAAGATGGCGCTGTCCCGAGATCAACAAGTAGTGCTTGAGAGAAATATGAGTTTGTGAGTACAATTTAGATATTCATTTAACAGAGGGGAATTGGAGAGGCCTATGTCCAGCAATGTACTGCGGTAGGCTGATGATGATGATGATGACAGAGGGGAACGCCCGCGTATGGTTAACCCCTATCTTGTTGAGCTATGCTCTACAATCATCCCACTAATATTATAAACGCGAAAGTTTGTGAATATGTATGTTTGTTGCTCTTCCACGCAAAAACAAG
The DNA here is from genome assembly GCA_932526445.1 of Phragmatobia fuliginosa. NCBI lineage: Eukaryota > Metazoa > Arthropoda > Insecta > Lepidoptera > Erebidae > Phragmatobia > Phragmatobia fuliginosa. Next base: position 1,283,642 of record OW052082.1, on the reverse strand, counting down.
TGAATGGATTTTGTTGAAACTTCACAATAATATAGTTTACATATTGGAAAAACACATAGGCTACTATTTACCGCCATGACGGACCTACACGCGGGCGGAGCCCCCGGGTCAAGCTGGTTAACAAGAAAGAGGAGAAAACTTTTAAGTAACATAGTATTTAAATCAGTTTTATTATACAGATATCACTGTCAATTATAAACCAAGAATATACGTTTTTTCTGTACTCGAAACAGGGAAATAGTTACAAAATGACAGTTGAATATGTCAATTGTGACATTAGCGCACACGCAGGTTCTATAGCGTGAGGTTGGATTGAGTTAGAATGTCGTTAATTGACTGTTCCGTTGAGATTGTATATTGGAAAATTGAGTGAAGTTATAATTGTTTGCTTAGGCATTCAAAAATATACGCATATCAAGTAGATTGTAATAAATATAAATATATAGGACATCTCATACACTACGTCATCTAGTCCCAAACTGAGCAGAGCTTGTATTAGGTCCTAGACAACTGATATAAATACATAAATATACTTTTTTTTTGTAAATACATACATATTATACATATAAAACACCCAAACTCCGAAATAAATATTTGCAGATCATACAAACATTTGGTCCGACCCGGGAATCAAACCCGAGAACTCTTGATCAGCAGCCGAACACGCTAACCACTAGATGGGCAATAGTATCCCGTAACACAAGCGCCAAAAGCGGACTACACGGTTGGCCTAGTGGTATAAGCGGTCGCCACGCCGCTGTCTACTTCGCCAAGTGTCGTGGGTTCATGTCCCAGACGGGAAAAGATTTTGTGTACCAATTAGTTCGATCCTCGGCTACTCGCATCCAGCTCCTACCAGCCGTCTTGCGTAAATTATCACTCCACCTTGCATGTGGACGTCCTACACTACGTTTGCTGAGACGCGGTCTCCACTCAAGAACACGTTTATCCCTCGTTTGCTTTGATTATAAACATGTATATATAATCAAAGCTCGTTTGTTGGTTCTGCGGTTAATATGGCCAGCCCATTGATACATTTGTGTATACTAAGCATTATATTATTTAGGTTTATCTCGTAATTTCCTTAGTAATATGAATTTTGTTGCATTCAATATTTATTCCTAGCACGTACCGCATCATATTTTTACATCGCCTGAAGGTTGACTGGGAGAGAATGTCTCATGGCATTAAATCCACCTTTGTACAACATGAGCAATGAGTTTTAAATAAATAAATAAATCAATATAATAAAATTAAAAATCAAAATCTATTCAGTACATACGATAAATAAAATAGTGACACCCAATTACTTTTATGACCTATTTTAAAACAATAATAGATGTAATTAGCAATAATTGTGTAATTATGCGTTATAATTATACAATGAGATTAATTAAATAAGAAATGATTGTGGGAACCTTTGTCTGTCTGTATATACTCTATATTTACCTTTTGATGACAATTAATAAACATCAACAGTTTTCCTCATATTTCTTCATTTTTTGGGTTCCGTAATTTATGAGCCGGAACCCTTTTAGTTCCGTAATGTCCGTCCTTCGTCCTTGTTGTTACATGGATTTGTTGTTACTGTTATGTCGACACAATGCATAAATAGCATCACGAGAAAAGAAAAATAAATGGGGTACCTCCCCTACACTACCAGTGGGTATGATTTCATAGGTCTTTTAAAAATTTTGGGAGATCCTTAAGACGATTTTTTGATTTAGGCATTTTTTTTGCTGAATGTTGGCGCCCTCTTTCCCCTCAAAAGGCTAAACGGCGTACTCAAAAAATCTGAAAAAAAAAAACAATGGGGTAGACTTCGTCACGAAATACCCACGATCACATAGAGAAGACACAAACACATAAACTTACAATTTATTTCAAGTCAACTGATTAAGAGGTCTTGGGTTCGATTCCCGGGTCGGACCAAATGTTTGTGTGATACGCAAATATTTGTTTCGACTTTTGGGTGTTTGCTATGTATAATATGTACGTATTTACAAAGAAAAGTATGTTTATGTATTTATATCAGTTGTCTAGTACCCGTAATACAAGCTCTGCTTAGTTTGGGACTAGACGGCGTTGTGTATAAGATGTCCGAATTATTTATTTACTAGCTTTCCGCCCGCGGCTTCGCCTGCGTGGAATTCGTTTATATCGCGCCACACGGTAAGGGTAGATTAAACAATCTTACATGATTTTATGTTTGATAATAAGGAACTTCGACACAAACTTTCGTCCCCTATTTCAAACCCTTCTACCTTTATTTTTACGATAAAAAGTATCGTATGTCCTTTCCCAAGTTCAGTTCTATCTTCACACCAAATTTCATCAAAATCGGTTCAGTGGTTTAGGCGTGAAAGCGTAACAGACAGACAGACAGACAGGCAGAGTTACTTTCGCATTTATAATATTAGTAGTGATAGGGATTACACCATCGGAAAGTAGAGATTTCATTAAACAGAAAACACCCCAATTTTTTGAAAAAAGTAGATATTTTGACGGGTGAATTATCGATATTAAGTTTTCATTTAAAGTTCATTATATGGACCACTTTCACGAATTTTTCCAGTTTTTTTGAGCCGGCCGTTTAGCTTTTAGAGGGGGGACGCCCTGTTTTTACAAAAAAAGTGGCCTTTAAAGTGGAATTTCTCGCAAGCGGATACCTAAATCAAAAATCGTCTTAACAACCCTTTAATGTTTTTAAAAGACCTATATAATGATACCCCACATGATGGGGTAGCCGAAAAAAAAAATCCCCACTTTACGTGTAGGGGAGGTACCCTTAATAAGAATATTTTTCAAAATTTTATTGTAGTACTTTGTCGACATAATTACAATACATATTCATGCAAAGTTTCATCTTTCTAGCACTTACCGTTTGGCCGGTAAGTCGAAGACGGACGGACGGAGGGACGGACGGACAGACGGACATGACGAATCTATAAGGGTTTAAAGTCATAAACTTCGGAACCCTAAAAAGTTGTAGATCTTTTAATTACCTACAACTTTGCCATTTAACTTTTTCCATAGGACTTGTAGTTTTGCCGGAAATCGAGATAAACCGTTTCTTACCCTTTGTTTTAAATATTTAGCCATCCAAAGTGACTCTACCCTGCCTGATGGAAAGCATGAGCAGAATCCAAGAGTCGGGGCTACCACACTTGCTGCAAATGCAGACAATAATGTATGGCGGCCCACACTATGGCGGCTTAGTGAGATGATTTTTCACGCCCCGCTTAAAGGACCCGAAAACCTCCCCCCTACCCCTTCCCGACCTCAGTTCGCCTGTAAATTATTTTTCCTTTCATTTTTATAATATTCTCCTCCTTTTCCAATAGGTTTCATCCTACTATAATTTTATTTGTTTTCATAAATTATCTACCCTGGTCTACTGGTCTATAAGTCATTTACAAACTATCATTACGGTTGCCATGCAACTGTGTTATGCCTAGCAACCTGTGAAGTTTTGACAGGAGATAAACAGTGATACATTTTGACATCTACGATTTATGTATTTTTATAATCACCTAACTTTGGCCTTTGTATCTCGATTATTGCAGTAACAAGTAGCCTATGTCCTTTCCCAAGTTCAGTTCTATCTTCATACCCAATTTCATCAAAATCGGTTCAGTAGTTTAAGCGTGAAAGCGTAACAGACAGACAGACAGATAGAGTTACTTTCGCATTTATAATATTAGTAGGGATTATTATACATTGCGTCCGTGTGGTGACGGATTAAGAATACAGTGTCACCACTCCTATTCATCCCGCGGGTGTCGTAAAAGACGACTAAGGGATAAACTACGCAAGACAACATCAATGTAAAGAGAAGATAACTTAAAACTAACCCTTTTTTTTTTTTTTTTTTTTTAATGTGTGAAAAATCATCATGGACCGTTACCCCACCGGGGGTTACGGCGGGGTGGTGTGTCGGACTTGAACCGACTAAAAAACACACAGTGTGCCCTCTCCGCGCTTCTCCGTTTAGGAGTAGGAGAAGTCCAGGGTGGGATCTCCTTCTGAACTTCTCCAGCGCCTGCCCGCTCCTGATGCGGGCACCGTCTCTGTTTGACGACCCTCTCTTAGGCGGCGTCCGGCACACACCGACGCCGCCCCCTCGCGGCTGGCCACATAATGCGGATGGAGGGATAACCCGTCCCGTCCACCCGCGGCCACACTCAAGGCGGCATGAGGCGCAGATGTTCGCGCCTCCGCCGCCCGAGTCGCCGGCGGCGAATCTGGTCCGATTGGATGTCGTCCTCCCGGGCCTTCTCCGCCGCCTCCTTCTGCGTGATTACGTCCTCGCAGAAGGTTGCGACCGCGGTAAATGAGCTCTCGCTGCCGACCATGGAACGAACGACGGCCGGCAGCGAGAGATCCCCTCCGATGACTGCAGTGAGGATCCGGCGCTGCGTCTCCCATGCGGGGCAGACCGCCAGCGTGTGGTGAGCCGAATCCTCACTGCAGTCGCAGTGGTGGCAGGCGGGACTCAATTCCCTCCTGGCGACCGAGTGCAGGTACTTTCCGAAGCAACCATGCCCGGAAAGAACCTGCGTCAGTCGGAAGGTAAGGGTCCCGTGCTGCCGCACTGCCCATTCGCCGATGACCGGCTGAAGCGCCTCTACGGTGGCGAAGCCAGCACGTGGAGTCTCCAGCCGGACCGACCAGCGATCCATCGTGGCTCGGTGAGCGGCTTCGCGCCACTCGCGCACGTCCTCGGGCGGAGGTCCAACTCCACCACTCTCCGCCCGGTAGTTAGCCACTCGCCGATAAACGTCGGCGAGCACTTCCGCCTCCAAATCCCACGGGGGTGTTCCGGCCAGGGCGCACGCCGCCTCCGTCGATACGGTGCGGTAGCCCCGTATGGCTCTGACCGCCAGAGTTCTCTGAGGCCGCCTGAGGCGCGCCCTATTCTGTTCGGTCAGAGCCGCCGCCCACACCGGTGCACCATAGAGTGCCATAGACCGGACAACCCCCGTGTACAGCTGCCTCGTGGCGACACTAGCTCCTCCCAGATTGGGCAAAAGACGCCCAAGGAAGGAGGCAGTGCCGATCAGCTTCGGAGCAAGCTGTTGGAAGTGCTCGTCGAAGAGCCACCTACCGTCTAGGACCAGACCCAGATACTTTAAGTGGGCCCGGACCGGTACGAGGACCGAGTTGACCTCGATGGAGGCGCCGGCGGGTGGACCACGACGGGGCCCATGGAAAAGTAGGGCTTCCGTCTTTTCTAGGGCCACCCGCAAACCCAGCGCCTCAATGCGCCCGACCACCAGGGAGACTCCTGTGGTGGCCAGGCGTGCCGCCTCTTCGAAGGTCGCCCCCCGGGCTGTCACTAAAGTGTCGTCGGCGTAGCAAATTACACCGACCCCGGGGGGGAGACGCCCTCGCAGGACCCAGTCGTATCCCATGTTCCACAGGAGTGGTCCGAGGACAGACCCCTGTGGAACACCGCACGACATGGCCCGACGTCTCAAGACTCCTTCTCGGTCCTCGTACATGACAGTACGCTCCGTCAGATAGTCTGCCACTAGCCACCCCAGGTATTGCGGCACTCCGTGGTACTGGAGTGCGGCCCTGATGCAGCTGAATGGCAGACTATTGAATGCGTTGGCGATGTCCAACGACACCGCCAACAGCACGTCGCCGCAGCCCACCGCCTGTTCGGTCGCGGCCTTCAGACGCAGAATTGCGTCGACCGTCGAACGCCCCTCCCGGAATCCAAATTGGGCGTCCGACAGATCGGGGCCCACCTCGCGCAGGTGCCGGACGATGCGGGCGTGGAGCACCCTCTCGAACAGCTTACCCGCCTCGTCCAGCAACACGATGGGCCTATAGGCCGCGACCGAGTCGGCAGACCGACCTGGCTTCTGGAAACTTAAAACTAACCCTATACCAACCCGTCTGGCCAGCGTGGTATAGTAGGCCAACACCTCCTTTCTAAGGAGAGGCCTATGTCCAGCAGTGGACTGTTGAAGGCTGTTGATGATGATGATGATGATGATAAATTGCGATAATATGAAAACACACACACAATATTAGTATATCAAAACAAACCATTATCTTTTATGGGATGCTGTTTGATGACACAATACCCTGATTATATACATTAGAGGTAAACGTTGTGGGGTCTGTCTGTGGCGTAACCCCGCGGGAACAGCGGACCATCGACAAATTGTGATTATATCTATGCTAGTATACTGTTTAAGATACTTGATACTTTAGGATGTAGTTTTTTTTTAAGCCTACGAAAGTGACTCTACTCTGCCTGATGGAAAGCATGAGTAGATTCCAGGAGGGGTCCCCTTCCTCATTGAGGGTATGAGGGTAGGCAATGCATAATGGATGCAGAATGGTAAGGCCTCTGGTCTCACACTCACCAACAAAATCCGATAGCAAGAATGCTGTAGTTATTACAATGGTCTTCTGTGTGAGAGGAGTACTGCCCCAGTTGAGCCGATTCGTGATGAAATCAACTTGGCTCTACTACCTACCTCATCATAGCTAGTTACCCTTGGTGATTAAAAACAATCACCAAGGGCAATCAACGACAGCGCGATCAGTACCTGGATACGTGGCCTTTAGTGGCGTGATATAATGAGCGTCTCCGTGACTAGGAGGTCTCTTCAAGCAGTCTATCCCGGCTGTTAACATAGAATAACGGTCGTGAATCTTAGTTGGAGGCCTTCGAGCCGCTTAAAAACATCCATCGGTGGATTATGTAGCAACAACGTGCCTTGCCAGTCCCACAATCCGTACACAGCGTGGGGACGTATGTCCTTAACTCTCTCGTGAGAGGAGACCTAAACCCAGCAGTGGGGCGTTATAAATTGTTGGTGATGGAATAAGAATATTTCTCACCACCCTTATTTCTACGGCGAATAAGAGAACAGACTGCGTAGGAAAACATCACTGCGAAAAACTTGAAACAAACTCTGTACAAACTCGTCTAGCCAGCGTTCCATGTTAGGCCAAAATCTCCTAGCAAGTAAGAGATCTATGTCCAGTTATGACCTGAACTTCCAAGGTCTCCCCTAAAGAGCGCCAACTATCCCAGTCTGGGGTAGTCCAGATTGATCCACCGCCAGCCACTTTTTCTAAATCGTCAGTTTATCGTGCCACAGCCGTTCCGTTAGCCTAGTTCCCACTCAAGCACACTTTGGATCCAACGACTGATGTCTGGTTCTATTAGATTGTAATAATTTTGACACCTCTTTCACTAATGGAAAGCCACGTTATTTTTAAGTATCGTAAGCTAAATGTTAACCACGATATCCTACATATACTTGGGCGAATCGCGGTCAAAAGCTAGCAATTTACACAGTTTCAAAGCAAGTATCAAAACTTGTACATCGCAGTACAGTTGATCGTTATTGCAAACAAATTGTTATGGGAACCAAAGAAGTTGCGAGCGCCGTCTCTCGTCGCGACCTTGGAAGTGCGAAGATACCCCGTATCTTCACGCTTTCTTCGCGGTTCGAGGTCAGCATAAGTGTAGTAAATGTTCAAAGGCTGCTTGGATATACATACAAAGTAGCACTCTACTTAGCTTGGAACTTTTTGTTTGGCATTATGTGTGTGGTTTCCGAAATATTATGAAGAGAGTTTAAGGAAATATGAAAGACTAATTTAAGCCTGCGATTTCGTTTGTTAGCTTGTTAAACTTGTATCCTTATTAATATTATAAACGCGAAAGTTTGTTGCTCTTTCACGCAAAAACTACTGAAGAGATTTGGATGAAACTTTACAGTAATATAGCTTATATATCAGAATAAAACTTAAGCTACTTATTTCTGAAATATTCGAGATATATAAAGGGCGAAATCTAGTAAAAATATATAATTTAAAGTTTTATTTCGTAAAAAATTTCAAGCATATTCATTCAATTGCGTAATATTACAATCTAAATGAATTGTCCATCGTCCTTATAAGTGAATGGTCCCAGGTTCAGTTAAAGTTCAACATTCACTTACATTCTGAGGACGTTACATTGTGGGTCAGCTCAGACCTCTTTGGGAGAAAGGATAATGATGTTCTTGAAATCAAATTCACTTGTACTTTTATTCTGTAGTAAAGTTTGATAATACGAAACCAGACAGATATTTTTTTCTACACGCTTTTTATTTGCTTCACCTGTATGTTTGTTTGTATGCTTGTAACCGACTCCTTTAGGTGCGATTTTAACCCACTTTAAACGGCCCGATTTCGTTTGAATTTTATAGATTTATGTCTACTATTTTTTTAGAAAGACTAAAGAAGACTAATTTTTTTTTCAAATTATTGTATTGATACAATAATTTGAAAAAAAAATTAGTCTTCTTTAGTCTTTCTAAAAAAATAGTCTTAAAAAACTAAACACACACGCTTTTAAACTAAAAAGTTGAAAATAATTTTAATGCAGCGTGGGGTGCTTCCTGAAAATATTTCAAATATTTTCAGAAAGCACCCCACGTCGCCCCACGCTTTTTACATTAAAATTATTTTTTACGTTTAGTTTAAAAGCGTATTTGTTAAGTTTATATTTTTGTCAATTAAACATATAGAGTAAACCAACAACCGTTTGGGTAAACGTGTTCTTGAGTGAAGACCACGTCTCGGCAAACGTAGTGTAGGACGTCCACATGCCAGGTGGAGTGATGATTCGCGCAAGACGTCTGGCAGGAGCTGGATGCGAATAGCCGAAGATCGAATTGAGTGGCGTGCAATTGGAGAGGCCAATGTCCAGCAGTGGACTGCGACAGGCTGATGATGATGATGATGAAATCTATAGAAATAAATAAAATTGAAGTTGAAGTGTCTTTTTGGAATATCTTAGACGAAACATATTTTATATCAAATAATAACAACAACAAAATAACAAATCTTTGTCTGATATAAATACATAAACATTTTTTTTTTTGTAAATACATAATAAACTCTTTTGCAAAAAAAACGGACACTTAAGCAAATAACTATTTTAATAGTTACTATTTGTTTGTTTGACAATTAAATATATATCTTATATATATATATATATATATAATAAATTCTATGGATCGTACGGAGTTAGTCTTCACCGAAAACGGTACACTGCCTGAACACCGATACATAACGGAAGCTCTAATTCCTTATGCACAACCCGCTTTAACCGCTCTTGGCGAAAACTCAATTTTTATGGACGACAACGCTCGCGCCCACCGGTCTGGCGATGTGGAAGCGTATATGCTAGAAGTCGGAATTCGTCGTTTGGACTAGCCAGCTAGAAGTCCGGACCTCAATCCCATAGAGCATGTCTGGGACGTTCTGAAGCGACGAGTGAGGTCAGTGCAGCCGGCTCCGCAGACCATCAGAGAGCTAAAGAATGTGATTACCGCGGAGTGGGAACGTATTCCCTAAGAAACCATAAAAGATATACTCGCTAGAATGCCCAGACGAATGCAAGACGTGATTTCAGCAAGAGGGGGTCACACTTAATACTAAACTTTTATCTGCTGTTAATTTATTCAATAAAAACAAAGAAATTAACGCGTTTCATTTTTATTTAGCGAGCAGGTACAATAATAGTGTTTTGAGCTTAAACATTATTTCTCAATAATTTAATCAAAATGTTATGATACAACTGATAAAAACTATTCCTTCCTAGTTAATTTATAAAATTCTGAGAATAGCAATACCTAAAATTGTCAAACAAACAAATAGTAACTATAAAATAGTTCTTTGCTTAAGTGCCCGTTTTTTTTGCAAATGAGTGTATGTAATTATACATAGAAAACACCCAAACTCCGAAACAAATATTTGCAGATCACACAAACATTTGGTCCGACCCGGGAATCGAACCCCAGACCTCTTGATCATTAGCCGCATACGCTAACCACTAGACCAACAAGGCAATGAACAGTCTTTTTGCTTTTGGAAATGAAAGCTCCGTCAAAATTGGTGCAGTCGTTCAATAAATAGGCCGGAGCAAACAGACAGACAGACAAATCAAATTAAAAGTGTTTTTTTGGTGTGAGTCCCAATTAGACTACCACGCTGGCCAGACGGGTTGGTATAGGGTTGGTTTCAAGTTGGGGTGCTGCTAGCTAGAAAACCTCCACGTGGTGCACCCTGGGCGCTGGCGATAGCACTGTTCCTCCTCATTTCCTCCGCGTTATCTGGAGGGGAGGATTATCGCCAGCGGCTAATATTCTAGCTGGAGAGGAGCCATCATCGGCTCCCGGGCAAGGCCTGGTCCAGCGGGGCGGGCGTTTCCGCCGTTTCCCCTGCTGGCTCTTCGCTCTTCGGAGCAAGGAGGAGGTTAACCTCGTTAAAAAACCGAAGGTGGGACCCTTCATGGGTCGGAGTTTCTCCCGCTGGTAGCGGTGGAGAAAGGAGGGCGGGCTCGGCGTGTATTCACATTACCACCGAGCAGGCAGGGTGACGTAGTCTTCCTGCCACCGTCGGCATAGCGTAGCCCCGAGAAGAATGCTCTGATCGGGGGCGTGGGTCTTGGCTTAACCGCCTGGACCGCGAGGAAGAAAACCTCTATAAAAAATCACCTCGAATCTCAAGCTCTGGTGCGTGGCCAGGGGATGCATGGCTGATGGGAAGTTCAGTTGCGAACGCACCCCAAGCCGAGGTACCTGCGGACCCCTCGGTTTGGCTAAAAATTTACGCTTGCCCGGGTATTGGGGGATCTCTGCCCGGGTCGACCTTGTATTTCTCCCCCTCTCGTGGGTTCAATTATGGATGATATTAAAATTAAAAACTTAGATAACGGCACGGAAAACCAAACAACTAACGACATGGCTAGCAAAACGGATAACGTATGCGAAGAAGGCACCAAGGTGAAGGAGAGTGAGGTGGTGAGCATCCTGGAGGATGTCTCATCCGAGGAGTTGAGGGTGATGATGGACACGCCCATCTTGGAGGGGCTCCCAGTAGTCGAACAGACGACTGGGAGCCGAAGAGTGTCGGAGCGCCTGCGCTCCAAGACTGCCGCGACGGACACGGACGGCTCGGTGCCAATGGAGTTGTAGCCGATTGACGTCCGCAGGAAGCGCGAGAACGCCGGGAATGACGACGGTGACGCATCCCAGCCGAAACGCAGAACGGCGTCACCCTCGCCGGTCCCAGGCCCGTCAGGCTCCGTCTTTAAGCCGGAGACCTACCGGCGCAACAGGGCCGACAAAGAGGCAAAGGCAGAGGAGGAGGTAGAGGAACTCCTGCAGAGAGTCAAGGAGCTGATGACGACGGCGGGAGATGTACCGCAGGCTCCTCCCTCCGTGCAGGATAGGGCGAAGGTGGCGGTGGACGTGATCCGCCGAGTGGCCACCAAGTCCACAAACCTGAAGGGCTCCTTCGTTAGGGCCCTTAAGGAGTCCTCCTCCGCCATCACGGGGGCCGTAGACGAGCTCGTCGGAGACGTGGCTCGTCTGCAGGCGGCAAATGACCGCTTGACGGCGCAGGTGGCCGAACTCGGCTACAAGTTCGCCTGCTTTCAAGCGAGTCATCCCGAGATGGTGGCCACTGCCCTGCCCCAGCCTGCCCCAGCCCCAGCAAATGCGGCGATGCCTGATGCCCAGCTGCGCCAGGTGCTAGTCGCGGTGGGGCACATGCTGGATGGTCGCCTGGCGGATCTGAAGGCAATGCTGCCTCCACCCCCAGTGGTACGTCCGCCGCTGGCATCGCAGAGGCCGAAGGCTGCGACGGCGCCGACCGAACTCCCCGTTGAGGGAGGTCCGGTGTCGTATGCGGCGGCAGCCGCTGCCCCGGCCCCTGAGGCTCCCCAGAAACAGGGGAAGGGGGCCAAGGCGCCGGCGAAAGCGCCGGCGAAGGCGCCGGCCCAGACGCCAGCAAAGGCGCAGGCGAAGGCGTCTGCCAAGGCGCCAGCGAAGGCGCAGGCGAAGGCGCCGGCCAAGACACCGGCCACAGCGCCGACCAAGGCGGTGCCTGAAACAGGAGAGGAGTTCCCCCCTCTCCCCACTCCAACACCCCTGCCGGGCCCCTCCACTTCTGCCGCCGATAACGAGAGCTGGCAAGTCGTGGGGAGCTCAAAGAGGAGCCAACAGCGGCAGAGGCAGCGGGCCAGAAGGGCCGCCGAAAAGGCAGCCGAAGCCTCGCAGCCGCCGCCGGTGGTGGCAGCGGCCACCAAAAAGAAGCCGCGAAAACTACAGCCGCCCAAAACCGCGGCTGTAGTGGTGACCGTCACACCGGAGGCGGCCAGTGGCGGACTGACCTATGCGGCTGTCTTCCAAAAGGCCCGGGCCAGTCTTGCCACCGAGTTTGGACCGGCAGGGGTCAGGTTGCGCCGCGCCCAGACGGGAGCTCGAGTCCTCGAGTTCCCTGGGGCAGAGGGCGCCAAGACGGCGGACAAATGTGCCGAGACGCTGAGGGGCATGTTTGCCGAGTTGGATGGCGTCAAGATCGCCAGGCCCACGAAGTGCGCGGAGCTGCGTATTTCGGGCCTGGACGATTCTGTGACGGCCGAAGATGTCCGCGATGCAATCCGGGAGAAGACCGGCTGCAGCGCGGATAACATCAGGGTCGGCACCATCCGCCCCGGTCCAGGCGGGCTAGGCGCTGCATGGGTCAGCTGTCCCGTGGCGTCAGCTAAAGTTTTGGGCGACGCCGGAGCTATCCTCGTCGGCTTTGTGAATGCCAGGGTTACGGTCCTGGCTGCGAGGCCGATGAGGTGCTTCAAGTGCCTAACCGCCGGACACACTCGCTCCAAATGCGAGAGTTGTTTCGACTGCAGCAGTCTGTGTTACCGCTGCGGTCGACCGGGGCACAAAGCGGCAGAATGCTCTGCCGCCCCTCATTGCCCGGTGTGTGCGGCGGCGAACAAGCCCGCCAACCACCAGATCGGGCAGGGGGGCTGCAAGCCTCCCCGCGCGTCTCGGCAAGCGCCAGAGGCCAGCCTATCGATCCAGGCTGCCTCCGACGTCACTAGTGCGTCGGCGCCGATGCCCATGGAGGAGGTTGTAGAGACGATCCCTTAATGGATCAAGTCTCCAACCTTCTGGTCCAGACGAACTTGAACTACTGCGCCGCAGCGCAGGATCTCCTCCTGCAAACCATGGCGCAGTGGTCGGTCGGTGTGGCCGTAGTCGCGGAGCCCTACTTCGTCCCTCCCCGTCCAAACTGGATGGGTGACCGGGACGGCTCCGTGGCAGTCGTCGGCTCCACGGCGGCTGGTTCCCCGCCCTTGTCGCTCAAAGACAGGGGCACGGGATATGTTGCCGCCGAGTGGGGGGGGATCACCGTTTACGGTATCTACTTCTCCCCCAATAAGAGTTTGAGTGACTTCGAGGTCTTCCTGAACAACCTGGAGACCTCGATGCGGCAACTAACGTCTGGGCGCGTCCTCGTGCTGGGGGACTTCAACGCCAAGTCCATTGCGTGGGGTTCCCCGGCGACGGACGCCAGGGGCAGGGCCGTAGAGGAGTGGGCGGCCTCGGTGGGCCTCTGTCTACTGAACAGAGGCTCCACCAACACGTGCGTGCGACAACAGGGGGGGTCGATAGTGGACCTTTCGTTCGCTACCCCTGCACTCGCCGCACGTGTACAGAACTGGCGTGTCCTGGATGAGGTTGAGACGCTCTCGGACCATTTGTATATCCGATTTGAGCTCTCCCGGTCCCAGGACGCCAGTAGGGGTCACGCGGCGCGGCGTCCCTCCCGCTTTCCGCGGTGGTCTGTCGCCAAGCTCGACAGGGACTTACTGGAGGAGGCGGCCATTCTTAACTCTTGGCTGCCTCCGCAGGCCCCGGCCGAAGAGGTCAACGTGGGGGCTGGTCGCTTCTGCAGTGCGATTACGCAGATCTGCGACGCGGCCATGCCCCGCGTACGTGGGCGTCGGCCTCCAAGGAAGGAGGTCTACTGGTGGTCCCAGGAGTTGGCGGCCCTCCGTGCGGCCTGTGTTCGTGCCCGGAGGTGCCTCACTCGTAGTCGGCGACGCCACCGCGGAGTCGGTGAGGAGGTGGACCGGCTTCAAGAGGAATACCGTGAGATCCGGCAAACTCTGAAGCTGGCCATCTGCCGCGCCAAAGAGGAGAGCCGCAAGGAGATGCTGGAGAGTCTCGAGCGTGACCCCTGGGGTCGGCCCTATCGTGCGGTGCGCAAAAAGCTCTGCGCGGGAGGCCTGCCCCTCACGGAGACTCTCCAGCCCAGCTTCCTGCAGGAAGTGGTCGAGGGCCTATTCCCACAGCGGGCGGAGCACACGCCCCCGTCGATGGCCGTCATGGCCGGAGGCGACGACGAAGGCGAGGCTGATGTGCTGCCCGTCAGGGAATCAGAGGTAGGGGCGGCTGTTTTAAGGATTCGATCCAAGAACACCGCCCCCGGGCCAGACGGGGTACCTGCCCGAGTGCTGGCCCGAGCCCTCGATCATATGTCGGACCGCCTCAGGGGAGTGTTAGACGCTAGTCTGGCGTCCGGACGCTTCCCTGAGTGTTGGAAAAGCGGGAAGCTGGTTCTGCTCCAAAAGCCAGGTCGGTCTGCCGACTCGGTCGCGGCCTATAGGCCCATCGTGTTGCTGGACGAGGCGGGTAAGCTGTTCGAGAGGGTGCTCCACGCCCGCATCGTCCGGCACCTGCGCGAGGTGGGCCCCGATCTGTCGGACGCCCAATTTGGATTCCGGGAGGGGCGTTCGACGATCGACGCAATTCTGCGTCTGAAGGCCGCGACCGAACAGGCGGTGGGCTGCGGCGACGTGCTGTTGGCGGTGTCGTTGGACATCGCCAACGCATTCAATAGTCTGCCATTCAGCTGCATCAGGGCCGCACTCCAGTACCACGGAGTGCCACAGTACCTGAGGCGGCTAGTGGCAGACTATCTGACGGAGCGTACTGTCATGTACGAGGACCGAGAAGGAGTCTTGAGACGTCGGGCCATGTCGTGCGGTGCTCCACAGGGGTCTGTCCTCGGACCACTCCTGTGGAACATGGGATACGACTGGGTCCTGCGAGGGCGTCTCCCCCCCGGGGTCGGTGTAATTTGCTACGCCGACGACACTCTTGTGACAGCCCGGGGGGCGACCTTCGAAGAGGCGGCACGCCTGGCCACCACAGGAGTCTCCCTGGTGGTCGGGCGCATTGAGGCGCTGGGTTTGCGGGTGGCCCTAGAAAAGACGGAAGCCCTACTTTTCCATGGGCCCCGTCGTGGTCCACCCGCCGGCGCCTCCATCGAGGTCAACTCGGTCCTCGTACCGGTCCGGGCCCACTTAAAGTATCTGGGTCTGGTCCTAGACGGTAGGTGGCTCTTCGACGAGCACTTCCAACAGCTTGCTCCGAAGCTGATCGGCACTGCCTCCTTCCTTGGGCGTCTTTTGCCCAATCTGGGAGGAGCCAGTGTCGCCACGAGGCAGCTGTACACGGGGGTTGTCCGGTCTATGGCACTCTATGGTGCACCGGTGTGGGCGGCGGCTCTGACCGAACAGAATAGGGCGCGCCTCAGGCGGCCTCAGAGAACTCTGGCGGTCAGAGCCATACGGGGCTACCGCACCGTATCGACGGAGGCGGCGTGCGCCCTGGCCGGAACACCCCCGTGGGATTTGGAGGCGGAAGTGCTCGCCGACGTTTATCGGCGAGTGGCTAACTACCGGGCGGAGAGTGGTGGAGTTGGACCTCCGCCCGAGGACGTGCGCGAGTGGCGCGAAGCCGCTCACCGAGCCACGATGGATCGCTGGTCGGTCCGGCTGGAGACTCCACGTGCTGGCTTCGCCACCGTAGAGGCGCTTCGGCCGGTCATCGGCGAATGGGCAGTGCGGCAGCACGGGACCCTTACCTTCCGACTGACGCAGGTTCTTTCCGGGCATGGTTGCTTCGGAAAGTACCTGCACTCGGTCGCCAGGAGGGAATTGAGTCCCGCCTGCCACCACTGCGACTGCAGTGAGGATTCGGCTCATCACACGCTGGCGGTCTGCCCCGCGTGGGAGACGCAGCGCCGGGTCCTCACTGCAGTCATCGGAGGGGATCTCTCGCTGCCGGCCGTCGTTCGTTCCATGGTCGGCAGCGAGAGCTCATTTACCGCGGTCGCAACCTTCTGCGAGGACGTAATCACGCAGAAGGAGGCGGCGGAGAAGGCCCGGGAGGACGACATCCAATCGGACCAGATTCGCCGCCGGCGACTCGGGCGGCGGAGGCGCGAACATCTGCGCCTCATGCCGCCTTGAGTGTGGCCGCGGGTGGACGGGACGGGTTTTCCCTCCACCCGCCCTATGTAGCCAGCCGCGAGGAGGCGGCGTCGGTGTGTGCCGGACGCCGCCTAAGAGAGGGTCGTCGTACAGAGACGGTGCCCGCATCAGGAGCGGGCAGGCGCTGGAGAAGTTCAGAAGGAGATCTCACCCTGGACTTCTCCTCCTCCTAAACGGAGAAGCGCGGAGAGGGCACACTGTGTGGTTTTTAGTCGGTTCAAGTCCGACACACCACCCCGCCGTAACCCCCGGTGGGGTGACGGTCCATGATGATTTTCCACACATAAAAAAAAAAAAAAAAAAAAAAAAAAAAAGGGTTGGTTTCAAGTTTTCCTTCTCTTTGCATTGATGTTGTCTCACGTAGTTTATCCCTTAGT
Source organism: Phragmatobia fuliginosa (assembly GCA_932526445.1). Lineage (NCBI taxonomy): Eukaryota > Metazoa > Arthropoda > Insecta > Lepidoptera > Erebidae > Phragmatobia > Phragmatobia fuliginosa. The sequence goes on along the minus strand of OW052082.1, from coordinate 1,267,109 downwards.
CGCCTTTTACGACACCCGCGGGATGAATAGGGGTGGTGACACTCTGTATTCTTAATCCGTCACCACACGGATTAGACTTTCATATGCATTTAATAAAAAAACTGTACATTTAATATTACGAACTTTATGGAAACTATAAAAGTCCAGCATTTCCAGACATTAGCCGGAACAAACAAACAGACAGACGGACAGAAAATTTATTTAAAAAAATCTGTCAGCCTGTGACCACGGCCGGTGCAACTTGGTCGAAACGTCAGACAAATCAGAGGTGTGTAATACCCTAAATAAGTGATCGCGTTAATTCCCGTAAAAATAATATTAATTATCATGGAACGCGAAAGTTTAAAAGTTAGTAAAAAAATCTTTTTAAGTAAGTACCGTAATATACTTTCATATGAATTTGATGAAAACCTGTTCATTTGCTATTACAAACAGACACATACATTTTATTTATTTGTATATATGTCAGTGAGATGTGCTAAGTTATGATTAATTTATTTATTCAATGAAGTAAGAAGCTTAAGTCATAATGTTTCAACTTTAAGTGATTAATAATTTCATAATAATAAGAAATAAAATTAAAAATAATGATGAATACAATTTTTAATGCCTTATAATAATTATAAATTTCATCAGAACTTTTTTGGTATTTTAACTTTTTTACACTTAAGACATCCATTTCGTTTCTTATTTTTTCGTTTTATAATTTATACAAATAAAAAAAATTGTGTCTGTATGTAATAATATCAGATGAACAGTTTTTTACTAAATGCATCATCATCATCATCTTCCGAGCCTTTATTTCCAAGTTTATTTGGGGTCGGCTACTAGTTCAACCGGTTTTACCTGAATTTCATTTTTTCCACGGAGCGACTGGCATCTGACCTCCGCAACCCTAAGTGAGAACTGAAATTCGAAGATTGAACTAATTGTCAGTATATTTGAGGGCACTGACTTCCCAATAACGATTACCATAGATGTCCATGACAACCGGGACCGACGGCTTTACTGCTCTCCGAGGCACGGGTGTGAATCACTGCCAAACCTCCAAACTCCGGGCTGCTATAATATCCTAAGAAAATCCTAAAAACTCTTTTTGGCCCGACCCGGGATTTTTACTAAATGCATATCTAAGTATTATACGATATTTACATCAAAAAGGCAATTTTTAATTTTTTTTTGTCTGTCAGTCCGTCTACGGAAATGCTGGCCGATTTTAATGGGATTTTCACTGGCGGAAAGCTGATGACCTGAGGAGTAACTTATACTAGTTTTTTACACTAGTTTCGCTCCGTGGCCTTACTCGCGATTTACAACAATAACCGCGGGTAACACCGCGGGACTCAGCTAGTGTTATATATAGAAAACACCGAAACAGTTATTTGCAGATTATTCAAATATTTAGTGTGACCCGGGAATTAAACCCGAGACCTCAGGTTCAGCAGTTGCATACGCTTCCACTCGTGCTATGCCACGAAGGCAGTCTGTAGAAAAGTACCAATAAATAAATATTATACTACACCTGATCGGAACAGTAGTCAATATTCCCTGAAAATGAAAAGAGAACGTTAGTCTTTTCCTTGACCTGAATAAGCGGGAGGAAAAAATGTATGAAAATCCATTTCTAACGTGTTTTAGCGGGAGAGAAAGTTGTATGAATTTTCATTTCTCATGTGTTATCTTATCTATGGCGCGCGCCTGCCCAAAGAGTTTTCATATAATTTAAATATGGAATCTCCGTGCCACTGACATCCTTTTGTGAAGAATAAAAAAAAACAAACGAAGCGCAAAATATTGGTCAAATTCTAAGCTAAATTGTGTCTTACATGGTGTCTTTGGTTTTGATTTTATTAGGGGGGTGTCACTTCGCAGTTTAGGTATAGTCGGCCGGCTGCCTGCCGAGTCAGACACGCCGGTCGAACAGACATCGTCAGAACAGTTCAGAGTTACACGATAGAAAGAGACGCAACTGTAGGTAAATATAATCGTAGTGATTCGGCGCTGTGCGATCTGAATTGAACTTAATCTTTTGACACCGAGGGTATCTTTAACTTTAATTTACTTTTCGGAGTGAGGCTTCTGTACTGGTACTATTATGTATTCTGTGATTTTATTTTAAAAATACTTTAAATGTTCCTCACAGGTGTAGTATAAAGAACTATGTAGCACTCGGGTGAAAGTCCCATTCCTACCTCGGGAGTATTGTGGCCCTAGGCTGCGCCTTCGGGCCACAAACTGCTCCCTCGCTAGTAATCGGTCCCTTTCCTCCCTCGGTGAACAATGTACTATTTCGGACATCTTACACACAACGTCATCTAGTCTCAAACTAAGCAGAGCTTGTATTATGGGATCTAGACAACTGATATAAATACATAAACATACTTCTTTGTTTGTAAATACACACATGTTACATAGATTATACAAAAATTTTGTCCGATCCGGGAATTGAACTCGAGCCCTCAAGCACAGCAGCCGCATAAGCTACCACTGCGCCACAGAGGCAGACGATGTGGATTGTAGTTTCACAGGAAACCTTGACCGCACGGATGGAACACTCACCTCGTCGCTTATAACTACACTGGAGTGTTGTGAGTTCAAATCCCAAATAGGATAACATTACACGAAATATAAATATATTGTATATATATGCCTTGTTGGGCTAGTGGATAACGTGTGCGGCTGCTGATCAAAAAGGTCTCCGGTTCGATTCCCGAGTCGGAACAAAATTTTATTTGATTTGATAACATTTGCGAATGTGAATGTTTTCTACTTATAAAATGTATGTAATTTAAAAAATAAAAGTCATCATCATCATCAACAGCCTTTAACAGTCCACTGCTGGTCATAGGACTCTCCTTGAAAAGTAGGTATTACGGAGGTATTTATTAAGGAGGCCTACTATACCACGCTGGCCAGACGGGTTGGTATAGGGTTGATTTCAAGTTTTCCTTCTCTTTGCATTGATGTTGTCTTGCGTAGTTTATCCCTTAGTCGCCTTTTACGACACCCGCGATGAACAGGGGTGGCGACACTCTGTATTCTTAATCCGTCACCACACGGACTATAATATAAAAGTATTGTCATGTATTTATATCAGTTGTCTAGTATCCATAGCACTCTGCATAGTTTATGACTTGATGACGTTGTGTTTCAGATGTCCGAACATTAAAAAAAACACTGCTTTATTCTCCACTGTTGGTACAACTTCTCATGGTAATCAGATAATAATTGATATTCAAGTCGTGATACCAAGAAACCATTAGTTTGAGTAACAAATTGTTCAAAAGGTTCTCAAAAGAAACTGCATCGTTACAGCATGCGGGTCATTAATATTGAATGATAGTTTGTGGGAATATTTTAGTAAATTTATGATTTTATCTAAACTGGGGCTTATTTTGATAATATTGGCAAAAATGTTTTGTCAAATTAACATTGTAGCCTTGGCAAAATTATAGAAGTTATAGTCTTTGACAATAGAACCTTAATAATGTTTCCACTTATAATTCAAATCATCAGACCACTAGTATACTTAAATATTTTACCAGTATATAACAGTCAGTCGTTAGTTACTAGACTTTTAAGCCAGACCTACAGTACCTACAGTACCGTGCCTCTCAATAGTAGGGAAATTTTACCTAGATGTGATTTTACCATTTCAGTAATTCGGAGGTCACGTTCAGCAGTCGGTCCCGGTTGCTATCATAAGATAACAGGCGTAAAGATTAGTTGGAGGCCTTCGGGTGGCTTAAAAAAATCCAACAGTAAGATTACCAGAACGTGTCTTAGCAGTCCCTAACCCGCACTTGTTCAGCGTGGGGACGTATGGCCTCCGTTCCTCCTCTAACAGCATCCTGAATGTATTTTCAGATAGGTGGGACTCCTCCCTTATGACAAGGTGGTTGTATGTCCACACTTGTTAATTTGTTGGTATGTACTTATATATGTTATATTTTTAATGTATGTACTTATATGTTATATTTTAATGTATGTACTTATATATATTTTCTATACTAACACTAGGTTAAGTCAATGTAACTAACACAATATGGATTCAAGGTCCGAAATAAATAATTTGAATTGAATTGAATTGAAATTAACCCTCTCCTGGGAGAAGACCCGAGCCCAGCAGTGGGACCTTATGGGTTGCTGATTGATACCTCGCTAGCCAAACGAGTTGGTACTGTGTTTGTTTATATTATTTTTTTCGAATTCTTCGTACCACACCCACGGTATGAAGAGGAGTTAACACGTCTCCGTTCACCCTTTCAAGGACAAAGTCGTAACTATATACAAGTAATCCCTAGAGAAAAATCACACGACAATTTGGAACTACCCCGCTACAAGACAATTATCATGTTGGCTATTGTTTAAATAAATGATAACATGCAATATACAATAGTCGTGAGAAATCTAAATGATCTATCTACCTTATCGGATTACGAGTATGTCTAGAAGTGGTGAAATAACTGCTTATATGTCAGGGGTAGAGAAAGGCCGCCGTCTCTTTCTGCGAGCAAGTTAAGCTTGCGAAGGAGATGGCGGAGCGGGACCGCGAGAGGTTTATAACTCTCCTTGTACCGGCGCCGGAGGTTGCAGAACATTCTCCGTCTTTCATAAGTAAATATTTCGGACAATAATAAATGTTTCGGACATCTTACACACAAAACTTTCCCCCTTGTGATATTTCATGATTCCCCCCCCTTTCGAGCCTCAAGTGATAAATGGACGGCCCTCTATTGAGATAAATCAATATTTCGGTCATCTTACATACAGCGCCATCTAGTCCCAAACTAAGCAGAGCTTGTATTATGGGTACTAGACAACTGATATAAATACATAAACATACTTTTTTTTGTAAATACAGACTTCGAAACAAATATTTGCGGATCACACAAAGATTTGGTCCGACTCGGGAATAGAATCCGAGACGTCTTGATCAGCAGCCGCGTACGCTAAACTTGACGGTGACAGGTGAGGCCATCACCCTAGCTATCACCCTAGCAGAAGCAGGTCCTAGTGTCGGTGGGAGTGCTGCGGAGGGTGCTCATTTCCCGTTTGGAGTCAGTTGTCCGGTCCATTTTAATACCAACCACTTTCAAAAAAGACCAGCCCATAATGACAGCGCTTCGTTGATGAGTGCAAGACCTGTGATGATTAAACTAGACCGCCATATTGTGGGTCACCATCTGTCATTGTCTGAATTAACAATAAGTATGGTGACCTGACTACTCTTGGAAAACATGTTTCAATCCCTATTCCCTACTAATATTATAAATGCGGAAGTAACTCTGTCTGTCTGTCTGTTACGCTTTCACGCCTAAACCGCTGAACCGATTTTGATGAAATTTGGTATGAAGATAGAACTGAACTTGGGAAAGGACATAGGCTACTTTTACTGCGATAACCGACATAGACGCTGGCGGAGCCGCGGGCGAAAGCTGGTTATAAATGTTATAAAGATTGGAAAAATATATTCCCTACAAAAGGAAAGTCAAGGAAGGGTAATAGTTCCGCAGTCTATGTGTGTTTGTATGTTCTACCATAGCCCCTCAACTACTGAACCAATTTGAATGAATTTAATGTGTTTATTTCCTAATAATGGCTCAGGGAACATGGTCTATATAAATAATTTCAATAGGTTTTTTACTTAGTCGGGTTAGACTCATTTAAACTCTTCCTTGTTGAGAACAGAACAGAATATAAATATTTGCCGGCGTATCGATTATTTTAGCTGGCAACACTGTTAAGTGTCTGAAGGTAAGACACTGACGCAACACCGGGCACTGGCGCGTGCGACCGGTGACCGCAGGGATGGGAATCATTGACACTTTAAAATAATAAAAACGCGATTGAATGATTGATTTTAGTCGATTACTTTCATGTCATAAGTCATAGACAAGGATCACGGGTGACAATGGTTTTATCCCTTCCCTAGATGATTATTGTTCGTTCATTCGTTCGTGAGTTCCTTTAAAAATGGAACGTCGTCGTTGACGAGCACAGTTATCGCGGATCATCTCGTGTGAGCACCACGTGTTCGGTGGAGTGTCTTATTTAAAATTATTAATCATGGGCTGCTATTTAATGTCCTAACTGTATTTCGTGATCGAGTGCTTCAATAAAGTGAATTTACAAGAACATTCTCCTCACCCGCTAAACTCACGTCTACCCTCAATTAAAAATATGAGGCCTACTAACGTTCCCAGTCCATTCAAGATTTAACATCAGAAGTGGGATACGCAGGGTAACCACCTCAGGAGAATAGTGTAAAGTGAACAGCAGTGAGCAGCCCGGACAATCAAACTGTTTACAAAAACATGGTGATGGAAATCTCAATTACTGGCGACCGCTAATCCGCAACAATCGGAATTTAACATTACCGTAAGGCTGATTTGTTTTGACATATGTCAGCGTTTTGGCACACAAGGGCACAGCATTTTGCACATGATTTTCTCTATCGAGTGTCGCGAACAGCGAGAGAGTTCTGAAGAGCCGTCTAAATGAGACTTCGGACAGATCTCAGCTACGTATGCGGACAGGCTGGATATGTCGCGTCGGTTTGTGAAGAACGCAAGGGTTCCGAGCTACAGCAATGAAGGAGGTGCACATTTGTAAACATGAATCGACGAGGAGCAAAAGCTACGCAGAATCCGGTGAGATCGTTTCTTTTTATTTTCTCGTTGATTGTGGGCATGCTTTTCGTTAGTATTTTACAGTGTCGTAGTATCGGGGGTAGTTAAAAAAAAAGGAAGAAAAAAAAAAGGAACCGTAAGATGTTTCGCAAATACTATCTACTACTAAGTTACTATTTTACGTTGTGCCGAAAGAAACGATAAAAGGTAAAGTAATTCTATAGGCAGTGATTTTTTTAAACGAGTACGTCAGTGTGCAAATTAACCGTATTGCTTTTTTTTTACAAAAGTGAGTTTCAGCGAAAAGCATACCCAAACTAAGCTAAGCTCTTGAGGATATAGATACTGACTTAAACTGTGTGGACAAAATCAAATCAAAAATCTTATTGATCTTAATTTAGTTACGAAAATATTCTGAATTCTTTATCGATGGTATACCAGGGCATCGCGTCTTTACAGGAGATTTACGGGTAGACCCTATTGATCAATATAAGAATGTTCAAAGACGAAAAAGTTTCAGCCCTCCTAGAAGCGTAAGTTATTTACGGTAGTTCCTCACCCTCACAAGATGGTCAATATGGGTATCTAACTAAGCCCTTTGATCTTAGAAATTCGGCTGCAGTCTATCAAAGGTGTATCAACAAGGCTTAGTTATAAACTTGGAATTAGCGTTGCGCTGGGTTACCTTGATTATGGACTTGGTTTCTCTGATAATCATTCCCATTGTCTGGAACGTTGCTTTAACCCTGAGAGCATTGTCAGACGCAGTTTTCCTTTTTTTATAGAAATGTAGGAGTACATTTTGTGGGTCATGTAGTTAGAGCAGGAGAAGTGGTTGATTCTCCTACCCCGAAGATTGCTACTCAGAATAGACAGTTCTTGGGCCTTGTCTCCTACTTCAGAAACTTCATACCCAAGTAATACTCGTATGGTAGGCCCACTTTATTCACTGAAGGGGACAATAAGGTGGACGGACCTACATGACAATATTTACAAGAAAACAGTTCAAATACTGAGCTCAGGAGTCTGTACTAACAATATTAGATCGTGAAGCGGCAGCTATTGAGTTTCACACTGATGCCAGTTCTAACGGTTATGGGGCCATAATCATTCAAAGAAAGAATGGTTTGCTACATGTTGTCATATCTTAGTGTCATATTTTAGTTGACGAACGACTGACGCAGAATCGCGATTTCATTCGTAGGAACTAGAAACTATCATAGTCACCTGAGTAGTCGAGATCTTTAAACAGTGTTTGTATGGGCAGCATTACACAGCATACACCATTAGTGGTGGGTATTTCTACAGGAGTCAATATTGTGCATAAGGTGCCAACAAGTAACATGCTGATTTCTTGTCTAGACATCCAATCCAAAATACAGTTTGTGATGACTCTAATGCCAGTACATTATCAGATGAAACTGTAAACGTAATATTAGAATACTGTAGAGGACCGGGTGTCGTGTTCCTCCGACACAGAGGGGGGATCCTCCGACCGGGCGAGGTGGTCGTGCCTGGTGGGCCGCTGCACGGCGGTTGGTGTTGGGATGTAGTGTGTGTGCTGGTTCGCGCGAGAGTTTCTCCGTCGCGATTCAAGATTGGTAGTTGCTCCGTGTAGTTCATACCGTGTGTTCTTCGTGGTTCAGTGTTTCTTCGCGTGATGGCGCTGACTGTTAACTTTATTATGGGTAGTTAGCGGTAGAACAAAATCGTGATATCGAAATTCGTGACCTCATTAACAAAAATAAGAACAAAGAAACCTCAGACTACTCGCACCATGATGTGCGTAAGGGTAACCAGTTTCCGGTTACCAATAGCTCCGTGATCCTTAACGTGGACCTTAATTAATCATGTTCCTTCGGAAATTAAGAAACTAAGAACTATTTGAGCATTATTGGTTTCCAGAGATGACGAAGTAGGTACGTAAGTTTATTGATTCTTGTACAGTATGCAACGCTTCGAAAGATTGCTCCGGGTCCCAACAAGTTTCGTCAGCAGCCTGTGGTTTCCGTTGCTGGGCTCGGGTCTCCTCTTGGGGAGGATTGACGCCGTGCGTCACCGCCCTGGTTGTGGACTTTTGGAACGCATTGTGGCTGCGTGGTCTTGCCGTTGGATGGTGTTTTTCTGAAGGGCCTCCAGCTGGGCTTTGCGGATGCTGTGTTGTGGCGGCAGCCGGGACTGGCTGCTTGGCGTGGCCTTTGGGTTGCGGTGGCGCTCGTGGCGTGTCGTGCCACGGGTGGTCGCCCGTCCGGTTCTGGCCGCGCCGTCGTTGCTTGCCCTTGGTGGTTGTTTCCGGTCGCCTGGGGCCTTTAGGCTGGGCAAGTTGGCCTTCATCAATGCCTAAGGACACAGGTCCCGACATGCGATTTACATAGATATTGCGGGGGGATTGGGCGGTAAAGACGATGGGAGGGAGTGCGTGTCTTTCATTACTCGGCATAGTGTACAGCTTCACCTTATCGGTACTGGTTCCGGTAGGGCTAACGCTAAGCGTATAATGCGTACTCTAAAATGTCTGCTCACAATAGTAGAGAACAAACCAAACAAAACTTCTGTAAGTTCAGCTCGCCTTTAATACCACTAGATCCAGAGTAACAGGCTACTCCCATGCGGAATTAATGCTTTACAAACGAGCAATGTAGAATTTCAAAAGACTACACGTCAGAGGTAGAACGCTTCATCCGAAGTAGAGCAATAGTGAGTCCATTCAGTGCAGGCAATTTCGTCTTTATCAAGGATAGCGAGTGTAACCAAACCAAACTTTCAAAGGTAAGGTCATTCTATTGTCAAGGTACCAGATCATTATAGAGACGAGCTGAGAGACGTTGGTGGGTCTAACCTAACCTGTAAGTATGCTCATGAAATTCGAAATGTATAGTCATGACAATGGACATAACGTCCTATGAGGAAAGTGATGCAGCATCGACATCTAGTCCACATACTTTAGCCTCTGCCTCCGAACATGACAAGTACTAAAGGTGAGTTTATAACGTTTGTGCACTCTTCTTCTTTCTTCTTCTTCCTTAGCATATTTGCATCCACTGTTGGATATATGCTTCCTACATGGTTTTCCATACGCTTCTGGATGCGGTGTGTCTAGTCTTTCTTTATATCTTCCGACCACCTGGCAGCTGGTCTACCAACACTTCGACTTCCTGTTCAGGGTCGCCAGAATAGTTATATGACTTCATCTATCGTAGTTTCTTCGGAAAACATGTCCGGCCAATTGTTATTTCAGTTGCGCAATTCATTTGTGTATATTCAGTTCTTTTATCAAGAACCGATCCAGAGAACGTACGTAGAGTATCGATCCAGAGCGTGCGTACGTACGTAACGTAGCGAGCGTACACTGGATGGGTACTCGGTTGGCACGTGTCCGAAAAAGGGGGCTGGTCTGGAAAACGGATCGATGCCTCTGATCAGACTACGCGGTATGTAGCCTTATTGATGGGTAGTTAATAGGCGCGTATCTGAAAAATGGGGCTGGTCTGTAAACCGGATCGATGCACCTGATCAGACTTCGCGATTTATAGTAGGGTTGATGGGTAGGTGGTAGTCGCGTATCTGAAAAATGGAGCTGGTCTGTAAACCGGATCGATGCACCTGATCAGACTACGCGATGAGACTGGTGGAAGAGACGCTGATGGTTGTCCGGTCCGAGGCACCATGTGAGTTGGTGATCGGTCGAAGGGACGCCTGAGGTCAGTTGTCTGCCCAGTGTGTGTGTGTGTGTGATTGGTGTAAGGGGCGCTGACGGGTGGTCAGGTCCGATACACCATGCGAGTTGGTGGATGGTCGAAGGGACGCCTGAGGTCAGGTGGACGCCCAGTGTGTTTAATTTAGATGCGAAGGGTAAAGATCGAGATCTTTTTAAACAGGTGTCATGAATTGGTAGCGAGTCAGTGATGGACGAGCGATTTTTTTTTCTCTCTGATTGACGAGGAGTACGAGACCTGTAGAGGTGAGTGATCGCACAGGGACGTGCGATTGTCAGTATGGCCGTGCCGGCGTATCGATTATTTTAGCTGGCAACACTGTTAAGTGTCTGAAGGTAAGACACTGACGCAACACCGGGCACTGGCGCGTGCGACCGGTGACCGCAGGGATGGGAATCATTGACACTTTAAAATAATAAAAACGCGATTGAATGATTGATTTTAGTCGATTACTTTCATGTCATAAGTCATAGACAAGGATCACGGGTGACAATGGTTTTATCCCTTCCCTAGATGATTATTGTTCGTTCATTCGTTCGTGAGTTCCTTTAAAAATGGAACGTCGTCGTTGACGAGCACAGTTATCGCGGATCATCTCGTGTGAGCACCACGTGTTCGGTGGAGTGTCTTATTTAAAATTATTAATCATGGGCTGCTATTTAATGTCCTAACTGTATTTCGTGATCGAGTGCTTCAATAAAGTGAATTTACAAGAACATTCTCCTCACCCGCTAAACTCACGTCTACCCTCAATTAGAAATATGAGGCCTACTAACGTTCCCAGTCCATTCAAGATTTAACATATTTATAGAATTGAATATAGATTATCAACAACCCATAACGTCCCACTGCTGGGTTCAGGTCTCCTCTCGGGAGGGGATTAAGGCCATACGTCCCCACCCTGACCGAGAGCGGGTACGGGACTGGCAAGACAAGACAACGTCCTTTCTACGTATTTAACCGTTTGATGTTTTTAAGCTGCCCATAGGCCTTCAACTAAGCTTCACGACTGTTATATTATGATAAAAACCGGAACGTGTGGTGATCACTGTCAAGAGAAGGAAAACTTGAAACAAACCCTTTACCAACCCGTCTGGCCAGCGTGGTATAGTAGGCCAAAACCTCCTTTCAAAGGAGAGGCCTATGTCCAGCAGTGGACTGTTAAAGACTGTTAAAGGCTGTGTAAAAATGATGATGGTGATGAAAAACCGGGACCGACTGCTTAACGTGACCATCGTACGGAGAGGCTCATAATATCATGTCGCTTACGGGCACCCATTGAAGAACCGATTGTGCCGTCATTGCTTACCTTCGGCGATTGTTGCTTATAGCCTGAAGCGTTATAGTTTTCTTGATTTTTTTCTGATTATTCGAAATAGTCGTTTAGCTTTAAAGCCCTGTTTAACAAAAAATGCAATTTAAAGTTGAATAACTCGCAAACGGAGATGCCTAAATCAAAAATTATCCTAGTTAACCTTCAATGTTTTTACAAGACCTATCCAATGATGTCCCACACAAAGGGGTTGAAGTTAGAAAAAAACATCCACACGTAACACCGCGTGTCTAAGTTCGTTTAAGAAATTATTAAAGTTTAAAACTATAGCAAATGTTATAGTTATACAATGAAGTTCGAAGTCGTTGGGTGTTGCACAGGACTGTGGCAGAGCGTGAGAACTACGCTTACTTAGTGTGGATATGCCGGATAATCTTGTTTTCTATGTATATTATGTGTGTATTTACAAAAAAAGGTATGTTTACGTATTTATATCAGTTGTCTAGTACCCATAATACAAGCTCTGCTTAGTTTGGGACTAGATGACGTTGTGTGTAAGATGTTCAAAATATTTATTATTATTTATTTGTTTATTAATCTTTAGAAATAAATAAAGCTGGAGTGTCAGTTTCTGATTTCAAAACAACAGCTTTTTACTGAATGTATATGAAAGTATATATAAATCCTTGCAGAATGATAGTCACCAAATATTAAAAAATAATATTTATTTCTCTTTCAATGAAAATCCGTCCATCCGTACCTAAAGGTCAGAGATTAACTAGAACAAACAGACAGACAGAGTTACTTTCGAATTTCATATCAGTGATGGAGTTATTTTAATTATTTTTCGGCACCATAAACCTCCCACCAGGTGAGGCGATCATGACCATCCGTTGTACAGATTCATAACCTCTTCAATATTCATAGATGATAAAATACTTGATAGTACTTGTTTTGATAGTACCAACATATAACTAAAAGTATTTTTATAGTAGGTCAAGCCCAATTAATTCTGAATGAGATCTGATAAGTTATTTAAAGAATTAAAGTTAAAAGTAGTCAAATAATCTACAAAATGTCGTTGATCCAATTCACGACACGATGATTCAACTTTATAAATTTTGCCTTTGACTAACAGTATTTGTGAACGCAAAATTGAATCAATTTAGTGTGCGAGCGACCTTTTAAATATCAATCTTTTAGATGTGGATATTTAATTCGATTCCGATTCGAGGAACGGAGATTTGTTCCTTCCTGTGCCGAACAGTTAAAACCTGGAACTCACTACGATCTCACGTGTTATGTTCTCATTATGATCCCGAGTCTGTGAAGGCCTGCGAAAATGAATCGAATTAGACCACCATATTACATTCATTCAAAAAGATGATGGTTGTAACCACTCGCGGGAATTTATTCATGCTTTTCATGAAGCAGAATAGAGTAATTTTAATCGCTCATTTATAAAAAAAGCGGCCAAGAGGCTCGCCCATGAAGGGTTCCGTATCAGCAAGTAACATCATATATATAAGTTATTGTAGTTAGTTAAAACTTTGATGAATGTTCTAATAATATTGTATTGATTAAATATCAGTTACTCCGTGATCATGGCGCTTGCAACAGTATCTAAATATTGGATACTCGTTAACAAAAAGGTACGGCAGCAATCCTACAAATTTCTTTCTTAATGTTACTGACCATGGAACTTTAAACCAATACATTGATTGAACGATAGGTAAATTGCGGTTTACGATTTATGAAGTATTAAAAAAAAACTACTTACTAGATCTCGTTCAAACCAATTTTCAGTGGAAGTTTGCATTGTAATATACAGCATATATATTTTTTAGTTTTATCATTCTCCTATTTTAGAAGTTACAGGGAGGGGACACATTTTACCACTTTGGAAGTGCCTCTCGCGCAAACTATTCAGTTTAAAAAAAACTGATATTAGAAACCTCAATATCATTTTTGAAGACCTATATCCATAGGAACCCACACGTATGACTTTAATGAAAAAAAAATTTTTTTCAGTTTCAATTCTAAGTATGGGGAACCCCCGAAAATTTATTGTTTTTTACTATTTTTGTTTGAAAATATTAATGCAGTTTACAGAATACATCTACTTACCAAGTTTTAACAGTATAGCTCATATAGTTTCGGAAAAAGTGGTTGTGATACGGACGGACAGGCAGACAGACAGACATGACGAATCTATAAGGGTTCTGTTTCTTGCCATTTGGCTACGGGACCCTAAAAAGGGAAACAAGATAGACGGACAAGGAATATAATTAAAGCCTTCTATAAAATGAAATGATTCACCTCCCGCGTAAATATCGGCTATCATGGTAAAAAGAAATGCATGTCCTTTCTCACACTGGTGTCTCAAATTTCATCTAATATAAATTGATTGTGTGGTTATGACGTAAAGCGCGACAGACAGACAGACAGAGTCATTTGCGCATTTATAATGTTAGTAAAGATATATTGCTTACATGTAACTGAACTCAACGATCAACTTATAGGCATATCCATACTAACCAAACGTGGCGTATAAAATAGAAATGCGCGTGCGCTCGTATTTCAGTCGAGTTCTGTGTTTGAACGTGTTTGTGTACAGTGCTTGTGTGTTACGGGTACGTAACTTATCTTATATTAACTTAAATTATATTAACTGTAATTAAAAATTAGATTTAAAATATATGACACAATATTTTATAATCTTATTATCTAATCTAATTATTACACATTAAAAAAATTAAGTTTTTGAATGAAATTTTTGGAAGTTTCATGGTTCATTAATTAATTTATTTATTTTATTTAAACAACTTTACTGTACATCACTACGGTATAAATTTACAGATATACATATAAGGAGATCGATATTTGGTATTTTTATAGGCAATTTTTAAAATATTATAATTTAACTAGCTTTCGATGTTTAGACACAGAATACATAATAGGTTTAGATTATATGGGTACAAAATTTCATTTAAAACGGTGCAGTGGTTTCTGTGTTTATCGTGAATGGACAGATTTATATAGCTTATGTTACCCGGGACATTATTACGAATCTATTGACACCTGATTTATTCAAATCGGTACAGAAGTTAAAGAGCTATGGTGAAAAATACAAACATACATACACGGGTAACCCTTTCTTTGGACTTCGCCAAAATTGGATAAAGATATTTTATCAATTTTTCTTTTTTAATTAATATAATTCTGTTTTCGGACTTGAATAAAATTAGGTATAATAATTATTTTAGAATAAAGGTTTTTAAGACGAAATATTTATAATATAAGTTAAGTACAACAGTCAGTCCGTATTGAGAATTAATTATGTAAATATTTAATTTCGTATATCTTATACAACGCTATCTAGTCCCAAGCTAAGCAGAGCTTGTATTATGGGTATTAGACAACTGTTATAAATACATAAACATAACTTTTTTTGTAAATACACTCATATTATAACATAGAAAACATCCAAACTCCGAAACAAATATTTGCAGATCACAACATTTGTTCCGACTCTGGGGAATCGAACCCGAGATCTCAAGAACAACAGTCGCAGATACTACCACTGTGCCATCAAGGCAGTCAATTATGGTTTTTGATTATGAATTATAATTATTTGATGAGTGATTATAAATCTCATTAAATTGAGAATCTTCTCCCTTTTTCGAAGTCAGGTAGAAATATCGTGAATTTGTTAGACTAACATTTTTTTGTAAAACACCTTCCTCATTAGGAATACACATCCTGTATCGCGATTTTGGTCTAGGGGTTAGCATATGCGGCTGCTGATCAAGAGGTCTCGGGTTCGATTCCCGGGTCAGACTTAATATTTGTGTGATCCACAAATATTTGTTTCGAAGTCTGGTCTGTAAAATATCAAATGAAATAACTAAAAATGTTACCATGCTGTATCTCATAAACCGTTAGTAAGACAGTTGTAATTTTAAGTTTTTTTATTATTTACGCCTAACTAAGTGACTATACTCTGCCTCTGTGGAAGGCATGATCCACACAGGAGAGAGTCACCTGCAAGCCGTAGATGGCCCGAGGTACGTCGGGGTTCCAGTGACTTCCTTTCGAGGGTACACCTGGTTCCTCGGCTTATAGTACCCGAGGCGGCGTGCGGTTTTAGTAGGGAGTCCGACATAACCATCAACTGGAGGTATCCAGGGGGGGGATATCCGCACGGAAAAAAAAGGGGAAGGCATGAATAAAATCCAGGAGTAGGGGTCACCATCCTCATTTTCGAACATGTAGCATCAAACTAAGCAAAGCTTCTATTAAATAAGCTAGATTGATTGATTGAATATTTTACTACTTTTTTTGTAAGCACATACATATTATTCATAAAAAAACATCTAAACTCCGAAACAAATATGTGTAGAACATACAAGGTTGGGTCCTACACAGGATGTGAACCCGAAATCTCAACAACAGCAGTCAACAACTGCGCTACCGAGGAAGGCAAAGTAAAGGTGAAAGTGTTACAATAATATGTTCAGTAGTTTTCCAGTTTAATAAGTAATAATAAACATATACTTGTTTTATAATGCTAGTGTAGACATAAAGTGCTCATTGAATCGTATCGGAATGCGGACAGGAACAATACAACACGCGACAAAACTAGGAAATATAAAAGTCGTGTGATTTATATGAAATAATGTGTATACTTTGTAATTCCGTATTTAATACTTCCAAAGTTAGTTGAGTCGCCCTAATTTGAACACGAATGGGGCAGTACTACCCTCAAACAGAAGACCAGCTTCCTTTCTTTCTTATTGTGTTCCACAAATGGATGTTGGCTGTCAGCGCGGGATAAATAGGGATTGTCCGTGTGGTGACGAATTAATAATACAGAGTGTCACCACCTCTATCCATCCCACGCGAGTGTCGTAAAAGGCGACTAAGGGATAAATTACGCAAGACAACATCAATGCAAAGAGAAGGAAAACTTGAAACCAACCCTATACCAACCCGTCTGGCCATCGTGGGATAGTAGGCCAATACCTCCTTTTCAAGGAGAGGCCTATGTCCAGCAGTGGACTGTTAAATGCTGTTGATGATGATGATGTCAGTTCTGCATAGGCCTTACTGTATTTTGCCAGAAGAAACAGTTCATCTACGCATTCCTTATCCACTTATTTAAGTTTCTTAGATACGATTTTTTGCGCCTTTCGACGTGGCATTTGCAGAATATTTTATCCATCATAATTAGGCTGATAAAGTACTGTGTGTCACGGAAAACATCACCCAGGTAGCCGATGGTCTTTGACGTCGGAGAACCTCCTCATTCATTCTATGAGACCGGCTAATCTAAAGCATTTGTTGGTAAAAACATATTCCTTGAACTTCAATCCTTGGGCTCAAAGACGAAGCTAAAATAACATAATTCTTAGACAGGCCTAATGTGTGGATCACGATGCTGCATCGTTGCACTGTCTAATGGAAAACATGAGCAGAATCCGGGAGTAGGGGTCACCATCCTCATTGTAAGTGTAGACAATGCAGCAGGGTAAGTAGTAGATGCTTCTGGATTATTGGTCTTCTGATCTCGCATTCACCAACGAAATACGACAACATGAATGCTGACACGTTAAGATGGTCTTCTGTGTGAGGGTAGTACTGCCCCGGTCCGGCACATTCGTGTTGAAATCAACGTTGCTCTACTGCCTGTAAATTAACGTAATATACTTTTAACAAAAGGGAACCGACTTCAAAGACAAACTATCCTTAGTACCCAAATCGCGACAATTGTGCCTATGATATTTGAGGAGTTCCTTCGATTTCCTTGGGATCCCATTATCAGATCCCGATTCCCGATATGGTGACGATGGGACCACCTGTAAGCTACACCGAATCGAACGCAGAAAGATTTTTTGAAATCCGTTCATAAACAACGAAATTATCGCTGAACATACATAAAAAAGACTCCTCCTCTTTTTTAAAGTCAGTTAGAAATTAGCGTAAACGTTAGTAGAAAACTATCAAAATTTATGTGAAAGGAGTCATCTCAACGTTAAGACACGTGATTAGAATAAAATATTGCCCATCGATGATAGAAGAGAATAAAGGCGTTAACAATTGTAGAAAGAGATTCCTCGTTTACTCTCTTCTATACATCAATGCAAATAAATAAAATTAAAGTGACTATTTGTAATATTAAAATTACCTTGGACTGCCTTGTTGGTCTAGTGGTTAGCGTATGCGGCAGCTAATCAAAGGTCTCGGGCTCGATTCCCGGGTCGGACCAAATGTTTGTATGATCTGCTAATATTTGTTTCCGAGTTTGGGTGTTTTCTATGTTTAATATGTATTTTCAAATAAAGTATACATGTATTTACATCAGTTGTTTGGTATACAATAGTAAAAGCTCTACTTAGTTTAGGACTTGATGATGTTGTGTGTAAACGACCGAATATTTATTTAATAATTATTATATACCTAGAACTGTAACGGCCTCGTTGGATAGCGTATGCGACTGCTAATCAAGAGGTTCGGGTTCAAATCCCAGGTTGGGCCAAAAAGTGTTTCTGGGTTTTTCTTAGAAAATTCCTAATAGCAGCCCGAAGTTTGGAAGTTTGGTGGTGATTCACGGCCGTGCCTCGGAGAGCACGTAAAGCCGTCGGTCCCGGTTGTCATGAACATCTATGGCAATCGTTATTGGGAAGTCAGTGCCTTCAAATTTACTGAAAACTAGTTCAACCTTTGAATTTCAGTTCTTCCTTAGGGTTGCGGAGGTCCGATGCCAGACGCTCCATGGTAAAACTGATATTCAGGTAAAACCGGTTGAACTAGTTGCCGACCCCAAATAATATTGGGAATAAGGCTAGGAAGATGATTTATTATATACCTACTCCATATTATCCAGTGCTTGTGTTTGCCAATCAGACTGATGATAAACGTCATCATCAGCCGTCTTTGCTAGTCTTATGTTTCATATGGGCCTAACCTTAGAAAAGGGGGTTTTGGTCTATTATGATGTACTCCTAGCCGTTTTGGTGCACTCTTTGTTCCCTCATCATCATCATCATCAACAGCCTTTAACAGTCCACTGCTGGACATAGGCCTCTCCTTAGAAAGGAGGTTTTGGCCTACTATACCACGCTGGCCAGATGGGTTGGTATAGGGTTGGTTTCAAGTTTTCCTTCTCTTTGCATTGATGTTGTCTTGCGTAGTTTATCCCTTAGTCGCTTTTACGACACCCGCGGGATGAATAGGGGTGGTGACACTTTGTATTCTTAATCCGTCACCACACGGACATTGTTCCCTCACATTTATGGAACGGGGGAACGGTTATCCGATACGAGCGGTTAGATATCAGAGAGAAGAACCGTCGTCCTCTCCAAAGAACTACTAGGGCTTGACTATTATTTCTAAACTCCGGGCTATCATTATGTATTTCTAAAATCAGAATAAATTAATAAGACTTTTTAACAGGACTCTGTAATCGATCCCGAGATTCCGTAATTGGAGCAGTTACATACTCTGACAACATAATATTATACTATGTGTCCGTGTGGTGACGGATTAAGAATACAGAGTGTCACCACTCCTATTCATCCCGCGGGTGTCGTAAAAGGCGACTAAGGGATAAGCTACGCAAGACAACATCGATGCAAAGAGAAGGAAAACTTGAAACCAACCCTATACCAACCCGTCTGGCCAGCGTGGTATAGTAGGCCAATACCTCCTTACTAAGGAGAGGCCTATGTCCAGCAGTGGACTGTTAAAGGCTGTTGATGATGATGATGATGATGATGATTATACTATGCTGGCCAGACGGGTTGGCTTAGAGTTTGCATAATTTTTTTAGATTATTTCGACGATATTTCAATCGACCAGCGATTATTTTTGTAAATAACGAATAACGCCACGGAACATAAGCTAGTCTTAAAATTTACTAGTCTAAAAAAAATTAGTTTAAGTTACTACTTATGTCAAAAGCTATCTGTCAGTGAAAGTTCCATCCAGAAATCACAGATTTTACAGTTAATACATATTACACAGGGGTACACAAAAACGAGGCAGTCAATTAGCAAGTCAAGTGATATGTTCAGAATCATTACTTAGTATATATATATCTATACCAATTTAATTGCGCGATGCAGAATCAATAGTTACTAATTAATTCAGGTATTTTTCACTAGATGGCGCTAAACAATATTTTACCCCAAAAGTCACTACATATATCCTTTAATTAGATTTAATGCTGTCTTAACACATATCAATAATATTATATCCTACTTAATATTATAAAAGTTTGTTATGTTTGTCGCTGTTTAACGTAAAAACTACTGAACGGATTTGGATGAAACTTTACAGTAATATAGCTTATATATCAGAATAACATTAAGGCTACTTTTTACTGCAATAATCGAGATAGAGAGTAATTGTAATTTTATTATTATTATTTCTTTATTGGATGGCAATGAGGCCCAATAATGCTCTCAGAATAAAAATTACCATGTGTTTGCGAAACAAAATTTCAAAACACAAGTGTCGTTACATATCTGCTGACCCCGAACAGATGATGCCGAGATAATATTACTTTGTTTATAATTTCATAATACTCCCACAATGAGGTGTCGGCCTTTTGGGCAGGTTATTAAGTTTTGTAATGTATTCAAACAATTCACATGGTAGTTAGTGAGAAGAGTAATGGATGAGGGAGTACCTCTATTTACCAGACCCTCAGAAGGAGGGTAATGTTTTCCGATCTTATAATAAATATTTCGGACATTTTAAACACAACGCCATCTAGTCCCAAACTTAGCAGAGCTTGTATGTTAATAGACAACTGATATAGATACATAAAGATACATTTCTTTTTGTAAATAATATTTGTGGATTACACAAAGATTTGGTCCGACCCGCGAATCGTAATCGAAGAGACCTCTGGATCAGCAGTAGCATACGCTAACACTACGTTTCTTGCCAGTCCTCAACCCTCACTTGGCTATCAAAGGGACATATGGCCTTAACCCTCTTCTGAAAAGAGACCCGATTTAAGAAGTAGAACATTATGGATTGTTGATGAGGGCTACCCGAAAAATAATTGTTATATTCTGCGCGGAAAAACAGCTAGGTAAAATAATTATTTAGGCTCATTATTTATGAAACTAATTAATATGTATGTATATTTGCATAATCTACAACAATGCTGTTACACGATATATCTAAACTATTTCACAGGGCTGCGGTCACCAGCACCACACTTCCTCAATTGGCAAATGATTGAGTAAACTAGTGTAAATTTCTCTACTTGAACTTAATACAAATGTATACCATCTATAGAGAAGCCCGAATCGATCAGAGTGGTGTGCAATGGGAGATGCCTATGTCCAGCAGTGGACTACGATGAGTTGATGATGATACATCTACACATACTTATTCTTCTTCTTCCTAGCCCTTTTCCCAATATTATTTGGGATCGGCTACTAGTTCAACCGGTTGTACCTCAATTTCAGTTTTTCCACAGAGCGACTGGCATCGGACCTTATCAACCCTAAGGCCTCTTGTAGACGGCACGTTTTTTTAACCGTACGGCATATTAGCCGTGCGGTAAAGAAAACGTGCGAGCATGTTTATGGCATGGAAAAGCTACCGTCCGCGACCACGATCAGGTGCCGCTCTGTTGTGTCTTTTCTGCCGTTAAGCTACGAAGTCTTCGCCATAATTCGAAGATTGAACTAGTTGTCAGTATATTAGATTGCACTGACTTCCCAATAACGATTGCCATAGATGTTCATGACAACCGGGACCGACGGCTTTACGTGCTCTCCGAGGCACCGTCGTGAATCACCGCCAAACTTCCAAACTCCGGGCTGCTATTAGGAATTTCCTAAAAAAACCCAAAAACACTTTTTGGCCCAACCCGGGTTTTGAATACGATACCTCTTGATTAGCAGTCGCATACGCTAACCAAAAGACCAAGGTATTTATATCTACACATACATGTCAATAAAATGGAAGTGTCTGTATGCATTTACGGTAATAACAACATAAAACAGCAAGCAACAATTTTAATTGACTGCCTTGTAGGTCTAGTGGTTAGCGTTAGCTTCTAATCTGTCTCGGGTTCGATTTCCGGGTCGGACCAAATGTTTGTGTGATCTTCAAATATTTATTTAGGAGTTTGAGTGTTTTCTTTTTATTATTTATTTTACAAATTTATACACTGAAAGTAAAATGGCCAACTTAATGCCAAAGGCATTCTCTACCAGTCTACTGTGATGCGTAAATTATTGTGAAGGTGCACTTTGGTTGGGAATAGTAAACCAGAAAGAACTTAAAATAGTACAACTAAAAACAACTAAAATAGGGGCGACGTTATTGAAATATTTTCAGAAAGCACCCCACGCTTTGTTACACTAAAATTATTTTCTACTTTTTAGTTTAAAATAATGTTTGTTTAGTTTTTAAAACTATTTTTTTTGTAGACTAAAAAATTTTTTTTCGATTTACTGTATTGTCATCGGTCCTCGACCAATCTACAAAGTTTGTACGAAATCTGGAAGTTTAAAGTGGGTCAAAATCGCGCCCAAAGGAGTCGGTTACAAACACACAAACATATGGGTGAAGCTACTATAAAACGTGTAAAAACAATATTATTGTCTACAGTTACATTGACATAATATATACTCGCATACATATATGTTAAGTAAAAACAATCTAACACAAATTGTCCGTCTATGTGTTCTGTCAAGGCGCAAACGAAACATGCTTTCTCACGGTAATAAAATTACACATTACCAATATTAATGCGGTTCTTGTTCACCACAATTATGCTTTTGTCTGTCCGTTTGTCCGTGTGATTTATTGACACATTGTTCCTTTGACAATAATGTTCAGATGTCAATCTCAAATTAATTAACTATTTAAAAAGTTTTACCAACGTGGTAGCAGGGCATTGCTGAATTCGGCAGGAATAGGAAGGAAGAATACAGAGTGTCACCACCTTTATTCATCCCGCGGGTGTCGTAAAAGGTGACTAAGGGATAAACTACGCAAGACAACATCGTTGCAAAGAGAAGGAAATTTTGAAACCAACCCGTCTGGCCAGCGTGGTATAGTAGGCTAATACCTCCTTTTCAAGGAGAGGCTTATGTCCAGCAGTGGACTGTTAATGGCTGTTGATGATGATGAGGAAGCTTGACCGGGGCGGTACTACACACTCACAGAAGACCAACCTAAATTGATAGCATGTGCCGTCGTGTTTCTTTGGGGAGCGCGAGACTAGAGGCCCAATCATCTCACTAAGCCGCCATAGTGTGGGTCACCATGCTGCATTACCTGGATGGTGACCGTGTTAGGTTCTCCTCATACTTTTCATCAAGTAGTGTAGTTACTTTGGCAGGTTCATAGTTAAAAAAAACCGACCAAGTGCGAATCGGATTCGCGCACGACGGGTTCCGCGGAAAAATGGAGTTCAAATTCAAATTCAAATTCAAAATTCTTTATTCACTTAGGATGCAATACATCTCTTGTGACAGGTCAAGATTCTACATGTACATTTATGCCATGTTCGCAAACAATAGGTAGAGCCGGAGAAAAGAACATGGCAATAAAAACTCGCGGCCACTCCTTTCAAATCGCCAATGTTTACATAGTTTTAATGTTTTAATACAATAAACCTGATATGGGGGTAAGGTGCTGCCACTAATATACTATACACCATGTTAGAGGACTGATGCAAGTTATAGTGATTAAAAATTAGAACTTATGCTAATTTTAAAAAAAAAAACAACAGCCTCAGTGGGTACAACATAGTAGGAGCATCTACTTACAACAAAGGTAAAAACTATATGTGCTCAAATATTGGCCAAATTACTGGTAACAAAAGATTAAATATAAAATATTAATTATAAGATCAAAAGAAAGAGAAGAATGGCCTTTATTAGTCACGTAGAATCTTTACTTACAAAAGTAAAATCATGTTCTTAAACAATGTGATAACAACATTCACATGAGTAGAATAAAATGATAAGGAGCAAGTAGTCAAAACCATTTTTCTTTATCATTTAAAAATTCGTCAACTGTATAATAACCTTTACGTGTAAGATAAGTTTTGACTACATTTTTAAACTTTTCCACTGATAGACTCATAACACTAGCTGGTAACCTATTAAAAAATCGCACGGAAAGACCCATAAATGAATTATGCGTTTTATGTAGCCTATGATATTGACCTACTAATTTATGCTTATGTCTCGTGTTCACCGAGTGAACGTCACTATTCCTGTGATATAAATGCATATTTTGTTTTATAAACATAATGTTTGCAAATATAAGTTTGTTGTATCCCCTCAAATATTGATTTTATTTAGTTTTCTAGTACTTATTTTTTAATTAAGCAGCAACAATACATTATCTCTAAAAATATTAACTGTTTAACTGTCACGAGTCACAAGATACAGCTTAGTGACAGACGGACAGACAGCGAAGTTAGAATCCCATTTTATCCCTTGTGTACGGAACCTTAAAAACTATTGCTTACGCTAATAGCAACTGAATGTCAGTTATCGTGGTAACTCTTGGTTCTCCTGATCATAAAGACAGCTTTAAAGGGAAACTACGAGTATTTCCGAAGGCCTTAAAGTCTGTTTTTGTTCAAATTTACTTTTAATCACATTATCATTCAAAACAGCTAGAAAGTAACAAAAACATTGTTATAAACTTTCATAATTAACATTAAAACATGTACTTTACGTTACCGAAGCCATAAACTTTAACGGTATACACCTATATAACATGTGAGAGAGATCTTATCTTGAACCTAACAATATGATTTCGACATAACTATGTAACACTCAATGAATAATGTGCAATTATAGTTATTCATTGTGTTTAATATATTATATGTAATTAGATTAGATTATCTAAATATTAACCATCAACAGTCTTAAATGGTCCACTGTTGGACATAGGGCTCTCCTTAGAAGGTTTGGGCCTACTTTATCACCCTGGTCAGGCGATTTGTATCAAGTTTTCCTTCTCTTTGCTGTGATCTTGTCCTATGTACTTTGATTATTTTGTCATTCTTTCACTGTTTCTGTAGGTAGTAGAGCCATCCTGATTTCAGCACGAATGGGTCGGCTCCACCAGGGCTTGTACTACCCTCACACAAAAGACCATCGTGATCATGAAAGCATTCTTCGTCTTCGTCTGTCATATTTCGTTGGTGAGTGTGTGAGACCCAATTAAATTCTGCACTATTATTCCGCCCTCCGCCGGCCGAATTATCTGACCAGAGACTGCCCTGCCTATCCTGGCTACCCCAAACTTTGACCCTACGTATGGTTGAACCCTACTACTAGATTCTACTCAAGCTTTCCATCAATCAGTGCAGTCATTTTGGTAGGCTTAACTATAAAAAAGGTGTCCCTGTGTAGTAATAACATCTTCCATCTAAGGACATCTTTTAGTTATTTTATATGAAGATGAAAAAAATTATTACGATTGTGCAAACGAAAGTGAATCATAATGACTTCACAACACTTACATTATAAAATTAAATTTGTGTAATCTAAAGCGCTGTAAATTATTACATTAAATTGAAGTGCTGAGAGAATTAAGTAATGTAATTATAAAAGCAATCTTTGAGGTAATCTATACTGATATTATAAAGAGACTAGCTTGAAGTCCGCGGCTCCGATCGCGTCCTAGGGATATGAAAAATACATGTTGGCCGATTCTCAGACCTACTGAATATGAATATAAAGTTTCATAAAGATCGGTCCAGCCGTTTCGGAGGAGTATGGCAACGAAAACTGTGACACGATAATTTTATATATTAAAGATATAGTTTGTGAGTTAAGAAGGTTGTAGGGATAATCTCATGATAGAAAGAAAGATATAGCCAAAAGAATAGAAAGCCACATTATTTGTGAGTCATTATTTTATCATCATCATCAACAGCCTTTAACAGTCCACTGCTGGACATAGGCCTCTCATTAGAAAGGAGGTTTTGGCCTACTATACCACGCTGGACAGACGGGTTGGTAAAGGGTTGGTTTCAAGTTTTTCTTCTCTTGGTAGTGATGTTAGCTGCTTATTTTGTTCCTTTAGTCGCCTCTATAAACCCAAAAAAAATATCAACCCGTCGTCTTCGGGTCAGCGTGACACGGTAAGCCAAATCTTTTCTAAGGAGAAGTCCAAATCTAGACTGTTAAAGGCTACTGTTGTAATGAAGATTACATGCAGATATACTTGTTTTCTAACTGAATACATATAACTTTCTTCATAGATGAGAAGTTTCAAAAGTAAAAGGCCCACATTACGGTTTTAATTTGTTTTAAACGTCGTATGAAACAGTCGAAACAGCAATCATTGTTACCATTCTCTTAGCTATTTCTGTGAGAAATATTTTGCAAAACTTAATTTAAAACTTACAACATTGTAACAGAGATGCTGTTTGATGAAATTTTTTATACCTACAAAACTGGGATTCGAGATTATCACAATTTACGTAGTGTCAGAGCTGGTTGGGAGAATTTCAAAATCCATTCCAGTAGTGGACTGCGCTAAGCTGATGATGATGATTGGTCCACTGTTGGACATAGATCTTTCCTTAAAAAGTACATTTAGTCCGACTATAAAACGCTGGCCATTTAAAAAGAGTGCTCTTAACTTATTTTTTCTTGAAAAACCATAAGTACTATCGCAGTTGTCGCCATAGGTGGGCGATTGTTATTGGTAAGTTAGTGCTTTCAAATATACTGATAACTAGTTTAACTTTCGAATTTAGTTTCACCCTCACGGTGGTAGAAGATAGGTTCAGTGTCTGTTATGGGATAATAAAGTCTATGATTTTTTTATATGTAAGCCTACCAAAGTGACTCTAGGCTGCCTGATGGAAAGCATGAGTAGAATCCAGGAGTAGGAGTTACCTTCCTCATTGTGAGGGTAGGCAATGCAGCATGGTGATCCATACCATTCTGGCTTGGTCAGATAATTCCGGGGGGCTTCCGGGGCCCTGTAGAATGATGTAGTTTGGGCGTCCTGTCTCACTCTCACCAACGAAATACGACAGCAAGAATGCTGTCATTATTAGGATGGTCTTCTGTGTGAGGGTAGTACTGCCACGGTCGAGCCACCCCCATATGGCTGAAATCAGCTAAGCTCTACTATCTGAGAAAGACTTCTTCTAATAGACTTCTTTATAGAACATATTATTTTGATATTTAAGAGAGTATACTAATTTGTCATATCAGTCAACTAGCTGGCTCAAGCAAACTCTTGCAAGGAGTGGGGTAGGTATAATTACAACGTTTTTGCAACACGTTGTATTGACTGCCTTGTTGGTCTAGTGGTTAGTATATGCGGCTGCTGATCAAGTGGTCCTGGGTTCGATTCCCGGGTCAGACCAAATCTTTGTGTATTCCACAAACTTTTTTTTTTTTTTTTTTTTTATTTATTTAAAATAACAGATCTACAAAGGACAATAAATTAACACACTCGCCAAGCTGTTAAGCTTGTTGGCGAGACGCGCTCTTACATACTCTTATACATAAATATCTTTACATGTGTTATTAAGTTATACAGTGCCTGTTTTTGTTTTGTCTTCACATATCACTAGCCTCGATCCTTTCCAACAAAAGAGCTTTAAATTGAGTCTTAAGTTGACGTGAACTCAACTTAGGTAATCGTCGCAACAAATCAAAATCATTAAAAATACGCGGGATTAAGTATGCTGACATTCTTTCGCCATAGTAGTTTGTAACTTTTGGTTTGCTAAGTTTATTTTCTGATGCACTTCTAGTATTATAATTACTTTCCACAAGTTGTTTAAATTTATCGCAATGGTAGTGTTCTATGCCTAACATATATTCTATCTTCTTATCTACTGGCAGAATCTTACATATAGGATAAAAATTTCTCATAATTTTTGTTACACAACAATTTGTCTTGTTTCTTAACCAGATACTTTATAAGTCTCGTTTGCAGATCTTTTATCTCTTTTACATAGCTTTTAAACGTTCGGCCATATACACTGAGCCCATAGCTAAATAAGGAGTTCGCAAGGGCATGGTACACCACTGTTAATGTATTTATATTAACCTTTAACTACCGACGTGGATTTTTTGTCACGCTAGTACCGACGTGGGGCCTGAGAGACCGCAAGTATAACATTGAATAGTGTGGAAAATATGTAAACTAAGTATCAAATTATAGTTTGTATTGTTAATTTGGGATGTTATAGCTAAAAAAAAGATAAAAGTAATTATCAACTTTACTTATCTTAGTAATTATATACCTTAACTCCTTTGGCTATGTTTTTAACTAAAATATGACTACCAGACAAAATTTTGATTTCAAAAAAAATTTCACAACTTAGTAACTACATAAAGTACTTTTCCTTATACTTCAGGTTTAAATCTACTAGAAAAATAATAAATAGCATTTAGAAAGCTTCAAATAAAAAAAATGACCAATAACAAAGTTACACACAATCAGGGCATGTTTGCTTAGCGCACTGTGATATATGGATTATCTATATAGCTATAGGTGAACAAGATGCACATAATTTTCTTGTTTTTTCTTCATTGACTTAACCTTGAACTGTATCTGGCATATCAGAACCGAGTATTCTTGCCAAGCTCATACGCAGCTATCGAGACAAATGTAGGTTGACTACCCTTCTCTGCGTAATCGTACGCTCCAATACTAATCGTTATAAATTCACTATCAGTCTTTTGTTTCATATGCATATCATATAATATAACATATTAAAATATAATATAACATATAATATAATAAAACACATTGCCTGAACTTTTGACAAAAATTATATAATATACTATACATACAATATACCAAAAAAAAAACTAAAAAAAAAAAAAATTGGAAAGACGTGAATTATTTAAAGATAAACACAGTTTACCTTTTAACGTCCCAGCTACATCAATTTTCTTTTGAGATTTCTCTAACAAGGCACTTTACATTGCCCGTATCGTAAACAAAAAAGTCACGTAACTACCGACGTTGGGCCTGTGAGGCCGCGTCGGAATTTCAAGTTGAAATAACTTACTAAAATTATGTTCGCCGGCACTTCTACCACATTCAATGGCGTCGGTGCAACTAAACTCGCAGCTACTGAAGAGTACACAGGTCTCCTACACGGGGAAGGGATAAATCTAACAAATTGTCAACCTGCCGCGGCCTCACAGGCCCCACGTCGGTAGTTAAAGGTTAACTATACTTTTTAAAACATAAAATTTACCTAAAATAGATCTCAGTTTATTACTAATTTCATAGATATGTGATTTCCAACTAAAATGTGTATCAACCGTTAGTCCCAAATATTTGTAACTTACAACAGATTGTATCTTTTGACAATTACAATTTACTATATTGTTGTGTAAGCATTTGTTTCGTAGTGTGGGTGTTTTTCTATGTAAAATATGTATTTATTTACAAAAAAAAATATGTTTATATATTTATATCAATTGCTTAGTACCCACTATACAAGCTCTGCTTAGTTTGAGACTAAATGACGTTGTGTGTAAGATGTCCTAAATATTTATTTATTTATACCCCACTCTTTTTGGTCGTAGCATGTTGATATGTAGCCTTCGTTGGCTATGTAACATGGAAAAAGTCTTTAATAAACAACACAAACAAACTCTTCTGCCTTAAAATATTAGTAGATATTATTATATATTCACCATCATCATCATCAACAGCCTTTAACAGTCCACTGCTGGACATAGGCCTCTCCTTAGAAAGGAGGTTTTGGCCTACTATACCACGCTGGCCAGACGGGTTGGTAATGGGTTTGTTTCAAGTTTTCCTTCTCTTGGCAGTGATGTTAGCTGCTTATTTTGTTCCTTTAGTCGCCTCTTACAACACCTATGGAATGAATAGGGGTGATGACACTTTGTATTTTTAACCGTCACCACACGGAATATATATAACCGCAACTTTTCCTAATCCATTGCTATGGAAGTAAGCTACAATGTCTAACAAAAACAAGCACTACATGGGAATCCGTTATATTGTAATGTCACGAACAAAAACACATAACACATGTCATTATTATGGTAATTATATAGGAATGAAATACAATTAACTAGATGCGCCCCGCGGTGTTACCCGCGTATTTTCGGGATAAAAATTAGCATTATGTGATTATCCAGAACTCATTTTTAAATTTGCCATTTACAAACTATCATTGAGTTTGCTATGCAAGTGTGTTTATGTATAGCAACCTGTAAAATTTTGACAAGAGATAAACAGTGATACTTTTTGGCATCTACGATTTATGTATTTTTATAATCACCTAGCTTTTGCCCATGTATCTCGATAATTGCAGTAAAAAGTAGCCTATGTGTTATTCTTATAATATAAGCTATATTACTGTAAAGTTTCATCCAAATCCGTTCAGTAGTTTTTTTTTTCAGGAGTTATAGGGGCCTAACTTGTTTCGAAAACTTCCTATAAAAATAAAGAAATATTATGTAAAATTTACAATTATCTATTGGACACGATTTCAAATGTATCTACCATTATGGGTGACTACGGAATTGACTGACAAGAACGGAAGTCACTTTTTTAGACTTACATTTAACAAATTTGTCGTTGTAAGTTTTTATTCTTGCAATACGTACGGACAGACAAACCCACTTAGCGAAACCATAACGGTTTTTATTTGATCAGATTGGAAACTAATCTAGCCTTCTATTTGTTTCAGGGTTTTCAGTGAGATTTATCAACATGTCACATCATAAATACCTCTGCGGTATCAAAATAGGATCCCTTGGTCTGTTGGCTGTACTTTTCTACCTCGTCGATAAATCTTTAGCAGTAAGTATCAAAGTACTTGGTAAGAAATACATTGAAATTATTTAATGTAATTGTGGAGGCACCGGATATCGTGTCCCTCCAACACAATGAGAGGATCTTCCAACCAGGCGAGATGCTGGGATGTTTGTATATATGCTCTCGACATATTGATCGAAGCAAAAATATCTCTAACGCGATTCAGGATTAGTAGTTACTTTGTATAGTTCAATCCGTGTTTTCTTCATAGTTCAGTGTTCCTTCGGTAGATGGCGCTGTTGTATATTTTTCGCTTGCGTTGTATGTGGAAAGCGCCACAGTAATTATAAATTACTAGTTAATGCCCGCGGCTACGCCCGCATGTCAGTCGGTTATCGCTTGTAAGTATCTCCATGCTAATTTTCATTGAAATCACAGACAGACAGAACAGTTAATTCCAATTTTATAATCACTTTTCAGTTGTTCATTATCGTCTACTCTGTAGAGAAGACTTGAGATTCCTAACCGGGCTATTAGATTATGGAATACATACATACATAAGGCCTTCGTATGGCTTAAAAACATTAAACAGCAAGATTTACGTTGTCACAATGTGTCTTACCAGTCCCCAACCTGCACTCGGCTAGTGTACGTATCATCGTCATCAACAGCCTTTAACAGTCTACTGCTGGACATATGCCTAGGTCTTGGCCTACTATACCACGCAGGCCAGACGGGTTGGTAAAGGGTTTGTTTCAAGTTTTCCTTCTCTTGGCAGTGATGTAAGCTGTTTATTTTGTTCCCTTAGTCGCCTCTTACGACACCCATGGAATGAATTCGGGTGGTGACACTTGGTATTTTTAATCCGTCACCACACGGACAGTGTACGTATGACCTTAACCCTCTCCTGAGAGGAGACCCGAGCCCAGCAGTGGGACGTTCTATGTTCTATGTCATGTAGGTCGGTTTCCGCACTTAGTCCTTTAAGTGGACCATTGTACGTGAGCAGTGGGACGTTGTGGGGTGTTGATGAAAGTCCGTTAAATGTGAGAGTTTGATATGCTTCTGGTTACGCTCGTATATAAAGGTGTATATGCACGTATGTATATATGAGTTTTATTACATTGAGATGATGATGATGAGCGCAATTATGTGATTAATAATTGACAAAGAAAACAATGGATAATTAATATATTGATTTACATCTGTTATTATTTATTAATTTATCGCTATTCGTCTCCTTTCAAAGGCTGCCATAGTGACTCTACTCCGCCTGATGGAAAGCAAGAGTGGGAGCCACCATTGCAGCAAACAATGCACCATATTTATATTCGTTTTGACCAGCCAAATATATCTTAAATCTTCTTAGAATCAAAATCAGATTTTAAAAGTTAACAGGAAAGGAGGATTTTTAAAGTCTCGTTGGTCTAGTGGTTAGCGTATGCTACTGCTGATCAAGAAGCCTCGGGTTCGGATCCGAGGTCAGATTGTTGTGTTGTTGGATTTTCCTTACAAGAAATTATTATCAATATTAAAATGGATCAAAATCCTCGGAGAGCACGTTAAACCGTCGGTCCTGGTCTATGACAATCGTTGTTGGGCAGCCAGTACTTTCTAATATACTGACAACTAGTTGAAACATTGAATTCATTTCACCCTCAGGGTTACGGAGGACCGATGTCGGACACTCCAACTAGTAGACGACCTCAAATAACATTGGGCACAGTGAAGGAAGATATATAGACACTTTAAAGTATAAATTAGCACCAGTGGGGAGTTTGAAACTGAGTTTAAAAATAATCGCAACTTTTAATACGCAGCGATTGTCACACGCAATCACGCAAATGTGGCATGTTCGATTAGCTAATGACTGTTATACAGGTGCCGCAATGGAATGCTTCATTCTGATATAAAGTTCCGGGTTCAAAACTCAACTGTTATTGCCGAAGAGTACTAAATTAATGCTCTTTTGTGAAAGGTCGTGATAATTCCATCATTATTTCCACCCAGGGTTTTTTTATAGGAGCCAGTCTATGGAAACCTGTCGGAAAGCATGAATTGAATCCAAAAGTAGGGGTTGAGGGCAGCGATTGCCATAGAATGTAGATGTTGATAATCGAGACCGACAGCTAACTGAGGCACAAGATTATCCTATAGAGAAGATAATATTACTCATTATTGTATAAAGTAATAATGTTTTAATTGTCATTGATCTAATGAAATTGCGATCACTAATCATATCTATGGTTTAATTATAACGAGATTATGTTCTCAGAATAGAATTGTGTGTTGCATGTATTTTTTCCAGTGTATAATTAAAATTAAATAATGCTCACATACTTGCAACAATCACCTTCTAATCTTATCAGTTTTTTTATCCCTACTAATCGCTACTAATATGTAACTCTGTCTGTCTGTTTGTTACGTTTTCACGCCTAAACTGCTAAACTGATTTTGATGAAATTTGATACACAGGTAGTCTAGAGTCTGAGGAAGGACATAGGCTACTTTTTACCGCGATAACCGACATATACGTGGGCGGAACCGCGGGCGAAAGCCAATATTATAAATGCGAAAATCACTCTGTCTGTCTGTTACGTTTTCACGCCTAAGACTCAGAACCGATTCTGATGAAATTTGGTATAGAGATTGACGGAACCTTGGTAAAGGACTAGGGTACTTCTTACCGCAATAACCGACATACACGCGGGCGGAGCCGCGGGCGAAAACTAGTTCCCTATATTTTTTCTGAACCCTCTTCTGAGAAGAGAACCGTGCCCAGCAGTCATTATGTGTCGTTGACAATTATGACGTTTTCCATCCCTTCTAAATCTTTGGCCTCGGCCTGCTTCTGTTAAGTTCACAGAGATCCTCGTTTGTCCTAAGCCCAGCAATTCTGGAAGACGGAGGCCTTTCGTCACTACGTGTAGTCCTATTAATATTTTATTCTTCTTTTACAGGCGCTAGACGGCTATGTAGCTGGTGAAGATTATCCAGCGTATAATGAAGTGCCAAAAGGTTTAGCCTTCACATGTGATGACAAGTTACCCGGCTATTACGCTGACCCGGAGACTATGTGTCAGGTATATATCATCTTCCTAGCCTTAATTATTCCCGAAATTGAGGAAGGCTTAACTTATATACTTTTTTTATAAATACATACATATTATACATAGCAAACACCCAAACTCCGAAACAAATATCTGTAAATCATTTGGTCCGATATTTGGTCGGTCAAACATTTGGTCCGACCCGGGATTTGAACCCGAGACCTCTTAATCAGCAGCCGCATACGCTAACCACTAGACCAACGAGGCAGTCACTTTGTCAATATAAATTTATATTTGATTACCTCGATGGCGCAGTGGTAGCGTATGTG
The DNA here is from genome assembly GCA_932526445.1 of Phragmatobia fuliginosa. NCBI lineage: Eukaryota > Metazoa > Arthropoda > Insecta > Lepidoptera > Erebidae > Phragmatobia > Phragmatobia fuliginosa. The sequence continues at coordinate 1,233,332 of OW052082.1, read as the reverse complement.
ACTGCTGCGCTTGTGGGTTCGATTCCTGGATCGGATCAAATGTTTATGTGCTACACAAATATTTGTTTCGGAGTCTGTTTTCGGTGTATAATACGTATGTATTTACAAAAAAGTATGTTTATGTATTTATATTAGTTGTTTAGTACCCATAATACTAGTTCTGCTTAGTTTGGGACTAGATAGCGTTGTGGAAGATGTCCGAAAAAATTATTCATTTAATTTAAATTTAATTAGTTATTTAAATGATTTGTGCTGTTGTACTTCGTTGGTAAGTGTGAGACCAGAGGCCTAATGATGGCAGAAGAATCTCACGTGTGAGGTGGGGGGGGGGGGGGGTCACCATGTTACATTGTAATTGTAATCTCTACTCCTGGATTCAACGAGGCAGAATAGAGTCACTTTGTTAATGTAAATATAAACAAAATCTATTTGTACGGTTTACGTACACTTAAGCAACTATAACATTATTTAGCTGATTAAGCAAATCGGTCGATTCCTTGCCCTTTCGCCGTAATAATCTTTGTCGACTCAGTGTGCACTTTAAGTCGGTAACGTTCGCTACGTTGTAAGAATCACTCTATATTAATTGGTGTAACTAATAAACAATAAACCTTTTAATATTACGTGAAGAGTTTCTTCTCACCAGCACACTCACAACATAACTAACTAACTAACAGTAATGTACAGTTCACGACATATCTCGCGGCTTGAAAATTGTGTCTTAAAACATTACCAGCATGTTACTTAGTCTCTGCTTTCTCTCTATCTTCTTTTTTGCTATTGCTTTGTATCCTGCCATTTTTGTTATTTTTTCAAAATTCACTAGTACATTACCATTTGGTACCTACTTTTTACTATTATTATGTGGATAACTGGTGCTAGTTGCGTTATTAATTTAAGAGAACCTCATAGAAATAAGATATATGGGTTAATATGCATTCATTAGTGCGCAATTGTTTGTTATCATTAATAAAATGAAATATAATTTTAACAAAAAGAAACCAACTTCAATGAAAACTATTCCGAGTACCCAAATCGCGAAATTTGTGCTTTTGATATTTGAGGAAGTCCCTCGATTTCCTTGGGATCCCATCATCAGATCTCGATATAGTGACGATGGGACCACCTGTAAGCTACGCTCATTCCAATGCAAAAGAATTTTTGAAATCGGTTTATAAACGATGAAATTATCGCTGAACATATTATATTAAAAAAAACCGACGAATTGAGAAACTCCTCCTTTTTTTTGAAGTCCGAAATAAAATTAAAAACAACTTTTCAATATCCAGGTGTGGCACTGGTGCGTCCCTACCATCGGTGGTAACCTTCTGTACTCCTTCATCTGCGCACCAGGCACCGCCTTCAACCAGAGGACAAGAGTCTGTGATTACTTCTTCAATGTACGTATTACTTTTTATTTTATACTGACACGGGAACTTCGTACCACCCAGTTTTGAAGTTATGTGCCGATGAAAATCCCAGAAATCGATCCCAGCGCCACCTACCGAGTCCAATTGTGAATGTATTTAGTTTAAAACTGTTCATATGATATTACAAAGAATCATTTCAATTTCATTTATATGTAAATACCTATGTAGGTATATGTTCATATTAATATATTTTTTACTATTATACTTAAACCTATTTTAGACCAAGTTCTTTTATTGTAATCAATTTACATACTTTAAAGGTACGCGTCCATTGGCCCGCGACGGACGCACCGCAAGCACGGCACGCAATGGATTGAACGGATTTGCCTTGCTCTTAAATGCCGGCACTATGTGAAATCATACAAAGCAAAATAAAATCCGATGGGTGCGGTGCGTCCGGCGCGGGCCAATGGACGCGTATCTTAAGGGTCACTTTTGACAGGCCTTTTAACGCGTGTCTTCAACTCCCTCGAGTCCTTGTGGTGAGAGGTGCAGTGCTTAAAGATTGGCAACTCATTACAAGTTGCAGATGTCCGCGAGACTTCCAATCGACGTTTGTATTTATTGGCTAAGTGTAATATTTTCGATTTATACCAGTTTTCAAGCAGACTTTAAAAAAAAGTCAAGAATTCTGCATCTTCTACTTACTACTTCTTATTTCTTTCAGGTTGACTGTCAGAACTCAGCATCATACTACGGCATCAACGAAGATCTGTACAAGGATGATGCTGGAAACTATATTAAAGGCAAAAAGTAGAGTATTCTAAGAAACGTATACATTTTTAGTTATAGGGGACAAATAAGTTAAATTTTATAAAAACACGAAATGGTGTGATGTCAAATTATATAAAGAGATGGAATTACTTAAAACTTAAAATAAATACTTAAAACCTAACAGTAAATCATAGAATAATAATCTGGCTCCAGGCTTATGTCACTCATTTATAAGTTTAGAATCATTTATCCATATATTAAACTGAGTTTTAGGAACATACAAAATAGAAAATGCTAAAATATGGTAATAAAGAAAACATGTCTGTTAAAGATTTTTAAAGAAGTAATTTATCATTTCTGGAGCTATAATTTTCGTAGTTCATCAAAGGTAAAATTAAATCTAGTAACTTTTGGCCAATAATTAATAAGTACTGGTAACGCCATCTAGAAATGAGTAACCATAAGTATCGCGATAAAGCGCCATCTAGCGAAAAATAGTACAATTAGTTCAATGAAGTGTTGACTTCCAATATCTTCTATTTGCACTTTGCAATATCATGGACTAGATAAATTTAGCCATTTCGTACAAACTTTATTCTACAAAAAATTTAAATAACTTGGATTACATGGCAACCCCAAATTTTCAGAAATATACAAAGATATAGTTAATTTGGTTTTTTAATATACCTTTCAGGTATAAGTGTGCTTCAAAGAAAATATAAAGAAGTTCATTTTGTCATTAACAGTAGGTAATTCAAACCGTCCCTTAATTAGTTAAGACAAACTTAATTAATAACTAATAAAAATTATACAAAGTACAACCCTTTTGTATTAGGTATTAAGGAAAATGTACAATTTTAAAACAAAGTCTATATAAATTACGCACCTTAAACGATACATTATTTTCTTAATATGTATTCAAACAAATAGGTCAGCCCTCTAGCCAAGTTGCAAACGTTTTCAGTTTTCTATTCTCTTCTCTTCTTTCATTGGCTAATGTCACTCGGTCACGTGATCAAAACAAAATATTAGCCAATAAAAGGAAAGAATTGAGAAATACAATAGACAATAGAATAGAAAACGAAAAATGTTTGCAACTTGGCTAGAGGGGCTGAACCTTATAATTTAATTCGATTCTTTTTTTTTTGCTCAAGCCTAACCTTTTAAAAACTTAATGTTAAGTACTAGTATAAATATCGCATCAATCCTTATTGAACAGTTTATGAAACTTATCATTTCTGACAAAATTAATGACATTTTAACATATTTTCAGAGGAAACTCATACGACAATATCCATGACAGACGTCGACTGACAGCCAGGCTAAAACGACAGCAAAATGTCAACCGAAAAAGTAATTTTGACAGAAGGTACAACAAGACAATGGACAAAACTGACAGATTACTTAGAGTGTTGCCACATTCGAGTTCATAAATATGACTGACTTACAAAATTAGTGTGATTGAGTTCCTTTAAAACAGGTTTGTTGCGAAAGATTTTATAAAGAACAAATATTTGTGTAAACGTCAATATTTGAAGCTGATGGGCCAGTTTTAATTTATTTTATTAGTGGATTGTGTAACATTGTGTTTTTACTATTTGAATGTTTAGAAAGTCATTATTTCGCCTTCTTTTTGGACGTTTTTCATGAAACCTACACTCTAGGATTTTGCGGTCCCAAGAAGTCAATTTTTTGTTCTAGTTAAATGTTACCTATTAAATGACTTCTTTAGAAAATTATTAGAGTAAAATTTTGTGATAATGATTTTTTTTTCTAAAACGAGATTATAGCTACATAACAAAAAGTAATTATTGTTGTAGTGATATAGTAACCATTAGAGAAACCTAGAAATCTCCAAATATATTTTACATTTCTTGCCAATTTTTCCATTGCCAGTACGTACAGTAATGAAGGCGAGATAAGTCTTTGGAAAGGCAAATGATTCTTGTAATTTGGAGTACAATTTCGATTTGAATATAAACTTCAAATAAGTATTTTTTAAACTCTTCTCTCTAAATATGTTTTTTTTGTTATACCAATATTCTCTCTCTCTTCTTACTAACAATTGTATTACTTTTATTATGTAATGTAGAAAAAATCTTTACTTTAACCATAGCCAATATATTAACCCTGTAACATAACAATAAACAATTAAAAAGAATATGAGAAGATAAAATGAAAAATAAACGTGTGTATATAAATAAAATAAAACATAAGTTACCGTAACTGAACCTGAAATAAAATATAATTTAAATTTGCCATAAAATATAAATTAGATTTTGTTTATGTAAATAAAAATGTTAATTTGTATTTTTGTACTAATAAATTATATAATATATGTTGTTTTATTTTTTTCTCTGAAGCATTCTTTCCTTCTGAAGCTTAGAATAGCCGAGTAGCCTTACGGCCCGTGTACGACCTTACCGCTGTGAGCGGTAGCTAAGAGCGAAACGCCGAGCGGTATTAACAAAAGTATAAAAATGTACGAGGCACGCCACGAGTCGCCGCACTTAGCTAAGCGCCGCCGCCGAGCGGCGACTCGTGGCGTGCCTCGTACATTTTTATACTTTTTGTAAGGTCGTAAACGGGCCGTTAGGTGATTGGAAACAATCACCGAGGGTAAGCAACGACCTAGATGGGTGACCGTTTGTTGCATTATATGATTCGGAGATCACGTTCAGCAGTCGGTCCCAGTTTTTATTATAAGATAACAGTAGTAAAGCTCAGTTGGAGGCCTTCGGGCGTATTAAAAACATCCAACGGTAAGATTACGTAGCCACAACGTGTCTAGCCAAGCCGCACTCGGCCAGCGTGGGGACGTATGGCCTTAACCCTCTCTTGAGAGGACACCCGAGCCCAGCAGTGGGATGTTATGGGTTGTTGATTTCTTTCTCAGTGGATCTATTGTATTGGTAAGTGGTGGTGGTTTAAAGTTTAAACGCTTGTTCTCTCATTTTCTATTGCACTATGTTGGGAGTTCCCACGGAATAGAATTTATTAGTAGTTCCACAAAAACATAAACCCCACTTGAGACAATACTTTGTGTAATACACAAATTATTGGTTTGAAACTGCCACCATTTTACAGATTTACAATACATAATAAATAAATAAATATTTCTGAAAATTTTACACACAACGCCATCTAGTCCCAAACTAAGCAGAGCTTGTATTGTGCGTACTAGACAACTGATATAAATACATAAACGTACTTATTATTTTTGTAAATTCATGTTATACTAATGTACTTTATCTGTTTCATGTAGGTATGTTCATAATGTTTTTCATGTTCAATCCCCGAAGAGTCAAATATCCGAAGAAATTTTCCATACTGACAAAAAAAGAAAGAAAAAATTGGCCAAGTGCGTGTCAGGCCACGAACAGGTAAGGGTTCGTCAGTCACCCATACTGGTACGTGGACAAGAAATCGTATCCAATGGATAATTGTTATGTTTACGTATTAATGTGTTAATTTTGTATGACGTTTTCCGAGTAAGCGCATTGTTAAAGTTAAGCCTCTATAACTCCTGAACTAACAAAGTCATCTAATCCGTTATAGTTTTCCGTTAAAGTTCATTATATGGACCACTATCACAAAATTTTCCAGCCAGCCGTTTAGATTTTAGAGGGGGGGGGGGGGGCTGTTTTTACAAAAAAGTGGCCTTAAAGTGGAGTTTCTCGCAAACGGATACCTAAATCAAAAAATCATCTTAAAAACCCTTTATTGTTTTTAAAAGACCCATCTAATGATACCCCACATGATGGAAGAATAACCGCGAGAAAAAAAAACATCCCCACTTTACGTGTAGGGGAGGTACCCCAAATAAAAATATTTTTCATAATTTTATTGTAGCACTTGGTCGACGTAATTACAATTCATATTCATGCAAAGTTTCATCTTTGTAGCACTTACCGTTTGGACGGTAAGTCGAGGACGGACGGACGGACGGACTGCCATGACGAATCTATAAGGTTTCGAAGTCATAAACTTCGGAACCCTAAAAAGGATCCACTATTTAGTTCTAGTGGACGTTGTGTTCACAAAAATATTCAAACCTAGGGGCTTTTATTAGGAAAACATGACGAACATCAATAACATACATACATGAAACATGAAAGTACATTCGATATATAAGTAATTTATGTTCTGTATTGTAAATCTGTAACACGGTGTACAGATATAGACAAATATTTTTTTTTTTTTATTTTTTTTTTCTTTAAAAAGATTATAATAGATAAAAAGAAAATAGATTATAAATAGAATAGAAAATGAAAAACGTTTGCAACTTAGCTAGGGGGGGCTAATCTGAGGATCACAAGGGATCCTGTGAAACTGGAAGAAAAGGGGATCCTAGTGAACGGAAACGTTACTTTTAGCAATCTGCAATTCTTCACTCTACATAGTGGTGAGACGATCATTAAAGTTATTGCGTACCCAGGCAATAAAAGTATGCCAGTAAATATCATCATCATCAGCCCATCGCCGTCCACTGCTGTACATTGGCTGTTAGAGGTCACAGGTTCGATTCTGTACATTTATAAGTATTTTTATTTAGATATACAGTTAAGTATGTTGACTTCCCAAGTGTATTAAAGGTCTATAATTCCAGCCTCACACGTTGAAAACACTGCAAGCATATCAAGGATTTTTTTTTCTTCTTTGCTTTTATTCCCAATATTATTTGGGCTCGGCTACTAGTTCAACCGGTTTTACTTGACTATCAGTTTTTCCACGGAGTGACTGGCATCGGACCTCTGCAACCCTAAGGGAGAACTGAAATTCGAAGGTTGAACTAGTTGTCAGTAAATAACGTGCTGGAGAGCACGTTATTTACTGACAACTAGTTCAACCGGTCGTGAATCACCGCCAAACTTCGAAACTCCGGGCTGTTATTAGGAATTTCCTGTTAGTAAAACCCAACAACACTTTTGGACCGACAAGGGATTTGAATCATTGTTAGTGTATTTTTTTTAATGTTTGTGCTGTGCCCGCGACTCCGCTCGCGTCCTATGTGTATAAAAATTAGACGCTGTCCGATTCTCCAATAGGCAAAAACACAAATGCACAAAATTTCATGGGAATCGGTCAAGCCGTTTCGAGCCGACACGAGAATTTTATACATAAGATCGCTGAGAACGTTAAGCCGTAGGTCCCGGTAGTCTTGAACATCTATGGTAATCGTTATCGATAAGTCAGTGCTCTCAAATATACTGAAAACTAGTTCAGTATTCAAATTCAGGTTGTCCTTAGAGTTACGGAGGTCCTATGACAAATATACTTCGAAACCGACGACCACACATTAATAAGTATCACTAGCCACTAGACCAACAGGATAGTGAAAATGTACACATTTTATAATGCCATACAAATTGATATTCAATTCACAAACGGACAGCATCTAATCGTAGTTACGTTTACTGCGTTAATAGTTAAGCAATAGGTACATATATCTTCAAGCTGCGTCCCTCGCAGGATATACAGAGAGAGGCCAACCATTAAATATTTATGTTGCATTCAATTTACTCGAGTGCAATCGCACACGGTCACAAAAAGCTGCATTGTTTCTGTGTGTGCGTGTTATTGGTAAAATAAAGGTGTGTTCAAATTGTAACAAAAATATTTTGCGACATTTTAATATCAAATGTGAGTGTTAGTGTCAGGTTAGCTAATTACACAGTGTTAGCGTAAAGTTAGATAGTTACGTTAATTTTACACTAGCATTGACTGCTCCAATGCAAAGTTGACTGTATTACTACATAAAAAGCGGCCAAGTGCGAGTCGTACTCGCCCATGAAGGATTCCGTATCAGCAAGTAACATCATATAAAAGTTCTTGTAGTTCTCGTTGTAACTTTGATCGATGTTTTTGAAATAGTGTATTGATTGAATGAAAGGTAAATTGCGGTTTACGATTTATGACGTATTACAAAAAAACTACTTACTAGATCTCGTTCAAACCAATTTTCGTTGGTAGTTTGCATGGTAATGTACAACATATTTTTTTTTTAGTTTTATCACTCTCTTAATTTAGAAGTTACAGGGGGGGGGGGACACACATTTTTCCACTTTGGAAGTGTCTCTTGCGCAAACTATTCAGTTTAGAAAAAAATGAAATTAGAAACCTCAACATCATTTTTGAACACCTATCCTTAGATACCCTACACGTATGGGTTTGATGAAAAAAACTTTTATACTACACCTGATCGGAACAGTAGTCAATATTCCCTGAAAATGAAAAGAGAAAGTTAGTCTTTTCCTTGACCTGAATAAGCGGGAGGAAAAAATGTATGAAAATCCATTTCTAACGTGTTTTAGCGGGAGAGAAAGTTGTATGAATTTTCATTTCTCATGTGTTATCTTATCTATGGCGCGCGCCTGCCCAAAGAGTTTTCATATAATTTTAATATGGAATCTCCGTGCCACTGACATCCTTTTGCGAAGAATAAAAAAAAACAAAAGAAGCGCGAAATATTTATAAATATTATGTCAAATTCTAAGCTAAATTGTGTCATAAATGGTGTCTTACGTTTTGATTTTATTTTATAAATACTTCAAATGTTCCTCACAGGTAGTATAAAGCACTGTGTAGCACTCGGGTGAAAGTCCCATTCCTACCTCGGGAGTATTGTGGCCCTAGGCTGCGCCTTCGGGCCACAAACTGCTCCCTCGCTAGTAATCGGTTTCTTTCCTCCCTCGGTGAACAATGTACTATTTTGAGTTTCAGTTCCAAGTATGTATCCCCGTAAAATGTATTGCTTTTTTTCTTTTTTTATGTGAAAATCTTAATGCGGTTCACAGATTACATCTACTTACCAAGTTTCAACAGTATAACTCTTATGCTTTCGGAAAAAAATGGCTGTGACATACGGACGGACAAACAGACAGACAGACATGACGAATCTATAAGGATTCCGTTTTTTGCCATTTGGCTACGGTACCCTAAAAAACGGCCAAACCCATTTTGATGGGAACATTACTGGTAAATAACTGATGTTATAAAGATTAACTTCGGTTACTTTGGCTTTGGCTACGGAACCCTAAAAAAGGTGAAGATACTGGAATTTCTTTCTTGGACTTCTAAGTCTAAGGGAAAGGATAGGGGAGGAACCCAAAATGGGAAAGGATAGGTCGACGTCCGTGTGTACTGGACGTCGCCTCATTAGCGAGTTTTATCCCAGATAACCCCCGCATCAGTGCGGGCAGGCGCTGGCAGGGGTCCGGATGAACAATAAATAACAGATTCCCGGGACCCCTCCTATTTCAGGCGCAGAGTGGCACACCGTGTGGTTTTATTCGGTTCGATTCCGACACACTGCCCTGCCACAAAACCCGGCGAGGTGACGGCTTGATAAAAATAGTTTTCCAACTCTGTAAAGTTTTTTCATCAGCATATCGCAGTTCACTACTGAACATGGGTTACCCAGTTTACACGTTACTTGATTCTTCTCGCATTCAGTTAATATCTGCTTTTGAGCAAATTGTTTCTCTACCACAAAAAACTAGATACTTAACCAAGACGCAAGTGTTTCACGTTAAATGTCTTTCTACATTCGCTAACGACTCTATTTTCTTCTATCATTGGCTTATGTTTTGTTTTGACCGCGTTGTAATAATGTCATATCCATAACTTTCAGAGTTATACCAGTTACATTGGTTCTTTGACGAATTTCTTCGATTCGAATTTTGTCCTTTAGAAAAACTCCGAACATAGGCTGTGCAGTAAGTACTGTGTTGTGAAATATCTTTTGAACTTCCTGCAGCGATATCATCGACAAACCTACCTACCAACCATCGCTAAGATGTATTAGCCGTTCATATTGATATCGGTTCGTATCTTCCTTTTTGTGCCGAGCAGTTAAAAACTGGAACCCACTTCCAGCTGTCTGATTCAGAGTTCAGATGTCTGTTAATCATCACTATTATCATAATCAGCCCTTCTCAGTCCACTGCTGGACATAGGCCTCTCCAATTGCACACCACTTTGATCGATTTTGGGCTTCTCGCATCCAGCTCCTAACAGCCATCTTGCGCAAAACGCACTGATTAAAAACTTTCGTTTTTAGGCACTATGGGATCGACGATGAGATGACTCGACGTAACTTTCCCAATGCTGCCCAACCCAGCTGAATTCTTCTATTCACCTCGTCCTCGAGGTTATTCCTACCCAAATGCAATGTCTGCCAAAGGCATATTTTTGAACAACCTCGAGAGCGGTGTATTGCAATCAGTTCGGTATGTCTGTTAACGACCGATGATATAAAGCGTAGCTAAGGCTACATTTCTAATATAATTGTATAAAAGCAATAAAAACCACGAGAAAATCCGTTCCGCCCATTAATTTAAAACATAAGTCGTAACAACCATTGTGGATAAATCTTTAGAACTGTCACTAAATATCTATGGAGGGGCTACAAGGCAGTACGCGGTATACCAGTGCCACGGTAACACGCGGCCCGCGTTTAAAAAATTAAACTGTCAAAAATAAAAGTGTTAAAAAAAAAAGAATTCAAGTGAAGTGTCTGTGCTTTAATTGAGTCTTAAATTGTGTTAACTGCAGGAATTTATGGTAAAATTTATTATTTATCTAACTATTGTACACATTGCGTTACATAATAAAATTACTTTTTCGGTAATATTACGTACGAAACTTGTTCGAAACTGGGTCGTATTAAAATTATTTCGTCTGTATGCAGCTATTTTTTTTGACGGTCCGTCGGTGACATATGGAAAAATAATATCTCTTTTTAAACATACCTAATGATGATTGTAATTTAGAAATCTTATCGTAAAACTTTTCTTTGACAGTAAATTTACTAAGGTATTATATAGTCATTCTTCTTTTTCTTTTATTGCAAATTAATTCAACGGAGACTGAAACCTATGACTTTAGATTCCGATTGTTTAATTTCATATTTATAGCCTAACTCTATAATTATATTTTAAAGATTTTCCGTTAAAAATTGTAAAGCCATTGTAAAGCCATATGACTGTTAAAAGTTGCTAATATTTCATAAGATGTTGTCTTCATTCTGTTGAAAATAATAAATAAGTAAATAACTTCTAAAATTCTAACAAACAACGCCATCTAGTCCCAAACTAAACAAAGTTTGTACTATGAGTACTAGACAATTGATATTAATACTTAAAAAGTTTTTCCGAAATACATAGAAAACTCTTGTGGATAATTCTTGTGGATAATTTGCAACCAACGTTTGGTCCGACCTGGGAATCGAACCTGATACCTCAAGCGCAACAGTCGCATGCGCTACCACTGCGCTATCGAATTAGTCAATATAATTTTAACTAGCTAAAAGAGACTTTTTTATTATTGATAAATTTGATAAATTGCAGATACATATCATCCTCCTAGCCAATATTCCCAAGTTTATTTGGGGTCGGCTACTAGTTCAACCAGTTTTACCTGAATTTCAGTTTTTCCACGGAGCGACTGGCATCGGACCTCCGCAACCCTAAGGGAGAACTGAATTTTGTAGATTGAACTAGTTGTCAGTATATTTGAGGGCACTGACTTCCCAATAACCAATTGCCATTGATTTTCATGATAACCGGGACCGACGGCTTTACGTGCTCTCCGAGGCACGGGCGTGAATCACCGCCAAACTTCCAAACTCCGGGCAGTTATTAGGAATTTCCTAAGAAAATCCCAAAAACACTTTTTGGCCCGACCCGGGATTTGAACCCGAGACCTCTTGATTAGCAGTCGCATACGCTTACCACTAGACCAACGAAGCAGTTTAAATTGCAGATACATACTAAAGATAAAATACATATGTATACATGTACATGACTTATACACTACAGATAAAGTACACAGAGTCACTTAACAAATGATCGTATTAATAATCCTACTAATATTATAAACGTGAAAGTTTGTATGTATGTGTGTATGCATGTTTGTTCCTCTTTCACGCAAAAACTACTGAACGGATTTGGATGAAACTTTACAGTAATATAGCCTATATATAAGAATAACACATAGGCTACTTTTTACTGCAATAATCGAGATACACGGGCATAAGCTAGGTTATTATAAAATACATAAATCGTAGATGTCAAAATGTATCACAGTTTATCTCCTGTCAAAACTTCACAGGTTGCTATGCATAACACACTTGCATAGCAACCATAGTGATATACGCGGGTAACACCGCGGGGCGCAGCTAGTGTAACTATATGTTCTTTGGGAATCGAACATACGATCTTTAGCACTAGACCAACATCAATCATCAACAACCCATAAAATCTCACTGCTGGGCTCGAGTCTTTTCACGAGAGGGATAAGTCCATACGTCCCAAGTCCCAACGCTGGCCGAGTGCGGGTTGGGCATTGCAAGACAATGTTGTCGCAATGTAATATTGGCGTAAGTCTGCGTTGTTGGTCTAGTGGTTAGCGTATGCCGCTGCTGATCAAGAGGGCGTTAGATTCTTGGGTCGGACCAAATATTTGTGTGATCCACAAATATTTGTTTCGGAGTCTGGATGTATTCTATGTATAATATGTATGTATTTACAAAAAAAAAGTATGTTTAAGTATTTATATCAGTTGTTCAGTACCTATAATACAAGCTCTGCTTAGTTTGGGACTAGATGATGTTATGTGTAAGATGTCCGAAATATTTATTACTCTACCCTGCCTGATGGAAAGCATGAGCAGTATCCAAGAGTTGAGGCCACCATACTTACAGAGAATGTAGACAATAAAGTATGGCGGCCCACACTATGGCGGCTTAGTAAGACGCCCTGTTTAGAGGACCCGGGATCACAGTGGAAAGGAAACACGCTCTCAACTCATCCAAATGCCTAGAAGTAAGCTTCACGATTGAAATCCAATGATAAGAACCGGGACCGACTGCTTGACGTGACCTCTGAATCACTAGACGAACACGCTAGCCAAATACAAAAACAGTTAAATGCGACCAACAAACAGGCAGGCTATCTAAAACAAGCAATTTTCTTCATAGAAAAGTGTGATGTCCATGGGTACACCTGTCATCAATCATCAATAGCCTTTAACAGTCCACTGCTGGACATAGGCCTCTCCTTTGAAACTAGGTTTTGACCTACTAAACCACGCTAGCCAGACGGGTTGGTAAAGGGTTTGTTTCAAGTTTGCCTTCTCATGGCAGTGATGTTAGCTGCTTATTTTGTTCCTTTAGTCTCCTCTTACGACACCCATGAAATGAATAGGGGTGATGACACTTGTATTCTTAATCCGTCACCACACGGACTGGGTACACCAGTAATTCACAAGTATTGAACCTTCGTCTCTCCACCCTTAGACTAAGGAGGCATATGTTATCATCTTCCTAGCCTTTATTCTTCCCAAGGTTACTAGGGGTCGGCTACTAGTTATGATTGTTTCACCTAAATATCAATTTCTCCATGGACAAATGGCATCGCAACTGAATTAATCGTTATTATATTTGAGGGTACTGACTTCTCAATAACGATTGCCATAGATGTTCATGACCACCAGTCCGGTTGCTTAACGTGTTTTCCGAGGCACGGGCGTGAAACACCGCATAGCTTTTTCTAAAGTCACTAATTAAATGAATATTTCGGACATTGGCACACGATTTAGCACGCCATCTATATTTAAACTAAAGAGAGCATCAGGGCAGCACTAAGGCAGATAAATGGACTGACAAACTAACAATATACATATTTTTTTGGAAATTGATTGCCTCGTTGGTCCAGTGGTTAGCGTATACGACTGCTAATCAAGAGGTCTCGGGTTCAAATCCTGGGTCGGGCCAAAAAAAGTGTTGTTGGGTTTTTCTTACAGGAAATTCTTAATAATACCCCGGAGTCTGGAAGTTTGGCGATTATTCATGCCCTTACCTCGGAAAACCCATAAAGCCGTCGGTTCCGGTTGTCATGAACATCTATGGCAATCGATAATGGGAAGTCCGTACCGTCTAATATACTGACAACTAGTTCAATCTTCGAATTTCAGTTCTCTCTTAGTGTTGCGGAGATCCGATGCCAGTCGCTCAGTAGAAAAACTGAAATTCAAGGCTAGGATCAAGATTTTTTTTTGTAAAGGCAGTCTGATTACACATACACCTCCGTGAAATACTGCTAAATGCCGCCATACACCGTTTTGTTATTTAGAATTACTTGTAAGCAAAACCCAATAATTCTTCTTGGTCCGGGAATCGATACTGAGAATTATAAAGCCTTAGGGCCACAGCACACTAACTACTTTTAGCATCGGCGATCGGCAACTAGTCGCTTTTTAGAAGCTAAATACGGTGACCAAACGCTCCACACCGCACACTGATAAACGCCACGCGGAGATTGAGTCGCTTTTTAGAAGCGCGACACAGCAGCTGAACGCTACTCTCCGCACACATTCGGATGCCGGTAGCATCGAATTGGAGTCGGAAAATTATAAACAACACTACAGCCGACGCGATCCAGGCATCTGAGCAGTCGCTAAAACGCGCGATTTCGATACCGCGTTCGAACGCAGAAAGTCGCGTATGATGCCACATTTTTGATACCGCGATCGAACGCAGGAAGTCGCTAAAACGCGATGCAGCATCGATGCAGTCGCAAAATCGCCGATCGCCGATGCTAAAGGTAGCTAGTATGCTGTGGCCCTTATTGATAATGATTATTGTGGTAACACATTAAGTAGTTTATATGTAAAAGGAAGTGACAACAAATTTGTACTAAATAATTAATTATCACTGCATAATTCAAAGGATCACGTAATTTTGAGGAACCAATTAGTTGTGACCTCTGTTTCATACGAAATCGCATACATTACAGAGGTCAAGCTGTATCTTTGTTTTTGTTTTAACATTTTAAATTAGACCTAAATTTTTACGAAGTTGAAGATATCGGGCGATACATATAAATAATTATTGCACGGTTGGTCTAGTGGTTTAAGCTGTCGCCACGCCGCTTACTATTGCGCCAAGTGTCTTGGGTTCAAATCTCTGCCAGGATAACTTTTTAAAAATAAATAAATACATATTACGGACATTTGACACACAACGTCATCTAGTCCCAAACTAAGCAAAGCTTGTACTATGGCTACAAGACAACTGATATAAATACATATGTACTTTTTTTGTAAACACAGATATATATATTTAACATAAAAAGAACACAAACTCCGAAACAAATATTTTCACAACATACAAACATTTTTTTTTTTTTTTTTTTAACGTGTGGAAATCCCCGCGGACCGTCACCCCGTCGGGGGTTACGGCGGGGTGGTGTGTCGGACTCGAACCGACTAAAACCACACGGTGTGACCCTCTCTGCGCCTTTGTATTGGAAGGAGTCCAGGGAGGGGATTTCCTTCTGGACTCCAACCGGCGCCTGCCCGCACTGTTGCGGGCACCATCTCAAAATTTTACTCTCTAATTAGGCAACGTCCGGTCATCATACAAACATTTGGTCCAACCCGGGAATCGAACCCGAGATCTCTTGATCAGCAGCCGCATACGCTAACCACTTGACCAACAAGGTGGTCAATTTCAGACCAAGTATGATATCTTATTACCGAGATAAAACACATGTTTTATTTTTGGTCACTATGCTATATTCAAACTGTTTATTTTATTTTTTGTAGCTGTTGGTTATCCAAAATAAAAAGAAATGTGCACATACATACACGCAATGATAATGGTGACCACCACTTTTGGATTCTACTCATGCTTTCCATCAGGCAGAGCATATATAAAAAAATATGTATATTATGTCACATTTAGATAACCGAGAGGTATTTCAAACCTTGTATGTCATGCCTCCGGTGATTGTTTCTAATAACCGAGCTCTCGGTTCTGTAGCACTCGGCTTTAAATGTAACCAAAATTAAATCTTTTAATAATTAGGTATATTTAAAACATTTAAAAAGTAATTTTGAATTCCGTTTTATATTTCCGTTTACTTTATATGTATTATATTAAGTTTTTTATGTAACATAAAAAAATATAAATTCAATATTGTACGTATGAGCTACTTACTTCAATTTAAACAATATTTATTTTTATAAAGCATATAGTTTTACTATAAATGCCCTCAAATTTACTGACAACTAGTTCAACCTTCAAATTTCAAGTAGATCCCTTAGGAGAGCGGAGCTCCGTGGAAAAAATGATATTCAGGTAAAACCATTTGAACTAGTAGCCGGCCCCAATTAATCATCAACAACCCATAACGTCCCACTGCTGGGCTCAGGTCTCCTCTCAAGAGAGGGTTAAGGCCATACGTCCCCACGCTGGCCGAGTGCGGGTTGGGGACAGGCAAGACACGTTGTGGCTACGTAATCTTGCTGTTGGATGTTTTTAAGCCGCCCGAAGGCCTCCAACTAAGCTTCACGACTGCTATCTTATGATAACAACCGGGACCGACTGCTTAACGTGACCTCCGAATCACGGAAACGCTCATTACATATAATGCCACAAACGGTCACCCATCTAGGTCCGACCGCGCCGTAGTTGCTTACCCTTGGTGATTGTTTCCAATCACCTAAGGCCACTCGGCTATGAGCGCTTCAATTAATATTAATAATATTTTTAATATTATTATTTTTAATATAATAATATTTTTATTCCAATTAATATTGGGAATAAATTAAGGCTAGGAACAAGATTTGGATTTACTAAAACATGCTTTAGAAATACATCACGTATTTTGAGGAGCTTCACGCTACGCACACTGATATCAGGACGAACGAACGAAAATATACAGTTTACAAGTTGACCTGGTGAACTACAGTTTACTAACGCCACCTAAGCCACTCCCGAACTCACTTGAATACACACAATTTTTTATCAAAATCTGTCCAGCCGTTTAGAAGGAGTTTAGTTACAAACACACGAACAGAAGATATATTTTTGAAACTTACCCTATAAACCAAAGCCAGTAAGTTTTTAAATAAGAATAGGTAGCACATATATTAGGTCTAATGTAACTATATCCTACTAATATTATAAACGCGAAAGTTTGTGAGTATGTATGTGTGTATGTATGTTTTTTGCTCTTTCACGCAAAAACTACTGAACGGATTTCGATAAAACTTTACAGTAATATAGCTTATATATTAGAATAACACTTATGCTACTATTTACTGCAGTAATAGAGATATACGGCTATAGGTGATTATAAAAATAAATAAATCTAGGATGTCCAAATGTATCACTGTTTATCTCCAGTCAAAACTTCACAGGTTGCTATGCATAGCAACCATAATGATAGTTTGTAAATTATCCCCAAAATACGCGGGTAACACCGCGGGGAGCAGCTAGTTATTTATATTATTGTTTGTGTTTACTTTGTAAATATGATTTAATAAATAAATAAAAATAAAACAGCTTCTTAGAGCGTTTTACGTTTAAATTTAATTTTTATTTAAAACAGTTAATGAATCCTCCTTGATGCAAATTCTGCTAAGGTGCCTTCTAAGAAGTTACATCATAGTTATTTATTTTAGCAAACTTTAAGAGATATAACACTTATGTGTTAAATCTCTTTTACGACTTAGATATATATCTTTGTATTGTGTAAGAATGATAGCGGAGAAATACCTTAGAAGCCTTTCATTTGGACTTGGTGATGGGCTGAATTCATGTAATTATTGTTTTACAGTTCTTCAAATAACAAAAATAAATCTATCACATATGTGTACATCATCTTCCTAGCCTTTATTTCCAATATTATTTGGGGTCGGCTACTAGTTCATCCGATTTTACCTGAATAACAGTTTTTCCACGGAGCGACTGGCATCGGACCTCCGCAACTCTAAGGGAGAACTGTAATTCGAAGGTTGAACTAGTTGTCAGTACAAATGAGGGTAGTGGCTTCCCAATGGCAATTGCCATAGATGTTTATGACAACCAGGACCGACATTTTAACGTGCTCACCGAGGGTGTAAATCACCGCCAAACTTCCATACTCCTGGTTTGTGAGAAAAACCCAACAACACTTTTGGCCGACCCGGGACCTATCTATCTAATGCTAAAATACTATCATGCTAACCACTTGACATAAAAGGCAGTCATCACATGTATGTACAACTTTTTAATTTTATGATGGGTTTCGATATGATAATATTTTTTAAATTTGACACAACACCATCTAGTCCCATGAAGAACTTGGACCATGGGTAAATGGTATAAAATAAAAATGAAATGTATAAAATACTATAATAAATGTAGAAGCGCTCATAGCCGAGTGGCCTTAGGTGATTGGAAACAATCACCAAGGGTAAGCAACGACGTCGCGGTCGGACCTAGATGGGTGACCGTTTGTGGCATTTTATGTAATGAGCGTTTCCGTGATTCGGAGGTCACGTTAAGCAGTCGGTCCCGGTTGTTATCATAAGATAGCAGTCGTGAAGCTTAGTTGGAGGCCTTCGGGCGGCTTAAAAACATCCAACAGCAAGATTACGTAGCCACAACGTGTCTTGCCTGTCCCCAACCCGCACTCGGCCAGCGTGGGGACGTATGGCCTTAACCCTCTCTTGAGAGGAGACCTGAGCCCAGAAGTGGGACGTTATGGGTTGTTGATGTGTATAAAATACTAGATTTTCCGCGGCTCCACCCGCGTGTAGGTCCGTCATGGCGGTAAAGAGTAGCCTGTGTATTATTCCGATATGTAAACTATACTATTGTGAAATTTTATCAAAATTCAACATTCAGTCGTTTTTGCGTGACAGAGCAACAAACATACATATATACATACATACTCACAAATTTTTGGGTTTATAATGTTAATAGTAGGATGAGTGTGCGAAATTTCATACTCCTCCGTACACACAATTTTTGTAAAAATGGGTACAAAGTTGTTTCTTCATGTATTAATAAATAGGTATGTAGATAGAATATTGTCTAAAAGATTTCAGTGATGGTTACAGTACTTAAGAACGTGTAATAGAAAACAAATCAATGTATATATATAAATATGATTAGAGTGTCTGTTTGTAATATCAAAAGAATAGTATTTTACTAAGTGCATATCAAAGTACATATAAATATATGGAACTTACATCAAAAATGCAATTTTTAATCTGTCTTTCGGTTGGTTCCGGGTGATCTTTGAAACGGCTGGACCTATTTTCACGGGACTTTTTTTTTTTTTTTTTTTAAAGACAACTCCCGCATTAGGAATATAAATTCCTGTGTCGCGGGGGACTTTACAAACATACATGAAACGGACACAAAGCACACCCAGACTCAGAACAACAAATTGTGAATCACACAAAGTGTTGTCCTACGTGGGATTTGAGCCCACGACACTTGGCGTAGTAGGAAGCGGCATGGCGACCGCTAAAGCCATTAGGCCAACCGTGCAGTGCCAACTTTAACTGGTAGATAGATGATGACGCAAATAGTAACTTATGCTATTTTTTAAACTAGCTTCGCTCCGTGGCGTTACTCGAGATTCATAAAAATAACTGCGAGTAACACAGTGGTATTCAGCTAGTGTTTAATATTTATACATTTATAGATTTTCGACGTTTATATTTCTTGTCTTAAAATGTCACTAGATTGTGTCTTCAAGGTCGCAATGTATTAGATAGTAACATTTTATTGAAAACGAAATGTGACTTGTCCTTCTTGAGTGCCTTGTTGGTCTTGTGGTTAGCGTATACGGTTGCTGATCAAGAGGTCTCGGGTATGATTCCCGGGTCGGACTAGATGTTTGTAGGATCTGCAAATGTTTGTTTCGGAGTTTGGGTGTTGTAACTAAAAAAAAGTGTGTTTATGTATTTATATCAGTTGCCAAGTACCCATAATACAAGGTCTGCTTAGTTTGGGACACATTTTACCACTTTGGAAGTGTCTCTAGTGCAAACTATTCAGTTTAGAAAAAAAAATTAGAAACCTCAATATCATTTTTGAAGACCTATCCATAGATGGTATTGATAAAAATAAAATTTTTGAGTTTCAGTTCTAAGTATGGGGACCCCCAAAATTTATTGCTTTTTTCTATTTTTGTGGAAAAATATTAATGCGGTTCACAGAATACATCTACTGACCAAATTTCAACAGTATAGCTCTTATAGTTTCGGAAAAAAGTGGCTGTGACATACGGACGGACAGACAGACATGACAGACAGATATAAGGGTTCCTTTTTTTGCCATTTGGCAACGGAATCCTGACTAGTGTAAAAACTTCTAATATTAATTTAAAATGTAAATAAGTACTCAGAATTGTTGCAATGGTGGAGCAACGAAAACGTTTAGTTATTGCTAAATGAGTTGTTACTAAACGCAATGTTACTAAATACTTTTGCAGTGTGACAAACTCTAATTGTTTTCTCTTTTTCGTTGTTAATAAATTGTAGTTATTACTATATACTAATTACTATAGCTGCCTTGTTGGTCTAGTGGTTTGTGTTTGTGGCTGCTGATTAATAGGTCTCGAGTTCGATTCCCGGGTCAGACTAAATGTTTATGTGATCCACAAATATTTGTTTCGTAGTCAGGGTGTTTTCTTAGTATAATATGAATGTATTTAGAAAAAAAAGGTATGTTTATGTATTTATATCAGTTGTTTAGTACCCATACAAGCTCTGATTAGTTTGGGACTAGATGGCGTTGTGTGTAACATGTCCGAAATATTTATTATTACTTCTACTTTCTAGATCTTGGTCTAGTGGTTAGCGTTTGCGACTGCCTATCAAGAGGTCTCTGGTTCCATTCCCGGGTCGGACTAAATATTTTTTTTACATTGAATCCTACCAAAGAAATATGTGTGTGTTTACAAAAAAAGTACGTATTAATATCAGTTGAGTATTACTTATTACATTTCCTATTGATTATTACTAGTGATCGCTCAGTGGTCAAAATTCGACCAAATTAACTAACCTCCAAATTAACTAACCATACACTAACTATGCCAAATTACATACTTGTCCGTCTGCATATATCTGCATAATATATATATATATAATAGTTAAAATATTAAATTAGTTAAGGAGCTCTTTATGGTTATAACCAAACAAGTTGAACTAGAAAACCTTGAACGACCAGTTATTCAATTTTGAACAATTTTTTCAAGTTCGAGGATTACATTTAACTCAAGGTTGTAATGATCTTGATGGTGAAAGGAATTGTTTATCTTTATCATAATGTCAAAGAAATACATGAAAAACTTGATTGAAAATGATTTTATTAAATACCAGCTGGTCCAGCATCGTCATGTAAATAAAAAAAAATAACCACAAAGAGTGGTTTACAATTTATTTACACTTTTTTATTTATATGGGACTAACCAAGCGACTGCACGGTTGGCCTAGTGGCTTAAGCGGTCGCCACGCCACGCCACGCCAAGTGTCGTGGGTTCAAATCCCACGTAGGACAACACAAATTGTTGTTCTGAGTCTGGGTGTTCTTTGTGTCCGTTTCATGTATGTTTGTAAAGTCCCCCGCGACACAGGAATTTATATTCCTACTGCGGGAGTTGTCTTTTTTAAAAAAAGAAAAAAAAAAAAAAAACCAAGTCGAATTTCTAATATATTTTTTTATCGAAATGGAACTAAAAAAAAATCGTGGTTATAAAACAATCAGGAAGTTATCAATCATTTTCTACTTACCCACTGCTATGGTTGTTTTTTTTTAAATTAATATTGGGATAACCTCGAAATGTACCTTTTCCAGTAAAAAAGGAGTTATCGAAATCGGAATACTCTGTCAAAAGTTATGTGAGGTCATATTTTACAATCAGCGAGTACACAATCAATCATCCACTGTTTAGCTACCCTTACGGTTATTAATTTTCCAAATTTATAAACCCTTTCAAACAAAAGAGAAATTTTCAAAATTGAACTTCTCTGTAAAAACTTATGGCTGCTCATACAAAAAATAATTTACGCGTCGAATTGAGAATCTCTTGCGTTTTTCTTTTCTTTTCTTTTCGTCGGTTAAAAATCGAAATTCAAGAGTAATTTTCAACCGCAGGCCGCAGCTAGCAACCCGGGGTCGAACTCCACACCTTTTGATTATTATTAGTCGCATACGCTAATGCTAATCACGCTAACAACAAGGCAGTCAGTCTAAATAAAAATTATACTTATAAATGAAAAATAAGGGCGTTAGTACTCTTCTACCTTCCCTCTCTATGAGATCTAGTTGTGAGTGTACATATGTATGTCAGGTGTCAGCTTGTCAACTTGTTTCTTAATCAAAACCTTCGATTATTAAATAACTACGATGTTGACATCGCGACACCTTCACTTATGACGCTCTTGCTTAACTTAGCTCGTGGGTTTGATTAAACCATCGTAAAGCTAATTTATTTCCACTCCTTAGCGATTTTATGGCCTGTAAAAAGCAATATATATTATTGTTCTTGTATGTGGCATAGCTATAATAATTATCATAGACATCTGACGTTAGGCCTTTTAATATTACACTAGACCGAGCCCTTTTTTACGTCTGAAAAAAAAATCTCGTCACGTTTGTTTTATGAAATTCATTTTACGTTTATAGAATTTGAATTATAATGTACTTCACTAGTCATTGTTTCAATTCCAAATTACGACAAACTAACCTTCTCTCACTGCTGGGCCCGCGTGTATTTGACGCATAAAAATAAATCTATGTCCTTTCTCAGGTTGTGGACTAGATATGTACCAAATTTCATTTAAATACATTCAGTAGTTTTGGCGTTAAAGCGAGACAGACAGAAACACAGATGTGTAATGAGCAAGGATCATTTGTTTCTTTTTGACACGCTTTATATTAGCTTCACCTGTATGTTTGTTTGTAATCGACCCCTTTGGGTGTGATTTTGACCCACTTTAAACGGCCAAATTTCGTTCAAACTTTGTAGATTTATCGAGGACCTATGACAATATACTAATTTGAAAAAAAAACTAAAGAAATTAGTATTTTTTAGTCTTTCTAAATAAAAATAGTTTTAAAAAACTAAACAAACACGCTTATAAACTAAAAAGTTGAAAATAATTTTAATGTAACAAAGCGTGGGGTGCTTTCTGAAAATAATTCAATAACGTCGCCCCACGCTTTTTACATTAAATTAATTTTCTATTTTGTTAAATTTTTTAAAACTATTTTTTTTAATCTTCGTATATAGGTGACTCTACTTTGTCTGATGGAAAGCATGAATAGAATCCAAGAGTGATGTTCACCATCCTCATTGTGAGTTACAGGCAAGGCAGCATGGTGACCACACTATAGAGGCTTAGATGCATCTGCATCTTTGAGCCTCCGGTCTGACCTAAGAAATACGACAGCTAGAACACTGTCATTTGTAAGACCGAACTATTCGTGCTGGAATCAGCGTGGCTTTTGGCGTACCTTGTTCTGTGTCTAGCAAACATACACCCTTACAAACTTAAGCATTTATCACATTCGCGGGATGTTAGATAAATTATGGTAAATGACCTGTTCTAGTGACCATCTTAGGTCACAAGAAAACCAGTAAACACGACCTTGAATGATTATTTAATTGTTTACTGTCTGAAGGTCAACTTAAACTGGAAATAGACGACTTTTGACTTGACCTAATATTCGAATATTATTTAAAATGCTTGGTATTAACTGATAAATGGGGCGTGAAGAAGCATCTCGCTTAGCCGCCATACTTTACTGTCTGCATTCGCGGCAATGATGTGTTGTTTCCCCCACTCTTGGATTCTGCTCGTGCTTTCCATCAGGCAGGGTCGAGTCACTTTGGTAGGCTAAATATAAAAAAAATGGGGGCAAAATGTGTCTACGTAGCATACGGGAAAGTTATAATAATAAATAAATATTTCAGACATCTAACACACACAATCCCAAACTAAGCAGAGCTTGCATTATGGGTACTAGACAACTGATATAAATACATAAACATACTTTTGTTTTGTAAATACATACATATTATATTATACATAGAAAACATCCAAACTCTGAAACAAATATTTGCGGATCACACAAACATTTGTCCGACCCGGGTATCGAACCTCTTGATCAGCAGCCGCATACGCTAGACACTAGACCAACAAGGCAGTCAAAAAATCTAAAAGATTCTGCACAAATAAATAAAAAAGAAGTGGCTGTTTGGAATATAAAATGAATATATTTTTAATAAATGCTTTTGATGAATATAAAAGTAATTAAATACGTTACTGACATTAATATTTTCTAACATTTTTGTCTAACTGTTGGTCTGCTTGTTCTAGCTAATCTCTGGAACGGCTGAACCAATTTTGAAGTGACTTTCACTAGTAGATAGCTAATAACATAAAGAGTAATTTAGCCTTTTATTAGACTAGTATCATTCCTCATCTTTACTCGCGAATTCCAACAATAAATCTCACTCTGCTGATTAATAGTAAATTGTCATCTAAGTAGAAGGGCGTCTACTACTGAACGAAGGCTCTCAAGGTTCACTTTTGTAACCGGTCCGGTTTGCACCCGATGGCATACAGTGACCTGCATCAGGTCGTCGAACTACCTTGTGGGAGGCCTTACCAACTTTGTCTTCCGGGTCCGTCAGTTTATATATAAATCATTCTGTCCAAGCAAAAGAGTTCAACGCGCTCGGTGTAAATGTATTTGCTAACTTTGTTTTTCTTACACTTGAAGCCTTTGTGACCAAACCTTTATTTAAATACTTAATATTTGTTTATAAATAGAAGAAGTGCTGAAAATTAACATTTCAGGTCAATATAATAAATCAATATAATAAATATTTCGGACATCTGACACACAACACATTCTAGTCCCAAACTAAGCAGAGCTTGTATTATGGGTACTAGACAACTAATATAAATACATAAACATATTTTTTTTGTAAATAAATACATATTATATACATAGAAAACACCCAGACTCCCGACCCAACCCGGGAATCGAACCTGAGACCTCTTGATCAGCAGCCGGATACTACTAACCACTAGACCAACAAGCAATTGAAGTCTCTGTTTGTAATATCAAACAAATATTTTCTTTTTTACAAAATTTACTATCTTTTTACAAAATGTATCATCTTTTATAGAAATGCGTCATCTTTTATTAAATGCACATTATATTATTTACGGTAGTTACATTAAAAAAGCGGCCAAGTGCGAGTCGGACTCGCCCATGAAGGGTTCCGTATCAGCAAGTAACATCATATAAAAGATCTTGTAGTTCGTTGTAACTTTCATCGATGTTTTTATACTAGTGTATTGATTGGATGAAAGGTATATTGCGTGTTACGATTTATGACGTATTAAAAAAAAACTACTCACTAGATCTCGTTCAAACCAATTTTCGTTGGTAGTTTGCATGGTAATGTACACCATATATTTTTTTTAGTTTTATCACTCTCTTATTTTAGAAGTTAGAAGGGGGGGGGACACACATTTTTCCACTTTGGAAGTGTCTCTCGCGCAAACTATTCGGTTTAGAAAAAAATGATATTAGAAACCTCAACATCATTTTTAAACACCTATGCATAGATGACACGTATAGGTTTTGTATGTATTGTTTTTTTTTCTATTTTTATGTAAAAATCTTAATGCGGTTCACAGAATACATCGACTGACCAAATTTCAACAGTATAGCTCTTACAGTTTCGGAAATAATTGGCTGTGACATACGGACGGACAGACAGACAGACAGACAGACAGACTTGACGAATCTATAAGGGTTCCGTTTTTTGCCATTTGGCTACGGAACCCTAAAAAGGATTATATTAAATGTCTGTCTTTTTGTGAGGGCTAATCTCTTTAACAGTTGGACTTATTTTGAAGGGACTTTCACATGGATGGTGACAAAAGTAGTAACAATTTTTTTTTACTATCTTTGTTCCGTGGCGTTACTCGCGATTTAAAACAATAACAGCGGACCTTACCTAGTATTCATATAAATTCGATTTACGGTAACTTTATGTTTATTTGAAACCTTAGTGGTATACAATATAACGTAACATATTGGTCACAGGTCTAACAGTATTTCAAATATAACCTAAATACTTAAATAATGATAAAGTAGGAACTGGTATTGATAATAGCTCTTACGTAAGGTTTTTGCAATAAGTTAACTAGTCCTTGTTAGTGTTGTAACACGCTTTATCGATTATTTAGCGATGGCCTAATCGATTAAAATGTATATCGATATTTTATCGCTCCAATGATGATGTTGATTGAATTTTAAAGAGAAACTGCGATGTAGTATATTTTTATTGAAATTTAAAAAGTGTGATAATTTTTTTACTTTCTTCTCAATTTTCATGAAAAATTTAAGATTATTAACCGTAAAATGATTGACTTTATTGTAAATTGTTTTATATTTAAGTCTACTATAGTAACTGTTCTCTGCCTGATGGAAAGCATGAGTAGAATCCAGGAGTAGGGGCCACCATCCTCATTGGTGTCTCTCAGTATGGTGACCAACACATTAGGCTGGATCCCCACTATAATGTCGATGTTCACAATTTGATCACGGTCCGATCTCGGTCTGGTAAAATATTATCAAATAAAAAACAATATGTGCATTCATATTGCCTCGTTGGTCTAGTCGTTAGCTTATGCGGCTGCTGTTCTAGAGGTCTCGGCTTCAATTCCCAGGTCGGACCAAATATTTGTGTGAT
Organism: Phragmatobia fuliginosa; assembly: GCA_932526445.1. Classification (NCBI taxonomy): domain Eukaryota; kingdom Metazoa; phylum Arthropoda; class Insecta; order Lepidoptera; family Erebidae; genus Phragmatobia; species Phragmatobia fuliginosa. The sequence goes on along the minus strand of OW052082.1, from coordinate 1,206,622 downwards.
CCATGAATATTTGTTTCGGGGTCTGGGTGTTTTCTATGTATAATATGTATGTATTTACAAAAAAAAAGTATGTTTATGTATTTATATCAGTTGTTTAGTACCCATAATACAAGCTCTGCTTAGTTTGGGACTAGATGATGTTGTGTGTAAACTGTCCGAAATATTTATTTATTTACCATCCATAACAGTCAAGTTGCGGTCTGATCCCATTCCAGTATCAGTCTTGAAGAAACGTGAAGAAAGATTGTCTAATGTGAACATGATTAGATTTTACCAGACCGAGATCGGACCGTGAACGAACCGTGATTGACATTATAGTATGAATCCAGCCTTATTGGGCTGGATCTTATACTCTCCGACGATTGCTGTCAATTTCATATTATATTGGTAGGTTGATCTATTATAAGAGGGTTGTAGCGCTCTAGTCGCGCCGACTTGTGAATACCACAGATTGTTGTTCTGAGTCTGAGTATTCTTTGTGTCCATTTCATAAACGTATAATTTGTACCCAGCGACACAGGATGTATATTCTTAAGGATTGAGTTGTCTTTAAAAAAAATATTTACAATACATTTTGGAAACAAATATAAATTATCCCCAACTCGCACTTGGCCAGCGTATAGCACCCTCTCCCGAGACATGAGCCCAAAAATGGGACATTAAGAGTGGGGGTTTTCTATGTATTATATGTACATATTTAAAAAATATATGTTTATGTATTTATATCAGTTGTCTAGTACCCATAATACAAGCTCTGCTTAGTTTGGGACTACATGACGTTGTGTGTAAGATGGCCGAAATATTTATTTATTGTTATGGGTGGTTGGTTGATAGATAATTATTTCTGGGGTAAACTTATTTCATCCTCCTAGCCACTATCCCAAGTTTATTTGGGGTAGGCTACTAGTTCAACCGGTTTTACCTGAATTTCAGTTTTTCCACGGAGCGACTGGCATCGGACCTCCGCAACCCTAAGGGAGAACTGAAATTCAAAATTGAACTAGTTGTCAGTATATTTGAGGGCACTGACTTCCCAATAACGATTGCCATAGATGTTCATGACAACCGGGACCGACGGCTTTACGTGCTCTCCGAGGCACGGGCGTGAATCACCGCCAAACTTCCAAACTCCGGGCAGCTATTAGGAATTTCCTAAGAAAATCCCAAAAACACTTTTTGGTCCGACCCGGGATTTGAACCCGAGACCTCTTGATAAGCAGTCGCAGAGGCAGTTAAACTTATTTCATTGTTAAAAAATGTTTTTTCTTTTTCCTTTACAGATATATATCACGTCACACATGTGCCAGTTGTGTGGTCAGCTCGACCTTATTGGAGGACATAGAACATAAGTTTTAGGTAAGTACTACTTTGCCATTATTTATGTAGGTAATGTATTTACACTAGTTTGATTTATTTTGCTATCCCTTTTATAAAACATCGGGCACTACAATTTACTGCCTCATTGGTGTAGTGGTTAGTGTATGCGGCTGCTGATCAAGAGGTCTCGGGCGATTCCCGGGTTGGATCAAATGTTTATGTGATCCGCAAATATTTGTTTTGGAATCTGTGTGTTTTCTATTTTTGTGAACAAAGTAAATATATATTTATTTTATGAGTATTTAAAGTACAAGCCCTGTTTAGTTTGGGACTAGATGATGATGATTTCGGACATCATACACACATAATCTAGTCCCAAACGAAGCAGAGCTTGTATTATGGGTAATAGACAACTGATATAAATTCATAAACATACTTTTTTTTTGTAAGTACATACATATTATACATAGAAAAAACCCAGAATCCGAAACAAATATTTGGTCCAAACCGGGAGTCGAACCCGAAACCCTCATGCATAGCAATCGCATGCGCTACTACTGCGCATCCGAAGCAGTCAAGAAAAGAAAGGCAAAGGCAGCAATGCGCTAAAGGCCTTTTTTTCCTTTGTGTGGATATCTCCCGTGATACCACGTGTTGGTGGCTATGTCGGACTTTAGCCGACTTAAACTACAATGACGTAAACAAGTCTTATTTACGCGTAATTAAGTTGACTTTTCCTTGAAACGGACGAAGTCTTTTTAAAGTTCTCACAACCTTTGATTCTCCATATGGAATCAGGTTTTATTTTTCTTCACACGAATGGACTTGACCACTATTAGTGTAGCGGTTATGTACAAATTAGGTAAAAACCACATTAAAAAAGATGTTTAAATTATCCAAAACTTGTAATAAAAGTTTACTAAATTGGTTACCAGATCAGCGCTATTATTTATTTTTTATATTTATGAGGATCTGTGTGTGGGAACATGGTGGGTCCTTCCCACCATGTTCCCACACACAGATAGTGCTGAACACGCGAGCTGGTAGTGAGTTCCAGCTTTTGACCGCTCTTGAAGGAAGAGCCGTTTAGTTCTGGTGCGTATTTCTTCCACTCTAAAGCGGTGACTTCCAAATCCAGTACGTGTTGTCCTGTAATGGAAGGGAGAAGGTGGGAATAAAACCGTGATATGAGAATTATATATAATAGATGTATTAGATAATTGTGAAACTCGTAAGTTGGAAATAGTACGTACCATCTAAAATCCATACATTTTCTTATTAAGGTACAAATTCTTTAAAAAAATGTCAGTCTGTCATGACATACGAAGCTGAAACGTGGACGTTACGGTTAGTGTATAAGACTTCTAGAGTTGAAACCCCAGCAAATGTAGGACATCTGTTCCAGAGAATACTCGGAACGAACAGGCTGACAGACAGACAAAAATTAGAAAGGTTTTTTTTATGTATTTTCACATGCTTTTATTTAAAAACTGTTCGTTTGATATTACATACAGACACGTCAATTTTATATACTTGTAGCGATTCATCTTCCGAGCCTTTATTCCCAAGTTTATTTGGGGTCGGCTAGTTAGTTACCTAGTAGTTATTACTAGTTCAACTGGTTTTACCCGAATTTCAGTTATTCCACGGAGCGACTGGCATCGGACCTCCGCAACCCTAAGGGAGAACTGAAATTCGAAGATTGAACTAGTTGTTAGTATATTTAAGGGCACTAACTTCCCAATAACGATTGCCATAAATGTTCATAACAACCGACCGCGGCTTAACGTGCTCTCCGAGGCAAGGGCGTGAATTACCGCCAAACTTCTAGACTCCGGACTGTTATTAAGATTTACCTGTAACCCAAACACTTTTTTGGCCCAATACGGGATTTGAACTCGAGACCTCTTGATTAGCCACGAAGCCAACGAGGTAGTCAGATAGATACTTGTAAAGATTACAATGTATTATTATAATGAGATAAGGTCCTAAATAGCTTAAAGTGAGTTTATATTAAGTCTATACCAAAAATCGGTTAGACGCCGCACTCGCAGACTTTCACTGCTATTACGCAAAAGTATAGCAACGTTGACTCGCTCCCGGCATTACAAACGGCTCGCTGACTGCATACGAAGTGGAATTAGATCACGATACTGAACCACATTGCATACTTTATGTTTATTTAGAAATCAAGGAAATTAAAGGCTTTTAGTGCAGTTTAAACAGATCTTGGAAGTCAATTGGAAGTTACTGCCTCGGTTTAACGTATGCGACTGCTATGTTCGAGGTTTCGGGTTCAAATCCTAAGTCGGAGCAAATGTTTGTATGATCTGCATATATTTATTTTAGAGTTTAGTAGTTTAGTAGTTAGTAGTAGTAGTTTTTTCTATGTGTAATATGTGTCTTTCCAAAAAAAGTATCATCATCATCAACAGCCTTCAACAGTCCACTGCTATACATAGGCCTCTCCTTTGAAAGGAGGTTTTGGCCTACTATACCACGCTGGCCAGACGAGTTGGTAAAGGGTTTGTTCCAAGTTTTCCTTCTTTTGGCAGTGATGTTAGCTACTTATTTTGTTCCTTTAGTCGCCTCTTACGACACCCATGAAATGAATAGGGTTGGTGACACTTTGTATTCTTAATACGTCACCACACGGTAATATGTATGTCTTTACATAAAAAAATGTATATATGTATTTATATCAGTTGTCTAGTATCTATAGTACAAGCTCTGCTTAGTTTGAGACTAGATGACGTTATGTGTGATGGTTAGCATATTCGGGTGCTAATCAAGAGGTCTCGGGTTAGATTCCAGGTTCGAACCAAATGTTTGTCTCGGAGTATGGGTGTTTTCTATGTATATAAAAAGTGTATAATATATGTATTAATATCAGTTGTCTAATACCCATAGCACAAACTGGGACTTTGGGACTAAATAATGTTGTGTGTTTCGAAATATTGTTCCAACCAAGACAAATATCCAACCCGGGAATCCAACCCGTAATGTCAAACACAGCAGTGGCACACACTACCACTTAAAGAAGCTAGCCAAAATTCTGCGCAATGTTACACACACTATTCGTAATTAATGTTAAACATAATATATTACAACACAAGTTTACATTATGACAAACTCAATCCACATTGTACTTGTCAAATAATACTTGAAATGTAGAAATTGATATCGATCTAATTATAGTTCAATCGCGTGCATATTGTCAGTAAATATTGACATCTTGTCACAAAAAGTCAACGGAATCTATTGCGTTATTGACTTTACATTGCGTGTTTTATTACTAGATGACATTGCAACATCTCATTAATTAAGTCATGTAAAGAAACTGTAACGATTTATGTGTAATCGGAATCTAATTAATGATACCTCTGATTGAAGGTAAGTTTTTAATTCAAACGGGAAAGCCAAAAAGAAGGGAAATTGTTTTGTCTGTTAATGTATAAACTACTGAACCTTTTTTAATTAATATGGTCAATCTCTCCATACAAATAAATACATTTGAAATGTTTGTAAATTCAAATCAACGGTTTTTTTACTAAATACATTTGAAAGTAAATTTTACCTCAAAAAAGAAATTTTAAATTTATTGTCTGTCTGTCTGTTTGTTACGAATCATCTGTGGATAAGCTCGGCCTTTATTTTTTTGTGAACAATTACACTCCACCTCCTTCTTGTGTCGTTGTCCTCAGTTCTGAGGATCTAGACATCTATTTGGAGTCATTCGGCGAGTGATAGCTAGCCACCTGTTCCTATCTTAATCTTAATAACGATCGCCATAGATGTTCATGACAAACGGGACCGATGGCGTAACATGCTCTGTGAAATAAGGATATGATTCACCGTTAAACTTTATTACACTAAAATAGAAAAATGACTATGTTAAACATTTGCTAGTGCCCTTAACTTTGTGATTGTCACTAAAGTTGGGCAGTTCCAAATCGAGCAGAAATCTACGGTTCTCTACCCACAATCTAATCGCTCACACCAAGGATCACACAATAACCAGGTTCAGTCAATCCATTGTCGTATAATTAGACCAATTATTCACATCCCAGGCATTGAACCCAGACTCAGTGAACAGAACGGCTTTCACGCAAGTAATTTTTATCAATAGAAAGTGCTATGTGTTTGTATGTAACAGATGGCAGATGATTATTATATAATGCGTTAGACATCAAGGCTGTTTAGGGTAGTACATCATTAAAAACTTATAAAAAAAAGTCGTGTGGCACTCGGGGACTGCCGCGGTAAAGCTATTGCATATCATTTTTATCAACTTATGCAATTATAATTATTTATTACTATTTTATTTGTGCTGTATTTTTTTTTATTTGATATTAATTCAAGTTTACAAAACAATATATACTGTCTTTTTACCAACATACATTCTAACAATATTATTGTCAAACAATTTATTCATCCTATTAACCGAAAGACAATGCCAACTAAGAACTTGATAGTAATATGAGCATATCTATGGAATAAAAGATTCAATAGACGGCACTGGAGGACGCGGACGCTATGTATTTTGTAAAGTAGATAACAATTATATATTTTGTGATTAGTTTTTTACAATAGGTTAATAGAAAAGCAAGGAAGAAGAATCTAGAATGACTGTGTTGTCAAGGCAACGGATAACGCCCGGTGGCGGCATCACGCATGCGCTAATATGCCTATAGAGCACGGAGCCGTCACATCCTTGTCGCACTGCAGTTACAGTTAGGGTGCTAGGTTTTTTCGTTATGGAATTTCTGGAATCGGTCGCCGCGATAAAAGCCCGCGATAAAAGCTATACAATAGCTTAAAAAGTACACTCGGTTCCAAAAATAACGGGTCAGTCACATAAACCCGAATATCTCCCGAACTACGTATGCCATCCTAATGAAACGAAGACTGTTCAATTGAGAATTTAATTATACAGATAAAAAATAAAATAAAACTTAGTTACACCCACAATATTAATCTTAAATTAAAAAAAAACTAAAGTAGTCATATTTTTCTTAAGATTACATTTTTTTTATGATATTGTTTTTTTGCTGTTTTTCATCACTGGAGGCTTCATCATGTGGAGGCAATACAAAGTATTAAATGAAGAAAGTGATGAAAAACAGCAAAAAAACAATCATAAAAAAAATGTAATCTTAAGAAAAATATGACTACTTTAGTTTTTTTTTAATTTAAGATTAATATTGTGGGTGTAACTAAGTTTTATTTTATTTTTTATCTGTATAATTAAATTCTCAATTGAACAGTCTTCGTTTCATTAGGATGGCATACGTAGTTCGGGAGA